>CM034401.1:6521462-7133337 GCA_019925095.2 Dendrolimus kikuchii
TAATGTCCTAAGAAGAAGGGTCAAGCAAACTTGAGCGAAAAGATTGTAGTTTATAAACGATCCATGCGGGATCTTAAAGGTAGCGGGAGAACTTATATCGTAGCCTAATACGGTGCGGACAGCGGGATGTAGTATATTAAAATTATTATATACCATATTAGGACTAAGAAAACGCGGGAGTAAAGAATATTTGAATAAAGCGGGCAGATTAAACATGGTATATGCAAGCGGATTCGAATTATTAAAACGTGAAAGTCTTATATCTGCTATATCTTCAAACGACATTTTATATTTGCCTTTGATCAACAAAGTATTTCGCGGAAGTTTATAGTAGTTTGATTTAAAACCACAGTGACGTTTAATCAAAGGACCTGATAAAATGGATTTTAATAAAGACTTAGCTGTAATTGGCAATAGCGTAGCGCGGTAATAGACATCTTGACAGTCATGGGTGGCATTATTATCATCATCACTATTATCGACTGATGATATTTCATTATTCTCAGAAGTTCCAGACACATTACACGAGCTATGATGCGGATTAGCTACGTCATTGGAAGCTGGAGTAGCACTAGCAACAAGCGACTTCGGTAAATGATCATTATTAGATGTTGAAAGAGCGGAAGACGACAACGACTTGCTTAGTACAGCTAAAGTCGAAGTGTCTGAATAAGACGCGGTTTGTATATAATTTTCAACATCGTGACTATAAGAAGACATTGATGTAGATATATTGTCATTGCGGCATGCATTAATAAGCGGAGGAGGAACATTCTTATGAGAAAGATCAGGTTTTGATGTAGAAAACTGCGGTAAACGTGAAGCATCAGACTGCGTAAGCGACTGTAACGACTTGCTTGGTACAGCTAAAGTCGAAGCGGGTGAATAAGACGCGGTGGGACGACGCTTTTCAACATCGACACTACAAGAAGCCATTGACGTCGATACCTCGTCATTGCGGTACGAATCAATGTGTAAATTATTAGGCGAGAGCTGTATAGATTTTTGAGGTAAATCATCATTAATTACGAATGACTGCGGTGAACAAAGAGCATCAGACTGCGTAGAAGACTGCAATATTGGAGTGCTTGATACAACAGCGAGTGATTGCAAAGCGGTTTTATAGTTATTTTGAATATGATTGCAATCTAGTACGGTGTTCTTTGATTGCAGCCTCCTAAGTGCTGCTTTTGTTTCGCAATATAATTCCTCAAAAGGATTCATTGCGTCAAAATCAGGTACGGCACCTGGCACAGTCATTAAGAGTTCCTCATTATAAGCATTGACGGTATCTTTAAATTGCGTGCGAATATTGTCTAAGGTTGCGGCATATGTAAGAAAGCAATGCAGACATTCTGTACTGTCGAAGGCCTGCAGCGATTTTTTATATATTAATTGAAGGACTTCGTACAAACTATCTTGTCGCGCTTTCAAAGTAATTAATTCAATGTTGTCACCAATGTTCAATGTGGATGACATATTGATGACAAATTTAATTCAATTTAAATTAGAAAGAAGAAAAAACAAATGCGGTTAAATGACAAACACGTCAGCGGAAAATCGATAAATGAAAATGGCGAATTGATGCGATATGAAATATGATTTAATGAATGGCGAACTTAATTATATTTATTTCTACTAATAGAAATAACACTCGGCTAAGGGTTGCCTAAACGTGCGGGTGCGAGTAATTAATATAGCTTAGACAAACACCTATAAGACCAAGGGCGGTGAAAAAAGAAGAAGCGGGGCGGTAATTTTCCTAGCTATAAAGCTAGGAAACACACGAATGCGAGAATGCGGTATATGATATGCCTATGGTAGGGCTATAAATATAGGAAATCCGGCTCGATTACGCCAAAATTACGCGTAACGAGTATCCGGCTCGAAGGACCATTTGGTGCGGCGGCGCTGGGTTTAGCGGGAAGCGAACTGTGTCAAATTTGCGGGAAAAGAAGTGTGGGACAATTTTGATGGGAATCGGAAGATAAGCACGCACTTACCTGGTTAATGGGAATGAAATGCGGCTGCTCCTCTGCCCTCAGTCCACTTCACTTCACTTTATTTGTTATAATTTATATTATATGTTTATAGTATATTTTACAATTTGATGCGGAGCGGGTTAATACAGTATATTATATTTATTGCAGATATTTACAGTATTATATTTATGTTAATTTATTTTATATATTTATGCGGGGCGATTTAATTTATAAGTTATATAGTGAGTTGCGGGCGCGATATATTTTATGTTATTTTATTTTATTTACATATATATTTACATTTGCGGTGCGATTTAATTTATTTTATTTTATGATGACATGAGATGAATGATTGCCAATGTGCTGACGTGACGTGCGAAAGGGGAACGCGCCGTCAGATTTAAAGGAAGAATTTAAATATCTCGAAGAAAAGTATGAATAGTTTGTCGAAAGGAGGTTTACATCCCATTTTAATTTCTTTTGCATTTATTTTAAATAATCTTGTTTTCATGCATATTCATATTGTTAAACGCAATCTCATTTCATTAATTTAAAGATTATTTTACTCATTTTAAATACTTTTGTAACTGCGTCTGCCTTCCGCTTGGCCACCTAACCAATTATGGTCTTTCGCCTTGTTTTGTTGTCTTGCCGAGGTGGCCGACTTTTGGAAGCGCTTAGTTTATTGTAATAACACGCTGGACGTACATTCCAGGTTTTTTTTTATAATCCTTATCTTGGAGACTGGAGTTATGTGCGAAGGAGATCCGGGCGACTAATTGAGTAGTGCGCCTCCTCTCGTCATCCCTCCGGCATACCGAGCGCAGCACCGTCGGCACACCCCTGGACCTGCGCACACTTCAGCGCAGTACCGCCACAAAAAGCAAAACGTCTCTCAAGGCAAAAAAAAAATTATTTTTATTAAATATGTGCGGTATAGTAATATAGTCTTTTATTATATTACCCGCTACACATTGGGCCGTCAACCTGTCTGCAATAATAAAATAAAAATATTTTCTAGTTTTAATAGCAAAATATTGAACCTTCGCAACCCTTATCCGCGTATTGCTATAAGTTGTAATATACTAAGGCAGCAAAAACAATTGCAAATCCTACAGAAGTTTGAAAGCGTAGTCTCGGAAATCTCCGAGTCAACGAAGGCAAGAAACGACAATATCCACGACCTACGTCTTATTTTTCTGAAGAGCCGACTCGTTACAACGATAAAGATTTACATTCGAAATAGGCTGAGATACAAGTATGTACTCGACGCTTTTGTTTGTGCATTGCATTGACTGAAATATTCTTAAGTTGTTTAACATCATCGTTATCTCGGATGTTTCTGGTACTATGAATATTGCTTTATTAGTTTTAAAACTCGATATTATGACGATCATAGTTATATTTTTAAGATCCCTGTTTCCGTAGGTTTTGGAAAAAACGGAACCCACGTGAAGTTGCTATGTGCTTCTTTGTATGTCACAGTTGTTATATATGTATTCTATATACCTTCTGTAATTCTAAATAAAATACATCTTGATATTCTCACCATTAAATAACTGAATGACATTTCAAAGAAATCATTATAGAAATACAACGAACTTTTAAAATACAAACAAACGGAAATTCCAAGAAAATTCAATGTTTATAAATAGACGGTTTGCTTAGTCGACATTGTCTAATGGGGCGTCCCTGAACAATCGAGTTTCCTGCCGGAATAAAACCTTGCTGGGGAATAAGAACTCGTTCCTAGGCCTGGACCAAACCACTGGGTCCCGGTTGAGGATTTATTGCACTATTTCTCGGAGTTACAGATTCTAAGTGCGCCTCTGCCATTCCATACTGGATTTTGATGGCGCTCTGTCCAAATGGTCAGATTGAGGTCTAGCACTAAGATATAACACTCCCCAAGTGGTATCACTAGGCGGTAATGGACTACGGTCTAGCCGGTTTCTTAGTTGATCGATATGTCTAAGAATTGGTACCATCGCTGGTTAACACATTATAGTATTTCAAAAAACTCATTATAAAAATACAACGAACTTTTAAAGTACAAACATCACACTGCCTATATGGAGTGTAGAAGTAAGGAGAACTGTCTCGTATGGGGGACAAGTTGAAAATGTCCACCTTTAATAAATAACTAGGCGCTTGAAAATAATACATTATTATAAACCTGTGCCTACCCCGCAAGGGAACTGGCGTGAAGTTATGTATGTATGTATGTATTATAAACCTGAAATCTTCCTTTCCGTCCATTAATTTACTATCCTACTATTATGATTTTTGGCTCTTTTTAAAATCTTTCCAATTGCTACTATGGCGCCATCTAAATTGGCTACTTTTCAACGGACACTTTTTGATACACTGACATGGTCCTCCTTACCTCTACTCTCTATAGCTTCTTTCAACGTAATGCTAAAGTAAAGTCGCAACGAAAATAAAAATTAGGTAAACTACTGTAGGTAAGAATAGCCGGTGAGATATTAGCTCCCATAACAGTAAAAAATATTAGTTCAGAGAAGTTAAGAATATGCTAATTATAACATATACTTAATTGCACAAAACTGCAAGAGAAAGAAGAAAACCGCATACGCTGGTATGGCCACGTTTTAGGGAGAGCGGCTAATTATGTGGGGAACAAATGCCTAGCCATGCCACCTCCGCCAGGGGCCCAAGGGGAGATCGCAAGAAATGGTGGCTTGCCGTTGTTATGGATGACATGCGTACCAATGTTCTCAAAACGGGTAATGCTGAACACTGCGCGAAGTGGAAAAAAAAAGTAGAAAGCGGACTCTGGGCGTCGGAGCGAACGCTCCGAATGCAACCGGGATTTATCCCTCGAATGACCATGACGACTTAATTGCATTAATACTATTCTATTTCAACAACATAAAGAAAAAATATATTTATTTAGTTTCAATAATTTAATAAATATAGGTATAAAACCTAATAAAACCATAACTATAAAACTAAATGCTAACAGAAGCTATAATAAAGATTAACATTTTGGATTAATAAAGTAAATATTTTTAAATGCTTTCATTTACATTAACTTTGACGGAAATACTAGGTCGAACCTCTAGTATTTTCATAGTAACTACAATTGAACAAGGTTGAAATTTAACCCATCAATAAAAAAATCTCAACACTAAGTTATATCATTATAACATTCACCCACACGCGATCATCGCGACAGCGTTATTTGATTAAAAATTTTTTGAACCTCCCTACCAAGTTGACAGTTTCTCTCGAACACCAAGAGCTTCTAATAAACTCAATAGTCTTCCGGGCGTACTTAAGTAAGTCATCCAGACACCACAGTCCCACACTCCCGGCGCGATATTAAGGATATACGGGGTGGTGATTCAAAGAAACCTTGAGATAACGCCTTGACATACATAATCTCAGAGAGATATTATACGCTCGTTTATACGAGAGAAATATGATAACGTGGCCCTCTACATGAGCGAGAGTGATGTAGTGTCGTTTCGACGATTTTGCGAGGATTGAAGGGAATTGTGTTCTAATTTGTAAAGTTGCCGGGACACTATATTTTCTAAACTTGTACCAAAAGACCGAATCTGAGGTCAGTTTGGTCCATATATAGCAGATTACAGATTCGGATTCAGCGAATCGAAATATATAAGAATAGTTGGGTCTAGTCAAAATTACAGAACACTTTATTTGTGGGCCGTTGTTGTTCTAAATGAAATTGAATAAACATTAACATTTGCATTGAACTTTGTACCCTAGCTACCCTCTTTAAACGAGCCTAACTTGCACATGACCACTTGTTACAATAAATTAATTATAAAAGGTACCTTTTTCATTAGGAATAGTGTCGTCGGATTTCAATCACATAAGTTCATGTGCTAGTTCGTAAGAATAAACAGAAAATATGTGTTTTTTTATGTTCTTGCGTTGGATTTATTTATACTACACAACCATCTAGCCTTTTAAAGCCTTTAAGAAATCTATAACTTGCATTTTTAAAGACATTAAAACATTCTGCGACTTTAAAATTTGGACTTATTTGAATACTTTTATTCAGCTTTGATATTTAAAAATAGTTTCGTTAAAATTTCACCGTCCGATTTCAAATCAAGAGTATTCCAACTTTTAAATTCGGTATCGGAAAAGCGCTTATTGTGGTATAAGCCTGAGTTCGGCTTCGCAGTCTCAGTACCGTCTGCGTTATTTGCACTGGGTTGGACTACGGGTCGTTTAACAAAATGACGGGCCCTTTTTATCTTAGTCGGGCTGCAATTTGTTTCTCGCTCTATTTTCCCCCAACCGCAAACCGGCGTGTCGGTTTCTATTTTGAATTTCCCTTTTCTGTAAAATTAAATAGAATTTGTGTCTTCCCCGTTGGAATAGATTTGTTCGAAAGTAAAAAGGCGACGACCGAAACCGACCATAAAAAACCAGTACGTTTATATATTATGATGTATATACCTACTAGATACTTGTCTTATAAATAAAAATCTATGTTTGTGATGATTCAGATTGTGATGAAACTTTGGTAGGGTATTCTAAGGACGCCCGAAACGGTTTCTGGTTCAAGAAATCTATATAAATATAAATAAATGTTTGTATGTTTGTCCAATATGTGTTCCTACACCATTGATCAGATATTCTGATGAAACTTTAGTAGGATGTTCTGAGAACTCTCGCGAGGGTTTCTGACCCGAAAAACTATCTTTATAGATAAAATTCTTCTGTTCGTGTGTATGTCACTGAACTCTTCCTATAGGATCGGACCGATTTCGATGAAATTTTTTGTGTGTGATCAAGTGGGTCTCGGAATAGTTCAGACTCAAATTTGACCCGGTATATGGCGCTGCAATCGGGTTCTGGATATCTTAATATATATAAATCTCGTGTCACAATGTTTGTCCTCAATGGACTCCTAAACTACTTGACCGATTTTAATCAAATTTGCACACCGTGTGCAGTTTGATCCGACTTTTAAAAATAGGATAGTTTTCATTTGGATCCGGTAGGTGGCGCTGGAATCGGGTTCTAAATTTTATTTCTTCAGGGCAGAACAACGTCTGCCCGGGCAGCTAGTTTATTTTATATGGGAAGGACAACGTCTGCCTAGTATCTTACAAATCCATAGATGTAAATACATGACCAAGCTAAGCAAATTATGCGTGTGTTATGGGTAATTTGCAATGGATGGAATGGATAAATCAAGGACCGATCGCAGATATCCAAACCGCAGTGTATTATGAAGAAATCGGTTTCGAAATTTACCCTCCCGAGAATCGAATCCAAAACCTCTGCATTTAAATGGTCTAGGCAATCTTTAGAATGTCTACCTCATCACACTTTTGCACAAAATTAGGACTTCTTAAACATAGAGAGTATCAATTAATTAAAGTAACGTTGTATATTTGTTTCAGCCTTGAGAAGGAACTGACTATAATGAGATTTGGTTTAAATCATACAACAAAAGTACTTGGTATGAAAATCCCAGTACTTTAATGTATTTTGTATTTTACTTTGTTGATTAGTTCCAAATGTGCGTTATAAGTCACTAGCTAATATCGATTCATCGTATCTTTATGTACCGAACATTCATGGAAACTCATTTATTAACTCTGATAAGCTGCTTAAATATGACATTGAATAGAACCTTTAATGAGTTTCTTTTCATCTTCATATTTAAGCATTAATAAATTTGTAATTTTTAATATAGCTGGTATTTAATCAATAAAACAACAGAAGAGAGAGAGCAAGAGAATCTTTCATCTCATCTTTTTACGCAAGATTTTAAGAACTTACAGAATTGTGTTTTTACTGGACTAAATCATGCCTAGTATTCTTATTTCACGGTATAAAACATAGATAATACTATATATATATATATATATATATATATATATATATATATATATATATATATATATATAAAATATATATATATATATATATATATATATATATATATATATATATATATATATATATATATATATATATATATATATATATATATATATATATATATATATATATATATATATAAAATATGTATCTAGGTATATGTACTTTCAACAATGAAATCACCCCCGCTATTGAATTTGTCATATCTATAAATTTCTAAGAAAGAGAGAAAGAAGTGTAAAATTTAGAGACAATGAATGAAATCAGAATTACAAAACAAGTATATGACAATAATGTGACTAGTAGAGTCGGTGCTGGGAGACCGCGACGTATGTAGGTACTGTAACGACCACCCTCTATCGTCGTTTTGGTTTTAGAGAAATCAATATTTGAATATTTAGAATGAAACACATTTGTCAGTGGCCTGCGAGCCGCGCTGATGACAAAAAAATATTAAAGATTAAAAATTGTGGTAATTCCCCGACCCCGTCGTTACTCACCATTGTCAATTTGAAGATATTTTGAAGAAATTTCGGTTACAAAACACTAATTAAACGTGTATATATAAAGTATATATAGGTCAAAGAAGCAAGTGAGGTGTGTAAGAATAAGCCTGAATGACGCTCTGCTGTCCGTGCCTACACCGCAAGGGAACTGGCGTGAAGTTATGTATGTATGTATGTATATATAAAGAGATTAATGAAAGTTGATGAAGCGAAAAGTATTTTTCATGATCGTAGCAAATGGAGATCCATCGTCTCTATCTAACGCAATGGGAAACAGGCGTGACAATATGTATGTATGTCGCCGCCTTAATGGGTTAAGATTTCAAAATTTTAGCAAGCGAAGCTGAGTGAATAGCTCTATTGGTATAAGGTTGTGGTTAGCTCTAATGGAATATATCAACTTCTATATTGTACTAAATTAAATCGGGCAAATGTGTGTCTATCCATACACAATTCAGAGTTCTGTAAATGTGACTAATGTTTCACTACATGTGTACGAAGTAGCATGCAGACAGAATACGTAGATACCCTTTCTGTCGAACCCGGTCCATAAAGATGCAGTGGCTTTATTAAAAGTGACATTGACATGTATAGACAGACCATCAGACAGTCAAAATGACTTTATTAGGTTTTGTTCAAAAAATTCTCAGGAACGCAAAAAGGAAAATGTCGGCCCCGCACCTGTGGCAGTCTTCGTAACATAATCGGCCTAATCTGGTATGGTTTCGTTTAACGCAGCAAGTGTGTAGCAAACTTTTTCAAGTCTTAAGAGCCCTTAGGCGTATTGCCGTCTTTTCTTCTTTTTAAAATAAAAAGGAAGTGCGTAAAAAGTACGTGTAACCTTCAAAGGTGCTATTTCATTCTCGAACGTAATGAAACTTTGTCGTTTGAAGACTGTTTCAAAGAGTTTAATTAATGGAAAGATGGTTGCCATTTTCGACAAGGAGTAATCACGTAAGACTTCTTGAAAATGATTAATTGTTCGTCTAAATGCGTTATTTATATTTTAACAAAATTTTAGTGAATTGCGCCCTAATACTATTATAGTGTCATTTTTACGTTCTGAAAATTATTCTGCTTTAATAGAAATTCAATTTATTTATTTGTTATTCATAATTTAGTTTATTTTTACATAAAATTAAGTATTTTTTTCTGTATTTTAAAGATATAATAAGGAATTACGTATTGAAATTATTTTTAAAGTTACCTGTTACTTAGATTTAATACTATATGTTATAATATAGAAACCTGCACATACAAAAAACAAATTCAATTACTTATAAAAAAATCCGTTTATTTTTTTGGTCTCAGACACCCTCAAAATGTCTTATGTGCCATGTAATTCGTATTATAACATATAAATGGATTAAATAAATTAATATAAACTAAAACTATACTATACATACAAAATAACAATCTATAAATAAATAAAATATTTTTTCTAAATAAAATGTATGCATATGGGATTTGAACAAAGAAAAGTTTGATTTTATTCGTTTTGCACAGTCTAGTTAAGCAGGTATTAAAGGGTTCAATTTTGTCATTCAATTTGATTGAATCAACTAGTGAGCCATATAAACTTAAATCAGACAATGAAATTGAATACCGTCGTATCCTTATAGTTCTGTGTCTTTCAATCAAATTGATTAAATTCAAATCAACCAATCCATCTAATATCAGCGTCAGATATAATAAGTATCAATGTCAGCTCAATCAAATTGAAAGTACCTTAATACCAAATACCGTATAGCTTGTGATAACTCGAAAACATGCGTTTCCTAATCATATATTCATATTTTACACAAACATCTTTCTTAATAATAAATACACAATACAACGTAATCAACATAATCAAACTCTACCATTCTTAGAAAGTGCCTTTTGTATAATAAATAGTGACTAAATTCAGTTTTATGTTGCATACAATATAGAGTTCTATCTGTGATCAGATATAGTTGATTACCATCAGCTACTTTCAGATGCCGTCAGTCGTTTTCCCCCGGAGCGAACTGGAAATAGTGTTGGAGGGTGCAATATACGACACGGCCGAACTTCATGCACTTAGTTTGTCGCGATATCGCTCTCAGCGCTCTACTCGTCGAGGACGCGTCGCGCCCTATTCTTCCAAAATAGTGTAGCCCGTCGTTCCTCAAGGAGTTTGGTAATGAGTTTCCTCGGCGGCAGTTACTAGCCAACTATTTTTAATGATGTCATTCTAGAAATTGACTCCGCGCCGTCGACATTCTTTTGTATGTTTCGAATTGCAGCAAAAGTTTTATGTCAACCGCCAACTTCTTTACAAAATAGAGATGGGAAATTTCTGTCTTTCAGTTTGTATAGATGAGACATAAAAAATAAAACTAAAGTTAAAACAGCTAAAACGTAGTTTTATTATATGTACAAGTGGCGAAAACGTAAGAAAATATTACGATATTATTGTTAAAAAAGGTTTCATAAGCAACTTTTTAACTGCTTTTTAATTTTCGTTTTTTCGCGTTTTATTTTATTGTTAATTTTCAAATTTGGTTATTTATGCTTCTTTATAGTTACGTATACACAATAATATTTTATAATTTGAGCACAAATTTGTCCTTGAAAATACTCCATAATCTAAGAACCACCATTAAATAATAAATAAGCAAACAGATAGTTAAAAAAATCATATATGAAACCTTTTTTAACAACTAACTTCGTTTACTTAACATTTAAGGTGAAATTTGATATAAAAAATTAAAGCTTCCGCCTGCCTTATTTATTAGACTTATTTAGACCAGAAAAACTAAATGTTTGTCACTTCTATAGAACCCTTGGTATTTAATACCCTGCTTGACCAGTTTTTTGTACTTTCGTCCGACAATACCTAACCCTCTTCAAAATTGAATTTTTGGACGTAATTTACAGTTCTTTTAATTATACAAATCTGCCACCATCATTCACCGTGGTACTAAAATAGTTATAAATTTCCCAGCGCTAATTAGACTTAGATAACGGACGGGCCATCAAGCGACGCGACTGGTTGGTCATTTGCGAGACTACCCGCATCGAGCAGTGACTTGCAACGAAGACAAATTTATGTTAATCGATGTTTCTTTTGAAGTTTATTTGCAATAACTTCCACAATTACGCTCTGTCTGGTGGATGTTATATGTTGTTGTTGAGGTTGTTATATGACTGCCTTAGATTTTGCACTCATGTCTTTAGAACAATGACTAAGCGCTATATATGTAGATAATTATGATTAAATGTAGATAATTATGATTAAATGTAGATAATTATAGCATATTATTTCTTCGAGGAAAACTTTGAATGGAAAATAGACTTGCACAAACTAAATAATGTGTGTGTGTGTGTGTGTTAAATGATACCACGTTCTCACTGAATATCGGCGTCAAATAGTAAGGCTTAAAGTTGCGGTGACTCACTTGCAAAGACCCCCATAACCATACCTTTAACCCATCTCGCATACTATCCCGTTCTTTCTAACTCAGGGATATCCAAAGTGGTCGATATCGACTCCCAGAGGTCGATTTAAACGAAAACTGATTTTGGGGTATTCAAGATACTGTATAAGTTGTGTTACGTGTATAAATGTGTGTTTTTCAAAAAATAATTACTATTTACGTATTTTTATGTAATTTGTATTAATAATTACTAATTACACTTCATACATAATGAATTTTATATCAATTTATTTTGTTAAATTGTGATGAGAAAATGATGTCAAGTTTACTCACTTAACCAACCGTAAAGATTTTTAAAGTGATTTGACTATGGGGGTCTGACGTATCAGTTCATTTTGGACTTTCTTTGCCCAAAATAGTTTTGGGAATCCCTGTTAACCCATCCCTCCTATCTTACACCTCTATCCCATTCTAAGACTGGCAACACTTTGGCATCGCCCCTCATGACGCAAACGTCTATAGGCGACGGGTACGTACCACTTTCCAATAGGTGGATAATTGGGCAGTCAGCCTGTTTGCCAACTTCAGCTTCAATAAAATTAAAAGTAAAAATTAATGCGCTATTATTTAGTATTTTCTTAATTTATAGGGATTAGTACACATAATTAAATTCACGTTTCAAAAGTATCAAGCACGGCAATTTACGCTATTATTTTGGTATACGACTCTAAAACTTTTTTTAAAAAAAGTAAGTAACTTTTTACGCTTGTATATCTCGGAGACTTAGGCGTTTTGTAAGGTTATAAAAAACATCTAAGTTGATTTGACTGTCAACTACCATGTTATGTATGTACTAGCATTTGCCTGCGACTTTGTCCACGTTGGACAGGTAACAAAGATTACAAATATTTTTGCTAAATATAAAATCAGATTCTCGGGATATAAAATACCGCATATTTTAAGTCCGGTAATATACTATCGATCAGTGAAAACCGCATCAAAATCGGTCTAGTAGTTTTTACGTGAATCCCGAACAAATAAACACAAAAAATGTAAGAAACAAAAGACTACACTTTTACAATATTATAGGTGTAGTAACAATTCCTTTAGTAAATTAGGTTTATAAAATTCCTAGCGCTAGACGACGTGACGATACACCGACAAAGTACAAACTCATACAAAGTAGGTAACAAAGTCCTCAGTTTTATGTCTTACCTCAGACTTTTAAAGCAAAGAACTTTTTTCCGTCACATTTTACGACTTTCACAGAATTAGTGGCACTTAGTACATTTTATGTTTTTCCTTTGCCAGACTAGCAAAAGGCATATAACCATTACATAACTAAGACAAACTTGTTTACAAAAACGATGTACCGAGAAAAGCGTGTCGAGAAATTTGCATGAACCATACGTAGTCTTCGTTAATAAGAAATTAACTCCCTTTTATCTTTCAGAGTCACACTTCTTAATTTATACGTAACCTTAAAAGTAGGTTGGTACAAATAATGAATGATAAATAAGCAACAGATGGTACAACCAGTGATCTGTGTGCTACTATGATTAAATTTTTAATTTATTTCATAATTATATTTTACATAACAGACACATGCACATATATACATAAAGTATAATACGCATATATTTTATATAGAATAGTGGTACCGGCATGTAAGCCTCCTTTCGACCTATTCCAACTCTCTTCTAACATATTTAAATTCCCTCTTCAAATCTGACGACGCGTTCTCCTTTAGCAAGCACGTCAGTCATTCATTGTCATGTCATCAATTAAATAAATTAAAATCGTTCCGCCTTGTAAATAAAATAACATTATTATTTCTAGTGTATGTCTCTGTAGACCACGGGCCATAAAAATGCCCCGAACTTTTGGAGGGCTTGCTTGGGGCCATGGGAAAACCAACACGTATAGGCCCTTTGACAAATTTAATGTAGATGTGGCGTGATACTGACCGGCGATTATCCCTGTCCACACCATATAATAATGTACCCAAGGATAAGCCCCGGCCAGTGTAGAACTATTATGGGAAATGAGGACAAAAAGTACCGGGCTATTGGTGTGAATTGCTAGTGATTCTAGGGGTCTGGGAATATGGGGACATTATTATTATTATTACATTAACATAAAATATATCACGCCCGCAACACACCATAAATGTGTATAATTTATAAATAATCCCCTCCGCACCGCAAATATAAAATAAATTAACATAAAAAATACATACACATAAAATTATATACTATAAACATATAACAAGCGAACTGAAGTTAAGAAGTGAAAGTGAGGTGGAGCTGCATTTCATGCCTATTAATCAGGTACGTGCGTGCTCAGTCTCACATTCCCACCTAAATTGCCCAACACTTCCTTTTCTACAAAATTGACACAGACCATTGTTATCATCAAATCCAGCGCCGCCGCAACAAATAGAATAGAATATACTTTATTGTACAATAACATTCATGAAACAATACCCAAAAACAGCTTAGAATTAATTACAAATAGCGGCCTTATCGCTGGCAGCAATCTCTTCCAGACAACCTTGGGATGGAGTGAGAAAAGGCAAAAAAGCTAGGGCAAGGTTTAGTTGCACAATATTCTAAAAAAAATATTTAAAATACATATTATTATATACATACATAAATATAAATATAGACATTAGTGTTTGAAGTTGGAAAGGTTAGAGGTGCCATAAAGGAATTTTCCCTAGTTTCGGCTTCCAGCTTTCTATCTTAGTTAATTTTCTTTAGTTTTATGTTTTGTGGAAAGCAAATAAATAGTACTTTTTATTTTATTTTTTTGTATAATATTGTATCTATATTTGGTTAATGTAATAATTTCACAGAATAGTCAAAGAAAAATAAAACTTATTTTACAGTCTATTCTATAGTAATAGCTACACGATTATGAAAATATCATACTTGTTTGTATGTTTGTCCTCCGCGATCTTAGAAATGAATCGATTATCATAAGTTATTATTTTTTAATCGTCAGACCTATCAGTCTGTATAAATCTTAGTCATTTTTCTCTGAAGTTACAGGTTTATAGAGTGGAGGACTTACACAAGTACCTCCAGTGGGGTATTGAAACTTTGCCGCCCCTACCAAGCTCTACAATTCGATACCGTAGTTCACAATCATATTAATTACATTGTTTTTTGTCAATGAAATTGTGTCGGCGCACGAGAAGTACACACCGGTCCAACCGGGCATGGAAACAGTTTGCTCGCGCCGGTGTGTACGCGCAACATGAAATCTTATCTACGAGAAACACTCGTAGTCTACGGCCAACCGCCAATATTCGAATCAAACATGGAACCAAAAACGAATCTTTGTACGCGCAACAAATTTTTATCAAATTTTATTGTAAAATTATAAACTATTGAAATATACGCATTATTTTGAAAAAAGTTACTTCATTGAAGACTTCCTACGTTTCAAATTGTAACTATGTGATTCGTGCACGAGCGTCCTAATTACACCACCGTTTCTCGTAATTAGTATGATTGTTGCGACTACACAAATTGTAGAAACATACATTTAAGAGGTGAAATGGCCTAATATAATATTTAGGTAGATTCTGTATTCATAGTTTAATTTCTATAAGGGCCAATTTTTCAAACATCAGATAAAAGTTAGAGGACAAAATGCAACATGAACAAATTAAACATTACAGTTGAGCAAATAAAACAGTTGTATTTTTTCGCTTTGCAATTCAGTCAGGTTATAATTGATTCAGTGGATAACTTTTATCTGATGATTGAAAAGTCGACCCTAAGACATAAAAGAAAATTTAGCCTTAAATTGCCGTCTCTAATATCCGCCGCTATCCGCTACTTGTTTTATATAAATGAAATTTCACGGAAAGGTTGTAGTTTATATGGCGCTACAAAGTTATGTAGTGAAATCGTAAAAAATTGAGAATGAGAAAGATGTAACTGAGGTTCAGTTATTTCTCATTTCATATACTTGTATACTGTACACGTTAATCAAATCTTGAAAAAACAACGATATTGCTTAATAAGACTTTTATTTAGCTCAATACGTGCATGGCCAGATCCCAAAGTGATGAAAACAATGGAACATAATTTATAAACTTTGGAGAGGAAGAAAAACTATCAATCAATTATAGAGCTAGAATGACTTTCCAGGATTTTTTTAAAATATAAACATGCATTAAATAGTTATTCAGATGATTGTTGTAATTCCGTAGCCCAATAACAAAATCACGGCGGCGTTTGTCACCTGTACGGAACTCTTCATTGTATACAGATTGTCACATTTATTTATTATCTTGTAAAAAATATATTTTTCAAAAGATAGGGATTTGAAACATATACGATTGAAACCAGAGCAAAGCTCTAGTTATTATAATATAATCTACAGTCGCGAAATGAAAATGCTCGCCACCTTAAAGTCTTTTTGCATAAGAAACAGTATTGCCAACATTGTAATAAATGTTACGTTTATAAAATATAGAAACGTGAAAAAAGAAAATTGCAATGTTGACAATGACAGAGGCTGCGAGTAACAATAACAAACAAAGAGAATATAATCATTACGCTTAACATGAATATTAAAACCATAAAAAGGTTTTAGATGTCTAAACAATCTTCTTAGACAAGATATAAAATCAAACAACTTTGACTTATGTTATTTTAACCCTAAAACATAAAATTTTCTGTAGAACAGTCTGGTCTGTGATTTAATTAAAAAAAGGTAACATGTGCTCGCGGAGCGTTAAATGAATAAATTTAAAAACTGGCGAACATTTTCATACTACGACTGTAACTATTTAACTAATTTTCACTAGAACATTTTCGAAGATCATACATACTAATTTAAAAATTAAGTCTACTAATTATATCGTGTACTCAACGCTACGCAACGTATTATTGCTGTTATAAGAAGCGGCAACAAACTCCCTAGCGTTTATCAACTTCTTGACTTATACATGTACTTGATTACTTTATGTTATATACTCGAGATGTATCTTTATTTTATTTAGGTGTGTGTAAAAGAAAATATCAAACGTGCTCAGCTTGGTAGGCTAGTAGGTGTATCACGAACAGCGATCGCCGGCAACAAATTGCGGTTGGCCGAGATAAAAAAGGTCCGTCCGTCATTTTGGCGAACGAGCGGAGTCCAGCACGCTCGAGTTGCGGTTCAAAAACGACTCTGTGAACCCTTTTGGGTGTCGCTTGCTGCTTTATAAATTATACTACCCTCGGACCCGTTTAATTTCAAGTCTCACTTACTTGCAGCTAGTTCGTCTCATGCATAATGTGACTCATTTAACTAAGCGTCCGCTTCCCTTTGAACATTGTTATACTTGTATACACGTACTTGGGCGGGATATTATTAGTTTTATGGCTTTTGTGGTCTATGCGTTGTCATTGTCACCTTCAGTTCCCTTAGATGCGGATTCAACAGGCTCGACTCCTGGTAAGGTAAATTTTGTAAAGAAACTTTCCGTTGTTTACTCTAATTTGGATGTCTAGAATCCACCCCAGACTTGTTCTTTGTATCCCTTAAACAGATGAATTTAAATTAGGGGGGAAATATATTTGTGTTTGTCTTTTCGATTTATTGATATTATTAGTAGTAGTAGTAGATAATGTATATTATAAGTGTAAATGCCCGGCCATCTAAATATCTCACTTTCCTTGTAACATGCTACATTTATTAATTTGACTTGACTGTCGCGAAAATGAGTGTTATTTAAAATTAATGTTTTTACATAAAATATTACTAGAATATTTCTCGCAGGTTAGTTGTCATTAATTCTGGACCCGTGTCTTGTGGAAACTGTCTTACGCGGGATATATAGATATCTATGTTCATATTTAGTCAGAACAAGTATACCGTGTTTACTTTTCATTGATTGACGACTATTGTTTAGCCATTAAAGGCTGGAACCTGATTTCCAATTTAGATATTTATGTAAATTAGAAATCTAGATATATCTATGCTGCTATTTCTATTTCTTAAATACCCTCATCTATAGAAACGTTAATTTGACGTTGTGAGGTTTATGCTATGAATAAGGAATGTCAAAGATCGAGTGCTGTGGAGAAGAAAACGTAAGAAAACGGGCCCCGAAACGAATGCACAACCGGAATATAACACTACGACGATGAAGGTTATTCTATATTGTCGAAAATGTTAGAAGCAGGAAAATTTAAATATTGGTTATAAATGCATCTCATACATTCAGAAGACTCTTTAAATTAACCGGGTATTGTCCACATTCAAATTCATAGCCTATCGTCTCTCAACGAGAGCTGAAACGAGTACGCTATAGAAACGTGTTAATAAAATAAATTGAATTTGGCTTAATAATCGTCCTGCTGCAGTGCTAAAGGCTGAAATAGTGCGATCTAAATTATTAGACCAATAGACAGCTCGAGAGTTCGCAATTACAGCTGTCCGAACGAATTGTGAGTGCGACAATAAAAGCGATACTTTTATTGTCGCCGTAAATTGCCTTTCCGTTTGGGCCATTGTCGTCGCTTCCTTGTTGTCTGTTTCCCCATAAGTCCGTGTTGATACAATGTATTTTCCGATTACGTTGATTGTCAATACAGGTTCTTCCAAATTCAATTCATGTGTTATATGATTTGGTCGCAACCTTCCTCATTTTTCACTATTAACGCAATTTAGATTATTAAAGTGGGTCGATTTAGTATCACATGAATTGTAACTTGGTTTGGAATACTGTTTCTATTTTTGTGTTATATCACAGGCTTTTATGTATTTTAGATTTTATAAAGAGATATTAGGTGTTTAATATTAAAGCGAGTTGAAGCGAGTGATGAAAGGTAACTCGGATGGGATGCCGTCTCCTCCTTCTGCGAGCGCGTAATGCTCGCCAAGGAGGAGGCGGAGCGTGAGCGTACGTCCTTGTTCCGCTCCTGCCAAAGGAGGACGTGTCGACTTTCGACCTTCGGTCGCCATGAGCGCTCCTTGGGGAAGGATTCTCCACCCGCCTGCAATGTCGTCAAGAGGAGGGAGCGTCGTCTTCCAAGCACGTTCATCTTTCCTCCCATGGGATGAGTCCCAAACTGCCCCACACTAAGATTAGAGCATGATGACGTCGAGAGCTATGCCCCCCGATAGTGGATATGGCCATTAGGACTCCTCCTGCTAGGGCACGTGTAGTTGGTAGAGCCCTGTTGTTCCCGTAGCCCTGGGATAGGGCGAAGGACTATGGTGTGGAAATAGCCCTTTCTTCTTGCGGTGCTATTGCCACCCCGCCTTGGTGAATCCGACACATCGGCCGCGATTCCATGCGCGGCTGATAGTACTCGTCGGATTTCGGAGTAAAAAAGAGTGATGAAAGATGTTAGGGCGAGTGACATGTTGTGTAATTTAAAAAATATTAGGTATGTGGTAATGAAATAAGATTTTATGGAATGAGAAACATGCATTAATCACAAACACCCGTTGACACGATCAGAGTGTGGTCGAAAAGAGGGATTCGGATAGCTAGTCGGATCCTACTCGTGTCCTGGCACCTCACAATCCGAGCATACTCAGACAACAGAACTCTATATGAAGCAAATAACCTCAACGGCTTTGATTCTTAATATCTACTTGAAAATTAATAAATTCATTCGAGTAATCTCGGATGAGTGTAAAGCGTTATGTGTGTATCCGTGCACATTCATTCATATTCATACTCGTATGAAGTTATTAGGGCGACTCAGTCAAACGCGGCTTTATGATATTATTTGAAGCTATACTTATAATACATAAAGGTATTTTAATAAGTGTATTTTACATACCTCTGAATTTTTAATGCATCCTGCGAAAAGTATGCTTTTTGGCATAAAAAGTGATTAGTTCACTTTTATTTTATGTTTAGTTCAATATTAATAGGTATCTTTCTAACAAAATTGTTACCGAATGCTTCCCTCTCTCCGTACTTAGGTTTTGGAGGTAAAGATAGAAAGTTATCCACGGCCTACTTGAATTCAGCAAAGTGGTAACCTACTTAGCGAAGGACCTGGATATACCTGCCAGATAATCTTGCAAGGTCGGTAACGTCAATAAGCTGAGAGACTTCTTGTAAGAGTTAAGTTGACTGGAGTATCCAAACTAAAATACATGTAATTTCTTTAAAGGGAATTGATTCATTCCCAAGATCGTGAAGAAGGGATAAACAAATGTCAAAACAAAGACATTTTCTCGTTTATATATTATTAATATAAATGGATTTGAAGAAACATAATTATATGTGTACATGTTATATAATAAACAGAATGTGTTTGTCAACTGGTTTAAACAAAACAAACATCATATGTTCACCAAAACTATCTAAACACATCATTGAAAACCACTTTAATGATACAGCCATTGTGAAGATTAGTGTGCTTAATAAACACAGCACATTTTATTAACGAATATATATTAACATTGGAAATATTGTATGCAATTTACAATCGTGGTAGCATTTGATGTACTTGGACTTGGGAATGGTAGGGTATAACAATTTAGCATACGGAGAAAAGTTTGCATTGCTTCCCTCATATTTAAATAGTTAAAAGGGAATTTACGTAATCCAGGTGTTTTAGCTAATATCAAATTGAACATACCAGAGAATTATTATGTGATGAGCTATAGGGAATCACCCATGGTAGCAAATAGCAGAAGGACCTTACTTAAGAAGGCGCCAATAACACACGCCTTGCGAACACTGAACATGTTTAACAAATAAATATTTCGAATTATTGCATCCATGAGTGAATTTACAAGAACAGCATTCGAAATAATATGGTATTTTCTTTCACCACGGTATTGTATTGATGTAAACTGTTAGAATAACGATTTTTGTAGAAATAAATAAATATTTTTATGAAAAAATTGTGTTTATCTTATAGTGAACTTTTCAGGTTGCCACAACATCTTGGTTATTTGGCTTCAGTCAAAGACCAACAATAGACCGAGGCTGGCGCGGGGATTACGTAAGTACGTCTCGTGCTGATGAAATATTTGGTTGAAGATGATTATGGAATATTCATAAATATTTGCCACGATTTATCCATACAAATCATGCAAAGAAATGTTTGAAAATAATAAATTTTAAATTTAATTAGAATTTCGAATGAGTTCACAGCCCGAAGTTTCCCCATAACTACTTATATACGATATAAATGCTTTGCAGTCCACGCCCAATAAAGGATTGTTTTCTTTGACTACAGAGCCAGTAAAGGTATTTAATAGAAAATACTCAATATCTTAAAAACTTTAAGCGCTTTATTTTCCACTTCATAGGTTAAAGCGACGGGGGGGGGGGGGTGAATAGTACCCAATTTTCGTAACTTTTAAAGCTAATATTTCGCCATCTAATGCTGGCTTCGTTAAAAAGTTATAAAAATAACATAACATTTTTATAAGCTTTTATTTAACTTACAATGTTTGTTATTTAAGATCTGACTGACTATATATACCTCACATGACTATATATATAGGTAGATGCACAAAAATTTTAAAACCCTTAGTTACATGTATGGTGGCCACCCTTAATCTTTACTTTTGTCGCAATTTCACTACATAACTTTATAGCGCTAAATAAACTACAACTTCTTGTCAAATGTTACTCATAACATCTCGAATAAAAAAACTGTGATATACATGATTAAACTGATAACTGAAAATATCGATTACATAAAGGTTCAAAAAGGTGTCACAAAATTTAGTCGAGACTGGCAGCATGTCGGTAGCAATCTAATGTTGCAAATATTCGTAGAGGGTAACCACATTGCATGGAGTGGGGTATCAACTCATCGGCGGTACTCCAGTAATAAAAATATTTGACAACCATACAAATCAAATTTGTCACAACAATAACGCCTAGATATTATTTCTATTTCTAAATTTCGTTTACCTTTCAAATTGTATTATCAATGAATCAATATACTCGTAGATATAGTTATTCTCTCTAAGGAACTAATAATAGAATGTTGTGTAACTCCAAAAACAACATACCCCCAAGCGCAGAGGCATTTCGTAATACAAGTTTTGGTTGATTACTTATTGATTATGGTAACAATAGACTCTGTAACATCACTTATCACAGTGTCTATTTTGCTCGTATATTTAGTCGTCTTCGGGCGAAAAACAAGATAATGTGGATAATAACGACATGAGGTTTATCCTCATTAAACAAAATATTTTGATGACGAGTAATTTGTTTCAAGGCTAGTTATGACTTTTATTCGTTATATTTAGATAGATAGATAGATAACACTTTATTGTACACCATTACAGAAAACTTACGAACTATAATTGTGTACAAAGGGCGGTCTTATCACTAAAAAGCGATCTCTTTCAGACAACACGTGGCAAGAATATTGCTGATTAGGAGTGGCGATGGTGGTATACATAATTATTGTACTATTACTTACATTTTAATAATAAATTATAACCACACTATATATACAAATATACACATAAGTGATATACAAGATATGGTGATAAAATGCAACTATTTAAACATAATAAATATATGACTATATACTATAAAATTACATATCATTATATTGCAGATAGTATTTCCTGACCATGTTCTTAAATTTTATTAGAGATTTTGCTTGTCTGACAGCAACAGGCAATGTATTCCAAAGTTGAACAGCCTTAACCGTGAAATAATTATTGAAAAACGTTGTATTATGAATAGGAGTAATAAGTGTATGTTGACTGGAAGGGCGTAAATTGTGAGAGCAAGAAATAAATTCAAAGAGTTCTTTAAGGTACTATGGAGTAGTAGGGATGAATAAAATACTATAAAACAATGAAAGAATGTGAGTAGTCCGGCGAAAACGAATTGGCATTATATTTATTAGGTTACCAAATAGCACAAAGCGGTCAAGTGCGTGTCAGAATAAAATATTCCGTATTCTTATCATTAGGTTTTGCAACCCTAAAAAGAAGAAGCATTTAATACCAACGTCTACGAGTTTTGAAACTAATTTTTGTTGATATTATTTTTAAGCCCTACCACCTTCAATTTCTAAGTAGATATAGGTAATTCACTACACGATTGTTAAAGAGAACTTACATGTTTTGGTCTCTTCTAATTTAGTGAAGGCTGCAACTGAAAATCAGTGCTGTGTCAGCTCTTCCTGACACAGCATAATGCTGAGTTGTCGGCCTCATTGCCGTGAATGTTACGTACATTTTTATATCAAAATAATTGCGTTTTATAAAATACTTATGTCTTTATATTTTACATGTGAATCCTGTTAATTTTACGTTTTTTTTTTTAGTTTGATGTACATTCATTCTCGCCGGTAAATATTATTTCTTTCTTCTTTCTGTATTTCGTCTAATAATGCAGGTAGAGGCATACCTTCCATGACTTTGAACGCGAATATCTTACTTAGATCGATTAACTTAAATAAAATAGTTACTAAGAAACGCAGTCATGTCATGTTGTGTATATTGTTAATACCTGTCTACCGACACTACATAAGCCTGTAATGTTACCTTTACGTTTTATACTGGGAGAGTTTCATCTTCTCTTCCATGCTGAAAGCCATACTCGTTTTATCCACCAAATTAACTTACAGTGTACATTATTATTCAGGCGATGTTCTCGCAGTCGAAGTTACGATGGCGGTATTTCGATTATATTACAATTTAAGCCCATAATTATTTCTACTTCACCATTTAATCCGATAATATTAGTGTGATTATTAATCTGTATATGACGGTGAGCATTATAAATTCAAGTATAAGTTTTTGTTGGTCTCTGTTTGCTTCAAGATTGTTTATATAGTTTGGATATTCGTGAATACTTTCTATATAAATACAGTAGCAAGATACACAAATCGTCCAATATCTTATTTAATAAGGAGAAAAAATACTTTTCAACGAATATGTTGTCCATCTACAAGGGCTTATGGCACAACTTCCATCTCGTAAATTTATGATCGGTACCTCATGAATACCATTCCATTTTCCGAGGTAAAAGATATGTTACGGTTAACCCCGTAAATAAAAGTATATATATTTCATGATAATTGGTTTATGAAACTTCCCATGCGTATATTTTGGATTCATATCACGAGTCAACTATTATATTTTTAGATACAAAAACTCTATGTTCATCTTTTTATTGAAACTACGTATACACCATGGAAGGAGTATTCTATTTCCATGTATATTAATCGATGTATATTATTTAATATTAATCGGTAAATTCCCATAGTCGTGATAAAGTTTATTGCTTCCAGTGAAAGTCACTTTTATGTTTGGTATAATTAATAATGAATTCTACTATGTATGTACCTTCTGTATGGATGTGGTATTGTTTAAATAAATAACAAAAGCAATTACTCAAATCGGATTTGATTTATTTCAATCCAACATCAAAAACTTAATGCGTTACGCATAGTTCTTATAGACTATCAAATTATAACTAAGGCCTTTTAGAAGGTCAGTTCCCGTCAAATATATAATATTTAAATTCTTACAAATAGTTTTCGGTTTCCTAAGGGCTGATACGCCCTTCAAACGCTTAATAAATAGCTCGTCATGAAAACAAGTTCCACAGGAAAGATCCATCAGACTTACGATTAGTAAATACATTATTCTCAAAAACTCTAATTACGGTAAAGAGCAGACGAAATCCAGTTCTGCCTCTGTTGCATTGCTACGTATTCCGAAGGGCTTAATGTCAGCGCAGAAGGTGCATCAGCCATAGGTGCTTCTGTCAAACCTTCTCTAGACCGTTCACTTATTTCACATCCCCCCTTCTCGCTTACAGCAGCTATAGATCTCTGCATTTGTTCACGCACTTGAGTTACTATATCAAATTGATTCTTTAACGTAATATATTCAGCTAAGAATTCTTCCAAATCCGACGGTAACAAATCAAGGTCCTCAAACGTTAATGGCCGTTGCGGATATTGACTTGTACTCCCTTCCAAATACTGTGTGGCGGACGGCATCATCGAGTACTTTTTCGACGGCGATGTTGGCAGACTTGGATTTTTGCGAACTCGTCTTCTTTCGTTAGAAAGATCTAAAAAGCTGTTTGATCGCTGTGCTGTTCGCTGTCGACTTCTTTCGTAAGGCCTCTCAATTAACGAGCCGGATTCCCCGCCAGAACTATTTCTACGACTATTAAGAAGAGGACTACGGCTATCGCCCTCACTCATACGAGGCATTGTACTAAAGTGATTTTGATGCCGTTTAAATTCATCCCTTAAGTAAGAAGTGTTTCCCAAATCATTCATTTCTATTGCCTCTGAACACATATTATTTTCATTGTCACTATCTGTTAAATCAGCGTCAACACTATCTCGAGTTCTACGTGCTCTACGGTAACGATGTGTTTTTGGAATCCTGTTGTTTTCTACAGAATATCCAAAATTATTATTTGTAGCACCCGTTGAACTGTGATTTGATCCGAAGTCAAAGGATGACCTGCGTGAAAAAATTATATATAAAACAAATGGGCATTATGTATGTCATAAATAATAATCATAACAATACAAAGTATTGTAAACGTCCACGAGCGACGAAAACCATTTGCCATCAAGTGAATTGTTGGCTTGTTTATCTACTTCTCTCTAGGCAAACCTAATATCTGAGTAATTAATAAATTATAGTATTTTTAATAGCCTTTTACCTCTTCTTTAGTATAACTAGACTGTATTACCACTTGAAGCTCGTAAAGAAATCGTCTAAGAATAATTTATAAATTAATATTTGTATAAAACGGTCTTATTAATAATTAGGTATACAAACTTATTTGTACGTTTATTAAAATTCATTGGCATTAATTACATTATGAACATAATCTACTCTTTTGAACATCAAATACGTGTCGAGGGAGATCCCTGCGAGTTTTTGGTAAACATATTACGACGCATTAGAGTTTGGTCTTTTCAAATATTAAATTAAAAACTTATTATAATGTTTGAAGATTTACTTTAAGATCATCATTATAACATCTAAGAGTCGCCCTCTCGTCGGCGGAGCCTCCTTAAGATATACTATTTAATTTATAAGAAGCTTTTTTATTGCATGTGTTCAGCAGACAGGCAAGACGGCCCACCTGATAGAAAACGGTTACCATCGCCTATGGACATTTATAACACCAAAGTCTACCAATGAGCTGCCGCTCTCTAAAGGGAAACTGGAACCTGGCTACTAATGCCGGGACACAACTCAAGGTTGTTATGGCGGCAGACTCTAGACCACACATCCAGACGGGCATTTACCCTACCATCTGGCTGTGGGGTTTTTTGGGGGCCTCTTACGGCAGCCAGAAGGAAATTGTATTTTTTCTCCGTTCCTGCACAGATCACTGAAAGTTTAATTTATATAAATGACTCTGACTATGAATGATTGTTGTATTTAACAACAAATGTAATTTCTGAATACTAGTAGATGTAGATCATGTAATACAACACTATTAATATACAATATTGAACACTACTAACTTAGTAGATGGCGAACATGTAATAAATATAGCAACTATTATAGATTATAGAGATATTTTTTATTATAGGTAACACTTTTATTTTTATTTGCTGGTACAGTTTATTTATGAGGTATTTTAATTTAGTTTTAGTTCATATAAGTCTTTTATGCACATTAAAGTAGATATTAAACAATGACTTACGGTCTTATTAGTAAATAAGTATATAAATAGTCAAAAAGAGTTCTTAAAGAAGCCTACAAACTTACTCTAGCTCATGTAATACCATTAGTATGCAATCATCTTAATAAAAGCAAAGTTACTTTAATAATAAGATTTCAAAGGCATTAGTAAGCTTATTATTGGTGTCCAAAAATACATTTACAATACAAACAGTCCTAACAAGTTATATTTATTTTTACTTCTATATATAAAAATATATTGTTACCTTTTGTCATATTCCCTGTAAAGTGGTATATGAAGATCAGGTTTTGGGGAAATTGGTCTGTTGTGGTTCGAACTCAATTCTAAATGTCGCCAGCTGGTATCTGGTGGCGATGTCCTGGAACTATCCCTTCCTAGGTACCCATTGCTATTCTGTAAATCCCCCGTTTGACATCTCACAAAAACCTCCTCTGGATCTTGAGACGGCACGTTCTGATAATCTCCACGTTTACGTCCAGAGTCTGGTGTCAAAGTCCGTTGTTGTAACATATTGTCTTTAACACTAATATTTATTTTATCCACACCGTCACGACGATGCTCAAACACTATTTGTTCATTCCACCTATCTAATTGCCGTCTCTTACGTACTTCGTAAGCACATAGTGTCACTAAACACACAATAAATATAATCACTGCACAAATCGTCAATCCCGCTATTAATGCTGCGCCACTAAAATTATTTTCATTTGATCTTTTTTCCATTAACAAATTAAAAGTCAGTTCCGCTTTACCAGCTCTATTTTCAGCACCACAAATATAAGAACCGGCGTCCTGCATCTCTGCAGATTTTATTGTTAAATTACTAGTTTGTCCTTCACTACGTAATATAAAAGCTCTACCAGAATTGACATTGATCGATGTCGTATTAGACAGGAGGCGGCCTGCGCGAGACCACCGCACCAAGGGCGCAGGCACCCCTTTCACTCGGCAAACAAATGTCACATCGGCTCCCTCGAGGCCCTTCAATTTGCTCGAAGTTGTGCTTACTTCCGGTTGGCACGCCAAATCTTCGAGGGTTATTTTATTCCAGGATATTGCCCTGAGTCTCGGAGGCGAGTTGCAATCAGGCACTTTAGTGGCCGGTAAGTTTTTTTTAATCATCCAATCGCGAAGGGGTCGTAATACACAGGTACATTCCCAAAAATTGCCAGCCAGCTCAAGTGCGTTCAAGTTACGCAACGGGGCTAAAGCCGCGGCGTGTAATATCCGTAGTCTATTATTATTTAACTGTAAATATTCCAAAGAGGATTCCAAACCTGCAAATGCCCGTGTCTCGATATAATTGATTTTACATTCGTTCATGATAAGTTCCACAAGGTTTGGTAAATTTGTAAAAGCGTCATTTAAAACTTTAGTAATAGGATTACCACTCAAACGCAATTCTCTGAGTTCTCGGAGAGGGTCAAAAGCGTGCGACGGGACAGTGACGAGATGATTTCGTGAGAGATCGAGGTCGACGAGATTAATTAGTGATGCGAACGATGTCGCTTCTATACTTTCCAAACTGCACGAACGGAGATAGAGGCGTTGCAGATTTATCAATCCGGATTGTGCGAACACTCTATGTCCGAGAGATACTAGACGATTGTTTGTCAAGTCCAGCAACTGTGTTGCTGACACCAAATGTATGGGGACGGAGGTGAGGCCGGCGTCGGGGCACAGCACCGACTCCTTGCCACTGCGCCACTTGCACTCACAGAAGCGCGGGCAGTCACCCAAGGCTTCCACAGAAATGACGCCCATCAGAAGCAGCCACATAGTCCGTAATAAATTAACCCTCCCCACACCGCTCAACTTGTTCCACGAGCGTCATGCTCGGGGCGAACTTTTTTGACCTGAAACCAAAAGAAAAACAATGAAAGTCGTACACGTAGTGCTTAGAATTAAAAACTTAAGAAACACAGGTACATATTTATAATAAACAACAAGGGCAGCCCATAAATCCACCGCTAGGCTCAAGACTCTCCATTTTAAGAAAAGAGATGATTTTACACAGCGGTAATCGTGATGAGCACGTTTCCTCGTAATGTTTTGCTTCACCATTAGCACATAGGAATTGCATCATTAGGCCTTGAAAACCTCCATGAATGATATATACTCCCGATTCGATTATCACATTAAATACCTATCATTGATAAAAGTAAATTCATAAATATTATTAATTTAAAAATATTAAATTAAAAATATTCTTAAGAATAAACTCGTCTATTACACCCAGTAGACGGAATTTTCCCTGGCCAGTATACCTAATTATATTTAGTACAAACACACCAAATGGAAATTATAAATTTACTAATATTTGCCCGCAGCTTCACTCTCGTTAACATAAGTTTTATCAATCAATAAAAAACTATACTACAATTATTTATTTGTTTATTGTTGGCGTACAGCAGACAGGCTGACGGCCCAACTGTGATGGAAAGTGGTTACCGTCGCCTATAAACATTTGCAACACTCAAGGTGCTACCAATGTGCTGCCGGACATGTAGACATGGGACTGGAACCTGGCCACTAATGCCGGAACACAACTGCATACTCTAGATCAGGAGTGGTAGCTAACTATCCAGTTGTTTTATCTCCTCTTACGACAGGCCGCCCGGTCGTAGGAATTAGTATTCTTTCTCCGTTCCTTCACGGATATTTGTATAACAATTGCTTGTATAACGACCACCTAAAGGTTATTTTTCTATATGTCAGAATGAAAGTTACTCTATGACCCCTTCTGCACCAATGACTACAAGTATGCAAAATTTCACGATGATCACTAGAGTAGTTAAGGCATGCAAACGTAATAAACAAACTCATATTCACATTTACAATATTAGTATTGATTGGACATTTCTGTGAAGCATTGTTTGTAATTTAATATTTTAGTCGATACGGTATATGAAAATTCTACACTAACAATATCACTCGTACAGCTGCAATTAAATAACTAAAAATGTCTAGTTCACAGTAATGTCGGAAAATAAAGGGTTCATTTAAAAGTCAGGTCATACTTGGCACTCATATATAAATAAGAATCTCATATGAAAAGGGTCATAATAAATAACGTCTAAATCATTTTTATGGCCAATCTGTAGCGAGTATACTATATCGTAACATGGGCGCACTTCCCAATACCGTTGGCCAGTTTTATTAGAACCGGCTATAAATAATATTAAAAGCCCATTTAAGTATAATATAACATCACACTACGTAATTTAGCTCGAAAAAAATATTTATGTATACCTGAATTTACTTGGAACAAGTAAAAACTTATAAATTTTAGTACATTATTTATATTTCTTCTTCAGCCAGTCTCTTTCCACTGCTGGACGTAGGCCTCCCAAAGATTGCGCCACAAATCCCGGTCTCCCGTCTTCCTCATCCAGCCCCAGCCGACGACCTTGCTCAGGTCGTCAGTCCACCGGGCTGGAGGGCGTCCTATACTACGTTTACCGAGATGCGGTCTCCATTCCAGGACTCGTTTGCAACAGGACTTTATTTATACTTATCAATAAAATTGAATTTTCTTTCAGTGTTTTCAAAATAAATGCGAAAATTTAAAGAAAAATGCTATTATACCTAATCATAAATTACCGTTTTTAAAATTTTTGTCTGTGTTTCGGTTTTGAAAATTTGTTTGGCATAAACTCTGAATAAATAAAAATTTAAAGAAACAAATCCAAAGTTTATAAGTTCGTATTTTATCTATAATATATAATATATATATTTGATATCTTGTAGAGTTCAGAAAACTTAAAATATCAAGTCATAATATTTTCTTAAGTTTTCGCGACTTGTATACATAATAAAACTACGTTTTAACGGTTTTAAGCGCGGTAATTTTATTTGATTTTGGTTTTTTTCCGACGTTTCGGCCACTTTTCAGTGGCCGTGATCACGGAAGACAAAGATGTCAAGTGTCAACGAGTATTGTTAAAGTTTTATTTAGCCTACCGCCAACTTATTAATTTTAATTATTTAATTTTTAATTTTGTTTATGGTTATTATTTAATCTATGGGAGCCTAATCTAATTTACTACCGCTTCGCAACATGTTATGGCTTGAAGAGAAGAAGCGGCGCAAGAAACTCTTCAGCAAACATGCCTAGCTCTAATAATTTTATATAATATTAAAATGGGTGGAAGGAAAAATAAAAGTAATTATCAGTCAAGTTGGTTTGTGTTCCGTTGTACGCAGAAAGAGCTCACAGTGTCTTGAGGTCTGGCAGGTGGTTTTTGCTGGGTTTGGGTCTTAATAGTTTTGATAATTGGATCCCAAACAGGTGGTACTTGCCAACCATCTTCTCTATTGAAATTTGGGTGTTTTTTGATTTCAATAGCCTCACGCATCATTCTAGGTATGAAACGATTCTCTTTCGCGAGGATTTGTGGGTTATCGAATCTGATGTAGTGGTTGGGTTTATCCAGCGTGTGTTCACTGATCGCAGACTTCGTAGACCTTGTGTGTTTCATGTCAGCAATGTGTTCTTTTATCCGCACTCACACCATCTTGCGCCAAAGCGCCTAAACTGTATGGGTTACCTAAAATTCACAAAAACAACATCCCCTTGCGCCCTATAGTTAGCCAGCTTGACTCACCAACATACAGACTGGCACAACATCTCGCGAAGACACTCAACAATCTCCGCGGCAACACACCCTACCATGTCAAGGATTCCTTCGACTTCATCAGCGCAATTGAAAATTTGACATTGGCTGAGGATGAAGTACTAGTCAGTTTTGATGTCCAGTCCTTATTTACCAGTTTACCAGTGGAAGACTGCATTGAGATTGTCAAAAGGAAGCTAATAGATAATAACATGCCTGAGGAATATGCAGATCTACTAAAACATTGCCTCACATCTGGCTATTTCGTGTGGGACTACGGCTTCTACGACCAAATCAACGGTGTAGCCATGGGCTCACCGGTGTCTCCTGTCGTAGCTGACATTTTTATGGAAGACTTCGAGCAGAAGGCACTGGATACCGCTCCGGCTAAGCCGAAGATGTATAAAAGGTACGTAGACGATACTTTTGCCGTCCTCCCAAACGATAAAGTCTCTGCATTTCTAGATCATCTCAATTCCATTAGCAGTAATATTAAATTTACTATGGAACTAGAGGCAAATAGTAAATTAGCTTTTCTGGATGTGCTCATCCTAAGGAACCCTGACAATACTCTTAGTCATACGGTGTATAGGAAACCTACCCATACAGATAAATACCTTAATGGTTCGTCTCACCACCATCCTAGTCAGTTAGCTACCGTGGGCAAATCTTTGTTTCAGAGAGCACGGAAAATTTGTGACGAGAACCACATAGCTGGAGAGCTTCAGCATGTCAAGCGAGTTCTACAACGCAATCAGCTGAAGACTCCACACCAACGTCACAAAGGCCCCAAACCACCTTCAGTTGAGCGGTGCCCTGCTACCCTACCCTACATCAAGGGGGTCACAGACAGAAAACCGCATAATTTTAGAGTACCTATACTATGTATACTCTAAAATTATCTAACCACGTCTAGTCTAAGTTTATGCCGCTCCTCCACGTGGCCGTAACGCTTTTTCGTGACAAAAAAATCCTAAAACCCCCCATTTATATAGAAGTTTCACTTCAAAAATTAATCCCAAAAGATTAGCAGCTGTAGCGGCATTAGTACAGGGTAACTTTATTTAAACACTGCAACAGAAAATGCCATCGCTCTTCGATCTCCTCACTCTATCAGTAAGACGAAGTTCACTATGGGAGGCTCCTCGGCAACTCAGAAGGGACCTGAAGGCGCGCATTTGCCAGGGTCGTAGTTCTGACTAAGTTAATGTCTCACAATTCTGACTTGATAAAAGAAACACCAGGATGGTTTTATGAACTTCTTAGAATGCGTGTTCCGCGGAAACTATCCCATATTACGATATAAAAAGTATTATATGTGATTTGATATTGTATTTAATAAAACTGGTTTTGGATTTTTACATACATACATACATACATACATAACTTCACGCCAGCTCCCTTGCGGGGTAGGCACGAACAACAGAGTGCCATTTAGGCTTTTGGATTTTTATTTATATATTTAGTGATTTCACAGCTTTTTATGTATTTTATGATATAATGATGTTTTAATGAATTAAGGAGTTGCGTTCATCGCAAACACTATGTACATTTCTGTTATCAAAAGTACATATGTACATACGTACCACTTTTCATGATAAACGATTTATTCCCAATGCTTTGAACAAACATTTATGATGCAAGCATTTGAATATTCAGTCACTTTCACATAATTTATAAGTGTACATAGTTATATTTATTTCCGAAATGTTATATAACGATTTTCCTTAAGGCATAATTTATTAAGGCATGAAAAGTATTTCGACTCTATCCTGTTTTAAAAAAACGTGATCTTCGGCTCAGTTATGGGCGGATTTGGGGTCAGTCGGCCAGCGTAAAAACCTCGCTTACAACTTCCTCGTATAACAAGAAAGTCGCACGACCGCTTCCTAATCCTAAATGACAGCAGACGTGCACATGTTCACCCAATTTTACCCGAAATTATTTATATCTCTATTATACATTTCGTAGCCAAATATACTTGAAATTCACATTCGGCATTCCGCAAGCGCATGATGATGTGTTTTGACATATTTATTAACAGTGTCTAATGCCGCTATATGTGCTCCGTCGAGCTTTTGTGTGTGGTCCGCCTGGCATACAATAATACGTATATCCTTGCATAATATTATTGATTTACATTGTTAACACCTCTGGTGCTGTATATGTCCACAGACGACGGTAATCACATTCCATCAGGGTGGGTTATAAGTCTGTGTAAGAGGGAAATAGACAGCACAGTTTGTACGTACAACAAAATATGTTGATCCTAGTCACTTTCCTGCTTGATGCCATAGTGTAGTTTTTTTTTTTCAAAAATATTTAATCATGTCTATATATACGTATGGTATACTTGATACGCTTACCCAATACAGATTAGAGGATATTAACAAATCGATTATTTTCAAAGAGCTAATTTGGTCACGGTCACCATAAAAACGTGATAAATGTAACAATGTACACGTTGGACTGATGTCTAAGATTTGAACCCATGCCATTTCAATACCAGCCACTAAGAGCTATCATTACTAATACAGCGGTAACACGTTGCGAAACGGTGTACATAGAATAGGAAGTAGATTTAAAATGTTAACTTATATGTATGACCTTCAAAAAACGATCTTCAGTGGTACTTACTTTGAATAAAAACTTTTGAATTTGAATATATGCTTATGGTGATTCTATTTACTTAATTATGTTTTGCTGGAAAGTTATGTTAGTGTTTAAAAATGAATGCATGTTTTTCATAATATAATTGTACAGATAGATCACTTGTTGTAAGTTATGAGTCTACCGCCGCTTCCGAAGCAATATAAATCCAAGCACCAATATGTACTCCGAATCATCCAAAAACACCTACGAAAAGCCCCCATGATAAGCTAACTGACGGGTCGCGCCAATCTCGTTCGGCTTGAAACTCTATAATATTTAATTCAGCGTGGACCCCTATTTACATTTAATGGATCCCCAATTTTTTTCTCTGATATGGATCCCTTGGATATCAAGCGATAACCTGGGATCGATATAGACCACTTTGGGCATTAATTTTATAGGCCAACAAGTATACGTTACTGAATCTCAAGCGATTTACAAACCTAACCCTTATCAAAACATGTCACCTGACTTAATCTTAGGTTACCAGGCCTCCAAGGGTTGGAAGGTGTGATGGCAGTCGCTCCCATAATTTTTATCTGTGCCAAAAGGTTGACAACCCAAGCGAATGAAAAAACAAGGTAGTATAAGGGATGACAATATGTCAGCTCTATGATACGTATGAATAGGTATTATGATGTATTGTATTGACAACCTTGGTTTGATAACGGATAGTGCTATATTTTATTTTAACATTACGCTCTATAGACTTCGCCTTTTGAACTCTGTTCTTGGCTGTAAGAAAAGCTGCTTTACTTCTGAATTTTTCAAAAATTGTTAAGAACACTACTTCAGACTAGTTGTGCCCGCCATTTTGTTAGGGTCAGGCTAAGACTTCATATCCATATCTATTGAACCCTGCGAGATATCTAATGTTTTAATCTTTTAAATTGTCATTGAGCCGTTTCGAAGCCTATTCATAAAAGCTTTCAGACAACCTCAGAGAATACGTTCTAAAAACGATAATTTATGCTTAGGCAATATAGTTATAGTTAGCAATCTTAACTAAAAATTTAACAGTTACTTTGAAGTCACATACAGATATTTCAATTTTATTTGCTGGTGTACATTTGAAGCAATTGTACATGTACTTTAAAATAGTGCATATCAGAAAAACATTGCAAAGCTATATACAGAACTTGTGCTAGCCATCTGAATACACGTGATGAGGCAACGTGCAACCCAGACATTTAATTAAAGAACCAACGTAATAAATAGCAAGCATTATTCCAAAGAATTTATTAGAAAGATCCTAAATTAAAATACTAATAAACTATAAATAAGAATAAGGTATATACCTACAGCATCTAATATAGTTATACAAATATTTTTAATACACTTTACTCACCTCAAATACACGTCTGTCTTGGTTTAAAAACGCCAGCCGGATTCTGAAACAAAAGAAAATAACATTAATGGAATGCTTTCTCCTGCAAACTTTATTTACAAAACCGTTAATATTTTCAATTCATTTAAAAAGACGAGGTTTAAGATTATTATTAATCACGGTAACTTTAAATACATTCAAATATAAGTATAATGAAGAAAGTTTAATCTAACTAAATTTTATACGTCAATTTTGTTTATGTTTTCATCCGTGCAGGAACGGAGAAAGAATACAATTTCCTGCAACCAGGCGGCCTGTCGTAAGAGGCGACAAAACAACCCACAGCCAGGTGGTAGGGTATGTGCTCAACTGGATGGTGACCACCCCTGGTCTAGAGTATGACGCCATAACAACCTTGTGTTGTGTTCCGGCATTAGTGACCAGGTTCCAATCTCCCTTAAGAGAGCCGCAGTGCATTTGTAGTGCCTTTCGTGTTGCAAATGTCCATAGGCGATGGTAACCGCTTTCCATAAATGGGCCGTCTGCCTGTTTGCTGAACTCCTGCAATAAAGAAAAATTGTTCTACCTATAGTTCTTAAATTTATAGATAAAATAAAAATCATAGGTCATAAAGGGGACCTAAAGACAGTGTCCAATCGCCTTACTGATATAAATATGTAGTATAAATATTAACAGAATATTTTAAAACTATTATTTATTGAAGTGACATTTTAATCAATACTTTTTCAAATTAATTTCAAGTTCCCAGGACTAGGAGTAAATTACGTCACTTTTATCTCAAAGTTAACATTTAATAGAATAGAATGAGAAGGAAAGTCAGAATGAATGAGATTTGTTTTAGATACATTAATATTCACCCTGAAATAAAATCTTTTTTCCATTTCTCCGTGTCTCGAAAGCTGCTATAAATTTAATTTAAATTACAATTCCAGTTTTATAAGAAAAACATTACTTAAGCAGAAAACAGGGTATTAATACTTTTTGCTTTATTCAGAGTTCTAATATTTAATATCTCTTATACCGTTTCCATTCATCTTATAAGTGACCCATTTTCGAAATTGTTATGCAATTTTGAAATTTAGCACCTAGGTACGTTTTTCTAAATATGGAGAAGTCTGCAAGTCATTCTCTTATAGCCTCTTATTTTATTTTAAATAAAAAGGTTTTAATTAATGAAAGATCATGTTGAAGATGATACAAAGAGGAGTAAATTAAGTACAATGACAGGCTCCGGCATCAGTAATTGCCTATCCGACTAAAAGAATTAAACAGTTATCCTAAATTAAATTTGTCTAGTTTCCAACCTGGTACAGTTACCACCTACACAAGCCTTTGCAGGTAAATATCATTAAAGAATGTAATTTAACCAGATATTCACAGTAATTATCATCAACAACCACAAAGAGTATTGTTGTTGATGACTCTTTATTGTACACCAACATAAAAATAGTAAACATTTTCTTGTCTTAATATTATAAGACAGTACAACGGGCAGACTTATTGCTTAAAGAGATCTCTTCCAGATAACCTTTACATAGACAAGGATCTTATTCAAAACTAGCGTTCGCCCGCGACGTCGTCCACATTTGTTGGCATAATTATTATACGTTTCTAACAACTTCAAACAAATCCCGCGGGATTCTCGGGGTATATAGTATCACAGATTTTTTGACAAAGAAATTCCTATCGATCAGTGTAAACTACATCGAAATTGGTCCAGTGGTTTTTACATGAATCTCGAACAAACAGAGAAACATAAGAAATCTAAAAAACAAAACTACACTGACAATGTTATAATATTATAGATAATTTGTTGTCGTGCAGCTTATCAATATATCACCGTTAGTCAAATCGTAGACTACGCATCCATATAACATAAAGCAATGATCTACATCTAATTTGTCAAGTCCCAAAACACGCTGCTAAGCCCGATTTTTAGATACAATTCTTGCCAGTCGTGTTACATAAGTCGTCGCTTAATCTAGTTAGAAGCGACGCGTTTTATTGTTGTATAAGCGTGGTCTTCATCCAGACTCGTTAAGTTCATCAATTATCAGTTGTCCGGCAGATTTGTTCGACCTACCACCACTTCAGAGTTCGTAACTTGTTAACTTGAACTAAGTCGAGACGTTATGTCAGTGACTTGTATTTTGACGAATCACTTCGTCGCGAAGAAGATCCTTCATTGAAACTATGAACCAAAACTTCCTTCATAGCTGGTTAAACGACTTTAAAAGGGGCAGCTTTATTTTAAGTATTGATAACTTGATTTTGTATATTACTATCAGTCATCGGAATAGTTGAGACATGCGAAATGATAGAAGATGTTTATTATATTATTACGAGATGCAGGAATCGAATTAAAATACCGTTGGAATGATTATAGAGTTTACTAAAACTATACAAACACGTGTAACACAGGTACAAATATAACCGAACGCAACAAGTCCAAACGTAATGCAGAAGATCGTAATTCCATAAAAACGCGCAAAAGTCCCTCACTAAATAGATTACCGAATGTAGTACACACGTCTTACTTCGCTCGTGGATATCGCTCTGCCCCCTCCTTCAATAAGGTCGTCCTTTTATACTGCACAAATGCAATGCGCCCGTATCATAATCCGAAACACCTGGCTAATGGGTCGACCGCAACGGCCATAAACGAGTACAATGAAACAATGGACTGTTCTCTCGAATAATTAGTAAACGCATGCCAATAAATAAGTAAACAAAAGAAGTCCAAATGCCGAAAGGTAATAAAATGTGTTTTTACAGATATGCAGGTGTGAATTTTGTTTTTGTCGGGACCTGAGTCGTAACAATATTTTACAATGAGCAGTCTTAACGCAAAATAGCGATCTCTTCCAGGCAAACCTTGCAGGGGTTGATAGATTTTTAATACGGACGGTGGTGCATTTGATAAGATTAGATATTTTTATATTTTTGAATACCAAAAGGGAAATAAATTAAATTTTCGCCCTATTAACCACTTTGTTCTATCTCTCTAATTTTAGGGACATTGAGTAGGTGACACATATTACAATAAATACTAACGTTATTTAATAATAATAATAATAATCATTTTGCCTCTACGTGTTGGCCTTCCCATGGCCCACGCAAGCCTTCCAAATGTCCGGGCCATTTTTATAGCCCGTGGTCTCAAAAGACATACAAACATAATAATAATAATTTTATTTCAGACACAAAAATACATAATTTTAAATGATAAAAAACACGAGTCAGGACACCCTCTTATAGTCTTAGTTTTAAAATATCATCATATAAATAACTTTTAATTACTGTTTATACAATAATTAATGCATTATTTGACTCATTTTACTTGTATACAATTATGATGTTTTAATTTTGTAGGTACGTTTTACAAAATCTATCGGAAGACGAGACAGAAACGTTATGTAGGTTGATATAAAGTATCTCAATTAATTTGCCTGTCATCTACCCTTTTAGCCTTGTCTGCTCCCATAACTGGTTATTATAGTTCAGCCTTAAATCTTATCCATTTTTAAAGAATTTAATCAATAATACGGGCATCGGAACACGCTATCAACGTACGCTATGGGATCGTATTTGTTTTGAATGCTTAGACCTCATGAGTATCGAAGTCCTTAATTCAGAACAACCACAAAAAATATTTTAAGCTTTTGGTCATATTCTTGCTTAAGCAAAAACTTACCAAAAACCGTTGTATGAATAATTGAAAATAGATGACAAAGCGAAGTTGCATGTTCACAAAGTAGCTCAGTCGGAACTCACGGCAGTCATATGCCGTGGCATTAGTAAGTTGCGCGCATTGACCCCATTGCATGGCTGGAAATGCCCGGCTAGGCAGTATTGTGTCAGGAAGGGTGCGCCGCATTCACACTGATACGTAATTATATGAGCGAGAACATAATTTATATGTGAGAATAACGAGCTGAATACCAATTGCCGTCTGTTGGGGAAATTTCAAATTAGCTTCTCGTATTTATGCCGGGAGCCGGGTGTTTCCAGAAAATACACAGAGAATTGATATGATATGATAATGATTTACCTCATTAGTTATAAAGATTAAAACGTGAAACGAATTGGTACTTTTTGAAATATCGCGTTAATTTGTATTAAATGCTTTTTAAGGGTTTTATAGCCAAATGATAAGAACAGTGGATGTTGGTTCTCCATCGAACACTTCACATACTAGGCCGCTTATTAATATTATGGTATTTTTTTCAAATCTTCTATATTTGTAACGGTCCACGTGGGATTGTGTATATTTATATTCATATCTTATGAGCCTGTGAAATATAGAAATAGAACATAGTATATGTAAATTTCAGATAAATCCGTTGAGCCATTTCGGAATCTATTCTAGACATAGTTAACGTGTCATAATTTTACGAAACAATTCCCCAAAACGTCGCCGCCTTAGACCCTCACATAGACGCTTTAATCTTATTGGTATAAATAGGCTTATAAATATATAAACACATATATTAGGTTAATTTTCGACCATACATGCGTGTTATAGACGAGGAATGTTAATGTGTAAATGCGGTGATCCGTGAAACATGCATGCCTTTACAACCCGACCCAATTGTAATGTTGTTAAGTAGAAAACTGTTTCATAATGTATAGTCACGTTTATGTAATATTCATATCACATGTCTGTAAGTCGTGGGTCCATAGGAATACGTTAATACGGGAATCGGAACACGCTATCAGCTACGCTTTGGGATTGTATTAGTTTTGAATACTTTGACTCATACTCATGAGTATTGAAGGCCATCATTTAGTATTTAAATATGTACTAAGTCGTGGTAGCATAATGGTTAGCGCACGCGTCCCAAACTCAAAGGGCGCGGGTTCGGATCCTAGCTGGAACACATGCACCACTTAGGCAATTTTCTGACCTAATGTGCATATTGTTACAATTAACAAGTTAAAAATGGTGAATTAAAAGATCGTCATGAAACCTGCACATCAAGATAACTGATTTATTAACTGCCAAGCCGCCTTGGACAAGCGTAGCAGGTATACTGTCCACTCCACAGTAACGGGAGACCCGAGCCCAGCAATGGAACGTTTATGAGCTGTATACTCTATACTATAATAAATCGGTAAATGGTTGGAGATTGCGCATTGCGTTTAAAAATATGTAAAAAACGGGGATGACATTTTTAGAATTTTTGTCTGTCTGTCTGTTAGAGCACCACGTGAAAACTACCGAACGGATTTAAATGGAACTCGATACTGATCTAGCTTATATCCCGGGTTGTAACTTAGGAAACTTTTATCGCGATAAATGACGTCGTTTCGGTAAGATACACGAAAATAGCAAAAAAAGATTTGCGAGAAGGCGTTGCGATCGCTTCTTTTTTGGAAACTACTGAACGTATATGAATGAAACTCTACATAGTACTAGATTATAACCCGAGTAAACACGTAGGATACTTTTTATTCCGATAGATAATATCGTTTCCATGGAATAAACGAATTAGAAAATAGATGGCGCTACAGTCGCGTTTTTTTAATTCACTTACAAATATCTACGTTGTCATAAACAATATCTCATTAATTGTATTACTTCAAATCAGGTTGGCTGCGACTTGCCTCTGTTTCGCTGCAATTGTGTAAACTATATGGACTTAGTTTCTTTGTTATTGTAGTAAACTTAATAAGAGTAACAAACAATAAAGTTTTTGGTAATACACCTATACACCTAATTACATTTGTATATACGTAAAATAGAGCTACTATCTAGGGTTTACTTGAGAAAACTACTGATATTATAACATTCTAAAAATGCCATGCCTGTATTATATATATATATATATATATATATATATATATATATATATATATATATATATATATATATATATATATATATATATATATATATATTTCACTAAAGCGATAGCTTACATTCCATTTTAAGTGCTGTGGTACTTTGTGTCCTGGGGATTCCGCAGGTATTTTAAGTCAAGAGTGGACGAATTCGCGAGCATATCCTAGTTTTATATATATTACAAAAACATGTTGGTTAAGCTTCTGGTTATATTCGTTCTACACTACCGAGTCTAGAACACCGTGTAAAAAATGATTGTAATATTACCTGGTTAAATCGCTGCATTTTTTTTTATTGCAAAGTGTACATTGTTTTTCCTCGTTTTCTTCTTACACTATTATGTGCATGAATGTTTATTTTAAGCATGCAGTATTTGCACCAAGAAAGCCATTCAGCAACCATGTTATCTATATCTTGCACATTTTTTTAAAACTACGCACAGCTGGGTTGGCCAGTTTGCAAACCTATTAAAAAAATATTTTCTGTGAAAATTTGTTTGAACAATATCTATTGAATTTTAATAATAATAAACAGACAGACATATACATCGTATATCCCCAAGCTAAGCAATTTACGCTTTTGTAATGTTTTAAAGATAAGAGTAGTTTTCTATTAAATGGTTTTGTTCCTGGTTCCGTGTCCAGATAATGAAAACGGTGGTTGTCTCCACTCCGGAACTTTCGGAACTTCGTTGTGTGTGGTCTGGAAAGCACTAACCTAATTGATTTTAGACTTTAAAAATGTATGGTAGAAAAAGCAAAGTTTTAACTATATAAGAGAATAAGCTTTTTTCAAAGATTTTTAAATACAAGCTTTTGAGATCCTGAATATCATGTAGCAGCAGAGTGCTAGCCAAGACAAGTAAAACGAGCCCAAACACGACGGGTATATCTTGTTTAGTACAGGAGTTCCTATGGCCACCTTCCGACTCCATCGTCAGATCAGCTCCATGGTATTATTATTACATTATCACGCGATATACATATTCGTGCAAAGTTTCAGCTCAATCGGAAACCGGGAAGTTGGTAAAAATTTAACTTACAAGATTCCACCCGAACTTACATACATAGGTACATCAATTGCAAGTTAAATAAAAGCTTTATGATCGAATCTGTACCTACATGACCTTACATTTTTAGTAAGAAGAGTATAAGCCGCGCGCAGATTTGCCGATGACTACTTACTACTATTGTATTGTATCACTTACTATTATTGTATATAAGTATACTTATGTAAAGTATATACAATAATACCTAAATTTATTGCAACAACTATTTATGTAACCTTTTTTGTCAATCCTACTGACCATCGATGCGTGACATCATAAGGCTATCGGCAAACCTGCGCTTGGGTAGCAGGTACCTGCGTCTGTGTTCAGATCCCTTAGGAATGAAAAGCGTTTATCCTTTACCTGCGAATCGAAAAAGCAATAAACCAAAAATCAAAGTAATTCACATTCATTTAAATGAGGACAAAGAGAAACAAAAGGTTATTTCATACAAACGACGTGATTCGAACCCTATCCATGCCCTGTTCATTATGTACGAGGATTCCGAGAGCGAAATTAAACTCTTATAATCTCCTGTATCTGTCTCTATGCCGCACACTTCATTGTCTTAGAAAATAAGTACTAAGGCGAAATATCCATATAAAATTTGTGAGACAGGTCTTGTAAATTCTTCTGTGACCATGGACATACATACATACATAACTTCACGCCAGATCCCTTGCGGGGTAGGCACGAACAACAGAGCGCCATTTAGGCTTATTCTTACACACCTCACTTGCTTCTTTGACATTCATAACTCTTGTCATGCACGCTTGTCTGTTCTTAAGGCTCCTGACATCACCTTCTGCTAGTACACGATCAATTTGATCATGGAAGGTGTGTCGTGGCCTTCCACGACTTCTGCATCCATCCACTTTTGCATTGTATATCTGTTTAGTCATTCTCTCATCATGCATTCTTTCCACATGCCCGAACCACCGGAGCTTTCCTTTCATTACCTTCACCCCGACACTCTCTTTCAGACCAACTCTCTTTCTTACTTCGGTATTACGAACGTGACCATATAAACGAAAAAAAATATTAAATTTAAAATTTATCAATATTATGGACTTCGGTATGAAATTAAATGGCTATTTCCGCACATTTTAAGCGTAAACAAAAACTAGCAAATAAATGATCGTTCTATCCACTAGATTCCATCTTACAGAGGAGCCTTCCCAGTCCTATTCGTACGCGGTCATTTTCTTATCTGATATGCATTATTACGATTACCGTAGTTATTACCATATATACGATTACCATGCGCTATACAGCAACCCTTTTCGTAAATCAGGGTTGTATAGTAAGAAAACATAGTTGAGATCTTTAATTAAATAGTTTTAAGGGTATTATAACAGTCACCTGCCAATATATTTTTAATAATATAATTTATATTCGTAATATTTTGAGTGCCTACAAACAGTATAAAGATGTTCACAATTTCAACATCAGGCATAGCAATAGACTGATACCGTCATCTTTTAGATAACAAAAAGTATTGTCATCTTTCTTGCGGGTGGGTATACGCTTCTTCAATAAGATACCGAATGAAATGTTAGATCTGTTTGTCACTAAATTTAAAACCAAATTAAAACGTTCATTAAAAAGGGATACTACACTATTGAAGAACACTCAAATGACAAAACTTCATTAACGTAGCATAGCTCGTTCCAGCCTCTTATACTATTTTTTTATAACATGTAAGGAATTTATGGAGATATGTTGTAATATAAATTTTTAGTACGTCATGTCATTATTATAACTATAATAATATTTTTCTTTTCTTTTATTATGTCGTTGTCTTATTGAGTATGCACTGTTTGCTACAACTCTCATTCAGTCTTCGAAAATTGTGTAATATTTCTGTATAAGATTTATTTCAAAAAAAGAGTTTGAGCCTGATAAATAAGAAGAAAAACAATTTTTAGGTAGACGTGATGCTGGAGAGTTTCTTGACGCTTCTTCTCCTTAAGAGCAATAAATAACACGTTGCGCAACGGTGTATATAGAATAGGAAGTAAAATTAAATTTTAACTTATGTGTATGACCTTCAACAATATTCTCCAGTGGAACTTATTTTGAATAAAAACTTTTGAATTTGAATTTGATTAATGGTCGCCCTCTATACTAGGTCCTACACACGGTTTAGTATAACAGGGGTTTTAACAGACAAGGAAACTTTGCGTTACATGTACATAAAAATTATCAATATGTGACATCCTTTAAGAAGAATGATAAAACTTTGATCTCACTAAAAATAAGAGGACCGGACCCAAAAGTTAACTTACAAGCCCTTGTATTATTCATATTAATATGATTATAAACTGTTTCTGTTTTCTTAAAAAACTATGTAAACCAGAGCATAAATACAATTTGCATTTTTCTTCATCCTCCCCATAAAAACATCGTCCCAAAAATAGTATCACAGACCCTTATTCCCACTTGACAACCAATGATCGTATACTTTAATATTTATATTTCACAGTCATGATACTGATACAGTACACGGATATTATTAGTAGTTGCATGGCACCGTTTAACTAAAGAAAACAGTAAAGCACCTTATGTAGAGGGATTTATTTTAACCTGTACACATCGTGTGCCAAGGAACTACCAAAAACATCCTTAAATATTATGTTGTATATGATTTTTTATTGGTTCCCTCTTACCAAATGTAATAAAATTAGAAAATCCCTGTAAGAATGGAGACTATTATTTAATTATTCATTATAACTGCATAATTCGATTTTTTTTATTTAATAAAAAATAGTATAACTTATCCTACTCTTTGTATTTAAGGATTTGACAAATAATGTTATTTTGTATACTTTAACTTTAAATTATTACAATATATGCACTAAAATAAAACTAAATTATAAACCAGACTATCTTAAAAAAATAAAGTACACTGTAAAAAGTACTTAAAATTAAATACTAGATCTAAATAAAAAAAATAGTTATAGATATATTGGTTCCCAACCATTGTCATTTATCGGGAACGTTCCGAAAAGGCAGGCGGCGTTACCACTTTGTATAGCAATACTTAACCTTTGAGCAAAATAGACGCCAGCCTTTTGGTCGCGTGAGAGGTCTATCAAAGGTTTGGCGATACGACGTCTGGATAGAAGTTTAGAATGTTAGGACCCCACGGACCCAGAGTTTCCACCCCAAACGCCGCAAATGTGTAACTAAGCTATTTTAAATTGCAATAAATTATCAATTTTAGAGGGTAAAAATGTAGTACATTATATTAATATAAACGCGGCATACATAGAATGCGAAGTAGATTTAAATTTTAGCTTATATGTATGACCTTTAAAAAACGTTCTGTAGTGGAACTTACTTTGATTTAAAACATTTGAATTTAAAAACATTAAAATGATCAAATGTTTCCTACAAATAGTTGTCCATATCAGTTGTATAAGTAAAATACTAAATAATTGAAAACACGCTTTTACTAGTCTAAACAATGATGCGAGCAATTTATTAATAATTGCTCCTTTTATTTCGAAAGCAAAGAATAACTGTTGTAATTTACACTGTGATAATGAAGTCGAACTGCCATTGGCTGTTAAAATGGGCCAGTAGAGGGATTAAGACTGGACGGCGACCTACTTACCCAACAAACTTCAATCGGTAATCTACACAAAGCGGTTTTAATATATCAATGTGTCCGTCACACAAATCATATGCCTTTCCAACACATTTGCTCAAAATAGTTATTTAGGTTACTAGTAGGGCAAGTTAGTTTTTACAAACGAGTAGACGAATGTAAGCCCGGGACGAACTCGATGGCTTACCATAGTCACGAGTTTGTAAGAACTAACAACCGCACGTGTGTCATACAACGTTTCTCAACCTATTGCGAGAAAACGTACAACAGGTAATGAAACAAACATAAATATCAGTCCGAAAGTCGCAACAATCTTTGACGTTCCATTATGAAAATGGCGCACATTTGCAAATGGCGTCACGTGCGCGTGATGAAAATTATAACTACATCTTTCGTCTTATTTTCTCTATAGTATAAAAATGACACAAGTTTCTATTACTCAGCTTATTTATGTATTAAACTCCTTGGTGGAGTTCTTTTTTTTTCACCTAAGTACCTATTTACCGCACGTTCCATTGCGTGATGCGTAATTTTTGACTTTGAAATAATCTCTACAGGCTTCTCAAATATTTTTTGAGTAAATGTGTTGAAAAATGCATTTACGAAGCCTGTATACATGTATCTGAAGCTTTGCTTGCTTGCTTAGCTTAATAGGGACATTCAGTGGAAATCTTTGTCTACCGTTTATTTTAAAAAAAATAACAGTGTCATAGACAAGAGCAAACAGGAAAATGTCTAAGAAGGCCAAAACACTTCAGATCGCTGAACCTATGAAGTTACGAAAAAATACTAGGGCAGCTATTAGTAACTTGTCCGCCAAATGTTATTAAGAGCGAATATGTATTTGGTCAAAATATTAATGTATTGTGTAAAAAGCAATTTTTCAACAAAAATATTGAAAAGATGCACATTAAGATTCTGCGCACAAAGCTAAGGACGTGCTCAGTTTTCTAAAATTGGAAACAACGCCAATCCTAACAAAAAGCCACAAATCATGCTGGTCAGAAATCAAATACAAATCTTCATTTTCCAATTGTAAAAACAGAATGCTGGAATTAAATAAACCTTTTGCATACACAAAGACTTATAGGCGTAATAGACTGGTGTTAGACTTCTATGTTACACTGCTACGGTCTTATTCATAGAGAGTTAGACTAAGTTTGAACACTTCTTTACGGTTCTTAAAGAAGCGTTGAGACTTAGTCTAACTCTCTATGAATAGTAAGGCAGTAAGTATATACAAATATATAAAATAAGCAAGTAATATTGACCATCTATCCGTGCATGAATGAAGAAAAAATACAATTTCCTGCGTCCGAGCAGCTACTCCAAAGAGGCGACAGAACAACCCACAGCCAGGTAGTAGATAGAGTATTTGCCCGTCTGGATGCCTACCACCCCTGGTCTTGAGTATGCCCCCATAACAACGTTGAGTTATATTCCGGCATTATTGGCCAGGTCCCAGTCTCCCTTAAAAAAGCAGCAGCGGATTTGTAGCGCCTTTGCTGTTCCAAATGTCCATAGGCCATGGTATTCGGTTTCCATCAGGTGGCCTGCCTGTTTGTCTAACTCATACAATAAAAATTATCAAATGGTGCATGAAAACATGATTAACAAGTTTTCTAAATTGTACATTTGCTTAAATACGTCATCATTTGCTACGATCCTGACAAATATCTTTCGCTTAGTTTTCTTTCAAATTCAAATATCGTCATTTGTATAAACCCGGCGCCAGATACGGCTTCAAAGATTTGAACACTTCTTTGAAGACTTTGAAAACACATATTGTAGCAGCCTGCCAGACATGCCTTGCAAACATTTTTCTCTTCAGTATGCCGGTCGACGACAAACGAGATGGACGAAGATTTTGTGGACGCGGTGTGCCTTTATTATTTAAGTAATAGTTATAATTGTTTATTATATGTGCAAAATCTACAAAAACATTCGAGAGGAAGGCGCGAATGGATGTGCGCAAAGGTCGCGTAAATGAATTTTGCGCAAGTGTGGCAGATTACGCAAACATTTGAAGACATTCCAACTTTGAACGCTTTGATATGCACTAAAAAACCGATGCCGCATGGCAAATTGCAAATCTTTGTTCAAACTTTGAACACATACCTATTCAAAGTTCCGTGCCACACATAACAATCAAAGAAGAGTTGAAATTTTTAAAGCTGTATCTGGTGCCGGATTAAAACACGGTGTCAGCATAGATAACATTTTTTTCCATAAATGATGTATCTTAATGATACAACATTAAATTACAATCTAATCTAGGAAATAAGACTAATGAGTAATTTAAATCTGACCTAAAATAACTAGATATAACTTAAACTAAGAATGTGTCCAGTAACACGTTTCCTATTGTCTTTATTAAGGAGAAGACACTTTATTCGTGTGTTCTTTGAAAGAAAAATAGATAACATTGACATGAATAAAGTACAGCGTGTTTTACCCCCTCAGGGCGCACAAGTTTAAGTGGAGGCAAAAGTGACAACTCTTTGCTTCATAGTTATTATTGTAACATAAATATTTTCATACGTGATCTTAAGGTTTTATTTAAATAAAATTAGTATTAGGTTTTCATTATCTATCATATCTGTTTTAATATCAAGATTCTTTACATACATTTAAATATTTAATTTTTTTTAAAGTACCACCAAAATGTGGCTAATATAAACGTGCACATTTTTGAAGTGAACTTCTTTAGAATCGTTGTTATTTGAAACGCAAAAGCGACATTAAAAAGAGATAATAAACACATAAATCTATAGGACTAAGCCTGCGAGAGAATGATATATGAGTTTTACAATGCGCAACACGGATTAGTGAGTCAATAAGACCGATGATTAAACATAGGTCCAATTTGAACCGAAATAAAACTGAAAATAATTCTTAGACCAAAACAGTGAAAAATTGAGTGATACTGATGACGAATCGAAGTGATGATTAAGAAGTTCATTTTGAATTATATATGTTGACGGATGTAGGCTAAAGTAATTATGTTTATATTAATACAAGTTAGAGAAGAATTATCTGCGTGTGAACTGCACAGACATTTTTTTTGGTTTTTTTTACATAACTTTTTGTAGTTTTTCTTAGGTTTCCATAAATATATTCTACTTTAAAAGAAATGTGTTTTTGTTTAATATTACTAGAACAGGATAGCAGAAATAGCGTGAAAGTGGTAGAAGAACATATATAATAACGAAGAAATATGCACGTTTATTTCAGCTACTTTTTAGTGGGGCTTTTTACTGTTGAGGCTTTGTCTGCGTTAGTGTTAAAGATATACCTTCTTATTCCTATTGAGTTAAAATAAGTTTGAAGGATTCGTTGTTTCTCAAAGAAGTCTTCAAAATTACTCTAATCAATATCAATAAGACTGTTACGTTGTGGCGAAATTCGTCTTATTTAAAACGTTAAAAAATAATGTCATTAATGCATAGTCATGCTTGTGTGAAATAGCCTAAATCTTAAACACAAACGCAAATAAAGTCTCACCTTTAAATATTTAAATATATTTAAAGAACCCTTTTATTAAAACATAGATAATGAAAACTTAATACTAATTTTACTCAAATAAATCGTTTATATTTCTGTTCTATTCTAGTAATAATAAACAAAAACATATTTATTTTCAGCTAGAATATATTTTATGGAAACCTAAGAAAATACTACAAAAAGATATGTCGAAATAATAAACGTTGAATAGTACACGAGGATACGTTCTTTACATAAATAAAAAAATAATATTCCCCAAAAAGATCGTGGGGAACGTTTTATTGAGTATGCGATGTTATATCGTAATATAAAACCAGGAGTGCTCGCAATATAAGTAAATAACATTAAATTTTATAGGCATGCCACGTGTTGTCTACATGGGGATCTTACAACCGCAGTTTGCCCACAGCGGCGTGATAAACCGATACGAAACATTCGGAGAGAATAGACTAGTTGAAGTCAAATCAACTGAGGTACTTTTAATCGTCTTACAAAACGTCACATTCTCCTTGATTATTGCACGCATGTGTTATGACGTCATAATGCTAACGAGTCGAACAGCTTGTTATTGTTTAAACAGAAATCAAAATTAATAAATGCTAAAAAAATCAATTGTTAATGGTAACTCAGGAACTATTGGCATACTATAAATGAAATTTGAAAGAAAGATGTTTTGTAAAAACTGTTATATAGGAGTGTATTTATTTTATTTTTAATTTTTTTTATTGCAGGAGATCAGCAGACAGGCATACGGCCCACTTGATGGAAAGCGGTTACCATCGCCTATGGACATTTGCAACACGAAAGTTACTACAAATGCGCTGCTGCTCTCTTAAGGAGACTGGAACCTGGTCACTAATGCCGGAACACAACTCAAGGTTGTTATGGCGACACCTTTTAGACCAGGGGTGGTAGCCATCCAGTCGGGCAGATGCCCGACCAGATGGCTTTGGGTTGTTAAGTCGCCTCTTACGACAGGCCGCCCGGCCGCAGGAAATTGTATTCTTTCTCCGTTCCTGCACGGATAAAAATGTATTATTAATTATGTGAAATAGTGAACAAATTTAAAAGTTGGTGTGGCGCTACGTATTGTTAACTGAATCACATAAAAAAACAGTGTAACATAATGGCAGGCCACGATCTTGTCCTTATGAGCGACAGCTAAGTGCGACGCGACGAGCAGCAGAAACAAAAGTATTATAAAGATATATTAATGCCACGAGTCGTCGCACTCTGCGCCAACATCTTTCGCGACACCCGATGCTATAGGGGTGTTTTGCGTCAGCTACGAATGCGAAGCGATCTAAACTCGTCGTGTTTGTTGTGTAACACAGAGTAACCCCTAAGCCCAGAACCGTGGCCAGTCCGTAAGGATGTAGCTTATCGGTAAATGTCTTAAAAAACCATAAAAATGTTTGATACTGACAAAAACACAATAAATATGTATTCAACTAATTCATTATAACGTAGTACGTCGCTAAAAAATCGACACACTAACGTCTTTAATAAATTTTTTAGGTTTTCATAGCCAAATGCCAGACAGTGGACGTTTATCGCTTCTAACAATAGTACGTGATCCACCACGCAATTATCCAGTCTTATTTCTACAGACCTTCAAAATTACGATTTTTTTTTTACATTATAGGTTCGCGTTTTACCGTTCTCTCGCGCGATTATTTGTAAATAGTTGATATTTATGTGATACTTGTATATTAATCAGTATATTATAAAATCGTTTGTCTGCTTCTTTAACAGTTCAATTTATTTCATATTTCTGTAAAAATGTTACCATATTTTTAAGTGTGAGAGTCCCCAAGCTAGCATACGGGTTTTTATTCTACACATATTCTAGTTAGAGAAGTGGCGTATCAGGACGTTCCCGAGCCCCAACACGTTATTTTCGACATTTTGTTTGTATGCTTAGGATTTAAAAGTTTGTGTTTATATGACATTTTTCAAGTAGAAATTTATTCGAGAAATCATGTAAAAATAAATCATATTTTTTTATTGCTGAAGTATAACAGATAGGATAACGGCCCACTTGATTGAACTTGGTTATAGTCGCCTACAAACATTTGTAGTATAAGAGGTGTTAGCCACGTGCTGCCGGTCTCAAAACATGTTTATTAAGCCTTAGGGATACCATAATCAAAAGGCAAAAACAATGTCGATCAGTCTATCAGGCCCATATTTAATTGTTTTGAATTATTCCTTTACGATTCCGTCTATTATATGTAGTAAATATAGGTATTGCAATATTTACGACCTTACTTAATAGGATAATTCTTATAGGATGGTCTTTCTAAGATTACAGCACTGATTCTAGAAACTAGTAGGTCTATATAGGTGCCTATTGACTGTGTTTTATTTGATTTTTATTCCGACGTTTAATGTTGATATTATATGGTTAACCTTTTTTTCTTTTAATTAACCAAATTTAATTACCAAACCATGTAAACATAAAATTGAGCTATTCAATTTCATTGCATTCTTAATATAACTACGTTTTAACGGTTTTAAGCGCGGTAATTTTTTTGATTTTTGGTTATCCCGACGTTTCGGCTACTTTTCAGTGGCCGTGATCATGGAAGACAAAGATGTCAAGTGTCAACGAGTACTGTTAAAGTTATATTTAGCCTTCATTGCATTCTTTCAGTTCCGCGTCTTTCAACTAAATTAATTCAATTCGGTATCTTCGTCTAATAACAGCTTCTTTCTCATTCCTCAGATATATGTATGATGGCTTTTGTATTGCGCGAGTTCAGCAGCCAGGCAGGCGTTCCACTTGATGGAAAACGATTACCACCGCGTATGGACATTTGTAGCACCAAAGATGCTGCTAATGTTCTGCCGCACTTGTAAAGGGGGACTGGAACCTGGCCACTAATACTGAAACACAACTCAAAGTTGTTATGAAGGCATACTCTAGACTAGGGGTGGTAGCCATCGAGACGGGCAAATACCCTACCACCTGGCTGTAAGTTGTTTTGCAGCCCCTTACGACAGGCCGCCCGGCCACAGGAAATTGTATTCTTTCGGATACAATACTAAAACTAATTTGTATTTACTCGCATTTTAACCGACTTAAAAAAGGAGGAAGTCCCCAATTCGTCGTGTAAACATTTTTTATGTATGTTCACCAATTTCCCTTGTTTTTGAACCGATTTTGATGATTCTCTTTGCGTTCGATTGAACAAAGCTTCGAAATGATCCCATATAAATTTTATTGCTAGCAACCTTTGCGTCCCGAAGATATAGAAAAATACTTGAAATCAGGCCGACATGTAAAATTTTTGCAGGTTTTCAGCCATAACTATTTTGTTCCGGAGCACTTTTTTGCGTTCCATATAGGTATCAGAAACATCCTATATAAATTTCATTAGTACCTATTAGATCTTGAGTTCCAAAGATATAGCAATAAATCCATAAAATCAAGTAGAAAACGTTGTGATTGACGTCTGTAACTTTATTGTTTCGGAACCAAGTTTGATGATTTCTTTTGCGTTCGATTCAGAGTTCGATCATTTTTTTGCATTGGATTTAGTATAGCTTCGGGATAGTAAGTACTGTTTAAATTTCATTGCTATTAGACCCTGGGTTCCGAAGATATGGCAGAAAATTACTCAAAATCAAATAGAAAACGTATTGAAAAACATTGTTAGGTTTCTAATTCCTATCCTAAAACGAGTAGGTGCCTATTATATAAGATCAATAACGTGCTGTACTAGACTCGACTAGGACTAGGAAAGTGTACAATGGAAATCTATAACGATAAACAGTACGACCGCGTAAACTGAGTTATGAAAATAAAAACGTCGACGATCGGACTTGAGATTCAAACAAAAATGCTGCCCGGTGATACCGAGACGATGGGTGTAATCATTTAATTAAACAATTTACGTCAAGCACTTACAGCAATCAGACTTTTGAAACAACGGACAAAAATGGGTTGTGAGATGCGGCCGAAGGTCGCGCCGAGCATTTGGTTTTCTGTAAACCAGTATGCACAAGCCGCGGTGTGGTCGCAGGCGGCGAGTGCCAGAACGAACTGATATACATTTATTAACTTATCAGAACGTCTTAGCGATAATTCATTAATTAAAATTTAACGGCACTTATTAGAGGTTCTTAAGTACATATACATAATTTACTTTCGAGCTGCGATCAACAACGTTTTCTAAATACGTTTCCTTTTCATCAGCTATCGTTTCCACATTCAAGAAGCTACCTTAGAAGGGATACCATATTTATGTTACTTAAAAGTGTAAAATAAAAAATTACTAACAAAAAAACAAATTGACTTCAAGAGTAACTAATAAGCATAAAATAAAATTTACTGCAACATCTTGAAATCAGTGCCAAATAACACATATAAATTCCTATATTTTGTTGTTATAACAATGTGTATGGTAACTTTTATGGTTTATTTTTTGTTCGAAATTTTTTATACTAGACATAGACATAGACAACACTTTATTGTTCACCGAAACAAAAATTACAAAAAATTAATGTACAACAAGACAATAGTTACTTGGTAAAACAAAAGGCGGCCTTATCGCTAAAAGCGATCTCTTCCAGGCAACCTGACTCAAAGGAAATTCTTAAATTATCTGTAATTAATATGCAACAAAGAAAAGGAAAAAAGATAAATATGACATACATGGACAGCAGATTACAGTCTATTGTAAACTAGCACATACAGTATTGCGTAAGACTTACATAATGTATTAAATATACTGTAATCTGCTGTCCAGATCTGCTGCTGTACACCATTGCATAACGCCATACAAAATAAATACATCTTCCTGCCAAATATGAAATTTATTTCATACCATATACATCCGGTAGTTACAAGAATTACTTTGACGTACATAAACAAATGGAAACCATGACGTTTTCATAAAGGTTCCGGTTTTGCCAAAATGGCTACGATATCCTAAAAAGATATCAAATGAATTGTTAATGTCGGCTCAATTCTAAAAGCTTACAAGCGTCAAGTTGTTTTGCAGCACTTTGCTTTCAGGTGAAAACTTTAGCGGAAAGGAACAATTCACTTAAAATATTCAAATAATTAAATATTCATATAGCTCTTTAGACTTTACTGTTTTATACGAAATTTTAAGAGCCAGCCGAAGTTTTAGACCTGTGTCAACACCTGACCTCATTACAACCATGCATGTATGTATGCTACAGTCGCAGTAGCTCAGTGACTAAAGCTCGTCTGGTTCTAATGACATAAATTCGAATTACAGCAGGGGCAATTATTGACTACTTAATGAGATTTTTAGACATGACATCTCGCTTCCGGCCGTAGTTCGCACCATGGTCAAGAGACCATGGATGGGACGCCGTCTCTTTTTTTTGCGAGCCTGTAGTGCTTGCAAATGAGGAGGCGGAGCGGGAGCGTGAGCGCACGTCATTGCTCCGCTCTCGCCAAAGGAGGACGCGTCGGGGCTAGAGAGCTAGCCTGGACCTTGAGCTGCCTTGAGCGGGCGGCGCGAGTGCGTCCCTGGGGAAAGGGTTCTCACCCGCTGTTATGCCGACGAGTGGGGATGCGACGTATTACGCGCGCGCTCACCTCTTCTCCCGTGGGGCGCGTTGCAGACCACCCCAAGCATGTAGTATGAAGATGTCGGGAGACAAAAGTAGTTCCCCGGGAATGGATAAAGCCTTTGGGCTACCGCCTGCCAGAGAGCGAAGGACGGAATATCGAGGGGTTTTAGTGGGTATCCCTAACTGCGGTGTGGCAATAGCATCTTTAGTTGGGCCACGTTAGTGCCACCCCGACTTGGCGAATCTCACACACCGTCCGCAATTTTCCCCCATCTCGCGGCTAATGGCCCTCAATCGGGTTTCCTCTAGTAAAAAGAAGCAGAGATGAAATTAGGCCGTCGGAACTCTCATTTATCGTGAAACTGGGTATCCAATTGCACAGCCTCTTGACGAGCTGCCTCATCGTGAGCGCGCCGCGGGCTGCGGAAAGTTAATAGTTAATAGTTAGAGTTCTCCACTTGGCACAAAATAGAGCGATGCGTCGAGATTGGACCCCATAAATGGCTGTGGCCTTCATATAACATGATTAACTCGATACATTTCTCCTTATCATTTTTGCCGCATACCGAGCACACGTACAACTGTCTCCACTGAACACACGGCTCACCATCGGCTTACCACTGCAGTGCCTTTGAGCATGCACATTTACCGACACTGAATGGCTCGCGACCCGGCAAGCCTTTGCCAGGTGGTAAGGTATTTGTTCGACTGGATGGCGACCACCCCTGGTCTAAAGTATGCCGCCATAACAACCTTGTGTTGAGTTCCGGCATTAGTGACCAGGTTCCAGTCTCCTTTAAGAGAGCAGCAGCGCATTTGTAGCACCTTTGGTGTTGCAAATGTCCATAGGCGATAGTAACCGCTTTCCATCAAGTGGGCCGTCTGCCTGTCTGCTAAACTCCTGCAATAAAAAAAATTAAAAATTAAAAAACCTCGACTCGCGGTACGGTCTCCACTTATGCTGCCTCGGTTCGAGACAGCCGCTAGACACGAGGCTGCCTCTAGTGGATACCCAGCTTTAGAAACATTATTACCTTAAGGCTAACTGTTTGCTAAAATATTGTGTGAGAGCATGGTATCACATCAATCGAGCCAATAATAATCAAGTATGATTTCTAAAATATTCCACCCTCAAAGTTTAAAATTTAGTGTGACGATTTTGGGAACTAATGTCTCGCTACCTACTATTGACTTCATTAAAAAGTCATTTAGGAACATTGCTATGTTTTTTCAAGATCTGATAAACACGACTATTTATACTGAAATAAAACGAAATATTATAATATTTCGAAATATTATAAAATCATTTGCACAACATAATAAATAAAAATAAGTCAGAAAAATACGAGATCTTAAAAAAAGATTCGTTGGCAACGTTTTCTGAAGAAGCGTCTTTCATTATTCACTTTGTTGATTAAAAAGGCTTAATTACTAAAGGGAATTAATACTCTGAGATAATAAACAGAAAATTGTGGGCCATTTAAAGATTAAATACCAATTTCTTTAGAAAATTATCCACTGTTTTCACTTCTTTAGCAGCATTTAAGAGCGAGTCGTAATGAGAATTAATTTTCAGCAAAATTTACTAAAGGAATAAAATATAAGATTTGTTAAAATTATACCGATTAGTTTTCTAATATATAAATGTACATGTATATTTATGTATGTATATAAGAGTATATTTTTTTATTAAAATATTTTTTTGTATATTGTGTACATAAATCCTGCCCTAGCTTTTGTGACATATTTCTCTCTCCATCCCAAGGTTGGAAGAGATCACTGCCAGCGATAATGCCGCACTTTGTAACTAATTTTTAGTTGTTTTTGTGTACCATTTCATTATTTTTATTGTACAATAAAGTATATTTTATTCGAAATGTGCAGAGGGGTCGATTTTTGTATAATCAGTTAAAAATAAAAACATCAGGGATGTAATTCGGACCATATATATAATAACAGCCCATAAATGTCCCACTGCTGGGCTCGGGCCTCCCATTATAGGGGGAGGGGGCGGGGGGGACAGACAGTATACCCGCCACGCTTGTCCAAGGCGGCTTGGCAGGTTTGACACATCGGTTATCTCGATGTGCAGGTTACATCACGATGTTTTCCTTCACCGTTCCTTCGCGTTAGGTCAGAAAACTGCCTAAGTGTTGCATGCGTTCCGGCCAGAATCGAACCCAAGCCCTCTGAGCGAGGGACGCGTGCGCAAGCCATTACGCTACCACGACAATTCGGACCAGCAGTTTCCAAATACACAACTTTTATAACTTTTGTATGTCAGTCTGTTAGAGCATCACATGAAAACTATTGAACCGATTTAAATGAAACTCGACACAGAGTTAACTAATATCGCAGATCAGCACAAGATGCTTTCTGTCCCGATGAACAATATTGTTTTAATAAGGTGGCGTTACGCTTGCATTTTCTAAGTGCTCCATTTTCAATTCACTAAGAAACTATTCTTCATGGCAACGCGAATGAAGTGTCACTTTCACTGCTAGTTTCAAATATATATGTATAACTAGCATCCGCCCGCGACTTTGCCCACGTTGGACAGGTAACAAAGATTACAGTTATTTTGCTAAATATAAAATGTAATGTTATTTTTAGTGGTGTAATGGATTTTTTAATATGAAAATACATGAATTCCGGAAATGCCCGTAAAAACTCGGGGTAAGTAATGTTACTAAAGACAATACACAACTACAATTGATTTAATAAACAATTTATGGATCAGTGAATATTTCGCATCGGAATAAACTTTTTTCGACCTGGCCACTTGACACCTCTCGCAAGAAAATTCCCGTAGGATTCTCGCGATATTAAGTATCGCAGATTTTAAGTCCGGGAATTTACTATCTTATAAAGGTATAGCTAGCTTAAATAGGTGTAGGATAGCTTAAATAGGAAAATTGATTACAATAGCGATTACATTTTTAGCGAATTTTAAATTTTAATCATTTGTTTTACGTAAACATATTTTCCTATCCTTAAAACTGTAATTAGATTACTAAGCATCATAGGTCATCGAAGGTGCTCAAAAGGCTTCGTTGCCTCCCTGGATTGTCACCCTTATCCGTTGCCCAAGTACGCACCAGTCGACTCATAACATAAATAGAAATAAAATGTAACACTAAAAGAATAAATTTAAATAAACAAAATGTGTTCTTATAAACTAGCGTCGAAAGCGTTATAGCCGAACCTTCAGGAATAAAGTAATCAGGAATGGATAGTACAGTACTTATCCTATATATATAAAGTGTATATCCTCAAACAATACTGTGTTAATTGCGGGAAGGAAATAAGGACTAAGCGAATTATCTGGTGTTTGTATACAGTACTAATGATAATACTTATTCAATGTATTTCTTTGCACGAATTTTGTATGTGGCCCGTATCGAATTTTTATAAATATTGAAGCAAGCAAGTTTACAAGTTTCAAAATAATATTTGAGAAAACATCCATAAGGTGAAAGTAGGACCTGCATAATATCTCATCCCGGTGTCAAAATTGTAGATTTTTGACTGACCTCAAACAACGGAGTTCTTGTACCCAGTAGAATAGTCACGTCATGCATTAGTGAACATTTTAGATTTTCTATGAAAACGCATGTTTGCATAAGAATAATGTATCGATATCTAGAACTGTTCATTAAACTAGTTCTGATGAGTTGTTTTATTGATATAAGATACATACAATATTTTATTTTTAATAAACTACGCATTTTAATTATGACTATACCTACTATAAATAAAACTAACTTAAAAATATACTATATATAATACAAAAAATAAATAAAACCCGTCCAGCCTCACTAGACCACTGTTACTGGGAAGTGTACCTAGAATGCTGGCAGCATTACCTCACTGGACACAAAAGCTAATTCTTTGAGCAAGGTAAGGCTCCATCTAGCCTTACGGTCTCCTGTTGCATCGACCAGTCGATTTTTTTCATGTTGTGGTATGTTTATTTCTTATCTATAATATTATAACATTCTAAACATACCCTGTCTGTACATTAAAGTTACTTTAAAAAACCAACTGGAATAAAATAAATTATATAAACGATGGGGAACACAATGTATTATTTTTAGATTTCTTGTCCGTTTGTCTGTTCGTTCGGGATTCACGTAAAAACTACTGGCCCGATTTCGATGCGCTTTTAGCTGGACGAAAGCTAATTCTTAGACTCTAGCAACACCTCTGATATTGCTAATGTACATAGATGACAGTAACCACTTTCCAAAACCGTTGGGCCGTCAGCCTGTCTGCTGTGCTTCAGCAATAAAAAAAATCGTGTACAGTAGATATATCCAATTGATAACAACGGTGTGTAACAAAATGTATGTATAAAACTACTATGAGCTTTTATGTACTCGGATCCACGCCTGTTTAGCACGTTTGTTAAAGATAAAGAACTCAACGGAGCAGACTGACAAAACTTTATTAGAAATTAAACGATTCCCTGGAACTTAACATTACTTTGTTTTGTTGTTGTTTGTTTATGTTTCAACATCTGTGAGTTCAATTTAGTTGTGTTTTCTCATGAAATTTTCGCAATAACTCTATGGACTTAGTTTATTTATTTTATTACTGAACTACAACAGACAGACATAAAATTAAGTAGGCACTTAATAAAAACCAGACGTAATGTCGATATTAGACTGATCAATTAAATTGATTCAATTCGGTCACTGGTCAAGGCACAGAACTGAAAGGACGACGGTATTGAATAACTCAAGGCTATGTTTATATTGCTCACTTTGGTTGATCCACATTGAAAGACAGAATGAACCGTTTCATATCGGCTAAGACTAAATAATATCTAGAGTAAAAACTTGACATAATATATAAAATACAAAAATATGACGATGTTTTTTTATGACATACTATACATTTTTTTATTTAATTCAAATTACATATAATCGAATACAATGCAAGAAAACTTAACTTATTTGTATTGTATTCTACTCATAGTCCCTCAAGACTATAAGTAGAATACTGAGCCCAGATCACCGTCTTTTATGGGTAAGGTGCCCAGAAGGCTGGCTACGTTTCCTCGCTGGATCGCCATACTGATCCGTTGATGTTTTTTTGTTGTATGATTTCAGCACACAGACAGACGTCCCACCTGACGGAAAACGGTTACCATTGCCTATGGATATTTGTAACACCAAAGGTGCAACCAATGCGCTGCCGCTATCTAAAGGTAGACAGAAACCTGGCTACTAATACTGGAACACATCTCAAGGTTGTTATGGCGGTATACTCTAGACCATCCGTACAGGAATGGAGAAAGAATACAATTTCCTGCGGACGGGCGGCCTGTGGTAAGAGGCAACAAAACAACCCACAGCCAGGTGGGAGGGCATTTGCCCGACTGGATGGCTACCACCCCTGGTCGAGGGTATGCCATCATAACAACCTTGAGTTGTGTTCTGGCATCAGTGGGCAGGTTCCGATCTCCCTCAAGAGAACAGCAGCGCATTTATAGCACCTTTGGTGTTGCAAATGTCTATAAGCGATGGTAACCGCTTTCCATCAGGTGGGCCGTCTGCCTGTCTGCTGAACTCTGCAATAATAAAAAAACCATCGCTGGTAGCCATCCAAACGAGCAAATACCCAACCACCTGACTGTGGGTTGTTTTACCGCCTCTTATTTCTCCGTTCCTGCACGGATGCTCCATATTTAAAATAATATTATTTGTAGCCAGCAGGAAATCGTGATATAGATGATTAAATACTTTTTGTTGAAAATTCCAAAAATTTATACTCATCAGTTATTATTTTATTTTTTTATAGTTTGCAATGTTACATCACTGTATAACGGCGTATGGAATACACCTTCCTGGTAAATCTTATAAAGAATATTCAAAATCGCTGGGTTTTTTTTAACTCACTTTTTTTACTATTCCACGCGGACAAAGTCGCGGGCTGAATCTAATTTCATAATATAAATTAGTAGTTTCTGCAAAAATAGCTTTGTCATTGTAAATAGAGACACGGATGTGACTACTTTATAATTAGTCTATTTTTGTCAAAATTGTTACGGGGCTATAAAAAATCTGTTTGTATGGGTAAAAGCTTGCGTCCACACCTATTACTGTACTACCGATACTCAGTCGTTATACGTATAGTTAGTATGGGTGCAAACTATCCGAACAATTGCAACTCGTTGGCAAGTCGGGATTAAAAGTAAGATCGACGGCTAAGATGGGCTATCTTCAGTAACTATAAACGCTCTGATAGTGAAGAGAAAACCTCGCAACGAAATCGGCAGCAAGATTACTAGTGCCTGAAACTCGCTAATCTTTCTTAGACATGGGTAATTTATATATTATCTACTTCTCTAGATAGATGAGAGGCTGTTATTATTTTAACGATATATATATCATAATTAATAATGGAAAATTCGTTTAAGAAATTTACCTTACTATTAATCGAATCCGAGACCTCATATTCTAGTATGCTTAGACTATATATGTTTGACTACTCGATCAAAAAGAGCGATATTTAATGAAAGATATAAATTAATAAAAACTTTTTTCTTGTTGCCCATTAATACTAGGTTCTATCTAGATTATTCATTCAATATCAAGATCCGTGTTATTCAATACCAAATGAAAATCGTCAAAATGGTATTCAATTGAGTCTGCGCCAGCCTAATTGTGGCCGGAATAGGTTCCTGGAAAAGCCATTTCCAAGCCACAACCTCTAATACGTCCACCAAATTCCAATTTGTTACCGTAAAACATGATTGATTCAATTCCACGAAACACACAATGAATACAAATTATACGATACGAGAAAATATGTATTATAATGTATGCATTGTATGTATCTCGCAATAATTTATCCTCAGTGAAATGCAATTAAACCTGTCCAAATAAAACACCACTGGTGAATTTAATTAACTGAATCATATAATTATGAAATCATACATATGTAAAGTATGTTGTTCTGTTTACCTAGCAATTTTACTAACTGAATTCAGGTATTGGTTGTTGTATGTATACCTGTAAAATTGTTAATTAGGATTTCGTGGTCATTTCATAGCCCAATGTAATTAGAGAGATAATGGCTCATCGTCTCCGCTGGCTTAGTCACGTATAAAACCGGGTACTATCTGCAAGCCGTAACTATAACCGGGCAGATACAGTAACGTGCTTAAATGTGTACGCAGCAAATGATTTTCGCTCGGGACGTCCATCAAGCAGTTTAACGAATGAAGGAGGATCGGTGTGTGAATAAAGAATACTTGGGATGACCAGTCGGCCAGAAAACGGTTAGCCGTCCTATGTATCACTGGAAAGATAAAGTGGAAGCTGACCTGGCCGAACTTCAAGCCTACTACTCGCGAGACATTGTGCGTGACAGAGGAAAGGGGTGTGCTCTCGTGTTAGCAATTCAAGTGACACTTTAGGTCGCTGAGCCAATGAACTTGGTTAGCCATTTTGGCGAAAATGAAACCTTTTTCAAATCCCCATAGCAGTGTCTCTATTGTGTCTACGTATATCACAATAAATTGTCAGAATCTACTTAATCTATATGGATTGCAATAGACAGGAATTTATATACAATATTACACAATACAAAGTTATGGCAAAAAAACTAAATAAAGAGGTGGCCCTTTTCACTTTTGTATTAAAGATAATAAATAGGTGGAGTAATATTCGCTTTCAAACCGTAGTGTCTCCCTTTTGAACAATGACGTGAAAAGTTCTAAAAAAATGAGTGATACAGCTTAATTATAATTTTCAAAGAAATAGTTTTGTAAAAGTCACTAGAATAGTTTTTAAGATATGGCTTATTTCCCATTAAATATTTTATAAGGTGTAAAGACAATAAAACAGTGAACGTTGAACACCTCTATAGAATCCTTTGGGCGCGTTCTTTTAGTAGCTCACAACGATCAAAGTGCTCCTTCAGCCGTTCCAAATCGCAACCACGGTCGCTTATAGTCGTCGCGAGAACGTCAGTAATAACGTCGTAATTTTCAATCACGCAGCGTTCTCAACGACCCATGTCAAGAGGTGGGTCGAATAATTCGTTCCACTTGAGATTACGATTGTATGGCTGCAAGCAAATGGAACGGGAAATCGCTGTCGTGAGCGTGGTCGTTGTGATCCTCATCTAGAACGTACCCTTTATGATACGTAAAGCCGATATTCTGTCGTTCAATTTAGATGAAACTAACCAAAGTGATTCACGTAAACATAAAATTGAGTCATTCAATGTTGTCATGTACTTTCGGATGCGAGTCTTTCAACCAAATGGATTCAATTTGGTTGTTCGTCGTATATCAGGATTAGCTAACACATTGACCGAAATTTTAAACAAATCTAACCGTGAAGAACGCCTTTAAAACATCATCGTTTTATATCCATAACATCTATCGCAAAAACATCAATGAACTTCCATTAAAATAAATACAAAAATGAAACAAAATAAAGAGAGAAACCATTTATTTGACAAAGGCGACACATACAAAACAAATAAAATTAATTTCGGACATGTTTTTTTAGCTGTAAGTATATACGCAATTTGACAAATGACGTTAGCACCGTGTTGGCACTCAGTATTTTCATGTGCCGAAGTTTAGTCTGGTATAGCACTAAAAATCACTGGTATGTAGTATACTACCTAATACTAATATAATTAAAAATAATCTAATGCTTAAATTCATTAACTACGCAAAGCATAAGTCTTTGAAACTAAACATATAATTAAATGTGATAACAGTCAAGGACTAATAATGTAACACCCAAAATTGCATTCCCCGATGCCAGCTAAGTTAAAAATTATATGTTAAAACTTAAAAAAAGACGTTATAAGAGAAACGAAAGATGTAATGTAATGAATAGACATTCTACAGTCTTGTGTTCAATGCATCTTGCATCCGAAGACTGGGCTTTACTTATCTTTTTTTTTTTATCCTAAAGTCCATATAAGGTTTTCGGTGTCCCTTAAAAAACATAACCCGTGACACACGCTATATTCACGGTTAGCACTAGCAATCCGCTTTTGCTTTTAAAGAAATCTCGATTAAGATTTTCAACCAATGTCTTCTTTAGAACAGTGTATTCTTCTTATACCTAACATATTTTTAAAACTCAGATCAGTCATAAATTAAAAATCCTAAGTTCCCTACCTATCTAGACTACTTACCTATTTTAGTCTGGACAATTTGATGAAGTACTCTGTGGTCACTACAAAGTACTTTTTAAACTCGCAGGATAGATTAATGTATAAAGGAAATTCTCGAAATTACGCAGCCAGAACCGTGGCAATGGCCCTAGTGAATTATCTTTACTTGTAGACTATAACGTTGAACAGTTTGGACACACACAAAGTTTGTGAAGCCATAATATACTAGCCTTAAAACAGCTCTATACGAATAGGTACAAATTACTCGTCAAACAATGAAATAAAACAGTTCAATCATGCTTTTGATTTCAATTTCCGGTATTCCTTTGTCGATTAGTTTTCAATCTCCTCTCAAGGCGGAAGTCCGACAAAAAACAAACGTGAAAAGCAAAAAGGAATAAAAGCAAAAGATAAAAATTCATAAAAGCAAAACGTAATTAAAAAACATAAAAGCAAAACGTAACTGAGTTATTTCAAACACGCTATCTCTGTAAGCAGAGGTGAAGCAAACTCAGAAATAAGCAGCATCATATTTTCGTTACCAACAAAGTATCCTTACCTTTGCGGAAGTTGTTCTTACGCTCGGCTGTTTCAGCATCGTTGCCGATTTACGTAGCTTTACACAATTGCAATCCAAAAATACACAAACTTCAAACAACTCACTCACAATATATCCAAAATTATTTCCCTTATCATAATCAATCACTGTAACGTTTGTTGGTAAGTAATATTTTTATTTAAAAACGAGGATAAAACTGATTTTACGCAGAAACACTGACACCGCTACCTCCAACGCAGTTTACTACTGAACTAACTGAAATACGAGTTTCCCTCCTCTCCACCCACAGCTGTTGCGGACACACTGGCGCAAGTAAACTTATCAAAAACGCATTTTATCTTAGAATTTTTACACATAATTAAATAACAAACAATGAAGAAATCATAAATATCCATGCACTAATATATCGCAATGAAACGTTCGGTTATTTATTTAAATAAGATAATTGATTATTGTGTGCTATAGAGACCGGAGATGGATGATGATTCCGATAATACAAGTGAAATACAGATACGAAGTATACACTAGCCATAATCATAATCCCTACCTACCTACATAAAATATCATTTTCGTTTTTATCGCCAACTTTTAACGCCAACACATTGTATATTCCTAAGCTATATAAGTTCCACATATGGTTTAATTAATACGAGTATACAATTAATGACTAAGACCGATCCCTGAGACCTAGCCTAAAGTAAATGTTTCGTCGTTTCATACCATTTACGAAAATTATTTCACGAGGCTTCATACCTGCATAAGGAAAGATCTTATTTTCTTTCCAGAAACAAGAAAACCTACTTACTTCTCACTTCTGCATATTTCAAAATATTCTATTGCCTATATAATAATAATAGCAGCCCATAGCCATCCCACTGCTGGGCTCGGGCCTCCTTTTATTGGGAAACGGACAGCATACCCGCCACGCTTGTCCAAGGCGGCTTGACACATCGTTATCTCGATGTGCAGGTTTCATTACGATGTTTTCCTTCACCGTTGTTAGCACGTGGCAATTGTAGTAATGTGCACATTAGGTTAGAAAATTGCCTAGTAGTGCATATGTTCCGGCCAGGATTCGCACCCGCACCCTTTAAATTTGGAACGCGTACGCTAGCCATTACTCTACCACAACTTTTAACCTCTTTATTCTGCATCTTGTATATTACCTGTATAATAACTTTATATAATTGTCTCAGTTTAGTTTTTGTTGAGAGAGAGAGAGAGAGAAGAGAGTTGGTCTGAAAGAGAGTGTCGGGGTGAAGTTAAGGAAAGGAATGCTCCGGTGGTTCGGGCATGTGGAAAGAATGCATGATGAAAGAATGACTAAACAGATATACAATGCAAAAGTGGATGGATGCAGAAGTCGTGGAAGGCCACGACACACCTTCCATGATCAAATTGATCGTGTACTAGCAGAAGGTGATGTCAGGAGCCTTAAGAACAGACGAGTGTGCATGACAAGAGTTATGAATGTCAAAGAGGCAAGTGAGGTGTGTAAGAATAAGCCTAAATGGCACTCTGTTGTTCGTGCCTACCCCGCAAGGGAGCTGGCGTGAAGTTATGTATGTATGTATGTATGTAGTTTAGTTTTTTTTGTTCTTAACTGCTTTGATCCAGCAACTTAAAATGTGTGCCGTTCGAAACGTCAGCGCGCCACTTTTCCCTAGGTATGCAGTTTCTTGCATGCAAGCTTAAAGCTCCTACAGGTCAGCTTATCTTTCCTGCAATATTTAGGGCGGCCAATTGGTCGTCCGAAATATACTTTTGTCACACCACACTACTCTCTCTCTCTCTGACTCTTTGAAAAATTTCTAACTTAATTATTCTCCCTAACAGATTAAGTAGTATTATTATTTTGTCTACATCTTTCCATCGGACTGTGTCTCGGATTTCTTTATGATTTTATTACATTCCTTCTAGATGGTAACTTTATAACTTCTATCTAGAAGTATACTAAACCGGGTGGCATACGTTATTTGCTATTTTTCTCCGATTTTGTTTATTCTCATATCATAGATTGTAACAAGAAAAGATCATACAAATTTTCCAAAAAGAATATTATTCCCATGCAGTTATTTTATTAACGGATTCTACTGTATTTACAAAGAAAATATACAAGAAGAATAATATATCACATAGTTGGGTTTTGAATGTTTTTTTTTTTTTAATAAATGGAAATATCATATATAACTTTAAAAATGCCGTACAAGGTTAGCGAGGGGCAACGTGGGTGTGAGTGGCTAAATGATGTCGAGAGGTGGACTACAGCTTCGCCGAAGCTACTTCCGACGTTAGGCCATTTATCACTTCCACCCCTGCAGTATGGGTACTCTAGCGATCTCCACTCCGTGCCGGCTAAGCGACGTGTGACGTCACTATGATAATTTCTCATAATTAACTCATCGTAGTTTAGTAGCACAATGTATGAGAAATTATCATACTGATGTCACACGCACGCTCGGCGTGTTTATCGGCGCTCGGGTAGTTCGGGTTCAAAAATTGATTTTTAATTTGATATAGGTTTTTAATTATAACAAAAAAAAATTGTTACGCAACTTATATATGATCTTCCCATTTATAAAAAAAATGATTGAAAAACTTAATAATGTAGATGATATATAACAAGTAGTCGCCATGGGCTCGGTGTGGACGCAGCATTAGAACGCGTCAGGCTACGCGGGCGAAAACCGACTGGGCCCGATAAAGTGAAGCGGTGAAGCCACTCGATGAAGTGGTAAGTTTTTATTACAAATCGGCGCACAGAGAGGCGATGGAGACTCATACGTTCTGCTTATAATTAAAAAAGTTAATTTACATTTTTTTTTGAATATGTTGTTACGTCTATGATAGATAAGTGACCGATAAACATTAAAATAAAATGTGATCACGGGCTCTAAATGAAATGTTACCTAGATTGGACATGAAAAGAAATTAAATTAAGTCGAATTTGCGATGGCTAAACAAGCATAGATACTATAAAAATAGTTTATACGCAGAGTTGGTATTCATAGACCAGAGTTTAAATAAAATACTATTCGTAATAATCATCCCATAAACGTCCTGTATATAAATTATATTTGTTAATATGTTCTAAGCTAAGTATACATCTTCTTTATAAATTAAACTAAATACTTAAAAATAAACTAAATTATAAATAAATTAATATAAAGTATGTAACAAATCGCTGCCAGAGGGAAGCGTGCCCATAAGGCTAGCTGTATTGCCACGCTGTATGGCAAAGCTGATTCGTTGCGCGAAATACGAACCAGCCTTCTCATCACGGGTGGTATATCATATAAATTACTTAGGAATATAAATAATAAAACTAAACGGACTTTCGACCTGGTAGAGCCATGATGGAATCATTGTCTTGTTTACAACTTTTAGGGCGCGGCCAGCGCGATCGGTGCTATACCACGCTCTCACAGAACATCGGCGTGAAACGGGTATCCTCGAGTTATCGTGTTTTCTACGATGAATGAGAGTTCCGACATCCTATTGCAGTGCGTTGGCTTCACTCCTGAGGCCCAATTCTGCTATTACTATCACGTCAAAATCGCCGGACACTCGTCTCAATCGTAGGATTACCTGATTTCGGTATTCTATTAATTCCAATGGCATACGCCACTCTTTCTTTATAATATTGATAAGCCAAAACTCGCAAAATAAATGTTTAAAATTTTGGTAGCTTTACAATATTCGTTTTGGCTAACGCTATTTCTGGTAATGATAATATTAATTATTCCTATTATAGCAATTATTCTGCCGCGGCAATAACAAGAAGATATTATGGATTTATTAGAATATAAATTTTTGACATTATAGCAAAGGAATCGTATTTTGAATATCCTCGCAACACCTAGATATTGAAATAGCAGAATTGGGCTCCTGGTGTTGCATACGTATATAGGCGACGATAACCATATCCCAATAGGCGGCAAGCAGTCTGCTTTTTTCCAAGTTCACAATAAATTTAAAAAAATGTAACATACTTCCTGGCCAGGATGCGAACTCATGTCATTTGAAACGTCAGTTTGAAACGCGAGTGCGAGTATTCGATAAAATGTTTAACAATCTAGTGTTGTTTACACCGCGCCAAATATTATAATATCTCATAGCTATATACAACTGGCTATGTAGCCACTTGTATATAGCTAATACATGAAAATATGCTTATTATGTAATAAGCATATTTTCATACAATATCAGGTATTAGGTAATCTTTAGTATCCGAAGAAGCCATAACATGTTATTATACTTATATAATATTGTTACAAGCCGACAAAAGTGGACGCACACCTGCCTACCATAAAACATACACTTTATTACCTTTCCGCATTTGCACTTCTTTTGTTTATTTTGTGTTTAAAATTTGTAATTAGAAAAACAACCTATTGTGTATCGTAATCTTTTATGGCAGTCATTAGGCAGGCGTGTCGAACCGATTCTAAGAAACTCGATCTACGCGGGCGGGCAACCATATTATATTGGTGCAGTATAAAGTAATGGCCCAATGGAGAGATCGGCAGTCTAGCGATAGTCACAAGCGAGGCAAGACGTGTTAACATTCGATAATAGTGACGGACTTTGCGCGTGTTATTGAATCGCACATTACGTTTGAACTGATTGTGTTCAGTTATATTTGTACCTGTGTTATACGTGTTTGTATAGTACTAATAAATTCTATAGTAATTGCAACGGCAATTTTTAATTCGAGTCCTGCAACTCGTAACAATATATTGCTTCTGGTCGCGACTTTTTCCGCATGGAATAGTTTAAAAAAAGTAAGTTAAAAAAACCCTCCCGATTTTAAAACATTCTTCATTGGTACTCCGCTCCTATTGGTCTTAGCGTGATGATACATAGCCTAATTGTTTTTTTAATGTATAAATTGTTTTATTGTATGATGATACCGGCAATATCAATACTTAATTAGGTATATACGTTGTAAAATAGGCTGTTTAAGTAATTAAAGTTTTTTAACTATCCCACAGGAACTCTTTAATTTTTCGGAATCAAAAGTTTTCTATATGTTGACCAGGGATATAAACTACCACCATACAAAATTTCATTTAAATCGGTCCAGTCGTTTCGGAGATTAGCTCGTACAAACGGACAGAAAAGCAGAGAAACTAAAAATTTGAAAAAATCTAAATTAGTTCTATTTCACTTCTTACATCCCCCTGACTCGGTTTTTAGCATTTTTTTTTCATTGTACAGAAATTCGACCTCTACAGTTTTATTATATGTATAGATAGATAAATAGTAGTTGTCCCGACAGACATTGTCCTGACATAAAAATATAAAAATCTAGGACCCGATCCTATTGCCTCATACTGGTTATAACTGTGAATCTAAAACATCCGGGGACCCACTCAAACACACAAAAAAAAAAAATCGAAATCGGTAAACTCGTTCTCAAGTTACACGCGTACTGTATATATTTCTACAATTCATTTTTATTTATACAGATTAATATTATATAAGAATAGTACTCCTAAGTATAAATATAAAAATGTAAGTTCCCTACAATGCACTTTGTACAGAGTAAGCAATGCTACATATTGCATTCGAAACCGTAATAAAATCCGGATCAACTATTATGACTGCACTTGCAAAGTATAACAATGGCATTAAAACGGTCTCCGGCTCTTATGTTGTGAATCTACCTGGAGGTATAATTCCTGGTGATATATTATATGAAATATTTTCTTTTTATATAAAGACGGTCTCTGTGGTTGAGCTGGGTAAGCCTTTGCCGGATTACCTCACTGCAACTCCCTCTGCGTTCGATTCGGGTTCGATTAATGGTATGTTAAATTTCAGAAACGAATTTTCTCCGTTATTTACTGTGGTCAGGGTGTCTGGGAGGGGCCCCAGAGTAATCCGTTGTATATTACCCATAACACAAGCGTAAATTGCTTAATTTCGGGATATACAATATCTGTGTTTGTTTGTCTGATCGTGTACTAGCAGAAGGTGATGTCAGGAGCCTTAAGAACAGACGAGCGTGCATGACAAGAGTTATATGAATGTCAAAGAAGCAAGTGAGGTGTGTAAGAATTAGCCTGAATGGCGCTCTGTTGTTCGTGCCTACCCCGCAAGGGAACTGGCGTGAAGTTATGTATTAATGTGTTTGTCTGCCGATTATTAAAAAAAAAACAGAATTTAAACAGTTAAAGGTAAGTATTTAATTTATTTTTATTATATATATTATTAGACACTGAATATTGGCACCACCTTTGTGAGGTTGTGAGGGTCTTAATGCTAGAGAAACCTAACTTAATCTAAACAATTTATTTATTTCTTCGATTAACTATAATCTATGTACCTATTGTTAATAACATTTGTTCCAAGTAATGCTACCTGTTATTGCGTTATATTAACGGTAGTTGTAATTATTACTCGGCGCGTTTCGTCGTCACTCCGATACAAAAGCGAGCGTGCGTAGGGACGAAAAATTACTCCGAGCTGAACGCCTCCGCTCCCACGGAATCGGGAAGCCCCCAAAGTCCGGTATCGCTGAAACAGCCATCTACGGTTATTCAGCTGGATCCTGCTCAAAAAAAAATTCTCACTTTAGCAATTAGCGCTTTGGTTGGATACACATGTCATAATAACGCCCAAGGATAAATATTAGCTAATTGTGCGAGAGTCGAAATTTACAATTAATTGTACTTTAGATCGACAGTCTATGTTCGAAGGTCAAATAAAACGGTTCTCCGAGTTCTTCATAATTATTTTGTTTTGTAAATCCCGCACTGGAACACTATATAAAACACAAAAGTTCATGTATTTGTGTCTTTTTTAGTTTTTACAGTTATGTATTTATTCTACACATACTTGTTCAAATATATCAGTAGTTCTAAGTTCGGTTAGGATTATCTGTAGACAAAGCATTACAAGGCCTGAAATATTACTAAGTTTCAAACCTTCTCGGCTATTCCAAAAAAGGAATTTTTGAGACGCTATATTGATTCAAAATAAAATACAATTACCTACAACAACAAATTGTTAAACATAATTCTCGTTAAATCGAATCTGAAACTTTCGTATGTAATTAATAAACTGTGCCTCTGAATTAAGCAGCTCAATGTTTACAAAGTCTCCTTAAACATAATTAAAGTGGCATCTTGCATGTGGACGGATTCCAAGGGGCTCGGAAACAATTTTCCAATGTAAATCCGGGCTTTAAGAAGGTCTCGGCCGAATCTACGCTGCGCCGTCCCTCCTGTAGGGAATTTTAACCCACTTCATGTAATTTGCAAAGAGATGGCCCGTATTAAAGATCCAAAGTGTCACTTTGTGAAATATTAAATACACGCCGTCTTCGTATATCTCGTCTGAATACATTTACACTTTTCGCGTCCACACACAGAAAACTAAAATGACGATTAATTTAACAAGAAGATAATTGAAATTCCTATCATATAATAATATAGTAAAATATGAACCCATAAAGATTTTTATAGGAGAAAAGACAGTACAGCCGCCACGCTTGTCCAAGGTGGTTTTGATACATGAGTTATCGCAGTCTACAGGTTTTATCACAATGTTTTCCTACGCTATTTGCACGTAGTAATTATAACAATATGCACATTAGATCAGAAACCTGCCTAAATGATGCATTATTTTCGGTCAAGATTCGAAGCCGCGCCCTTTGTGTTTGGGGCACGTGCGCTGACTACTAAGCTACCATGGCTTGTTTTTAATTTAATTTTTTGACGGCCTCTGTGGTTGAGCGGGCTAAGCCTTTGCCGGCCTACCTCACTTCAACGCAGAGGCTCCGGGTTCGATTCCTGGTATAGTAAATTTTGGAAACGTATTTTCTCCGTTATTTACTATGGTCTGGGTGTCTGGGATCGGCCCCAGAGTAGTCCGTTGTATATTACCCCATAACACAAGCGTAACTTGCTTAATTTGGAGATATACAATGTGTGTGTTTGTCTGCCGATAATTAATTACTATATTAAATAAACGTTAAAAATTATCATGATCTATCTATCAACACAAATAAAGCTGAATTCTTTAATTTCAAAATAAATGCCCAAAATCAAGTGAGAGCTGCGCTTTAAACATTGCGTAATCATTAAGGCAATGGGATTCTCCGCATGTTTTTAGATGGCCATGACAACCTTATTTTTAGGAGCTGGCTTCCTGTCCACCGTAACGCAAATGCATATTAATGTGACAGGAATCTTATTTTAATTTAATTTAATAATTCTTAGTCTTAAAATTTTCATTGTAATTGTGATTTTATATGGGTATGTTATTGCCTGAAATAAAGAATTCTTATTAAATAGGTAACCGATTTTAAAAAAATTGTCTGAAAGTTTATCTCGAATCAAATCTGCAACGACTCAATAGACTACAATGACATTGTTAAGAATTAGAGTAGCAACTTTATCGTAAAGCTATCCCCTCTCCTCCGTCTTTTGAATTATAAGTAGAAAATTCTGAATAATCTAGGAAGCTTAAGAAAATAGGTACTTTTAATCAAAATTGGTTTGGACTAGATCCATCCAATTGTTCTTGAGATATTTTTGATTAACTTTTTAAACCACTCATGACTATGTGGCTGGTTTATATCGCACAGCGAGTTAATATTGCCATTCAACGGGGCAATGCAGCCAGCCTTCTGGGCTTATTTCCCTCTGGCAGCGATGTGGTACATAGTTTTTAATTAGTTTATGGTTTTATTTTTCGTATAGGTAGTTTACTTAATAATATATTTCTCAATGCCTTTTATGATTTCGTATTTGCATAACACAATGGACTTTCGTTACTTCTACAGAATCCTTCATTGTCCCCGAATTGCCTCGATTTGCCGAAGATTGCGGAAGATGGTTTTAAAAGACCAGCATTATGCTGAGTCTGATGCCCCTTTCAGGACAAGATTATGTTGTTAGCTTTAAACGTGTTAACAACCTACACTACACCAATATAATATGTCCTGAATAAAGTGATTTTCTTTCTTTCTTTCTTCCTCGCGCTTACCAGATAGTACAAATTAGAAAACAGGAGTCTGTCCTCCACGCTCTGTTAATTAAGGGATCCGTAGCAGAGGAAAATGTCCACTATATCTATAGTACCATTTGGCTACGGAATCATGAAATAGGTGTGAAGGAAAACACCCCATGATATCTTAAAAGCTACTCAAAATTGTCTTGTACAAATACACAAGACATTTTTGATGATGACATATCCGCATAAGTAAACTTTGTAACAAATATACGAAGTCCGAAATAATTAATCGTTGAAGAAAACTTTATGAAAAACATACATATCACCACAAACTACTATGGATACAACGTATCATATCACACAAAAATGTGATCAGTTACACAACAAAATACATACCAAAAGAATATTCTAGGATACACACTGCCGGTGGTGGTCAAAACCCCTTGTAGCCAGAACCATAAATGATTATTTTATATAGATAGTCACGCAAACATTTATTATTCCGTGGTCACAAATGTTCATCTATATTTTTGTTAATGGCTTGGCCACTAGGCTATATGTTAGTATGTGATCAGTCTGCGGTCTAGAGATGCTTAGTATCTAAAATCGACTCAGTAGCTCGGAGATTTCACACACATAGTCTAATGTAATTCATCATTATCATCATTATCATTTACGTCATGATCATTATACATTTACATCAAGTAAGTTAACATATCAGCGCAATAAGCTCCGTAACTTAGTGCCCATGACCCCATGTTTAGTGCCTAAAGTTCTAGTCTATGGTAGGTTCTCCAGATTAGAAGTCCCATTTTGGGTTAATTTTATGACTAGGGATTTTTGGGAGCAGAATTCCGTGGGGATTTTTTGGGGACGACAATTTTAGTACTGGGTAAATTCGAAATGGATTTTATCTGCTTAGTCTTACTAAAAACGCCATAAAATACTGCACATGGTATTAAATTTCTAACAAAATTTAAGTTCAAGCATGTATACGCTATAATTATAACGATATTGATGACATGACACTTTTGGTCAAATAAATGTAGTTATACTGATTTTATTTTATTTCTAGCAATATAAATGACAATAAGAAGTTTGGTTTTAATGATTAATTTTGTCACACAGTTTCATGAACGCTTAGTACTAATAGTTATAACATAATATCTTTGCAATAAAAGATCAATCTGCTAAACTTTTTAGTAGATATGTTAGTGGTGATTAGAATTTTTTAAAGTAATGATACAACTAAAAAATAAAAGAGTACGTTATGCCGCTGTAACTGTACTTTGGTTAGTGAATAAGTATGTGTCTAGCTTTTTTATATATTTCTTATTATATATCCCCTAATAGCGCTTTTTACGTGTCACATAAAGTAATAATATCTAAATTCTAACCAAAAAATAAACACAATGAAAAAAATATAACCAATCCAAAAGTACCGCTTCTTCTTTTTATAGTCAATTTAGGAAAATGGAACCCTTATGAAATCGTCATATTGTATCTTTATATGTCACAGATAGTATCGCCGGAAAATAATGATTATAGTGCGATCCAAATAAGAATAGGAATGTCAATAACCTCTATCTGTCAAATGTCACTTGAAAAGTATGGTTTGCAAAAAACTTATTTGCATATCAATAATAAATAGTCTTACATCAAATTTAAATAAAAAGGTTAAACTAGTAGTAAATTGCCTTAATATAATATTTAATTATTTAAAGTCACATATGGTGCAAAGTCGATCCTATTCTCATTTGAATCGCATTATATATTAATATAATTTATTAGTAGAGTGTACTGTAATCCATATGCCGCAAATACATTGCTGTAAGTGAAATGTATATAATTAAAGCTGTGTACTAAACATTTAATACATTGGTCCGGTACTTTTACGATCGTAAAAGTATATGACGCAACCTCTTCAGTTGCCAACACTGTTAAAAAATATAGGTGGATTTTTGGGGTGTATAGTATCATTTTGGGGTATTTTAGATGAGTCAGGCAGGGTTATTTACGTAAATATAATCTGGGAACCCTGAACTCTGGTCGTCTCTGGTTGTCTATGTCTATGATTTAAGAAAATTTCTCGAAAATTTTGTTGTGTTGTGCTCGAGACGTTTTAATTTTAGCCGGTAATTAATTTTCGTTTATTTCATGTTTACGCATTGCTTAATTTACTGTCAATCTTTTAAATATTATATATGTAGTTGTATACTAAAAAAATATTGTTATTATGTAGTTACTTGTACAAACATTCGTAATCATTGCATGCCGGCAGGTTTGTCATCGCGATCAAAATGTCTTGTCCATTCAATGAAGAGCAATTAGCACAATTAAAAACGTTTGTTGAGCTGTGCAAGACTCAACCACAAATATTACATCACCCGAAGCTGTCTTTTTTTAAAGATTATCTTGTTGCGCTTGGGGTAACCATACCTACCGCTACTTTCGGTGCTAAAGACTTCAAGCCTTCTGGAGATACGTAAGTAATAATATACATGTTTTTTATTATTTGAGTTCATTTTTTCTTATTACAGCTCAATAATTTTCTTCCATAATATTGTTTTGCATCTTTAAATACAGAAACTTATGCTAATATTTCTGTAAACATCAAGCCACAATGTCTTTGAAGAAAGTGGGGTAACTCTAGTTTAATGGCCTCTGAATTTCAGTGTGTGCCATATATCTATACCACACCAATTTTTTTTTTTGGTGGGAAGGAAGGAAGGCCATACGGCTGCGCTTTGACTCAGAGGAGCACCGAGGTTAAGGGTAACATAGCCCTTATATATAGACCTGTCATTTGGGTTAGGAAACAAATTTTTAGGGTCCACAAACAAGTTTTGAATGAATAATGGGAAAACAAAAATATGTTTGATAAACAAGGTTATGCCACTTTTGTTGATAACAAAGTGTGATTTATGATTAGGAATACACTTACACTTAATAACAGTTTTAAATTAGTATATTGATTTTTAAATATGAAAATGGTTTTTTTTTGCTTATATGTTGCGATGAAGGCAACAAATCAGTTTTGAGATTCACTGACCCCTGCTGTGGTATGCTCACTGAGCTTGTGGACTTTAGACGAAAGTCGTGACTAGTGACTAAGAATGGTGACTTATGTTAGGTTAAGTTAGACTTTAAACCAAACTGACTGGACCAGAACAGACTGGTCACCATCACTGCAATATACCAAAATGAATGAATGAAAAAAATTAATATCTCAAGAACTACATGTCTCCTAGACATGGGGGTTGCAGAAGGGAGAAGTACTCCCTAATTTAAAAATAAATCTATCTGTGGCAGCTGGAAATGGTAAGGGGTGACACTCATACATAACCACCAATAACATTATTTATATTGCACAAGTTAGGTAGGTCACAGATAAATATTAAAAGATCATAAAAAAATACTGAATTGTATGTTATTTTCAGGAGTACTAATAACAATGCAGAACCTGAAAATGAGCCACCATCATCTGATGAAGAATCATTACCTGAGTCTGATGTGGAATTGGATATGGAAGGTATGTTTTAAATTACATGAAAGAAATATCTGTATAATAACATTTGACATCTAAAAATGCTGTTTAAAACTTCCCATATGTGTTGGTTCTCATATCTTAGATCTGTAATAAGTAGGTTAACAAAATGAAGGCTATTGATAGATATTTTGGTAACATATATGTAAATGTTACAGGAGTTATAGAATCTGCTCCATTAGATGAATCTCAGGACATGGGTGATGCATTCAAGGAGCCTTCAGATGAAGAACGCGACCAGTCTGATGAAAAGCGCTCTGAAGCCATGAGAGCATTTTCAGAACAGCAGTTTGATGATGCCATCAAATTGTATACAGAGGCTATTAGGCTCAACCCTCAAAGTGCTCTGTTGTTTGCTAAAAGAGGACAGGTCAGAATTATTCAATCATTAATATTACTCCATTCAAATTAACAAAGTTCTGGTTTATGATGTCCTTTAGGACAAAAATTGTTTGAAAATGATGTGATGAGTAAAGTTGCTATCTTATCAAATCATATCATTTCCCATATTAATATAACAATAACATAAGCTCATAAAAATTGATAATCCACTAAATAGGCAGTTGAAACTACCATAAAATTAATAGACAAATTTTTTTAACCAAATTCAAAAAAAGAGAAGGTCCTCCTTTTTTTGAGAGAAAGAGAAGAACCTTCTCAATTCATTGTGTAATATGTATATTTTTAAGTATGATGAACCAAATTTTTGTTGTGTCTGAACCAATTTTTATGATTCTTTTTGTGTGGACTCAGCAAAGCTTCAAAATGGTCCCATATAAATTTTTTTGCTATTGGACTTTGGGTTCCGAAATATAACAGATAATTCATTGAAATTAAGCTGAAAATGTGAATTTTGTGGTTTTTCTGCCATAACTTTGTTGCTGAACCGATTTTGATCATTGTTTTTGAGTTGGATTTAGTACAGCTTTAAGATAGTTTTGTATAAATTTTATTGTTATTGGATATACATAACTTAAAAGTGTTCTATCAAAAAAGAAACTTACTACAAGAGCATAAAATAACAATTTTCTACAGCATCTTGAAGTTGGTGCATTTGCAAGTTTGTTATTATTTTTACGTTTTACTTGGTATAGACTTCAAGATGTTGTAAAAACAAATTATTTTATGCTTCTTAGTTACCTACTCTTGAAGTCTATTTCCCTTTTGCTAGAATTTGTTTTATTGTCATTCAGTTTCAAAGACATAATGACAAATACATTAAATGTTCATCACCTCTATGTAACCATGCATGATGCAAAATCTGACATGCTCTTGGCCAATTTCAATTTTCATTAATTTCTTATACTGTCTCAAAGCATTTATTTTACTTTTGATGTTTGCACATCTATCAAGTTCATATTTCTCGACAGTAAAGCCCACATGAAACAAATGATATAATTTCCGTACTTTATTGTTGTGGGTGACGTAATAGTGATGTTCTGTTATTCATGTAATGCACAGACTATTAAACCATCGAGACTATACAGAAATAAGTTGAAAGTAATCAATTTGAAAATAAAAAATGTTGTACTTTAAATAAAAATAATACTGCAATTATTATAAGAGCTTATAAAATGACTTATTTAATATATGTAAAATATTCTCATTGAGATGTGGGTGTATAGATAAGTTAAATTGATTAAAACTAATTTATAAATGTAGTCGATTTTTATAACAAATTGAGTCAGTAATGCATTACGAAATTACTAATGTCATAAGTAAAATAAATGCTTGATAGGGGTATATATAATGTCTCTAGTAAATGCATTCTTTACACAGGTTTACCTTAAATTAAACAAGTTGAACTCGTGTATCAAAGACTGCACACGAGCCCTTGAACTGAACTGTGACAGTGCTGCTGGCTACAAGTTCCGTGGACGCGCTTACAGGTTTGTTTATCTGTACTTATAACATTTGTATCGAGCCTTTACCCCCGGTTTATCGTAAATGAAAATTTGTAAATTATATTTTGAACTACTCTCCTATTTAGAGGTATATCTTTTATGATTTCAACTGGGGACCAGTATCTATGCCAAGAGTTCGTAACTCGTCTATCTATTTCTTTTGTCATGGTGTCTTTAAGTGATATTATTTGACCCAAATATATGTATTCTTCAACATATGTGAGAGGTTATATACACAATAGACACAATATATATTATACAAGCATGTTACAACATAGACAAGTATGTGTTATATTTTTATTTTATTTTTTTATTTAAATCATAAAGGTAACAAAATATTTATACTTTTTATTGTATGTACGTATATATTATAATTTACAAATTAAATAGTTTTGAAGTTAAACTCATTAAAATATTCGGGTCGTTTTAGTATTACGCCAAAAGGAAGGTCTGCACTGAAAATCAGCGTTGTGTCGGATATTATGCCGGCACAGCAATAAGCTGAGTGCAAACCTTGTTTGTGGAAAATGCGGCATACAAATTTCCAAAATATGTTTTTATTTTTAAGATACATGTTAGCAATGTAAGTACATCGCTATTTCTTCAAATATTTTTTTTTTCTTCCTTTAGGTTCTCCGTTTACATATATAGCTTTTCTTCCTGAATTGGTCATTACTTTGGTTTTCTTGGTATTCATAGTAAGTTCAACCTTTATTTAGGCTTTCATTCAACAGTTGTTGAAACATTGTTTCCAAGTCACTACTATTCCAGAAAATATCACTAGGTCATTTGCAAATCGAAGGTGGTTAAGATTTTCTCAATTTATATTTAGACCATAATGTTCCCATTCCAAGTTGCGAAACACCATTTCTCACACAGTTGAGAACAATGTTGGTGAAATTGGATCACCCTGCCGAACTCTTCTATGCATTGGAAACTCTTCACTTGTTCTATCTAGTTCAATTTCAGTACTGCTTTTGGATTATATTTTCGGTATTATTGCGGATGTATTTATTGTGAACTCCTTGTGATTCTAGAGTGTTCTAGATAACACCATGTTCTAATGAATCTGTTATATTCATTGTATATTTCTAATATTTGCCTGACTACATGGATATGGTTTATGGTCAAATAGTGGCTTCTAAAACCGGCCTATTCTTTTGGTTGATTTTCTTCTAAAAATTTTTTTATTCTGGCTAGCAATATCTTTGAAAATACTTTGTAGATGTTAGGCATTAGACTGATCGGTCTATAGTTTCCAATTTCTGTTTTATTTCCGTACTTAAATATTAGTGTTAAGGTAGATTTTGTCCATTCTGTTGGGACATTTGAGATTCAAGAACCTCATTGAAGATTTCCGTCAGTTTTGTTGCTGTTACGTTTATTGTAGCCAGCAATTCATTGGTTATTTAGTCAGCACTTGGTGGTTGGTGCCTTATCATCCTTTTGTGTTTTTATGGCTTTAGTCATTTCTACAAGTAGAATTTATGGTACACTTTCCTGTGTATTTTTCTTTTTTGCAGATAGGTTATATGTGCTCTGGTTTTTTTATTGAATAATCCCTATTAATATTATAAATATATGTGCTCTGGTTTTTGTATTGAATAATACTGCTATAAAGCTTGCAATAAAAATCAGCTGCTATATTTACTATCTCCTCTCTGTTACTAGTATCCTTCTCTGTCTTGTCGTTCAAGCTCAGCAACCATTGTTTTTTGTCTGTTAGTTTCTTAAAAGCTTTCTTAACACCACCTGTCAATATAATATTAATATAAGTCCTAGATGCCTCCAATACTATGTATAAATCGATCTATTGTATATTGTATTTTTTTGGTGGTTTGATAAGCAAATTTAAAAATGTTTATAATTTTTCTAACCTCTATGTATATGTTCATTGATATAAACTATATGCTCACAGGTTGTTGGGTAAATTTGAGGAGGCTGCTCATGATTTGAGTGAATCCCTGAAGATTGACTATGATGATCAAGCAAATGAATGGTTCAATGAGGTCAAGCCAAACGCGGAGAAGCTGCGCCAGCACAAACTCAGTGTCCAAAGGAAGAGGGAAGAAAAAGAGGTAAAAAATATATACTTACATACATACATACATAACTTCACACCAGTTCCCTTGCGGGGTAGGCACAAACAACAGAGCGCCATTTAGGCCTATTCTTACACACCTCACTTGCTTCTTTGACATTCATAACTCTTGTCATTCACACTCGTCTGTTCTTAAGGCTCCTGACATCACCCTCCGCTAGTACATGATCAATATAAAATATATACTTAACTGTATTATTTATCAGGTAAAGTGTTAGGCTTTTATCTAGTGAAAGATAAAATTGTTATAGTGATTAATACCTAAGAATATACTAAACTATAAATAAAACTAGTATGTAAATTAAATTACCTAATATATCTAAACAGTTTACGGTGGATTTCACTTCTAAAGACATTGGTTGTAACGACTTTTTGATTATAGCAGCATAAAACTTCAGTCCCTTGAAATTAAGATGTACTTTTACAGGAAAATAATTTAGCTATAGCGATTTCAGATATAACGCCGATTTCAGGTATACCAACTAGTTTTTATGAACCCGTTGTAAGTTCAGTGAACCAGTTGTAAAGTTTGTAGAAATCCCTTGCAGATATTGCGACTGAGTCTACACACAGGGACCGAGTCAACAAACAAATGCACAAAGTTTCTTTCATAGTATTATAAAGTTTTCTTATTTTTTTACATCTGCAGATTGTCAGCAATTATAATAATAAACTTTTGTATAAATGTTCAGTTAGATAAAGTCAAATCTAAGAATCAGTATTGTCAAAATAAGTAAACATTAGGAGATATGTAAGCTCATTTTGCGTCTATATGTATTGTCTAGCAATAAATATTGTTTTCTTTCGTCATTGTATATAGCGCCGGCATTATAATAATCCCTTCATCGTTGTTATAAGTGAAATCCGCTATAGTGTACCACAATCAAATATTGTTCATTAAAACTAAAATTACAAACAAAATATGGCCTCATTTTCATATTGGACTGCAACACTTATTTGTTGCCTTAGTATCAACCAATTGGATGGCAACGCTTATATGTTGCCTCAGTATCAATCAATTGGATGGCAGCACTTATATGTTGCCTCAGTATCAACAAATTGTATGACAATGCTTATGTGTTGCCTCAAAATTTAAAAGTTTTTAATCGAAGTAAGTTCCACTGGAGAACACCTTTTGAAGGTCATACATATAAATTAAAATTTACTTCCTATTCTATGTATATCGCTTTGCAACATGTTATTGCTGTTAAGGAGAAGAAGCTCAGTACCGACCATTTGAGTGGCAACGCTTATATGTTGTCTTAGTATCAATTAATTGGACAGCAACGCTTATATGTTGCTTCAGTGTTAATCAATAAAATTATTATTATTCAATTGTTAGCGCCGTGAGAAGATCCGTCGTGCTCGCAAAGCCCAGGAGGCTCGTGCCAGAGCGGCTCGAGCTCAAGCCGGGGCCGGGGCGGCGGCGGGCGCGGGGCCGACGCCAGGAGGATTCCCCACGGGAGGACTCAACTTCAACGACCTCCTATTCGACCCTGAGATCATGTCCGCTTTCCAGGTAAACTCACTGCCATTGTAACTTAGGGGCGTCCACAAAGTAAGTCATGCTAAATTTTGACTTTTATGTACCCTCCCTAATCTCGTAATGCCTTTTACACTTCTTGGGACCTCCATACAAATGTCACCAAAAAATCCTGTATGTCAATTTTAGGAATATTTTATGGACATCTTGTTAGAATTTTTAATCCATACAAAATAATATTTCGCTTCTACGTCGCGTATTTTTAATTTGATCTCTATTGAAGTTTTTCGCGAGTCACATATTGCAAAGATGTAAAGTTTGTGAATTTGTTTGTAGCAAGTAATATCTTGAACTACTGAACCGATTTCGAAAATTGTTTCGCCAGTGGAAAGCTACATTATTCCTCAGTGACATATCATAAGGATATTTTGGAAAGAATGATTTTTAATTTGTTAATGACGCTCAGCCAAGTGGATACGGAAACGCATGTCAAATATGTAACAGCAATAACGTGCCACGCAAGAATTGCGCATATCCTCGTACAAGGCTCTGCGTGTGCTTTCCGCGTTTGTAAATTAGTTAAAGGTTAAAAAGCTTAATTAAACCTTGATTTGCGTGCCATGCCTGCATGTAATTTTTAATGACGCCCAGCGAAGTGGGCACAGGTCACCTAGTTTGAAATAAAATAATATCAAATTTTTACCAGATTCAAAAATGTTAATCCAATTCAACTGTTTTATTCATACAGCTGTCATTTTTAATTTTCCCATGTTGTATTTTATTCTTATGAATAACTTTTAGCTGGCGATTGAAAAATCGGGTCTTGTGAAACATTTTAAAAAACTCAGGACAGTGTATAGAGTTTCTTTGGATTCTTTTGCACATTGCTAACACCTCTCACGTTGCAAACGTCCCTATGCAACAGCACTACCCATCAGGTGGACCATTAAATATACATGCTAAAAAAGAAAAAAGAATCCAAGTAACCCCATCTACTAACTATAATATTGCTTTCATTTCTATCCTAGGATCCCGAAGTGGCTGCAGCATTCCAGGATGTATCCTCGAACCCAGCAAACTTTGTCAAATATCAGAACAATCCAAAAGTTGCTGCAGTTATTGAGAAGCTTCAGTCCAAATTCGGTCAAGGTGGTGGCGGAGCATTCCCTGGTAGATTCCCTCCAGGTATATTTTTTACTATTTTTGTTTTTATTAAAGAAACTGATAGCACCATTATTGAACTCATTTATTAGTATCCCACGAGTCAAAGTTAAGAACAAGGCCGCAGTGTTGAACAAAACCAAAGCTATAAGAGCTGTTTTGTGTTACCGATGTAACACCTTTTTGTGTATGTGTCTACTTTATGGTTTTTCTTGTCATTCGATTTCAATTAAGGATGACAATGCCTTTCGATAAGAAAAATTGAAAAACCTGCTAATGTGTCTATGTAAAATACTAGGATATGCCCGCGACTTTGTCCACGCTTGACTTGAAATTTCCGGGACACAAAGTACCAGTCTTTAAAAAAGAATGTAAGCTATCGTTTTAGTGAAAACTTTGTCGGAATAAGCTAATTTTTATGCACCTGAACAACTAAAGACCGCTCCCGGGAAAATTCCCGCGGGATTCCCGAAATATAAAATATCACAAATTTTATTATATAAAATTAGCTATCGGTCAGTGAAAAATCACATTGGAATTCGTTTTTTTTTAATCTGGTAATTTAAATAATTCCTAGAAAAATTCCCGCCGGATTCCCAGGTTAAAAAGTAGTGCAGATATTAAATCTAATCTAATTTGCTGTCGATCAGAGAAAACCGAATTGAAATCGGCTCTAGAATTTTTTATATGACTCCCGAACAAACAGATAAGAAACCTAAATAAATTGCATCGCGTTCTCCATCGTTCATATATTCTATTCTAATTTAGCTTCAATGTTCAGACATGGCATGTTTAGAATTTTATAATATTACTAGCTGTCCCGGCAGACGTTGTTCTGCCCTGAAGAAATAAAATTTAGAACCCGATTGCAGCGTCACCTACCGGGTCCAATTGTGATTCTAAACCATCCTCGAATCCACTTGAACACACACAAAAAAAATCATTCAAATCGGTCCAGCCGTTTAGGAGGAGTTCACTGTCAACACACATTCAGAAGAATTATATATATAAAGAAGATAGATATTCCTGTGAATCCATAAAAAATGTTCTGCTTCCTCAACGTACACTTATTATATTACGTATTCAAAACGCAGTGCGAATAATAATCGTGCAAATGTTTTTCCGCAGTTCTGTAATGGCGGCATTACACTTGGCGGGTATTTGATCGTTTGCCCAAAATCAGCCATGTGTAGATAGAGAAGATTATTCGTCGTATTTTGTTTATTTATAGCTTTATACAAATAACGCCAATAGCAAAAACGCATTTCCAACCACTGTCGGTTTTTAATGATACGTCAAATGATACAAATAAGCCGAATATTTGCCGTGACCGTCCTCACTTGGTTTTCTCACTAACTTCATTAATTTTTTATTGCAAGAGATCAGCAGACAGGCAGACGGCCCACTTGATGGAAAGTGGTTACCATCGCCAATGGACATTTGCACCACCAAAGTTGCTACAAATGCGCTGCTGCTCTCTTAAGGGAGACTGGAACCAGGTCACTAATGCCGGAACACAGCTCAAGATTGTTATGGCGACATCTTTTAGACCAGGGGTGGTAGCCATCCAGTCCGTCTATTGCAGCTGTCGCGTTTGAACGTATTGTTTATAAAACTTTTAAAATTATTTTTTATTCTTAAATTTCTTATTAACATTGGTAAAGTCGTGAGCATACACCAGCATCTCTTTTGCCAACGTCTTTTAGTAGTAACTTTGTACTTTTTTAGATATACCAAATATTTGTTATTTATACCTACTTACTTATATTTATTTTAATGAAACATCCTTAAAGTAATAATATACAGTTGCTGATGTCGACACATCCATCATATCGTACTATTTCACGTTAATGTGAAAAACAAATATATTTAGAATGTTTGAGGTTTTTCTTGTTCAGTCCATGTGTTCTACACACATTGTGAGTGCTGCTGAAGAACATTTTGAATTTTAAATAGTAAGTAACTGGGTCAAACACAAAAGGGTTTTACACGTCTACAGGAGAAGACTACAAATGTTGGAATAATATGTTTATATGTGATGATTAAAGTTGTTTAATTTGTACATGTCTCTATAATTAAAAAGTTTATATTTTGTTATTGGATTATTTTTCAGCGTCTACTAAACTGAGGTATTCAGTATTCAAACAGTCTACAGAGGAGACGTTTTGGTTTAAACGAGAGCAATAAAAAATAATTTTGTTAAAATACAAAAGACTGTCAAATCTAACATACCCAAAGCATAATTTTATATAATAAAAAAAAATACATGAACAAATAACGTATATATGGAATTTATGTAACTTGAACACTTTATCTTCCGTCTTTGTGTTTGACCCAACTGCATGAATCCATGTGTTACGGCGGCACCTCATTTGGCTTAGCGTATTTGACAAATATTTGATGTATTGGCAAATATCACAAACGTGCCATCTACACATACATGAGTTGAATCAGCAACTCACCAATGTGAATAGAATCATATAGAAATTCTAAGATTCAAATCACAGTGGTGAGTTGACTCAATGATGCACACAACTCTCTTATACATACATACATACATAACTTCACGCCAGTTCCCTTGCGGGGTACGCACGAACAACAGAGTGCCATTTAGGCTTATTCTTACACACCTCACTTGCCTCTTTGACATTCATAACTCTTGTCATGCAAGCTCGTCTGTTCTTAAGGCTCCTGACATCACCTTCTGCTAGTACACGATCAATTTGATCATGGAAGGTGTGTCGTGGCCTTCCACGACTTCTGCATCCATACACTTTTGCATTGTATATCACTCTTTTATGATTATGAATATGCCATACCACAATAATGCTCCCAAGTTTGCAACATAAGAAAAGGTCGATCGCAGCTGTCATTTTAGTCCAGGTAATTAAAAATCAGAGTATAGGTAGTATACAGTTTTTATAGAATGAATGTAAATTGTTTCAGGGTTTGGTGGTGCCGATCGTCCAGCGCCCGGGTCCAAGGCGCAGACGGACGACGACGTTGGCCTCGATTGAGTATAACATTCGTCCATTAATTAATTACGCCACCTTTTGTAGTTCATCATCATCATATTAATCAAAGCCTAGGTTATACTTTAATAGCTTGTCGGTGACAATTTTCATACTAAGTCGCTTCGATTTTAGTAAAGACATAGGTTATTGATAGAAATTAATAGTATTTGTGAGATGTTCATTGGTTTTATTCAAGAATTGTTAGTGTAGAAAATATCAAATGTTTAGTGAAGTGTGTCTTCCAGTTGCCACAAAACTCTGTTCTTTGGCGTCACATTCATTTACTGTAAAAATCTTATCTCTTAGTTTTTTTTTCGTATTGTGGCAAAATATTTACCAATTTAGAAACTGCGGTTGGTTAAATAAGTAAGCTTGACAGCATTTTCTCGTTGAAATTTAACAAAATAAACAGACATAACATTCAGTAAATATCAAGTGTGATTAATAATTATTAATACAAGTTACTTAAAAACAACATATGTAGGTGATTAATTTCTTGAAAAAAAAAACACGACGTATCTTGAAAGTTTCAAGGGGTCAATTTTTGGACCTCGTCGATCCCCAAAATCAGTTTTCGTTAATGTCCACCCATGGGAAACCGATTTCGACCCCAAGGGGTTGATATCGACTACTGTAGGAATCCCTGGTTTAAAAAATATCTAGTTATGATTTTATTATTAAAGTTGAAGCGATTTAGTATGGGTAATTAATTAGGCACCACCGTTTGACATTACGGCCTTATTTACATTTTCGTTAGTTAGGAAGCTAATTAGGGTAAACTATACCACTGTTGGCGCTTCACCCAATGATTGGCACCCAGTCAATTTATTTAATATATAAAAAAAATTAATACTTTTTATTTTGTACCCATACCATATTACAATTATGTCTCTCAAGACTACCCCATAAATATGTCCCGGACTTTTGGAGGGCTTGCGTGGGACCATGGGAAGGCCAACACGTAGAGGCGCCCTGACCAATTTAATGTAAATGTGGTGTGACACTGACCGGCGATTATCCAAGGCTACACCATATAATAATGCACCCAAGGACAAGCCCCGGCCAGTGAAGGACTTATTGTAGAAAATGAGAACAAAATGTATTGGACTATTGGAATGAACTGCTAATGGAACTAGGACTCTGGGACTATGGAGTCTGCCCGTCGCAATATTCGGGGAACATGGAAAGAACTATATTATTATTATTGTCATTGTATGGCTACAAAGTAATAATAAGATGCTAATCATTATACTAGAGTGTCAATAATGGTATATTTTACCCCAAACTTGTGCAATTGGCGAATGAAACGCTTGTCTTCGTTTGGTTAGAAATTTTCCAATGAATTAATAAGTCGTCGATTAAATAGATGTCTGTTCGAATGATGATATGCTGAACTCTTACTTAGCAAGTTAACTTGCTTCTTAACTAATGAAAATGTGAATCAGACTGTCATTGTTTCAACTTAAGTATGCTCAAAATTTTATTGCAGCCGCCGCGTTAAACGAATATATCGAGTAATTTATGCATTTTTGAACTCGTGATTACTATCATTGAAGAATACTAGAAATAACAATTACAATATGTTCATGTGTTGACTTGATGGCTAGTCCCACTTTGATCGCTAGATGTCGGTAGATATGGATAAATCGTAATCTATACAATAATAAATCTGTAAAAGGTTCGAATTTGTACATTGCGTTTAAAAATGTGAAAAATATCAGGGGGGATAATTCGGACCACTCGGACAATTGTTATAATTTTTGTCTGCGAGTCTGTCTGTTAGAGCATCACGTACAATTTAAGGTGTATGGAGCTTATGTCAAATTTTAAACCGATAGTAAGGCAAATGAACGGTCGGTAAGATATACAAACCTTCATTAGACTTGTGCGAAACGACTCACTAAAAAGAAATATAGCTCTTACACTTAATTACTGTCACATTTATAATATTAGTATAGATTCGCGAGCTGCCTAAGATTACAAACAATATTTTAAATAAATAAAACGCTAATAATTAAATTAAAAACTAAATGAATAATTGAATAGTGTTTTTAAATATCTAATAGTGAGAAAATGCTTTGGTCAAAGTAGAAATGTAGGGCTTAGGCTTAAAACGCACTGAGATTGAACGCGAGCAGTTTAGGAATAACTGAAAACGTTTACAAACACGCACAACGGTTGGCGGTTTTGCTTAATTTCTATTTTCATTATTACAATGGATTTCTGACAAGCAGCGTGAGTTGTGGCTATTCTCTGCTTTCGCCCGGTCGATAATGAATATGAAAACCGAAGCGGTTAACCGCCATCTGTGCGTCGCTGCACCAATATATGAGACATAAAAGATCGCGCGTTTTCAAACCGGTATCCAAATATAACAAATTGCCTTTTTAAAATCAGCCACAGCAAAATAAATCGCTAATGCATGCGATTGTATACATAACTTATAGTATATGGTACAATTTTCTGCGGTTGCAAACCGCTCATGTCTAATCGCAGTGCGTGCTGAGCCTTAAAGGCTTGTTCTAGGTTTTTTTTGTGAGTGTTTGTTATTATTAGTATTCTTCTGTGATACTGCATTGATTCTTAAATAATAATAAAAAATATGTTCACTTGAATAATCGAACAATAAGTTTAATATATTAGAAATGAATATTGAAGGGGTTTCACTTTCTATAAATCTAAGAGCATTTATATTTTGGAACGATGCGTCATTTTTTTAAGGTTATGGTAGTTTAAGTCGGATTTTAGGTCCGTTTTGATTAACTTTAATATGAAATTCTCATTATTTGACAGTTTAAATATTAAGATTTTGAAGTGAATAGTATATCGATAATGGCACTAGACACGGGCGCCGGCTCGTACAACATAGTAAGACGTTGGTCGAGTTGTAAGCAATTACCATATTATTTTTATGTTTATAATCAATTTAAAAGTTACAGCTCCCTAAAATTGTAAGGGGCCGTCCATAAATGACGTCACACATTAAGAGATCAACAAAGTGTGACAAGGGATGGTAGGAGTCCCTAATTTCGTGACATATTTCAAAATCAAATATATATAAACTTTAAAACAGGTAATATAAAATATTTTCAACTCTATCGTATGAGCATAGTGTTTAAATTATTAAAAAAATATTTAAATGCAAATAAAACTAATTACGGAACTGCTGTTTTAATTTAATAATTTCTTGATGTAGAATTACAAAATGTGTGATGTCACACTAGGGACGGAGGGGTCTCACGAATGTGACCAGCTGTGATAAGGACCGGGGAGGGGTAAAAAATTATGAAATTCGTGTGACGTAATTTCACTATACATACATTTATACATTTCACAATGCTAAGAGAAGAAGCAGTTTATGAGAAATAATTCCGGCAACTTGATTGTCGCTGCTAGCAATAAAATCCCGGTTTGCAGCTCGCACTTTAGGCGTTCGAGTCAGTTTGTGGTTATTTTTCGAAGCACACATAGATGAAGTAGATTTAAATACAGTAACTTGAACAGCCTGAAAACATTCGTAATTTTATTGTTAAGATTTTTCGAAATAGTATTTGTTGTAAGTAAATTTTGTTAATTTGTATCTTCAAAAATGTCTTAATCCGCTAACGAGATAGCGAACTTTATTTACTGGTTTTGATTAACAAAATGTCTTCAGAATAATAAAATGTGTTGAAAGTTAGTATTATTGTATATCTATATCAAAAGGAAAGATAAAATACCTTGTGGTGCTTTATGTTATACAGTAGAAATATAGTTTTTGGGCCTTTTTCAGTTATTACTATTTCCCTATTATTCTTTTACCATGGTTTAACACAATTAATAATTCCACCCGATGTACTTAACACAGTAGACCAATTTTAGTGGCGCGCGTGTTCGAATCGTGTAAGCGGAACAGAGTTAAGAATACAGCCATTTCCGCTTACGAATACAGTCCATTATATATTATTAATATGTCTGAAACCGGTCTGCACTTTTCTGTGCAAACGAAACCTGCCGATGGAATTATAAGTTGTGTGTGCACCTTATATATACATTTTTTTGCAGTTGTGATTGTAAAAAAGGGATCAGTTTGCACCGTTTCTCTATCCGCTGATAAATAAGAGTGGACATCCACTAACTATTGCGTTAATTAAAACGGACCTATATAAATTTATTATATGGTGTTAAATTCGTTTCTGTTACTTCATGTAACTATATACTTTCTTTTTATTACATAATTTGTAATATGCAATTTGAAACATTCAAATTGTAAAACTACGTTAATTTTATCAGGCAATTATGTTGCTAAATATAATGTTAATATTCTTATTATGGAGTTTTAATAAGTTTAGTTAATTCCTTAAAAGACTTCCTAATGGGATTTTTCTGTTTGTGTGTCACAAATAAATATTTCTTATCCCTAGAAATAAAATTTAGGCACACGTGTCATTGGAAGATGTGACGGGGCCAATGTGTCAACACAGGTCGCATCCCACACTAGCGGCCGCCCCATCTTCCAAGGGACGAGTGACATTCCGTCCGGTCTCTTGCCATCGTCACGCACCAGGCCATTCGGTTTCAGAATGGCCGGGACGCCGACGGTGACAAGAGCTCGGCGAATGATGTCAGTTGTGTCTACAAAAATGTATTTTTTATAGCTTTTTTAAAACTTCCAAATGCGTTCGTTCGCGATTTCCGTACACTGTAGCGACATATTGATTACATCCATATAGAAGCAAGTTTCTGAAAAATATACTGACATGCAGATTAAGGAATCCTAAATCAGTCTTACAAATGCACTTAAAAGCTACTTAATACTTTAAGAACCGTTTTCTAGACCAATAGGTACTCGTAACAATCGGTTCTTATTAAATAAATATGTTTAATATTACGAATATTATAAGTATCAAAATACAGTCGAACTTCGTGATTTCATCATCGGAGCGTTAAGTGCCGGTTGCGTTCGGAGCGTTCACACCGACACCCAGGGTTCGCTTTCCTACTTTTTCTACTGCACTTCGCGTGATTTTCAGCATTCCCCGTTTCGAGATCATTGGTACGTATGTCATCCTTCACAACGTAAAGCCAACATCTTGGGCCTTCCCCTTCGACTGGGACCTGGCGCAGGCGGCGTAACTAGACATTTGTTCCTCACATAATTAGCCGTTCTCCGCAAAACGTGGCCGTACCAGCGTAAGCGACACTTGCAGTTTGTCTGCATGCCACGGACATGAAGACTGCCACGGATGCGGGAGTTCCTGACACGGTCTTTCCGCATCACTCCACATATCCAACGCAGAACTTCGTCATTTGATCATATACCAGTATATCTAGACACATGCCAATTTCACCATGCATTTATTCACTAATGCTGATATTAAATGGATCAACAAAATTTAATCAATTTAGTTAAAAGGCACAGAACTTAAACATTATAGGAAATGAATGAATGGTTCGTTTTAATTCGATCACTTTGATACGTCCAAATTAAAAGAGAGAAATGATTAATCTAATTTCACCTTAAGTGATTTTCTAATATCAACCGCTTTACGCCTTCATTCAGACCGTACGACAGTTCAATTTTAACAACCGTCATTTTATACCTACGTCATTTTCCGCATAAGATTGTTCTAAAATATAGACTAATTGTAAGTATTATATAATTCACAAAGCAGATTACAATAATAATTGGGACACATATGGACTGCGTACATACATATTATCACGCCAGATTCCCATAGCGGTAGGCAGAGACAATGGATTTCCACTTGCTACGATCTTGACATGACATACAAATTTAATATAGGTGCCTTTTACCTGGGCATTCTATGAGACATCTGCGATTTGATCGTGGTGTGGCGACATTCATCCCCTCTGGTAAGTATGGAATAAATTAAGGACTTATAAGGATAATTACAAATAAAATAGTGACTGCATTCAAAAACTACATTTATTTATAGTATACATAGACTTAAACATCATTAACTCGTCCCCAACGTAATCTTATTTTCCGCTCATGCAACTTCAGCCATGAAGGCATATTTTTAGGTAGTGGTTGAGCATTTGGAAACTTCAAGGGAGGTGGAGGTCTCTTGAAGGGGTCTTCGGTCTTCAACTTGCGTAAAAGGTACTCTTTGTTAATTTCCTTTGGATCTCTGTATTTATCCATGTATAGGTTGAAAGGTTTTCTACGTGGGAACCATTCTTGAGGTCTGATGTATGGCTTTGGGAAATCATATTCATAAACTGGAAGAGAATTATTATTTGTAGACTTTTTTAATATACTAATTGTACTTGATACGAGTCTAATGAACCCAAATCCTACATGAATAGACACCACACACAGAACATAATTTCCAAACTTTTTCATGATTTATCATTTAAAATGTTTTAACAAATCAGTCCCAAATTAAAGTATTAATGAATTGTTGTCAGTTCTGCACTTGTGTCCTAAAGTGTGTGATAGACATCCGAGCAAGTTCACATCCATATGGCTGTATAACCTTTTACGCCAGTGTATCACCTTATAATTACGCTTGTTTTCACAGACAAAAATGTATACCTTGCTTTTTCTTACAAGATAAGTTTTTGGGTGTTTAAGTCAATCTTGTCTTTGGATGATTAATACGAAACATTTTCTACTAATGTCTAGATGTGATATAATATAATATCTAGATATTCTAGATGTGGCCTGATTTATCTAAGAGATTGAAAAATAATTAAATAGTCTAATTCATTGCAAAAATCTTATGTGTAATGCATGAAAATGATCTTTTAAGGAACAAGTGTATTTATATGAAATTTAATAACTGAAATGAGCTTGTTTACTCGTATAATTCACCCTGTCTTGTTATCTGAAGCTAAATAATTGAAAAAGTTAAAAAAATATATTCGTTACCTGGCTCTTTTACCATTAATGTGTTATGAAAGAAACTCCTTACAGAAACATCCCAATCACTTTGATAAAAGGCAAGGCCTATAGGAGTTATGTTATCCTGATATTTTTTATACCACTCTCTGGTGACAAATGTTCTATTTTGAAGAGGTGATGATGAAGTCACTGAAATCAGGTAACATCAATTAAATCCATATATCGTGTTAGCGTAATGGCTAGTGCACGCGTCCCAAACTCAAAGGGCGCAGGTTCGATCCTGGCCGGAATGCATGCACCACTTAGTCAGTTTTCTGATCTAATGTGCATATTCTTACAATTACCACATGCTAATAACGGTGAAGGAGAACATCGTGATGAAACCTGCACATTGACATAACCAATGTGTCAAAACTGCCAAGCCGGTTCCTATATCTTACTATTCATTTACTTGCCTTACCACCAGTTGGATTTTCACCTTAGATGTATGGAGCTTATGTCAAATTTTAACTAATAGTAAGGCAAATGAACAGTCGGTAAGATAAGGGGAACAGGGCCTGAATGTTTCTGCAAAGCATCTAACTACTTATTTTATATAATAACTTTAGCTTGTCATATTTTATAGCATGATGGGGGTAGTTGACAGTGAAATCAATGAAACACTAACAAGATACAAAATATCAGAGTAAAGTAGAAGAAGAAAGCAAGATGGTTACAAGACATTTAAATACACTTTTTGTGTAAAGAGTTTTAGAATTTATTGTATAATAATTATGTCAAATGCTCAATTATGCTCTTTAACGCAGAAACCATTCATATGCCAATCCTGTAATATAACAACAGTATAACATAGAATGCATTTAAAATTGATTTAAAAAAGTATTGGTTATTTACAACATAGACGAGCTTTGCTAAATTTGTACAACTAAAAAGGAATTTGGTTTAATGCATATTAAACTAAGCTGCTTATTAATTCTACTACCCTCACTCCTTTCAGTTTTTCTGTCATAAGTCCCACATTGTCCGTAGATACTCATTTGGTCCATGGCTAGTGGCTACACATAAATATCAGGGTGTAATATTTTTTTTTTGCAAAAACCACGATTCATGCTACATACCTTTAGGTACATCATAGTTCACACTTCCATCTTGTTTATACAACACAAAAACATATCTGTGGTAACCTGTGCCCTTAAGTGGAAATGGTTGTAAATATTCTGCAATCACATCGCCTTTCTCAACATAATTTCCTGGAATATTTGCAACTAACCAATGCACATATTCTTTCTCATTTTCTGTAAGGTGACCATCAAGGCTGGTCAAAGCAAGAGTCCATAGAGATTCTGCATCAGACTCAAAATTAACAATAGGTGGTCTTAAAGCTTCATTAGGTTTGATGACATTGCCAGTACACACTGGCAAGTATGAATCATTAGTTATTTCATAGAAAATTTCTAAATTTAGATGTGGTATGAAGAAACCTTCACCATATAAATGGTCAAAAATGCTATAATGTTCTGCTACTTGCTTTTTATGTTGTGGACCTAATGTTCTGAGCCATTCATTCCTAACTTCATTAAGATCAACTTCAAGTGCATGTGTTCGTGCTAACTTTTCAAGAGTTTTATCATTTTTTATTTTTTTCAAGTGTTCCAATCGCATATTTCTTACAGTTTCCGATGATTTTCTGAAAGAAAAATTTAAATTTCTGTGGTAAGAATATAGCATCTAGATATTACAAAGATAGATATCAATTTATACTAGATGGTGATAATATTTAAACAACAATACTTCAAATTATAATAATTAGATATGCACCCTTTTAACATTTTAAAAAATGAAATTAGCTATTTCACTCACTCATTACCATGTTCTGAAGATATAAATCGATAGAACATATTTATAAAAATCATTACAAAATAATTATGAATATAACTCTATTTAGGTAACCCCTAAAATTCAAATATATGTATATTTTAGATACCAGAGAAAGCTTAAGACCAACTAAAACCAGAAAAAGAAACAAGATCTCACATGACACTAAGTTAAAATTCACACCAATACACCACCAAACAAGTCAAAATAGTGTAATAATCGGATTATGAGCTAAAACACATTTTTCTTATTTATTTCATCACAGCTAAAATTATAAGTTTAGTTTACACAAAATTTTGTTCATAAGTCATGCACTGGTTTGCCAATGGTCGCCCCTCTCGCTTCTTACAACTGGGACTGGGGCTTGTCTAAGTAGTACTAAGAAACGGTTGGTGCGGTACTGGGAGATGGGAGGGGTTGTTATCGGCAAACCTCAGCACGACTTATAGGTGATACCAGATAGGAATATAAGATAATTTATATCTCTAAATAAGTCTCTATACATGAATAAACCGACTACTACCAGTCTAGTAAGTATACCGGTTCCTATTACTTACTATTCATTCATGACATTGGTTGAGTTTACATTACTTGTGTGGAGCTTATGTCAAACATTTAACCGATAGTAAGCCAAATGAACAGGTATAATAAAAGTTCTATTTACTTTTATACTAACCTCGTACATGGAAAGCCAATGTCAATCTTGGTAGTATATAACTCATCTTTGTAGTTCAGCTCATCTAGGCGTTCTTTTACAGTTCTACAATAAATTGGAGGCTTCCCTCTCATTCTATGTCCTAATCGTAACTGTTGTAGTTGCACATTTGTAGCGAACGATCCGCAAATAGTCTTCAGCATTTTGATTTAGGTACTGAAATAATCAGTCATTTTTGAAATAATAACCTTAACCTATAATAAAGTTGATTAAACATAAAACTTTACTATTTTATTACACTTCAAAATCCCCTTTTTCCAAAATTCAAATATAAGCCATTGGTTTACGTTCTGTTATGTGTAACTTCCAAGTTTCTCACTTTATATTAAAAATTTTGAATGGAAGTCTGAAGTAAGTATTTGAAGATTTTGAAGAATGATTAATAGTGTTGTCACAGTTTAACTCGGTTTTAAAAATTGAGTCAAACCGATTTAAGTCGCGATTCTATTATCTACTATTCATTTATTACCTATCAATGGTCAGTTCCTGTATCTTATTATAATTTACTACATTTGCCTTACTATTGGTTAAAATTAGACATAAACTCCATACAAACAACGTCAAATTTCAACCAAAACCGATGGTAAGTAAATGAATATACGTTATATATTGAATATACGTTATATACGTTAAATATTGACATATAACGTATGTATGTATATAAATTAACGTAGCTATTCATTAACGGCGTTATTTTTACACTATGAATTTGGCCACAGTCAATAACTATAATATTATCCTAGATGAAACGTGAGCATTAAAAGGGTTATGATTTTTTTTCTTAAACCAAATATAAAATCTAAAAGGTGGTAACAAAAATGTTCTTCTTCTTTGTTCAATAATGACTTGGCACGGTTTGTGCATTCAGCCAGAGTCATGTATAAATGGCTTTTCAATTCAGTTTTATAAAACGAGGGAAACGTAACGCGAAAAAATAGAAACTTTACCCAAAATTTGGAAAAAAGTGTCAAAATAATTACTAAATATGTACAAACTACTAAAATTAAAGTTTAATTTGATTATTTACAATAAATGAATTTAATATACTGTATACATCAAATTTACAATCCTTAAGTAATAAAGACAGAAGTAGGAAGAGGAACGGAAAGAGAAATTAAAGAGTTATAAAGAGAAGTGTGATCATACATAGGACAGGACAAAAAAACATGGTTCATGTCACAATAATTCTCACCGCATTCGCAGGCTAGACTCGAGACAATCCCAAGTCTATGTAAATGCACCGGAAACAAAAATGTTATTATTTACATTAGCCAACAACTCTTTCAATTATGACAGAGTTGTTAATTTTATTTCCAAATTGTTCTGCGATACTTCTTTCGTGAAAGGCACTCTATCATAATATTATTATTAACTCCTTTTCCATTCGAAAGGAAAAGAGCATGTTAAAAGATTTTATACTGTACATCCTTGATGATAAAATACAATTAATCCTAGATAGAATGACACAGTTAAGCGATTAACGACTAATGTGTAGTTTTAAGTGCTAATTTATTAAAATTTAGGTAATCGATGTACTACATACCACTTATCGATATTATATTATTATATCATAATGTACTAGACAACTCTATCACGTTTTCTAAAGATCCGTTTACACACACTCAAGACATCCACGCAAACAGAATAATCATTTTTACATAAATATAATACAAATATTATTTTAACTTAACGTTAATTTAACTCGTTTTTCGTATATTTATGGGTTTTACGAATAAAACCAGTGTGAAATTGTTTTGTAAAAAATATGCATTCGGTCTTGAGCAAAATAGCGCACGACACAAGTGTACCACAGTAATTTTACTTCCCAAGACCCTGTTCATGTAATTCATTTCTCGCTTTATTTAAATATCATTCTTCAATCAACTTACAGTCAATTCTATTTCAAACTTTATATGTAGTGCTACCGCTGTACCTAACTCTTGCTTCTAGAATATAATATCATGTAACTGCAAAGTAGATCAAAAAGCATCTTGCAAAGAGGACAATATGAGCCCTTAATCCTTATAGTATAAACAGTTACATCCAAAAAGTGCTATACTCACTTACATAATCACTGCGTGGTTAGATCAAACAGGATCAATACAAAGAACAATGAAAGCGATTGAAGCAATTTATATAATATGATAGTGTAATCTGTAAATATCGGATACGGAATTACGAACAAAACAAAATATCGGTACTGTGTCTAGTGAATAAACATTGCCTTACATTGCAGTGAGACATATTGTGTTTGTGTATAGTTCGGGATTTATTGACTAGAAAACTGTATGATCACATAATTTCCAATTTCCTTTGCGTTACCTACCTTCTGTCAGTACTCAGTTTCAGTTTATCGTTGTTCGCTGTATCGAGACGATCAAAACCAAAACCATTAATTAATCAATAATAATTTTAGTATAAACTGTTGTGCGTAAAATATTAAAGTCTTTTGTTTCACGATTAAATAAAGAAGATGTACGTATATAAGTGAATACATTTGAACAATTCGTGAATTATATACCTAGATACTTTTTGTACAATGTTGACGAGATAGTATTAGGAGCCATTTACACATGGCGAATAGTCACGTAGTCTTTTACCGAAGTAAAATGGCCTGCTAGTGATTTCGTGATATAATTAAAAATATTTTTTAAGTTCGCTGACTGTACGAATTAACATTATTTCGTGGAAATGGACACCAAAAATATACAGAAAAATGCTATGCAGAAAAGCGCAGAGTTTACTTTTACACCGCCACCTGAAGCTCCCGTGTTCGAACCTACGCTGGAAGAGTTTCTTGATCCGCTGGGCTATATAGCTAAAATACGTCCAGTTGCAGAAAAAACAGGCATATGCAAAATAAAACCACCATCGCGATGGCAGCCACCATTTTCTTTAGATGTCGACAAATTAAAATTTGTACCTCGCATACAAAAAGTTAACGAGCTGGAAGCCATTACGAGACTTAAACTTTTATTTCTTGAAAAGATATTGAAATTTTGGGAACTTCAAGGTTCTCCATTAAAAATCCCAATGATAGAAAACAAAACATTAGACTTGTATTGCTTAAAATTTTGGGTTGATGAAGAAGGTGGCTTTGAAAATTGTAACCACCCAAAAAAATGGCGTAAAATAGCCAACTCGATGGGCTACAGCCAAAGTGCACTCACTATGAATTTTCTCAGAAGCAATTATGAAAAGATATTATTGCCTTATGAAATATTTGAAAAAAGTAAAGCTGATATATTAAAAACAGTAAAAAAGGCTGAACCTAAATCAGAAATTAAGGATGAAAGTGTATCTGGCAAGATAAGTATTAAAGAAGTATCCATAGAAAGCATTACACTACGCAGGAATGAGTCTGATATCAAGGATGAACTACCTCCACCATGTATTAAAAAAACTAAAACAGGATCTGATATTAAATCTGAGGTAGACCCTTCAAAAAGTAAACTTGAAATTGAAGAAATAAAGCGTAACCGTGAGCTTAGAAGACTAGCATGCTATGGACCAGGACCAAAAATGCCAGGGCTCAATGATGAAGAATTTGACATCACAAAATCCAGAAAACGACCCAGGTATGATCTTGACCCATTAGCAACTTATATGTGTGCCATTTGTCAAAAAGACACTAATGATGATCTACTGTTAATTTGTAATGGTTGTTCAGACACTTATCATACATTTTGTCTCAAACCACCGCTTAATGCAATACCAGATGGAGATTGGCGATGCCCTTGCTGTATAGCTGAAGTAGTACACAAACCTGCTGAGGCATTCGGATTTGCTCAAGCAGAAAGAGAGTATACTCTGCAGCAGTTTGGAGAGATGGCTGATAAATTTAAATCAGACTATTTTGGTATGTCTGGTCATTTAGTGCCAACAACGGTTGCTGAAAAAGAGTTTTGGAGAATAATATCATCTGTTGAAGAGGATGTTACAGTAGAGTATGGTGCTGACCTACATTCTATGGACCATGGATCAGGCTTTCCAACAAAGTCATCTTTGAATCTTTATCCAGGCGATCAAGAATATGTTGATTCTGGCTGGAATCTTAACAATCTGCCAGTCTTGGAGGGTTCTGTTTTGAGATTTATAAATGCAGATATCTCAGGTATGACTGTGCCATGGATGTATGTTGGTATGTGCTTTTCTGCTTTTTGTTGGCATAATGAAGATCATTGGAGTTACTCAATTAATTATTTGCACTGGGGTGAAGCAAAAACTTGGTATGGCGTCCCGGGTAGCGGAGCAGAGTTGTTAGAAAATGCTATGAAAGCAGCAGCTCCTGATCTATTTAAATCACAACCAGATTTACTCCACCAACTGGTTACTATAATGAATCCTAATATTTTAATGGCTGCTGGCGTACCGATATACAGAACTGATCAAAATGCTGGTGAATTTGTTGTTACATTCCCTAGAGCATATCATGCTGGTTTTAATCAAGGTTATAATTTTGCAGAAGCTGTTAATTTTGCACCACCTGACTGGCTTAAAATTGGTAGTGAATGTATATTACATTATAAAAATCTAAAAAGGTTCTGTGTTTTTTCTCATGATGAACTTATATGTAAGATGGCTTTGGAGGGTGAACGATTAGATTTAGAAACCGCTTTAGAAACCCAGAAAGAGTTGCAAAGAGCTACAGAAGAGGAAGGAAAAATAAGGGCAATGATAGCAAAGAAGGGTTTGAAAAATGTTTGTAGAACTGCATTTGAATTGCTCGGTGATGATGAAAGACTTTGTGAAGTATGTAAAACCACATGTTTCTTATCATCTGTGTCATGTAGTGAATGTAATCATATGGTTTGTTTGCAACATGCTAATGTCTCTTGTGAGTGCTTATGGCAGAAAAAGACTTTAAACTACAGATATGATATGGATGAACTTCATATTATGTTGCAAACCCTTGATTTTAGGGTCAATAGTTTTGAGAAGTGGATGACGGAAACAAAGAAAATATTACAGCCCAATGCTCCTGATCATGCACGCTTACAAAAATTAAAAACCCTTGTAGATGAAGCAGAAGAGCTTAAAATTCCAAAATGTACTCTTTTAGCAAATTTAATTAAAGAATATGCTGAAGTAGCAGAAAATGTTGAACCAATTGTTATAGAACTGGATGATGATTAAATAAAACATAGTGTAGTACAAACCAGTTTAATGTCTTTGATAAACATAAGTATTTTTGTTGATAAGGAAATTGTCTATAGTTTCATGTTTTATCTATTTGAGTGGCAAACATATTTATGTAATAACAAAATATGCTACTATATATTCTTTGCAATTGCAAGTGTTAATTATAGGTACTTTTTTGTTCATACAATTTTTAGAAAAATATTAAGAAAATACTTACTTTAGGGCTTGCTAAAGTTTATTGATAAGATACCTAACATCTTATCTTTATGAATACATATTAAAGATAGTTGTGACAGTTATGTTAAGTCTATTAGATTCACTTAACCAAATTAGGTCCAAAATTTCAGAGAAAATTCTTTTAAAAATAAATGGGTTCATAATAGAAATAACATTATCACATTTTGTTATCAAAAACACATCTGGGATAGCCAAGTAGTCCAGTTTCTTAGAAAACCACTTTAATTTCTCAATTATTAAATTTATATTTATGCTGCTATCAGACTTTTGTGCATCAATTATTTAAAATTAAAGTAATGTGAGATAAAGTTTTATTGATATTGTTAGTTATCTATTTCTATGATTGAGACTAATGTTAGGCAAAGAACATCCCACCGCAGCTTTCTTGTTATTTAAGTAATTTTGAAGGATTGATGGGTACCAAGTAAAATAGCTATTTGTAAAATAGCAGCTTTTGAGCAGAGCGCACATAAAGACAAGTTGTTCCCACTTATTAAACCAGATTTAGTCAAATTACATGGCTATTATATGACTAGATTAATCTACATGGGTATTTAGGATTGGCTGTCTATTTTACAGATAGCTTTTTTCTATTTTGCTCCGATTTATGTAATTTTGATTCAATAATAATTGATAGGAGGTAAATTAGTAATGTTTAGGTATAGTTGTGAATTAGGTTTATTAATGCTTTCATCTATTTATAATCAAAAAACAATTTTTAATTGACATAACAGCTAACTGTTAATTATTTTTGAGAATTTATCTATTTGTTTCATAACTTGGGTAGAGCCTGTACCATACTTAAGGCTGGTCTTGTTCCTATGTCTTAGTATTCACTTGCCTTACTGTTGGTGGAATTTTGCCATTACTTGTATGGAACTGACGTCAAATCTTAACCGATAAATATAATGTAATTATGAATGGTTGATAAGATATAGGAACCGGCCATTATTGTCAGATTATAAAGATTATGTAATAGGTACTTTCTATGAAAAATCATCTATTGTATCATCTGTTGTTAAGAGCAGTCAAAAAGTTTTATGTGGTTTTTTTTTGTTTTTGAAAGACTTGTTAAAATAAAATATTAAGAAAGCTAAGTGTGTTTTAGGTATGTTGATAATTAGTTTTTGAATTTACTTGGGTCAGAAAGTCTTTTGAATTCAAAATCTTGTATAAAATTAATGCATACATTAATTTTTTAAGTATGTATAATAAACATCTTTGGGAAAGAAAGTATTTAGGGTAACAAATAGGATGATATGTTAAAAATAAATATATGCAAATTTCAAGCGTGTAGAATGAGTGAAAATTATATAAAGTTGCCCAAAAATGAAGGTTCATCGCCTTTTCAGTTGATTGTTATCAGACACCCAAATTTAGTGAGTTAGTATAAGTGAAATTTGATTAAAGTAAATTGTGTTCAATCATCACAATAATTATTTATAAAAGATTTCATAAATGAAAACTTCTCTCAACAAGATCCACTTTTATTTATTATATAAAAAAATTACAAATATAGACAATACATTTTGTTTGCTAGCACTAATAATTCTGTAATAACATATACCTACTTTTATTATGTAACATTTACTCTTCAGTGAATAAGCAAGTAACTGTTGTTCCTACCTTGGACTTATATCTGTACACAATTTTGCCAGATGTGTCAGTGAGCAAGCCAATAGATACAGAAACTTGTGGTTAACAGGAATTCAAAAATCTGATACTATTGCACAACTTTAGAAACATCATACATACTACATCATACTATTTGTATTAAAGCTGATCTAGCATTGTCTTAGGCTAATTTCTGAAGTTTTTCTAATTGATAAATTAGTATAGGATTTCCAGGACTCCATTTATGTCTATTGTTGATAAGATTTTGACAGAAATTTAATGATCATACAGTACAATACTCAGTGATGTATGCTAACACCCATGGCAAGTCCATTGAATGGGGCCGACCCTGAAAGTAAATAAGCTTGACCAATGGTGTATTTTACTGTAATAAATCAACGGCTATCAATATGATATATAACTTTAAAAGGCATTGGATGTACTAAAACTATGTTTTTTACCGGTTTTAAGCGCGGTATTTTACTTCATTTACGTTTCGGCCACATTTCAGTAGCAGGATACAGGTACTACAAGCTTGCTTGTGGGTGCGGTGTATCATACATTGGGCAAACAAAGAGGAGCATAAAGACACGGGTAAAAGAACACATTGCTGACATGTCACGGTCTACAAAGTTTGCAATCAGTGAACATACGCTGGATAAACCCAAACACTACATCAGACTCGATAAACCACAAATCTCGCAAAAGAGAACCGTTTCCTACCTAAAATGATACGCGAGGCTATTGAAATCAAAAAACACCCCACCCGAGGTCCTCCACGCGGCCACTGTTACTTTCCCTCTGATCCGTGACAGTGGTGTCCCCCCTTCTCCTCATCCTAGTATCCTTCATCTTTACTCCTTTCCACATACTACTATCCATTCCTGGTTTCCCTATATGGGTTGTGTAGGTCGGGCGGCAGCCGCTACACTTAAAACCATAATTCGCCGTATCATTTATGGAGAGACTTAGAGAAATGCTGGGTATGGCTAGGGCGTCGCCGCAAAACGACGCGCAGGCACATCGCCCTACACCTGCGACAAGTGGGCAAGGGCTACCGTGTCAAGGGCGGGCACGGCTAACGACGCGAGTCCACACTCAGACCAGGAAACTCCGCTTCGCGACGTGGAATATTGGTACGCTGACCGGACGTGCAAGGGAGTTGGCCGAAGTACTCTCCAGGCGGAGGGTGGCCGTGGCGTTCTTGCAGGAGACTCGGTGGAAAGGCTGCAGATCCCGGTTCATTGGGAATGGCTACAAGCTGATCTATACGGGTGCTCCTGGCGGGGAAAACGGGGTTGCTGTAGTGCTCTCCGAGGAATTCCAAAACAACATTCTGGAGGTGAAACGCTTCAGCGACCGACTTATGGTCGTGTCGGTTCTTATCGAAGGGGTTGTGACCCATTTGATAAGTGCTTACGCGCCACAGGCTGGTTGTAGCGACACTGACAGAATGAGGTTTTGGGATCAAATCGGTGATGTACTGCGTGGCATCCCGTTATCACAGGGAGTCGTTTTGGGTGGTGATCTGAACGGTCATGTGGGTGAGAAGTGGGAGGAATTTGAGCGTGTTCACGGTGGCTTTGGATACGGAAGCCGCAACGCAGAAGGGGAGGACATCCTCCGAATGTGTGCGGCTGCCGATCTTGCCATCGTGAACACGTATTTCAAAAAGAAATCCGAACACTTAATCACCTACAAGAGCGGGAGGCATGCTACCCAGATCGACTACCTACTCACCAGGAGACACCATATCGGCAAAGTAGCCAACTGCAAGGTCATACCCGGAGAGAGTCTCACGGCACAGCACCGTCTTCTTGTCATGGACCTCTGCGTAAAACCTAAAGACAAACCCGTTGAGCATTGTCGACGCCAAATTAGATGGTGGCTGCTTGATGAAGGCAAATCCCAGGAGTTCGCTTCAGCATCCGTCGAGATGTGTGTCGGAGCTGACAGCGAATTAGTCCAGAGCCACTGGGATAAGATCCAGGCAGCCATTACTAAAGCGGCAAAGGCAGTGCTGGGTGTGTCTAAGGGTGGACGCAAATGTGACAAGGAGACTTGGTGGTGGAACGACACAGTCCAGAGGGAGGTTAGGGTGAAGAAAACCCTCTTCAAAAAGTGGCAAGCGTCCAGATCTCCTGAAGATCGCGACGCATACAGGGCCGCAAAACGTGCCACTAAAAGAGCTGTAGCCAGAGCCAGACGAGACCACTTTCGATCGTTGTACGATAAGTTGGAATCGTCTGAGGGGCAGAAGCTCATTTATAAGTTGGCACGTTCCAGGATCAAAGCGGCACAGGACATTTCCAAGTGCCGCTGTGTTAAAGATCCTGGCGGTAACCTGTTATGCGAGGACCTCGCGGTGAAGGAGAGATGGCGCTCGTACTTCCACGAGCTGCTGAACAAGCAGCACAAAGAGGTACAGCCACCAAACCTCCCTCCGAATCAAGGACTAGTGCCACCGATAACGCCTGAAGAAGTCCATAGGGCTCTTCGCCGCATGAGGAATCGGAAAGCTGTCGGAGCCGATGGAGTCCCCATCGAAGCCTGGAAGGCGATGGGTCCTCGTGGTGTGGGCGTTTTAACAAACCTTTTTAACCGCATACTCCGCACCGGAAACATCCCGAGCCAATGGAGACTGAGTGTTATCACCCCAGTCTTCAAAGGTAAGGGATCGGTGCAGGAGTGCGAAAACTACCGCGGAATAAAGGTAATGTCCCACACCATGAAGCTCTTTGAGCGCATTATCGACTCTCGAATCCGGCAGGAGTGCACTGTCTCGGGATGTCAGTATGGGTTTCGTCCCGGGCATGGTACCATGGACCCTGTTTTTGCCCTAAGGATCATCATGGAGAAATACAGGACGAAGAATACGCCTCTGCATTTCTTGTTTTTGGATCTGCAGAAGGCCTTCGACTGTGTTCCTCGCGTGATGATCTGGTGGGCACTGAGGTCCAAAGGGGTGCCAGAGACCTATATTGACATTATTCGGGACATGTACCGTGATTCCGATTCCATAGTTCGGACCGCTGTTGGCGACACCACACCCTTCCCCATAACCGTAGGTGTGCACCAGGGATCTGTCCTTAGCCCGTTTCTGTTCAGCGTGATACTAGACGAAGTGTCGAATAGCATCAGAGATGCGCATGAGCAACCTCCATGGTTGCTCATGTATGCCGACGATATCGCGCTGGCAGATTCGGACAGGGGGCGCCTGGTGCAACGCGTAAATGCGTGGAAGAGGTCGCTAGAGAACGGCGGTCTGAAACTAAATGTGGCGAAGACTGAGTACTTGGCCTGCAACACTACAGATCCCACATCCGTGCGCATAGGCGAAGATACGGTCGAGCGCACGGATCAGTTTAAGTACTTGGGATCTGTACTTAGTGCATCCGGGGATATCGACCACGACGTCAAGGCCCGTATCACAGCAGCTTGGGCCAAGTGGCGTGAGGTGACAGGTGTCATTTGTGACCCCAAAATGCCGGTTAAATTAAAAGGACAGGTCTATAAATCCATCATTAGACCTGTCCTTTTGTATGGCAGTGAAGCGTGGCCTGTACTTGAGCGACACAAGCAAGAACTGCGTGTCACGGAGATGAATATGCTGCGATGGATGTGTGGAGTGACGCGGAAAGACCGAGTCAGGAACTCCCGCATCCGCGGCAGTCTTCATGTCCGTGACATAGCAGACAAATTGCAAGAGTGTCGCTTACGTAATTTGAGTAGTGTAATTGACAAAAATGTTGTGTCTGTATTTAAAATAAGTAGATATTAAGATTTTTGAAGTTGATCTTTCTAATACGGACATCACATAAGGAGTTATAATTTTTTAAACTCCTAGAAGGCAGGCTATGATATGTAAATAATTTTTATGTAAAAATATTGGTTCAGAAGACTTAGTAGTAGGATAGTGTTCAAATTTAATATTTATAAGAGTCATACATTTAATATCGCTGACTCTAATATTTGATGTTTTGTGTTTATATTTAAGATATTACATTAAAATGATACGACATACTTACGCCTAGTTCCCAAGAAATCCATATTTAATTTTTGATTGGGATGTGGATATATTTACAGCCAAGTAAATATATTATCGTTTCCATTCGTTCACGCTTCAGAAACATATTTTAAAGAATTTACTGCCAGATTTTGCGCTTAATTCCAGTACCTACTTGTATGGATGAAACAGTATCACATGTATTACTAATTAGTTAATTTTATTTATCAAAGTAACAAATACTTAAAACAAATAATAATTATATCTTTTATACATAACATTAAAAATATAGGTGATTTCATAACAGCCCATAGCATTTCACAATTTGAACATTACTTACAATAAAGATAGAAGGTACAAGTTTGTTTCCTATTTTATATGTGACACTCCCGATAAAGTGCACTATTTGTCAAAAACGAGGTAATTAGGTATGTCAGCTCATAACTGTAATACTGCTGTGACCAAGCCTTCCCATTTTAGACTAACAGCAAAGTGATAGCATAATTATTAACCATGTCTGTCCAAATTGATTAGCGGATTCCATGCATTAGAAGTTTCTGTTTGAAAGGTTTCATACAGTGTTCCTTCACTGTCAACACATGGTAACAATTGTAATACGTATGTTACAATATATACGTTACATATTACGGTACATTAAAAGACCCAAAGCTGTGGTAGCTACGTGGTTAACGCAGCCGCATCCCAAACTCCTGAATTCTGGATGAAAAGCACGTACCACTTAAGGCACTACGTGCTATCGCTGAACGAAAACATCGTGATGAAAACCCGCACCCCGAAATAACCGATATATCAGACCCCTCTCGCCACCTTGGAAAAGCGTGGCAGATATACTCTCCGTTCACTCTATAAAATGGGAGGGCTGAGCCCAGCAGTGGGACGTTTACTGGCTGGTATTATATTATAACACACCCAACAATTGCTTAAACAGTGCATGTTTCCGGCCCACATTATTGCAGGCGAGGGTTAGCTACTACAATTTTTTCAATATGTTGATATATTAATATTGTCTCTACATTTCCTTTTTCCATTATAAAGCCTATGAAAATGTGTATTAATTTACTGCCATCGATGTGAAGGAATAAGTCAGTCTGAGTTCTTTGACTGTAATAAATATGAATTTATAATAATATTCTTAAATTGGCTGATTATCTGCGTCTCTCATATTTATAGCGATTTTAGTTGTAAGTTTAGAATAGTTAATTTTATGCCATCGTTTGACTGACTGGGTGTTAAAGACTTTAATATTTCTTATTTTAAAACGGTAACATGAAAAATTATTTTCTCTGTATATTTGATTTATATTCAGTGATGTATCTGTGATTACATTTGTTTGATTCTTACCATACATAATGTATCAAAAGTGTGAGTATTATAATGTTATAAGTAGGCATATAAAATTAGTAATACACTAATTAATTGCATTGTATCTTTTATTTCTCTCTTTTATGATATTACTAGCTGATCCAGGCCCACTTTGCTGGGCGTCATTAAAAAATTAAAAATTTGTGTCTCATACAAGGTTGTCCGTAATTCCTGGTGGAACGTTGCTGTTACATATTTGACAGGCGTTCCCGTTGCTACTTTGCTGGGCGTCATTAAAAGATTACAAAATATTCTTAATCACAATCAAATATGGCCTATTTCACTCAGGAATAATGTAGCTTTCTACTGGTGAAAAAATTTTCAAAATCGGTTTAGTAGTTCAAGAGATTACTTCCTACAAACTCATAAGCTTTAGCTCTTTATAATATTAATATAGATTCAATAATAGGAGCCACAACCTTAGATAATAACTGTTTGATGCTAGTTGAAATACAACAGTCTTTTTAAAATGCGTTATAATAAAATTCCATAAATGAAGTTCACGCAGCAAGCACGCTGCCCTTAAATAGTTGATCACCAAATAATACCTTAGTGCCGAGATGCGTACATTCACAGACTAGTTAGTAATTACTACCTTTTTTTTTTTTGAGGCGAGGGAAAATACTTAACCAATTTACGCACAAACTGGGTCGTTGCTAGGGGAACGACACGCGTCGGTCGGGGGCGATAACACTGCAGCAATAGTATGCTCTTGGCAGTGCTCCGTCCGCGATCGACGTCACAGAATAGTGTGGAAGACTCCGAGCGTTGCTACACGAGCGAGCAACCCCAATACCCACTAAAAACCCCCTCCTCTCTGTCGACCCTGCGCTTTGTTTGTGTTGGAAAGGCTGAGATTTAGAACATAGTTACGCCCAGTCGTAATAATTACTACTTTATATCAAGTCTAGCCTCTGCCCGCGTGGAATAGTTTTTTAAACGTTCTTCATGCGTGTTCCGCTCCTATTGGTCTTAGCGTGATGATATATATAGCCCACAGCCTTTCTCGATAAATGGGCTATGTAACACTGAAAGAATTATTCAAATCAGACCTTTCCTGAGATTAGTGCGTTCAAGTAAACAAACTCTTCAGCTTTATAAACTAAACACCTTCATCGTATAAATTCTAAATTAATAAGTCTGCACAAAATTAAACAAATAGTGATGCGGATACATGTTAGTAATTCTAATATTTTTACACACAACACTGAAAGTTTTTAGACCAGGCCACTTAAGGGCCATCCATAAATTACGGCATATGTTAAGGGGGAACGAGGGGGTCGACGAAGTGTGACATTGTGTAACAAGGGGTAGGAGAGGGAGATTGATGTAACAGCGTAGCATTTTCTATTCTATTCGTTTAGCGTTAATGCCACTTGTCTATAGGGTCCGACAGCGTAATTCGTTGAGTAAAACAAAACGAGTTCGGATAGCGCAATAAGTTTTTGCTATGAAACCAGTCATTGAAGAAATCCTTCTTCATGTAATCTGGCGAAGTAAAACCTGGCACAGGCTACATACAACATTATTTATTATCTTAGCAAGATATCAGTGTATTTGTTGCAGTTAATGTAACACCAAAAGCACCTAAATACTATGTAACGGGAATTATAATGGGTATTATAATAAAACAAAGAAAATATCAAAAAGCGTTTTTATTAAAAATCGTTGTAAATATTAACAATACACTAAATTATCATTAAAAATAAAATAAAATATCAATACATTTGGTGAAAATGCTTGTGATCACATCACGATAACATTAATTAAATAATATCTTGAGATTGTTAATGCTCTTATCTTAATACTGAAAATCAGAATATAATTTACATGATTAATAAGTCAGTACATTCTGTATTTGAGACATGGAAAGGATAATATTTTATATGTGTATCGCCATCTATTACTTGATTTATTAATTAAACATAATATTTCGCACCAAATTTAACCCACTTTAGACTAGCTGCAGATGGCTGAACAGGTATTGGCTTTGTACGCAAAAGCATCTATTACAGAGCCATCTGTTGCTAACTAAGAATGGAAACGGAAGAAAAATAGTATGTTACAAGAAGGACCATTCCCTAGTAAATTGAAAAATTCCGTAAATCCCTTATTTCTAGAGGGCGCTAAACTATTGTATTTTATATAGTAAAAATAATGTTATATATTGAACTAATATTTTCATGATTTAAAATAGAATGTATAAACCAAATCTGCATAAACTTGATTTAAATGGAAACATGTTACTCATATTTCTTTATTTTTGTTGGTTATTTCTTTTCAACGGACGGTCATAACTATCTATGGTCTCAATATAAGGAATGTCCAAGACCGCACGAAGTCGAGATGAAAAATTAGGAAAGCGGACCCTAAGCGCCGAAGCGAACGCTCCGAACGGAACCGGGATTTAACGCTCGGATAATGATGTTATTCCTTTATTATATTATTCTTCTTCCATGGTACGGACTACACTTCGGATAGTCAAGATCTAAATTTTAAGCTTCACACAATAATAAAATTAACCACAACATAAATAATAATTAGGCTTATTAAAAACATAGTTACTTCCATATACGATTCGTTATTATCGTAAGTAAATTATAGCTAAAACTTGGCTTGTAATCTTTAAATACTACAAATTCTTCTTTAAGTACATGCATATAAAAATGTAAATATAGCAATAATTAATTATTATATTTTTTATCACAACTCTTAATTAACCGGATAACAAGCGAAGTAACGTGCAGCGAAACTGAAATTTCAAAACCTAGCAAGTGATTGTCAGCAAATTTTACAACAAAACAAAATTGTTGATTAGAAGTAATATAATATTTTGTTAAAGTTTTTACATGCTTTATGTTACAAGTATAATATACATTGGCTAATTAATACCTAGCAAGTCAAACGTTGCACAAACATTCGTTTAAAAGAATCCTAAGTTTTGAAATTGCACCGCTTAAGTACAATGCAGTCTCTGTTATTTTCAGATTTTCATAAAGCCAATCCACTAAATCAACCTAAAATATAATTTAAAAACTTGTCTTATTCGAAAAAATAAAAATTAGCTTTACAATTATTGATTGATTTTTAGATAAATATATAATAACTTTGGAAGACAGTAATGGACGGAAACGCTTATCTTTAGTCGGTTTTTATCATTTTAGGGCCGTCCATAAAGTACTAAACGATAAATTTTACCTTTTCTGGACCCGTTCCTTTCTCGCTAAGCTGCATCACACTTTCCGCCCCCTTAATTGTACATACGCCACAGTAATCAAAACCCCCTTTTTCCTTTTTTACTTTTTAGAAACAATTCATATATTACGTCACGCGATAGGGGGGTGTCAGTAAAGTGTGACATTGTGTAATAAGGGGTGGGAGTGGTCCTAAATTTCGTGACGTCACATTTCAAAATCTAACATCTTTAAGCTTTAAAACGCGAAAGTTAAACTATTAACGAAAAACTTCAAAATATTTCCAACTCTTATCAGTATGAGCATGGTGTTTAAATTATTAAAAAATAGATTTAGATGGAAATAAAACTAATTACCGAACTGCTGCTGAAATTGAAATATGTGATGTCAGACTAGGGAGGGAAGAATCTCACGAATGTGACCAGCTTTGACGACACGGAACTTATCCTTATGCGAACTGCGAACATCACGATTCCTAAGACAACGTCCCCAGGCTATGTCATATTTTATCACATCAGCGATACCCTACTCCGTATGCGAACGTACTTTACCGACGGCCCCTTTCTCTAGAATTTACTAGAATGAGGGTTTAAAAGATATACTTATTTACTAATATAGGACGGAGCGTATCTAAAATTACTTTATTTTGGTACCGATAAACGCAGAATAAACCCGAAATAACTTAAATTACGAATTCACTTGAGGTTAGTACATCATTATCTGACTCTTGATTACGGCAGTCCAATAACAGAATACAAATCTAACCTACATCTTACATACAAGTCAATGCCAGAATTTATGGCCGGCCTACTGACACCTGTTAATGCTGATATTAGACGCAACAACCAAATTGAGTAAATTTGGTTGAACGGCACGACATTGAAAGGACACGACGATATTCAAGGACCTTGAATGATCGAGGTTTATATTTATAAGGTATGCTTTGGTTGATTCATCATTGGAAGACAGAAACGAACAATTTATACTGTTTCCAAGCGTTTATTTTAATTTTAACGTTTGCACGTCTATCAAGTTATATATTTCCTGACAGTAAATCCCACATGAAACAAATGACATAATTGTCGTTCTTTATTGTTGTAGGTGACGTAATAGTGATGTTATGTTAGTACATGAATAATGCACAGACTATTAAACCATCGACAATATACGTAATACAAATTCGAAAGAAATCGATTTGAAAATAGAATATGCTCTACTTAAATGAAAAATAATACCGGAATTGCCGGTGAGTGCCGTTTTATTGGCTTATTTAATATGTGTAAAATAAGTTAATCGAAATGTAGGTAATATTTATTACAGGATATAGTATTTTTTAGCAAAAATATATAGATAAGTTAAATTGATTAAAACTTATTAATAAATGAAGTCTATTTTTATAATTTATAACAAACCGACTCGGTAACACACTAGGACATTACTAATTGATATGTCATCGAGCTGTCAAAAGTAAAATAAATGCTTGGAAACACTATAATATAATTGAAAAATAATACTAAGAATGACAGTAAAATACGTAGCTTTGAAAACGCCTCAGAATCCTCTCTAGAATATTTCCAGAGGTCAGGACTGGTACTAACTTACGTGTTGATAAAACAAAACTACCACCAGACTTTCAACAAAGATTTTGTTACTTAAAACATATTTTTATATAATATAATCTCTATCCAAAATTTAAAGTCTCAAGTTTCTTTTCGATTTAATGTTTTGATTTTAAAAATTTAATAAGAAAAAGGTTTAAATAAGAAAACGTTAGTGGAAAATGTCGTAGTGTTTGTTTGTATCACAACACAAGAGAAAAAAGACAACCGTTCGAAATTAAGGTATTGCACAGCATTCTGAAACTGATTTAAGCTAAGCAGACGCCATAAATTAGGTCTTAGAATATACACTAAAATAATATTCGATATGAATAATCTAAGCTAATAATTATGACTAGGGTGTTGTTTTCTCAGAACCATATTCTACAACAATAATATTAAAAAAATATCATCATAAATATCCCATTGTTGGGCTTGGGCCTTCATATACGGGAGCGAACGTCAAATGCGCAGTAGACCAATTATAGTAGCGCGCGATAGTGTACAAATCTTGTAAGCGGAATAGAGCTAAAAATTCATAGCAAGCAACATTCTGCCATTTTCATTTGCTAGTAAAGTTTAATATAGATTATTTACATGTCGGAAACCGGTCTGCCGTTTCTGCGCTAACAAAAACTGCCGATCTGAATTATATCTTGTGTAAAACTGTATAGCGCGAGCAAAGTTAAATGCGCTTCGGGTGAAGTTAATTCAGTGAGCTTTCGCAGATCCAGTCGAATTTTAACGGTTATTATACCTTACGGTATGTTGTGCGAAAGAGATGGCATGCGAATCCAGATAGCGACCGAACGAAAACACAACACTCCTCTCTCAGCTCTGTCTATGAACCTTATAACTATGTACTTCACAATGATGTGTACGAACTTCAAGGAAGCATTTAAGTTTTGCTCGTACTATATTTTTAAGTACCCGACTATAAAATATAGCTATAGAAAAACTGAAAAATTCTGTAAATTCCACTTTTCCCAGAGAGCGCTGCCAAGTCTTCATTTTCTTACATTTAGATACAATCAAAATACTCACTAGACTTAATCAACATTTTATTATTTGAAACAATTTTTTTTTATACAAAGAAGCAACTTAAAACTTTAAATTTTCGAATGAGATGATCTAAAAAATCTGTTATAAATAATAATTATGATGTTGATTGAAAGGTTAGTGGTTAATTGCTATACCAAATAGCAACGAAAGACAAGAGACGTGGCGCCCTCTAGAACTGTAAGATGTGAGGGCTATTCCACAGTTACATTTATTTCGAGATTAGCGACGTTCGAAACCTGCCTATCCGCCTTTGTATACTGTTCGATGTAGACTCAAGCCCAACTGTGGGACGTTCATGGGCTGATATTATATTATTATTTAAATTAAATTACCGTCCTAGAACACGGAACTAACCATAGTGCAAAATAAAATTAATAATAATTATAATTTAAATAAGTACATAGATTGCAAAAAATATTAGAATCTTATACTGTCACATAATAAATCGTACTTAATTAGAGATTATTCTTTACAGTTTCTTGAGCCGTGACGTCATAATATTTGGTTAATCAAACATCAAATTAAAATATTAAATTAAAATCGCGCTTAAAACCGTTAATACTTTGTTTTAATTATACTATTATCATAATATAATTTGTTCATTTATATTGTATTAGTCGCACATAAATACTTAATTCATCTGTCATATGTAATGTTCAAATAAGTAGACCTTAATAATTTAATTTAAATGTATAAAAAGTTAAATTAAAATAATGTTTACGTACATATTCGTTGTTCTTAATATTATGTTGGTATATTTATTGTTATTGAGATAAATTAACAAGTTGCATATATTTAAAATTTTAAAAATCAATTAATTAATATTACATTATTTAAAAATGTAATGTGAGCAATTGAATTTTGGCTACTCTGTTTTTAAAGGTTCAAATCCCGTTGACATGATCAGTGTACATTTGGACTAGGTGCACTCCGATGGCTATCAGTTCATGGCAGCTGGTAAACCGAGTGTAGTCGGATGACGGTGTTAGATCCGAGTTGACTCGGACAACTGTGCCTGACCCGAGTTGCCTCGGATAACAGTGTCTGACTTGAGTTGCCTCAGATAACAGTGTCTAACCTGAGTTGCCTCAGATAACAGTGTCTGACCTGCGTTGCCTCAGATAACAGTGTCTGATCTGAGTTGTCTCAAATAAGTGTCTGACCCGTGTTGACTTGGACAAGAGCGTCTGATTCGAGTTTACTTGGACTGTGTTTAAATTTATTGGATTACTTTCTATAAAATCAAAACTGTGTCGACAGAAAACCTCTGTGATTCTGATATCTGTAATCTTGAAAATCTAGTTGAAAATGGACACACTGATATGAATGAACTCGGTGGAGTGTAAATTGCTATATGTCCAGTCAAATCATGTTATTCCCTATGAGGAAACCTAGTGCTAACATAATCTGACAGTGTCAACGAGGCTCAACGAAACTAGCTGTAGTAAAAGCTGTCTATAGGCTAAAATATGAAATCATTTTCTTTTAATAAAAAAATTGCACTGCCCATGTATTGAAATATATTGTGTATGAATTACCGTTTTTGTTCAAGCTTCTTACTTAGAGTGAAAATTGATAAATGAAAACTTGATATAAGTTCTGTACGAAAATATTAGTAGCGTACGCAGCCCAATATTTCGAAAAAAAAAATTATTAATGCGCATGCAGCTTTTTTTTGAAACAAGATCGTTGTTTTAAGAGGATGTGACGTCACGTTGTGGCGGTGACACTGTCCCTTAGCTCGCGGCCTTTCGTTTCAATGGGTAATGCCAGACAAGCCCCGGCCGCCAACGTGGCAGCCGCCGCGTAGACGCCAGTCGCTAAACCTATAGAGTTCTTCAGCAATACCTAAAAACAACGTGTGAATGGAATACTTGTGAATAACTGAGACACTTGATACCCTGAATAACCTCAGAGCCCTTTGATTTTAAACATACTACATTGTGACGTCATAATTGACTTGTAACATTGTTGTGAACAAAATATATGTTTTCTAATTCTAAAGTGTTATCTCTCTCTCTCTCTCATTCTAACAAGTCAAATATCGTATTGATTATTTTTAATTTTTAAACAGTAATTATAATTATATAATTCTATGATGATGGCAGCATCAACAAATTTTTACATTGTCATGATCATGAATTAAGAAAAAATTGATATTGTCATGTATTTATACTGAAATGGTGTAAGTGAAAAAAAAATATCTCCCTCATGGTGCAATTTATACTCTGTCCTTACAAGTTTTGATTGATCTATGTCCCGATCAAATAACACGTCATAAATAGGGTACTTCACAGTCTACGTAACTGAGACATTTGAAAGTATAAATAATTTAACCTTCAAGCCTCTTTGAATTCAAAAAGACGTACTGCATTATTTATACTATAGTAAATCCATAAAATGGTTCGAGTTTGTACAATGCTTTTATAAATCTGAAAATAATCAGGGGGGCTAATTTGGACCAGCAGACTCTGAAAATGCATTTTTTAGAATTTTGTCTGTCTGTTAGAGCATCAGTTGCAAACTGCTGAATGGATTTAAATGAAATTCGAAATGGAGCTAACTTATATCACGGGGCGTAACTTAGGATACGTTTTACCCTGATAAAAGACGTCGTTTACTTGGAATAGATAGATTAACAAAATAGATGGCGCTGTAATTGCGATGCAGACAACCATCGGTGTAATTCAATAACAAATACGTTGCCAGGTTGCCCATATGTACTTTATTACGTATTATTAGGTACTTTAAACCTGGGTTGGCTGCAACTTTTCTATATGTTTTGCTGTGCAGTTCTCTACACTATATTGACTTAGTTTCTTTGTAATTGTAGTGAATTGAACAAGAAACTAAAGTATTGAAGGTTTATATATATATATATATATATATTATAATAATTCTAATGATCCTGTTTAATTGTTTGGGGTAAAATAATATGTGTTCGGATTAATATTAATTTATAGATGCCTATGTTTTTTATTATTTCAATTTGGATAAAATAAGGTGCAGTCAAATGACCGACGGAATTTAATGTTTAAGTAAGTTTGATGTAAGGAAAATGGATCACTTTGTTCAAAATCGCAGCTTTCCCTTGGTTTGTCGTTTGACATTCTTTCACAGCAATTGATGCATATGCTACACTAATAATTGTGTTTATTTATTCAAAATCATCCGATACGATTCCTGATAAGATTTATTGATTTTTCAAAATCTAAGGATACCACTATAGTTTTAGTCAAAATTGGACGTTTAGCTATTATAGTACAGGATTGGGCCCCAAAAGACCACTTGAAAATAAACTCTGGATAATAAATTATATATCATATATCATAACATTTATATATCTTGTATGTCTTTGTAATATTATTATTTATATTAAAAAAAATGTCCACACCTGTGCAACATACGGAGTTATCATAGCACCCAATCTTGCAACGCCACTGCAAGAACCGACCGCGGTCGCCCTCAAGGCCGTGGGGTATACCTTGAATTTCAAAAGAAAACATCACCACACAAAGTAAACAGATATTAAGAAATCTTAATATTCTTTGTTATTGTATAGCCATATAATGGATAATAATATTGTACGGCTACAAAATAACGAAACATGGTTTTTTATAGAGAAATATTTTGAATTAATTGAAAGCAGCACATCCTTTCTGAGTGGGTGCCAACAATGTTGCAGTTTACGATATCAGAAATTCATAAAAGGTACAGTTTACAAACAATAAAGCGCACAGTCTGTTGATGATATTCCCCTCTCCGAATTCATTTCATAACCCTCGGTCGCAGTTGAAACTAAAAAAAAACTGCGGTTCATTAGGTCAACCTTATATTTTCGCAAAATAGATATGTTTCCCAGTGGCCCAATTCTGCTATTACTTTTTCGTCAAAGTCGCCAGACTCTATCATCTCAATCGTAGTTTTGTCTGATTTCCGTATTCTGATAATCTCAATGCCGTGCCACGAGCACGCCACTCTATATTTATGAATATGAGAATAAGCGAAATATCGCGAAAAATGTTTAAAATTTTTGGTAACTATTCAACATTTATTTCAGCTAACGCCATTTCTATTAATGGTAACACCAATTTTTTATAACTATTATCGATATCGAGAGAATATTGTGGATTTAGTAGAATACGAATTTATACACTGTGGCGATTAAATCCTACTTTGAATATCTTCACAACGCAAAGATATTTAAACAGCAGAATTGGACCCCAGATGTGTACAACAAAGACAATCATTTTAAAAGAATTAGAAATAATGGAAACACTAATATAATATAATGATAACAAAACACATGTACTTAGAACTTGACTTCTAAGGACTTACCTCTGGCGTATAAACGTACGCTGCTTGGAACAGACCAGCGATGATTCCACGCGCAAGGAACAGGACGCAAGTCAGGAACGTACGGCTGAAATATATACAACAAACAAACTAGACCTTTCTTTACTCCATGGATATAAAACTACCCTATGGAGAAATAATGCCGTAGCCGAAAAAACATTTATATCTCTAACAAATTCCATAACACCGGATTATACCCAAAACTGTTATAAGGAACAAAGAAAGTTATTTCATATAATATGGACAACTTTAACTTGCAGAGAAATTCAAGATATGATAATTTAAGTAATATTTTAACATAGAACTAAGTCTGTCTGTTTCAGTTCTAACTAATAATCTGCACCACCTACATCGCCTGATGAGGTTAAATTATTCCTTAAGTTAAGTTGCCTGGAAAAGATTGCTTTAAGCGATAAGGCAGCCTATTGTTTCTACCATGACAATATTGTAATCGTGCATTTCTGTAATTGTGTATTAGGTGAGCAATTAAGTCTTATCCGTGCGGGAAAGGAGAAAGAATACAATTTCCTGCGGCCGGGCGGCCTGTCGTAAGAGGCGACGCAACAACCCACAGCCAGGTTGTAGGGCATTTGCCCGACTGGATGGCTACCACCCCTCGTCTAAAATATGTCGCCATAACAACCTTGAGTTGTGTTCCGGCATTAGTGACCAGGTTCCAGTCTCCCTTAAGAGAGCAGCAGCGCATTTGTAGCAACTTTGCTGTTGCAAATGTCCATAGGCGATGGTAACAGCTTTCCATCAAGTGGGCCGTCTGCCTGTCTGCTGATCTCTTGCAATAAAAACAAGTGTTATCTATTCTATTCTATAGTACAGCCATGTTGGAATAATTATTCTGACGGACGGCTTGATCAGTGTGATACAACGCTCTCACTGGCGTCGTCTTAATTGGCAAGAATCGTACGATGATACGATGCGTTCTCGTCGCAAGATGAGTTTAAACATACAGATTTCTTTAGTGTCCTAAATTCCTAATGGAAGCTCGGTAGCCATCGGGCGACCACAAGCTATGTTTAATAATGATGGTACGATGGGTCTGATCGTCCGATCATTTAATAAAATATACCGATCTCAAGTCATCAAGTCAAGATCAAGTTGTTACACGAGTATTTATTTTATTTTTAAAGTAACGTATTTATTGTTGGCTTTTATTAAAATTTATTTATTTGTTTTACTAATTAAATATTACATAAATAGTATTAGTTTTATTAATTATTATTTTTATTTATTATTTTATTAACAAAATTGGGTTGTTTTGGTCTTACGCCAAAAGAAAGGTTTGCACTGAAAATTAGCATTGTGTCGGATATTATTCCGACACAGCAATATGCTGAGTGCAAACCTTGTTTGCTGAAAATGCGGCGTACAAATTCTCAAAATATGCTTTGTGTATAAAAATATATAAGGATAATATGTAATTACGTCGCTATTTCTTCAAATAAAGTTTTTCTGTCTTTCTATATCCTTTGAGTGTCCAAATTGGCCACGCTTCATCGCATAAGCACAACGCGCGGGGCACGGAGCGAGTACTTAGAGCCGACACATTTGTAAAAGTTGTCTTCGCTATTTCGTATATCAAAATGATGGTTGAAAAATTCACCGCGCTGATTTCTGGATTTGAAAAGTGTATTATGTGATCTGCGTCTCCTTTTTTCAAGGTCATTTGAAATTTTCAAAGCAATTTTGCCCGACAGCAAAAACTGCATCTTTGTAAAGAGCTCTGTTAAAATGTTGCTTTATACTTGATCGCGCCGCAACGCCATCGTGCGACTACCTGCGATCTATTAGAACACCCCTGTTGAATCATCGTACGACGAGAACGCATCGTGTCATTGTACGATCCTTGCCAATTAGGACGACGCCACAGAATATCGGCGTCAAACAGTTCGTCTTGAGGCAATCGTGTTTTGTATGCTGAGTCGAGTGTCGTAGACCCACTTTCGCCTTCACAATTTCCCATCTTCCTATGCCCTCCTATATCATACTCTCTAGGCCATTTTTTGTAACCTATCCCCACTATTCCATCTTAAAGGCTGGTAACGCGTTGGCATTACCCCTAGTGCTGGAAACCTCCATAGGTGACGGTCACCACTTTCCATGAGATACATACATACATAACTTCACGCCAGTTCCCTTGCGGGGTACGCACGAACCACAGAGCGCCATTTAGGCTTATTCTTACACACCTCACTTGCTTCTTTGACATTCATAACTCTTGTCATGCACGCTCGTCTTATACTCTCCGCTCTTTCCATGAGATGATTATTAAAAACAAATTACACACATTTATGCACATCCAAGAAAGGTGACGGATACGCTATAATACATTCCTGAGCTCAGATTGCAAAATATGACAAGTGATGTTAAGGTTTCTTTGTATTATGTTCATATTTTCTATAATTGTAGTGGGTTTAGTTACTTTGAATGAATTAACGGCGTTGTCTAAGTGTGTTTATATTATTAATTGTTGAAATTCATTTACATAACCTGATTATAGTAATCAATAACTGATTTTATTTCTGACCTTATTTTTAAGATTACATGCCTTCCAGGTAGAATTTAGGGCTGATGTATTCATATCCATTTTGTAATAGAAAAATATAACGATTTTTTTAAAGTCATATCTCAACTCATCACATTCCTTTGACCTATTAGTCCCTGTCTCGTTTGAACGAAACATTATATGTGCAATCAAAATTAATAGCGAATTACTCAAATATTTAATATGCACGCATTATTTAAGCTATAATATGAAATATTGACATTTTAGCTGACTGGTCCCTATCAGGTTTAATATCGACTTTGGCAGAACTCACTTGGCATTATAGATGAGCACGCACACGCACGCAGCGAATATGACGAATTGGACCGCCATTGTCTTCTTGCGGCCAAACTTTTCAATTATAAATATGGTTGCAAAAATACCTGAAATTTGTTAAGTAATGTAATATTCACGAGATTTAGCTAACGTAAATTATTGATAAAATTATTAATAAGTGATAAATTATTGATAAGTAATAAATTGTATGTGTCCCAGTGTTGAAATTAGAATTTTACCAAATTTCAGAATAATTGTTTAAAGCCCTAACTTTCTTTTTAATTTTATTTCCGATTTTTTCAAAACTTCAAATAGCCAATTTAGCATAACCCGTGGTGCTATCTTATAATTCAAAAATATTTTTAATGGTTAATGTCATTTCTAGTTTCCTTTCCATGACGTTAATGCTCTATAATTAGATTTCATATTGTTATAACTTAGGTTCCGACAAAAACAAATTCCACCTGCATATCTGTAAATACACATTTTATTACCTGTCGGCATTTGAACTAGTTGTAATTCTTTTGGCATACAGAAGAGAACAGCCCATTGTTTTTATTGTACTCGTTTATGGCCACTTGCGGCCGAATCATTAGCCAGGTGTTGCGGATTACGTCGACTAAGATACGGGCAGATTTGTATTTATGAGGTATAAAACGAAGGCCTGATGGGAGAGGGGGCAGTCGAGCGAGAACCATGATCGATCAAGGCGAGACATGTGTACATTCGGGAATCTATTAGTGACGGACTCGTAACAATATTATAATAACAAGAGTTTGTAAAACTACTCAATTTTAGAGCGAGAAATAAAAAGAGATAATTGAGTTTCAGCTTGCTTTACTGGTTAATTCAACCTTGTCGCTCAATACTTTATCGATAATAATACAGGTACATACATCTGGATGAATTAATAATTGTAGAAAACTGTACTCTACATTTTTAATTATAGTAGTATAGGTTCGCGTTTGACCATGCTCTCGTCTGATGAGGAGTGAAGATATTTTATGGTCTAAGGTGCAGCATGCTTACATAGAAGGTACAATCGTGGTATAAAAACGTTCGCCAGTTTTCAAATTGATTCATTTAACGTTCCGCGAGCACATTTTACTTTTTAAACAAGTCACAGAACAGACTGTTCTACATAAAATAATGTTTAACTGTTTGACAATAAAGTTTAAGATTACTTAGATCCAAGTTGTATGTGTTCTATTGTAGTGGAAAACTCACAAGCCAATAGATGGCGCTGTGCAATAATTCATGTCACAAACGTTTCCGGAAACATACAAAGAATATATACAAATTTTTAACTACAACAATTGGGCCTAGGCCTGCAAAGAACAACATTAATTCCGCTGGAAGATCTTCCTTTAAGACGGAGGAGCATTGATTCCATCCCGGTCCTCCAACCTCACCCGGGGCACCCCTACACTAACTTGTCTTAATCTGAGTTTCTGTCATTGTCAAATTGACAATGTCAATGGTGCATTTTTCTTTTTTCACGTTTCTATATTTTATTAGATGTAAGATTCATTAAAATGTTGATAGTACTGTTTCTTGTACTCGTGCAAGCAAGTCGACTTTAAAGTGACGAACCTTTTCGTACGGCGGCTGTACCTATTCACACGGGACTTAAAGACACTCCGGTTATGAGTATCGGGGAAGAGAGACTCCGGTAATGAGTTAGTCTCTTACCGGGGAACTCGGCCAACGTGGTCCAAAGCAGGTCCATGTAGTCCGTGGTCTGCAGCGGGCGGCAGTCGGCGGCGCAGCTCTGCTCGAGTTCGCCGCCCTCGCCCTCGAACAGCTCCGTTGTCATCAGCACCAGCCCGTAGTAGCAGAACGCGCACGACATCCTAACGACAGGGGATCGACGACGGATACATGATACAATAAGCTCTGATATCTATAGTATTATAAAATTCTAAACATGCCGTGTCTGTACACTATTTGTCTCTGTACATTGAAGCCATTTTAAAAAAAGAACTGGAATAGACTATATAAACGACGAAGAACACAATGCATTTTTTTTAGCTTTCTTGTCTGTTTGTCGTTTTGTTCGGGATTCACTTAAAAACTACTGGGCCGATTTAGATGGGGTTTTCGCTGATCGACAGCTAATTCTTAGATTTAAACTCTGCGTTACTTTTATTTCCGAAATTTCGCGGGAGTTTTTCTGGTAATAATCTAAAAAAAGTTCGAATTCCAATGTGAGTTTTTTACTGATCGACAGCAAATTTAATGTAATAATATGTGTGATTTTTTATCCCGGGAAACCCACAATTTTTTTCACGGGAGCGATTTGAAGTGGTTTGGGTGCATAAAAATTAGTTTATTCCGACACAGTTTCCACTAAAACTACAGCTTACATTTTTTTTTACTGCTGCGATAGTTTGTGTCCCGGAAATCCCACGGGAATTTCAAGTCATGCGTGGACTAAGTCGCGGGCAAATCCTACTTTTTACATATAAAAGAACAGGCGTTAAAATAACATCATCACAATTTTAAAATATATGGTAGAAATTAACCAGCAGTGGGCACGCAACTTGACGGCCTCTGTGGTTGAGCGGGCTAAGCCTTTGCCAGCTTACCTCTCTGCAACGCAGAAGCTCCGGGTTTGATTCCTAGTACGGTAAATTTCGGACACGAATTTTCTCCGTTATTTACTATGGTCTGGGTGACTGGGATCGGCCCCAGAGTGGTCCGTTGTATATTACTGATAACATACGCGTCACTTGCTTAATTTGGGGATATACACTGTGTGTGTTTGACTGTCGATTTATTATTATTATGAGGTTAGCTAAAAAATTCACGAAACGGACGGGTGTATCATCAACATTCCAGGGGCTCAATTCTGCTATTTAGACATCTTGGTGTTGCGAAGATATACAAATAATCTAATATGAATGAATTGTAGAAAACAGCATATTGAAAAGCTACCAAAATTTTTAAAAATAATTTCGCGAGTTTTCGCTTATAAATACTTATAATACTTAACACCTTTTAAACCATGTTTTATGCAAATAAATTTAAATTTGAAATTGTTACTTGCATAAGTAAGAGTATATATAACTGTTAGTTTAAAATTTGACTACATACCAAATAAACCATAGGAGCAGACTCGTGTTCCTCAGGTGCGGCATAAGCAAATGTTTCAACCGTCCTCGTTGGCCGATTCCCACAGAATCATCACAGACCAGCCTCCCCAGTAACATCGGACGACCATTGTCGTGAGCTATCTAGGAAATATTACAAACCTTTACATTATAACGGGATTTTCTTAAGGAGCTACTTATAACTGTGGTTGAGCGAGCTAAGCCTTTGGCGACGTACCGACTTCAACACAGAGGCTCCGGGTTCAATTCGTGGCATGGTAAATTTCGGAAAAAGAGATTTCATGATTTTTTGACCCCTCCCCCCGTCCTTGTCACAGCTGGTTACATGTGTGACTCTCCTCCCTCCCTAGTGTGACATCACATATTTTACAATTTTATATCTAGAAATTATTAATTTAAAACAGCAGTTCCGTAATTAGTTTCATTTCAATTTATTTTTTTACTACAGGCATACAGATAGGAGTTGGACATATTTTGAAGTTTTTCGTTCAAGTTCAAATTTCGTGTTTTAAAGCTTAGATTTTAAAATGTGACGTCACGAAATTTAAGACCACTGCCACCCCTAGTTACACAATGTCACACTTTACCGGACCCCCCCCCCCCCTTAACGCGTGGCGTAATTTATGAATGGCCCCTTATTTACTGTGGTCTGGGTGCCTGGGATCGGCCCTAGAGTAGTCCGTTGTATATCTATCCCTGTTAATATTATAAATGCGAAAGTAACTCTGTCTGTTCCATTTTCACGTAAAAACTACTGGACCGATTTGGCTGAAACTCAGTATATATATACATATATTTTCGATGCCGAGAATGAACATAGGATACTTTTTATCCCGAAAAATGGGATAGTTTCCGGGATAAAAATATATTTGTCTTTCTGTTTGTTATGCTTTTACGGAAAAACTACTAAACTGATTTAGTTGAAATTCGCTATAGATGTAATTTTAATACCGAGGGTGGATAAGGGATACCTTTCATCTCGGATAATGGGATAGATTTATGTAAAGGTTATCCCAAAAAGTGGGATAGGGTTTTTTGTGATTTTCCATTTTCGTCATTTTGCTCATCTTTGTCCAATTTGTCCTTTTTGTCCGATTTGTCCGACTTGTCCTTTGTCCGATTTATCCCAGTTGTCCGATTTGCCCTTTTTGTACGATTTGTCTGATTTGTTCGATTTGTCCGTTTTGTCCGAGTTGTCCGATTTGTTCGATTTGTCCGATTTATCCGATTTGTCCTTTTTGTCCAATTTGTCCGATTTGTCCGTTTTGCCCGATTTGTCTGATTTGTCCGATTTGTCCATTTTGTCCAATTTGTTCTTTTTGTACTTTTTGTCATTTATGTAGTTGTCATAGACGGGGGATAGATAAATATAGCTAGGACGGTTTGAAATAAACCAATCATTTCTCAAGTTTAGATATAAACATTCATCATCTATAAAAAATGCGATATTAACTCGATATGTCTTTCCGTTAAGTTTCACGGAAAACTACTAGGAATACTGGATCGGTTTTGCTGTAATTTTGTTTAAATGTAGTTTTAATACCGAAAATGGACATAAATACTTTTAATGTCCGGAGATGGGATAGTTTGCGTTATAAAATGAAATTAAACTTCCGAGTGCAAATAGCACTAACATAAAAATAAGTACAATGTAACCTATATTAACAACTCCTGCTCTTTCTACAAGAAGCATGCACTAGAGGTTGACCCGCGGCGTAAACTCTAGTAATATTATAAAATTCTAAACATGCCGTGTCTTGCCGTGCCGTAAATTGAAGCTATTTAAAAAAAATGGAATAGACTAGATAAGACGAGATAGAAATAGACTAGATAATAAGATATAAACGATAGAGAACACCATGCAATTTTTTTTCAATTCTTGTCTGTTAGTTCGGGATTCACGTAGAAACTGCTGGGCAAATTTCGATACGGTTTTCGCTGATCGACAACAAATCCTTAAGACTTAAAATGCGCTATTTTTTTACGCCGAAAATCCCGCGCGAGTTTTCCCGCGAGCGGTTTGTAGTTGTTTGGGTGTATAGTTTTCATTAAACGATAGCTAAAATTCTTTTTTAAATGCTGTGGTGGTACTTTGTGTCCCAGGAATCCCGCGGGAATTTCAAGTTAAGAGTGAACGAAGTCGTTGGCATATCTTAGTTACTTATAACACATAACTTTATGCGGGTATATATAATGTGTGTGTTTGTCTGCCAATTATTAAGTCAATATTTTTTTTATCCTTTTTTTATTGCATGCGTTCAACAGACTGGCAGTCGGCCGACCTGATGGAAAGCGGTTACCATCGCCTATGGACATTTGCAACACCAAAGGTGCTACAGATGCGTTGCTGCTCTCTTAAGGGACGACAAATCTATGTCACACAAATGTCAACAATGAAATCACGTAAGTTTAAGTTACGAATGATAAGAGAAATTAATTGCTGTTTAAACAACAATAATGTATTCGCAATTCGACTCCTTTTACTTGTACATAGGTTATTATGACAATAATGTCATAATAACCTATAAAGGTCTGTACACTCGTACAAATTCTATACGGCTGCAACGTTTTGTAAGATGATAAAAAGTATCTCAGTTGATTTGTCTGCCTACCTACTTATTATACATTTTTAATAAAATTATTCAACTTTTTTGTAAAACTAGCTTACATGGACTGACATTAAAGTAATAATATACAAATTACCTGTTCCAAAGTGGCTAATGCTTTATCGGGTTCCCCACTAGCTACATGAAACCTCGCAGACTCAGGTAACCACTGAAAATTTAATTATATAGTAGTGGAACACTTACATGCCAATAGATGGCACTGTACAATAATTGAGGTCGCAAACGATTCCCGAAACGTACAAAGAATATATACAAAGGGGAAAGCCCATACTCCATAGTGTTTTAAGCCCCAGATGGACATAAAAAATTACAACAAAAATTGAGTTTTTTTAAATCTTAATGGTATTAGATATCTAAAAATTATGTTCATATTGACGCCACTATTGTAGATATATTTAAAATGACTATGAATCTCGCTCAGGTTAAAACCACAATTCACACAATGTTCTTCAGTCATTGTTTAATCCGTTACTGATCGGTATCCAAGATCGAAAGCAGCCGTTATCCTTGATTCCAGAGCGAAGTTGTCGTTGAAGGATAACAAAGCCAGGTTGCAGTAGAAGAAGTCGAAGAAAGATCAATACACATTCAAATCGCGCGTAAGCAACAAGCGAATTGTCAGTTAGCCTCTCAGGATGACAGAATGACATGTCAGATTCAATTCAGTGTTGCCACTATCAAGGAAGAATAAAAGTCGATTATTCTTTTACCTAATTAAAATATTATTATTATATTCCTTTTTTTAACAGTACACGTTAGTTTTATGTTTCGTTTTAGTTGTTTTGTAATAAAAACCACATAAAAGTCCCGTAAGTATGCCGCTGATGTTAATGCATATTTTGTGTATACATCGATTTCGGTCGATCGATTAATCATAATACCAATATGAGTTTGATACTGGCAATTTTTTGCCACAACATCCTGGTTTTTTATTAAACTTACTTTTTTTTATCGAATTGTGATTTATTGTAGTAGCGCCGATTTTAATGTAGGTAAATACATATTTTTTAATAACAAAAATTATGTATATAGTATTTTTTTCTCTAGTCAATTGTTCATTGAGAGCCTCATATGGGCTTTCCCCTTTTCAACAATAGTAGATGGACATAAGGCTTGCTTGGAACTATAATAGTCTCGCTGCAAGATCTTCGTTTGAGAGAGAGGAGCATTCCATCTTGCTCCTCCACCTAGTCGGGACATCCCTAAAATATAACCCTTCAAAAATAACAACCTCATTATTCTGTTAAACTATTGTATGAGTCACTTAGAAGTCAATGCAATTAAGTTCAAGCGATATAAGAGAGGTTTTAATGTATTTTCAATATTGTTGTTTTATATACCCGATATTTACTATACAGAAGGTACTTAAAAGCTCTCACTCACTTCACTATAGAACACTTTCCTATATTTATAAATCAAAACGAACTTGACTGTTATCTTTATTTTCAAGTATATTTTTAACATGAAAACACAAGTTCACTTTAATTCTATTCTGAACTTATTTGTAAACACTTACCGGACTAATTATAGCAAATATTAATAACGGTATTGTTGACAGCGCCAAAAGCCAATGTACACCCAAAATGGGCATTACCACTAGCGCCAACGCAACTTCCAAGCATGCTCCCAATGCCCAGAAACACTATAAAAGAAAAACATAATAATTATATAATGTTATGTATGTGTTCAATTATATATCAATTGAATGATCACAAACTTTAATCACAGTAAAAAAAAATAGCCAGTGATATAACAAGTTCAATCTTATTACGAGTATTCATTCATTTGCCTTAACATCGACTGAATTTTGACAATACTTGTGTGGAGCTTATGCCAAATTTTAATCAATAGTAAGATGAATAAAATGAATGGTCAGTAAAATACAGGAACGGGCCATAAGGGCTACTTAAATGAAGTTAGCTACCATGCTCGCGCTTTACCACATTACAGAACTAACATAGATAAATCTGTATTCTATAAACCTAACAATAAAATGACAATAATTGCCTTTAAGATAGAGGGGGCTCAGACAGGAGGAACGGGGTAGGGCAGTGGTCGGCAAACTGCGGCTCGCCAACTAAATGCGGCTCTACGACTCCTTGGCTGCAGCTCTTTCAAGAAGTGGTCAATGCAGACATGGAATATTATTTATTATTTGTTTATTTATTAACTTGTGTAATACTTGCAACACCTCAGGGGTTTATGATAATAAAATAACAGCCACTGGTCACTATTCTTATAAACAGTGAACCTTATGGCTTAAATACATTTCATACACTGCACCATTACATTGAACAAATATTTTTAGAACACCTCGCCATGCTTCCAACAATATTACAGTATAAGGAACATAAGCAAATTGGCACAACCAATAGCAGATTGAAGTCATTGATAAACTATTTTAATTAAAAAGGTTATGAATGACAAGAATTTATTACATTATTGTTTGCAAATATTAGATAATACTTTATATAAGATATTATATAAAATATGGCATTTAAAGTTTTACATGTAATAAAATAAATCGAACAAAGTAAAAATAAGGCTTCTGCCAATATGAAAATAAAATGTAGTGAATGCCGCCTATATACAGTTGCGAGATTTTAATTTATAATCTACACAATTACCACATCATATTAGAGATGAAAATTGTTACATATAACTATGGTAAATGATAGAAAAGTACTCTATACAAAAAAGGCGCTAATCACAGAGTAAACAAAAATATAACAAAATTATTATTCAATTAAGGACATTTCGATTGTATCCTTTAGAAATAAGAGGGTACATAACAAGATTAATTATTAACCTTAAAAAGAAGCATTACTATGCAAGTAGGTAACTAAATGTAACATTTGCCTTGTAAGGCAAGAGGCACAATTTTAGAAAGCAACAATAGTATGGACAGTCACACAAATATGTGTCATTATCTCTGTCGAATTGCTGCCCGTCGAAATGTATTTAAAGCAAAGCTTAGGTAAGTTAAAAAAGTAGCTGTTTGAATAAACTTCAATTTTGTGTTGTTTATACTTGGCTCTTTTGGATGATGAGTGTGCCGACCACTGGGATAGTGTGATGGAAAATACGGAAGATGAGTTAGGGCAAGTAGGGCATCAACCTCTAAAGCTTCAATTTGTTTCAATCCCTATTCATCAGATATTAGAATAGAATAATTGGCAAACCAACACACATTGTATATCTCCAAATTAAGCAAGTTATGCTTGTCTTTGTATTCTTCTGGGGCTGATCCCAGACACCCAGACTATGTAAATAACAGAGAAAATTCATTTTCACAATTTACCATAAGTACCAGGAATCGAACCCGGAGCTCTCTGCATTGCAATGAGGTAAGCAGGCAAAGGCTTAGCCGGCTCAAACACTGAAGACGCGAATATGTAAAAGATCAGCTCAAAGTTAAATGTTTCACATTCATATTCTATGAGAATATGTTTTACATGTGTAGCTCTCATGCCCAGGATTTGAGGGATTTGGTTTTAATAAAACTACGTTTTAACGGTTTTAAGCGCGGTAATTTTATTTGATTTTGGTTTTAAAAACCATTAAACCGTTAAAACGTAGTTTTATTATGTATACAAGTCGCGAAAACTTAAGAAAGGATTTGGTTTTTATTGTGCAATTATCGATTATAAAGGCTTTGAAAGAATTTTTATTTGGTACTTACATCTAAAAGTACAACACATTTTGCTCTTTGTTTTGTGGGTAAAAACTCAGCATACAGTGTAACACTGAAAATAATACAGAGATATTTATATTAAAAACTAGGCTATGCCCGCGACTTCGTCTACGCTTGACTTGAAATTCCCGTGGGATTCCCGGGATACAAAGCACTGCAGTATTTGAAAAAATAATGTAAGCTATTGTTTTAGTGAAAACTGTGTTGGAATAAGCTAATTTTTACGCACAACTGCAAACCGCTCTCAACCAAATTTCCGGGATAAAAAGCAGCAAATTTTAAGTTTAGGAATTTGCTGTCGATCAGCGAAAATAAATATAAGTTTTAGAATAATCTTCAAGCAAAACCTTAATGGAATTGTATTTTTATCTGACAGACACTAAACCAAAATGTTCTCGGGGCAGCTCAAGCTGCTTTTACTCAACAATTTAGATTATCAACACAAGACAATGGATGTTATATCTGCAACATTTAGCCAAAACGAATTGGCAGGTTTCACACATCGGTTATCTGGATATGCGATTGTCATCACAATTTACACTGTCAGGAGCATAACAATTGTAAGAAAATAAAATTTCCGCAAAGTATATCTAAATGTGTAAGTATGATATCATATTTATAAGACTGATTGAAGATAGGAAATAGAAGCGTAGGTATTAATCACAACAGTATATTCATAATTGAATTATTCTAACTTACGATTGTGGAACACAGCCAATTGCAAATCCCACGAGACCTCTCAGAAACAACAACCAGAGAAAGTTAGGAGCTATTGAACTTAACAGACCATAGTAGAACAATAAAACTCCACACATACTGAGTGCCTGGAAACATTTATATTTCATATTAATTTAACAGTCAACTTCTTTATCATATTTTCTTGCAAATTAATTTTAAATTTCAGAAAGTTAGACACACTAAAAACTTAAGGTAATTTTATTTCACATGTTTAGCAATTTTAATTTTACTACTCACAATAAATACATAGATTACTTCAACTTTATTTCAAGTAATAACAAGTTGATCTAAAGTCTAGTGGTGGACCTGTGATTAGTGTTATCCTGCCTAGTTCACTAGAAAGCAGAGGTCCAGGATATAACTCCTCATAAGGTAAATTTCATACATGAATTTTTAGTTCTTTACTCTGGTGTGAGTGTTTAGGACCTGAGGGGGTTATTTTAACCCCCCTAGGTCTATTATGGCTATTTTAGCCATTGGCACAGATTTATATTATAAATATGACAAGCATCAAAATAAAGTGGCACTTTATATTATGAGTTAAATCTAGCAACATATTAAGACTCCTAACAATTTCACTAAGCAATTCTCCAAAAGTGGCCGCTTTAGGCCCCCAGGTAGTTTCTTTGCCTGCTAATTTATTTTCATGTAAGATACATTATACTTACAATTTTCCTTCCATATCTATCACTAATGTTCCCCCAAAATGTGGAGCTGAGCATCATACCCATAAAAACCACAGTAGTTGTGAGAGCTTGTTGGTATCTGAAATCATCATTAAAATTGACTACCTATATTTGAATAGAAATTAATAAACATGGTGATATATTTCAGTTTAGGTATCTTCCAGCCTAGCAAGTTTTTGAGAAAAAGCCAGGTTAAAAGAGATGAACACACTGGGATTCTTTTTATTTTGAATAATGAACTAGTGGCTGTTCGATAGGGATATAAACTTTAAGCTAGTGAAGTAAATGAACACATAATATAAAAAGCAAGTCTTGTAATTTTATCTTTTTTAATAGCCTGCTTTACCTTTTAAAAACGATATACTATATATGGATAAAATTAGACATGAATTTATATTGTATGCTGTCTCAAAAAGATGTATTTTCAAAATGTTTTTAGGGTTACCAAAATATATATGACTGTAATTAGTTCATCACCTCTAAAAAACCTTTCAAAGTGCTTGGATTGACACACACTTGTCCAATATTTTCTATCTGCTAAAAGCTATTATTCAGTTACAGTTTTAGAAGGTCAATATTAAAAAAATGAAACATACTTATTAATGTTCCATTCACAATGGAGAGCAGGTGATAAAATACTCAATATTGTCATCTCCATGGAGTCTGCCATCCAGCACAATCCAGTGAAAAGGGATAATTTAACTTGAAACCAACCAAACCCCAAAGCATTCACAGCTTGTGTTACTGTGAATGTGTCTGAAAATAAAAAAATAAACTATAAATACTTCTTCCTGATCATTGATATATTTTTTTTGCATAAAGGCAAATATACTATTTTTTGGCAACAAAACCACTTCCCAATAATTGGCTTCCCTATCAAATTTTTTCAAGATATTAAGATATCTTATTATTTTTTATTTTGTAGCTATACAATTATATTATTGGTATCATCATATGGCTAAAAAATAAAACATACTGAGATTTTTTTTGTTTGGAATAAATTAATAGAGTACCAATCACTGAATGTGCCAAAAATGGTATAATTTACCTTACTATGTATTTTTTTACCAACATTCTTCTATACTATGGTAAAGGATTGTTTAAGGGCATCTAAAATTCCTTTTAGGTTGGCGGTTGGATACACCCATAGTGTTGCAAACATCTGTAGCCAATGGTAAATATTTTCCATCAGTTGGGCTCTCCCTGTCTCAGGCAATACATTCAATTAACAAAAATGTACTTACAAAAATAATATGGCCTTTATCTGTGTATGTTTATGTATTCAATTGTAACCACAACTTACATACTCAATATTGAACAACTGACAGGTAACACATCATTTTCTTAAAAGATAATTATATGGAATTGAATTATTGTGAAGTTTTTTCTTTGTTGTTGTTTCACAACTAGTTCACGTAGTTAAAACTATATTTTAATGGTTTCTAACCACACTTAAAACAGTTTTAATTATGATTATTTAGTGTTTTTACTCATTCTGTATCAATAATATTCTATAGGCCAATATATATGATTAATACAAACCAAACAGAAAATGTTTAGTCAAACTATTTCCAAAGAATTCTTCTACCCAATTTTTGAGCAATTCAATTCACATAAATCAAGTGGTAACACAAGTAAAAAGTAATTTGCATTAATTTTGTTTAGATTTAATTGGTTAAAAAGTTAAGTAGTAAAGTTAAGTTAAGTAAAAACCTCCATCAACAAATAGCTAGCAAAAATATTTTTTCAAATTGGATTGATGCTTGAGATGGCAGGGTCATATATACTATTATATTCTATTACTATTTAGGCTAATTTCATAAGACGATTATTAGTTACCATCAGGTACAACAGACACAGTTGCCATTTCAATTTCTTGAGGTGGCGGCATAGGCCGCGGAACCGCTTGAGGGCTCGCAGCCGAGTCATCAAGATCCTGGTATCCTTTTGCCCGACGCATTTTTTCGCTTGTAGATTAATCGTAATAGTCGAATAATAACGACGTGGATCACTAGATTATTCACACTGCTTAGCCATAGCAATGTAACGGGAGTTTTCACAGTTTAGAAAGTTAGTACATTCGTAACCATTTTTGAGAAATATTATTATGTATTATGTTAATTACAGAAAGTGACTTTTATATTGAATCCTTTGTTCATATAATTGGTAATTCATGTAACAAAAGTTTAATTTAAAAAGCTTTTGGTATAATTTTATTTACTATTTTTATTTATTTTAAAAAACGAGACACTTTTGACACTTCTCTCACTGCTGTCACTTCCATAGATCAGCGCGTTCCGCCAGTAGCTCATAACATCTAAAATACTCCGTTGGCCGTCCCACGATTCGACCGCGGTCGTTGTGATCGTACCGTAAACGTCACTAACGACGTCGTGATTTTCGATTACGCTAAGCTCACAACAACCCATGTCAAGAGGTGGGTCAAATGACGGTTTCACTTTGATTTACGATTGTAACGCCGGTAAGTAAGTAGAACGGGAAAAATCACGGTAATGAATATAGTCGTTGTGAGTCTCTAATGGAATGTAGCCACTATTTATAAAAGTCACTTCACACCACAGTAGTGATGACACATTAACACTAACCTGTATTAAAAAAGTTCGGATTTGTTCATAATAAAAAAATGTGCCGTGTATCTACTATACCACATATTTCACTGATCACCGGTTAAAATGCAGTGATTTAATTAAAACATTTATTATTGACATGTTTAGATCGTACTCTATGATATATATTAAAATCTGCCTATATTTTTCATACTGTCAACTACCAAATTCAATGAATACATTTTTTTTCTAAAACGTGCATATTATAAATAAATAATGTAATAATGGTGACTCATTAAACTTAGTAATAAATAATTATGTCTCCATTATGGAATCATTACGAAAAAATACCAGAAAAACAAATATATACATACATACATAACTTCACGCCAGTTCCCTTGCGGGGTAGGCACGAACAAACAAATAGAAAAACAAATATTGTATATTATGCCCATAACTTAAACCAAATGAACATAAAAAAAACAAAAACCAACCTCTATCTACCTACTGTTTTGATATTAGTGTTTTCTTATCAATATGAAACAGTAAATTAAGTTGATTCAATGAACTTTTAAATATGCCAATACGAATTTAAACATTGACAGTCCCAAGCCTAATTATTAAGTATCACAGAAAATTCATTTGAAAAAACTTATGGACAAAAATCAATATTAATAAACAGATTCGGGTCATTAATTCAGTACTTGTAACTTGTTGATTACTTTCACGACTTGTTTTGATTGTTTTGTTTGGTTGACAGGCGGAAACAAATATAGCTCCTGGGAAAATAATCGTCACCTATAAAAATATTGTAACTGTAATTGTGTACCCCTCACGATGGCGTTAGTGGTACACAATTACAGTTACAATCAACAGAGTTATTGTGAAAACTCGAAAGGCCACATTTGACTATATAAGTTCACAAAATTACATAATAACTATTATAAAACTATCAATATCCTACAATTATTGTTCATTTTAGAATGATTTTACACAGTTTTAGAAAATAAAACTGCACAGTGCAACATCCACTTTCAGTTCCCGTTAAAAACTCAAGAGACACTAGAGTCGGAGGCTACGTTCTATTAGGGACTCACAACGACCACGTTCACAACCGCGATTTCTCCCGCTCCACCTGCTTGCCGGCGTTACAATCGTAAACCCAAGTGGAACGGCTATTCGAATCACCTTTTGACATGGGTCGTTGTGAGCATTGTGTGATCGAAAATGAGACGTCATTAGTGACGTTTCGGCATACAAAGACCGTGGTCGCCTTGTGGAACGACTAACTGAGCACTTTGGGCGTTGTGAGCTATGGATGGAACGCCCTGCTAATCAAAATTCCTGTGTAATCTATGCCATGCCCCAACCAATGGTAGTCATGAGTGAATATTGACGTTTCTACAATTTATTTTCTCGTCGAGTTAATTTCTTTTCTTACAAAAATGTTTACTTAAAAATGAATTATTATTATTTATAACTAGTTTGCTAAAATTATAATTCATCTGTCGTATTACTTTATTTTTTTTTGGATAAAATATGACGGATCGCACTATAGCGGTAAGGAAGTTGTATTTATTTTAACATTTCAAGACTCGTCGTAAAGTCGACTCGATTAAGTTTTGTATTAGTTTTTCTCATTTAATTCTCACTTCGTCACTCATTTTACATTCATCCTCACATACATGAAAGTTGAATGAAATCCAAAAGTTGGTCCTTCAGTTGATGGCTGTTTACAAAAGAATATTCGATAATAATTTATTTTCTACTAAGATTTATGAATTAAAGTACTCGAATTTTAGTAATTAGGATTTTGATTCGGAATCCCTGAAAGTATACAAAATGTTAGCCAACCGGTGAGTAACACAAAAAAGTGCCGGTATTATAATAATTGTTTCCTTCTGCAATGGAATATATCTATTTTATTGTATTTTTTATTACAGACACGACCGAGCCTTGAGCAGGTGACGGCTATAGTCAATTTCATGGAAAAACACCCAGCTTTAGCCCTTGGTCAATTAAGAGGTTTGGATGGAAGACATGAAAGTAAGAAATTATGGTTGCAGTTGACTAGAATTGTGAATAATATTAGTGGGCCCACAAGGCCTATGAAATCTTGGGTAAAAGTAAGTCTTATAAAAAATATTTTTTATTTTTCATACTTATAAAAAACTAACTTATAATAATATAATAAAATAAAGATTAAAGTATTTTCAAAAATACTTATTCCTATAAAAGACTAAAGCCTCTTTTTTGAAAATTTAAAAATTTAATACTTTGATAATTATTTGTTGTTGATTCACTATAGGAGTGAGGCGTAAATATCGGAACAGGTACACGGAACAGGTTTCTCTATGCAAAAATGTTGCCCTGTTATCTAAAGACCAAAATAACTGTTCTGCCTGTTCCAGCCTGTTCCATTGTGTTCCACTCCACAGCAAACAGTCCGAAACGAAACAGTTTGGTACAAACTCTTTTCTCTTTTCTCATACAGTAATAGAAAAAGATAGCATATACATGATCCTGTTTCAAAGCAAACAGTTTGGAACAAGCTCTTTTCTCCTTTCATATACTGTAAACGAAAAAGATAGCAATAACATGCCTTAACCCTATTCCAATTCTATTTTGGTAATAATTGTAAATACTTTCCGATACACCCATAAATTATGGTGTATAATAATAAATGTTCTGTTATATATCATTTAAAATATGACATTGTAGCTTCCTCCTGGAGGTGGTGTGGGTTTCTTGTATAATCAGTGGACTGTTTGAATTATATTAGCTGTATTAGTAAGCGTCGCCAGGCGGTGTAAGGCGGACTGCACCGCTCGCGGCACTCCCCTCTCTCCCCGACGGAACTGGTTGGCGTTAACAGACATTATCTATCATTAAGATAACATACTTTTAAAATTATTATTATTTATTAGACAGGTGGCAATATGGTGCTAAAAATATTTAACTGAGATGAAAGGCATAGCATGAATCCGAACTATTCTGAACCTCATATTCTCTCTGAGTCTGTGACTCTGCAAAACTGTCTGTAGTATGTAGTTAGTCTTTAGTTTTTGCCGGGTGCTAGGGTATTTGCCCGACTGGATGGCTACCACCCCAGGTCTAAAGTTTGTCGCCATAACAACCTGGCGTTGTGGTCCGGCATTAGTGGCCAGGTTCCAGTTTCCGTTAAGAGAGAGCTGCAGCGCATTTGTAGCACCTTTGGTGTTGCAAATGTCCTAGGCGATGGTAACCGCTTTCCATCAAGTCTGCCTGTCTGCTGAACTCCTGCAATAAAAAAATAAAAAACAGTCTGTGATTCATTCAGATTTTTGTGTTTTATTTCTTTGTTTGTTTTGATTATATTAGTAAAAAAACAAAAATATTGTAAACAAAGCAGTTTCGTTCGTCTTGCCAAGTTACCTGTAAACTTTATTGATTGTTTTAATTCTATAAATAATAAATAGTTTTCATTGTGTAAATAATTGTTTTAAACATGTTGCAACACAAGTCTGTTATTTTAGAACAGACTGTTATTTTTGAACAGGCTGATATTTTGTAACAGGCTACTGGAACTGTTCTTTCACTGGAACAGGTCTCTTATTTTACCTGTTACAGACCACCCCTAATTCACTGCACTTTTGAAATTACCAGCACATTTACGTAAATCAGACACTGTACACATATTACCTAAGTGATGAATTAATTATTATTAAAAGTGGATGTTTGTGACAATTTGGAATCAGTGCCTGATATTCCAGACTTTTTTATCATTTTATTGTGATGAGTAAGATAAAATGTGTCCATGATGAGAATACTTGACAAAGCTTACCAAATGATGCTCGGCCCAACTACTAGGATACTTTAATGAGCTTTTCCCTCAAAGGTGTGTCTGTCAATATGAATTTTCTGTCTACAGATCAATATATTCCTATACAACTATGTGAAAGGTGCCTTACTTATGATACAAAATATAATGGTTTCTGGCTATCATTTCACATTTGTCTATTGTCTGTGGATTTGTAACAGTGGATACATTGTCTTTTGAGGTTGTTCTGCTACCATTTATGTTTGCTACTTATCTGAGGCTTGTTGAGGCAAATTTATCAGATGGGGCTAGAGTTACCAGATGTCCAGTTAAACACCAGACAGTCTGGTTTTCTTTGTGTTTCTCTGGAGAAGAAAATCTTGGTAAACTGGACAAAAGATTTCCCAGTTTTAAAGCAAATTCAATAATTATCTGGCGAACTTTTGTGTCTCGCCATAAATACTGTAAAAAAGTGAATTGTGTGTATTCTTTAATATAACTGCTAGTTGCACTGAATTCGAAGAAGGCATGTCGGGCAAGAAAACTTTATTAAAAGCAATAACATTGAGTGCTCATTATATGAAAACGTAGATTGGCTCTTAATTTAGTATTTGATGCAAATGTAACTAAAAAGTTAGTTTTTAGTAAATTTATTTGTTAATAAAACAAACCTTGTCTGGTTTTTTTTCAAGCACATCTGGCATTTAAAAGAAGCTTCAAATAAGTGTAGCGAGACTGATCTATCTATGTGTTATATATATCATCTTCTTACAAGGGTAGCTTCACTACCCTTAGGAAAGATTTATTTATCAAGTGACCTCTTTATTGTTTATTAGCCTAACCTGTCCACCCCACTATACCCTGACTTTATTTGTTGATTATCAATTAGTAAATTTAACTTCTCAATCTGCTAGATCGAGGTAATAGTTAATTTTAATTTTAAGTAGCTGTTCATTATCCGTGCAGGAACGGAGAAAGAATACAATTTCCTGCGGCCGGGCGGCCTGCCGTAAGAGGCGACAAAACAACCCAAAGCCAGGTGGTAGGGCATTTGCCCGACTGGATGGCTGGTCTAAAGTATGTTGCGATAACAACCTTAAGTTGTGTTCCGGCATTTGTGACCAGGTTCCAGTCTCCCTTAAGAGAGCAGCAGCGCATTTGTAGCAATTTTGTTGTTGCAAATGTCCATCGGCGATGGTAACCGCTTTCCATCAAGTGGGCCGTCTGCCTATCTGCTGATCTCCTGCAATAAAATAAAAAAAAATCATAAGCGTAAGTTAATGCCTCCAATGAGGATACTTATATGTTAGTAATGTAACTCAGCTTACCTTGATGTGGTAAAAGTACTATTAATAAATGACCTAATTGAATTGAAATAAATTGTGTGATTTCCTTACAACCCCTTACTTGGTAGATAAGTAACATCACTCCACCTTACACCTTCTTTGTATAAAAGTAACAATATATACCACTGAAGACTGTATTCGTAAAAATACGCTTGATATTACTAGTCTTTGAGTAAGGTATTTATATTCTGCAGTTTTGGGCAGATAAGAAGTCAAATGTAAGGTCAAAAGTACAAGGAGGTGGTGGAGATGCGAATAATTTGTGTTCTAATGTTGAGAAGAAAATATGGGATTTGTTCTTAGCTAATGATCATCCGAGTAAGTATCAAAGTTAGTACAATTATACAATTGCGTAAATTTAAGAGTGGATGGGTGCAGTATAATTATGGGGCACTTTTATTTATTATTTGAGATATAAAGTGAATTGTACATGGTTAAAAAAACCACAGAAGCTAAGGTGGAAGCAAATGGAAGTGGAACCTTTGCCTTATAACCTATATTAAAAAAGTTCAGATCTGTTCATAAAAAATAAAAGTGCCCCGCCCCATAACTGAACCCCACACACCTTGCTCTATTTTGAATTTTCAGACTGTTTAAGGTTTTAAAGAAAAATGTATTTTAAGTCTATCTAGATACTAAATTAATTATACTAATTTAATTATGTGTTAAGGTATTTATATTATTTGTTTTATATTTATATCTAGCGGTTAGGGCAGACATTGTCCTGCCATGAAAAAATAAAAATCTAGAACTCGATTCCAGCACCAGGTCTAAATCATGAATCTAATCCATCCCTGGACTTACTTTAAACACAATTTTTTTACACCTTGGGTTACATTATTGAAGTATTAGTAGGGATCCTTAATTTTTTTCTAGTAATAAATATAGCCTATATTAACTAGGATAATGTAACATTCTAACAGTAAAAGAATGTTTGAAATTGGTCCAGTAGTTTTTGAGTTTATTTGTTAGAAAGATACAAAAATCTAAAAATACAAATCTTTTCTCTTTTTAATATTGGTATAGATAGTGCTTAAAACTACTAATTTTTTTAATTTATGTGATATTATAAAGAGATGATAATGCCTGTTCATAATTTGTCATAGACAACTACTTTAAATAAATAATTCATTATTGTATACCAAAGCTTAGACAAACAGAAGTAGAAAAAAAAGAAATAGTACAAGTATAGGCATTATCACTAAAAAGCAAAGGCAACACTTGGAAGGGATTGTTACATTTTTAATAGATAGGGGAGCATGAAGAAATGAATTTAGATTACTTAATAAATTATGAGTTCAAATTTTGTTTTAAATATATTCAAATCCGAAACAAAATTAATCTCTGTAAACTAGCAGCAGAAGATTGTGCAGTAACTAGCGTTGTATAAATAAAAAACTATATTGTACAGACATTTGTTGCTGCTTAAGAGCAACCATAAAATTGCGTACAGACTGGGTCAAGTATTAAATATGGTAGTTGCTAATTCTCGTGTATTATGATTTTTGCAGAAGTCAAAGGAGGGGTCAAGCAAGAATCTCAGTATATAGAAGAGCCTTTCTTAAATGAAGATAGTATGGACCAAAACCACATCACAGCTGATCCAGCGTTGACATTTGAAGTGCCTGTTCCTGATTTTGAAGAAAGACAATTAGCAATTATGGAAAAGTTGGTATGTAAAGTTATTAGAAAATGATGTTCTTCTCTTTCTTCTGACAATAAGCAATATAAACCCCTTGTAATAGAATATTATAATTAATTTAGCATGTAAGAATTAATCTTATACTAATATATAAAGCTGGAGAATTTGTTTCTTTGTTTGTTTGATTGAACGCGCTAATCTCAGGAACTACTAGTCTGATTTGAAAATTTATTTCAGTGTTAGGTAGCCCATTTATCGAGGAAGGCTATAGGCTATATATCATCATGCTAAGACCAATAGGAGCGGAGCACCAATGAAGAATGTTTCAAAATCGGGGGTGTTTTGAAAACAAATTCCACGCGGACGACGTCGCGGGCACAGCTAGTAATAAATAAATTGTAGACTAGTAAAGGTACAAACCTTGAATCTATAGTAGCAGTAGGCTGGAGTTTGCTCCGTAGATGGTCCACGACTTAGGTTACACGATTTTCATGATTTTTTGACCCACCTCTGTCCTTGGAGGGAGGGAGGAGTTAACCAGCTAAGGCTGGTCACATTCGTGAGACTCCTCCCTCCCTTGCTTGACATCAAATATTTTGCAATTTTACATCAAAAAATGATTAAATGAAAACAGTAGTTCCATAATTAGTTTTATTTCCATTTAAATATTTTTTTAATAATTTGAACACTATATACATACAGATAGAGTTTGAAGTTTTTCACTAATAGTTCGAATTTCGTGTTTTAAAACTTAAATATATTTTAGATTTTGAAATGTGACATCACGACATTTAGGACCCCTCCCACCCCTTGCCACATAATGTCTTATTTCATTGCATTAAAGTTCGAAATTGTATAATAAAAAAACGTTACGCTTTTGAGTTTACATTTGTATTATTTTACTCCTAATAAAATTTCCATACCAGAGGCTTTATATGAAAATCCATTAGTAAAAGTTAGTAAACTCCAAAAAAGACTATCAAATTCCAGTTAAAGTTGAATGTTGCACACTGGCATGCAAAGCCATTTTTATTATTATTTTATAATGGTTCTAGGTAAAAGTGATGAGTGACCAAGCTGCAGCAATGACGCAACTGGCCCACGCTTCTGTGGTGAATGCACAAGCCATGGAACGATTAGCAGAAGCATCATTAATACAGGTAAATGTGGAATCCATAGTAAAAGACTGAAAGACGTTGTCAATGCACCTTGGTACAGAAGACCAAATGATCTCCATTGGGGTCTGAAAATGGATCTCGTCACTAACATGATAGCTACAACTATGAAGCTACGATGATTTAGTATAAGAAATTACTATAGTGACGTCACATGCTCTGGTTTGTTCGGGAATTATCGGCGTGTTTTCAGTACTCGGAGTATTTTGGGTTTAAAAATTTATTTTTAATTTTACGTAACTTTTTAATTATAACGAAAAAATTTAGTTTGTTATAAAACTTATATTATAATATGTATTTTTTATAAATATTAATTAAAAATAAAAAACCAAAGACATTATAACTAAAATACATTATGTAGCAGATCATTGCCAACGGGGAACATGCCCAGAAGGCTGGCTGCATTGCCACGCTGTATGGCAATACTTATTTGTTGTGCAAAATATGAGCCAGCCTTCTGATCACGGGTAGTGTCAAAGAGTTTCTTACATATGTCTTTAAAGAAACTCTTTGCCGACGGACCCCACGGGCCTAATGTTTCAACCCCAAACGGCACAAATATGTAACCCCTTCCTAAGACTCCATATTTGCGCCCTTTGACGTCCTCAGCTGAAGCGGCAGCGTTGCCAGCCCCTGACTCGGTCATTGGAAGATGTGACGGGGCCAGTGTGTCAACACAGGTCACATCCCACACTAGCGGCCGCTTTTTAAACATGACAACCCGTGGTGTCCAAATCGGTCTACCATAACTCCACATTGACAGTGATGTGGTACGCAACATGGTGCCCCCAGGCGTAAACTCGCGGCTAATCGGAATGTAGTGTTGTCCAGAAGTGTATTATTATATAAACTTATATGTATGTGATCTTCCATTTATTGAAAAAAAAAATGATTCAACAATCCAATTAGTAAGCATGCTGAAGCTCAAAAGCAACAACTACATCATCATGTAATAGAGCTGGGTACGTTCGTATATAATTCGGAGTTGTATCCTGACATGCATCATGTCTAAAATTGCATATTCAGGTCCCCCCTGTCCGTAGGACCCATATGGGTTCGGCTGACTACCATGTACAGCGGATCATGGAGTGTATTTCAAATCTTTTAGTAACACTGATCCATTAAGCCAAATATTTAAGCTCACTTAATTGAAATGAAGTCTGATGGACCATAATCATCTATACTGTTATATGGGTGTGTGGATCTGCCACTTCGCACTCTGGTGCTTGTGAGTGCGAATTCGGGGCTTGTGATCGCGCGCAATATTGCCCGTACTATCGGACCGGTATTCGGATTGGCGTTCGTTGTATATCCAAAAATTATATGACGTATGCAGGTCCGAGGATTTGTATCCGTCCGGACCTACCCAACTCTACCATGTAAATTCCGAGGCCATCCAGCTCCGCTGTTGATGATATAGACATAGTAAAAACATTAAAATGGACCAAACCATTTAATTTGTACTCTGGAGTTATTTATGAATGAGGCATAGTGTTGTACTGTACCTCATTCATAAGTGAGTTGTGTGAGTCGTTGGTTCAAGCTTGTAACAAAAAAAATGGTCGATAGCAGCTGTCATTTTAGTTCAGGTAATTAAAAATCAGAATATAGTGTAAAACTAATATATAAAGTGTACGGCAATTTGCTTAACATTAACGGTCTTATTCATATTGAGTTAGAGTAAGTTTGAAGGTTTCTTTAGAATTCTTAAAGAAACTGTAGCCGCAGACGTCCAATCACCATGGCGGCCTTTCGCAAATGATCGGCAAGCGCGCACTTCTCGTCGGCCCCGCGTGTTTCCCTCCGCGCACACCTCGCCTCACCTCATCTCAACACGTGTAATCGCGCGAGTGCGCTTATTATTATTAAATATTATATTTCGTTTAGCAGCTAAATGTGTTCTATATTATAAAATATTAATCGGCATTTTTGCAAATTAAATATGCATTCCTGAACTGCAATTCAAACACACCACAGTATTTTATTTCTATCTGAAGACCTTCAAAAAACCTTCAAAATTACTGTAACTCAATATAAATAAGACCGCAACAAAAAGCACATGAGACAATAAGAGACATGTTATTGAACACATTCTTGGTATAAATTGTTTACATTTTTACTTGTTATTTCTAGTCACGAGCCGTGGATCGTCTGGCGAGCACTTTCGAAGCGATTAGTGCGTCGACACACGACGTTCGCAACGCAATTGTCGATATCGATACAACTATGAAACGTTACTATAACACGTCGCCAACGTAGCATAGATATATGTGGTTATGAACTTTGACAAGAACTGAACTTACAGAAATTATCGATGAATTAGAAAACAATGTGTTTGTGAAACCGTCAGTGGAGTCAATAATGAAGTAGTGGTTATTAATGGAGTCTCTTCCGTAATGTAGGGTAATAACACCCGTCAAGGATTTTGCGAAGTAATGGAAATTTGGACGCTGATGCCACTGATTGTGAGTCTCATTCCAATGACGCGAATTTGAACCCTGGTTCCTTTGGTTTTAGTGACCTAATGTGTGTATGGTGGAAAGGCCATGAAGAAATTTGCAAGTTACGGTCTACCGATATATGGAACTCCCCCATCAACCTTGGTGTCTGTAAGTGTAGAGTGCAATCCGTTCCTCTAAAACTTGGGGAAGTCTAACCCAGCAGTGGGATATTGTTAACACTCCAAGGTTCTATGGTGCACTGTTACGTTAGTGGAGTATTATTTATAGCAGTATTTTTAAGCAGATATATTCCGAACTTTGTAAGATGTGAATAAAGCAGCGATATTATTTTGTACAGTTTTTTTTTTTATTTTTTATTAATAATATTGACATCTTGTACCTTAAACTTATCTAGAGGAAATAATATGAATTAAAGATTTGGAAAAACGTGGTCTCGCAGTAAAACCGCGTTTACACGATCAGAGTGTGCTTGGACCGAGTGCACTCTTCTTCACTCTGAGTTCTTCCTTCGTAGGAAATTCTTTTGCCGTGCATGCTGTTCAACTGTGGAACTCCCTCCCCTTACCAATCAGACAAGCTAAATCAATGACTACATTTAAACGTATGGTCACTTAAATAAAATTGTTGCATTACATGAATGTATCTAATGTTCGAATGTATATATATCTAATTTATAATATCATATTATATCTAATTACATATAGTAGTTTATTTATATTTAATTTTATTTATTTAGTGTGATTTTATTACTTTTATTTTAGTTTAGTACACCACCAAAAAATGTTTATTGAAATTTCCTATAAAAATCTCCTTAGACACTGGGTTGCCTAGAAGAGATCGGCTACGCCCATTGTTCTAATTAAATGTATCCATATCAACTGTCTAGATTTAAGTTTATGGTGAACAATATAAAGGTTTCATTCATTAATTCCTTCATTAGCTCTGACAGAAACTTCATATAGGAAGAACTGTAAACCTACGCTTATTTAAATAAATCTGTTTAAGTAGGTTCTAATGCTTAAATATATCAATATCATTTAAGGACTTTTTTCTTTAGGGTTACTCGAGTAGACTCTTAAAAGTTGAATACTGTCCTGTCTGTCAGTTTGCTCGGAGTCATGGTATAAGAATACTTGCATGCTCGGATTTGACGCCGTTGTCCAAGTGCAGTGGGATTGTCAGTTACGACAATACGAGTAGCATCCGAGCGCACTCGGTCTGAGTTTACTTTGAGAGCTTGTACTTTCAGGAATATTCGAGTGACTCAAAAAAAGACGTCAGATTGTCTGACATATTTAACACTGAACATTTACTTCGAAGTGAAGAGACTGATACTCATATGAAACTATGCCATATGAGTACTCGGTCCGACTATACTCTGCTATCAGTCTCTCTGCTGTCAATACAGCTTAAAGGGGTTTCTAGAATATTTTCTTTTATTATTTATATAAGAACTAGGTTATGCCTGCCACTTCATCCACGCTCGACTTGATATTCCCGGAGCACAAAGTACCGTAGAGTTTAAAAAAGAACGTAAAATATCGTTTTAATTAATACTGTGTCGGAATAAGCACATTTTTATGCACCTGAACAAATAGAATCTGTTCCGAGAAAAATTCCCGCGGGGTTCCCAGGATAAAAAGTAGTGCATATTTTAAGTCGAAGAATTTGCTGTTGATAAAGAAAAACTACATCGAAATCGGCCTAGTAGTTTTTACGTGAATCCCAAACAAAACTACAAACAGATAAATAGACAAGAAATCTAAAAAAATGCATCGTGTTCTCTATCATTTCTATAGTCTATTCCAGTTGTTTTTTTTAAATAGCTTCAATGTAAAGACACGGCATGTTTCGAATTTTATAACATTACAGATAATAGTGACAGCAAAACTTCCCTCGCGTTGTCATGATGACTTGCTTGTTAGTGTATTCTAACGATGGCACCAAACAAATGCGACCGCAGAGCCATCGTTTTGGCCATAGTTGTCTATCCCACGGAAAAACGTCATTTATCGGTATAAAAATTATACTAAGCTCTATCCCAGGCCATAGTCAATCTGTGTCGAGTTTCATATAAATCCATTAAGCAGTATTCACGCCATGTTTTAACAGACAAAAATTTCAAAAACTGTGTTTTTGAAATCTGCTCGTCTGAATCCGCTAGCCGCCTGATTTTTTATTATTTATGTTAAATGTACAAATTTGACCCCCTTTACGGATTGATCTTTGAATAAAAATATCAGATCTACTTAAATGTTTAGTACATAAGCCTAAAAACTACCAAATAATAGCCTCCGATGAAACTTCTACAGATCATAAAATATTATAAGATCTCTAGTTACTCCTATGGAAAACACGTGATAATATTTATCAATGTCTTTAAGCATCACCTAAAGTATCTTAGCAATCTAGTTATTGTCGATTCACGTGGTTGCCGTGCAGTGCTCGATTGGTCTTCATTAGGCTTCAGACCTTCGGTGCCTCTTCCATAAGGTGAATGCGCATTGGTTGTTAAGAAGTAATCACCCGTTGCCCTGTGTGAATTATTTATAAGTTTAAAAAAATCATCCATTGGGAAAATATGCGAGGTATGTTATAACGATTAAAGAAAGTAATGATTTTCTAAAAATGTAATAGGAATGCGGACTGTAAGAAAATATCCTTATGGTGGGTCATGATTCAATTTTGTCAGTGTAGGTACTTATGACGTCAGGTACTATGTCGCTTTTTACAAAATCGATGAGGCAGTAATGTATTGTAAGATGATTAAAAGTATCTCAGTTGATTTAATTGTCCGCTCCTCCACCCCTTCCTCTATTACCATGCATAATATTAAGAAGCCATGTTTTTTACATTTACATATAAATGTTATAGTATTTTTGTGCGATTGTTGAATTTGTTATTCAACCACTTCGTAGTGGTTATGTCTGTAGGAATGCACCTTGGTTGAAACTATAAAGTTAACAATTTCAATTCAAATCAAACTACCGTTTAATCAGTTACGTTCTAATGTTGATTAGATTACAAATATTTTTATACAAAACTACGTACCTGCTGCTGGTCAATTCTCCCAAGAAAATAGTTTTGCTGTAATCCACATTTCCGGATGCCCAAGTTTCGTAGTCTGGGGCATAAACTGCCGGGAAAGATGTGGGCGAAGAAAGTGCTTCTACATAGTACATCCAGGAGCGATCGTGTTTGCATAGATCTAAAATATAAAATAATTCTAATTTCAGTATACCTAATAAAAAAGTTCTTCCAAAAACAAACAGTGGAGTTTGTAGATACATAAGCTTGTGCACAAGGGTCTGATCTTGAAAAACGAACGGTGTTCCTTAATAACTTTTTTATTATAATCAATACTAAAGTTTTCCCCGCGGCTAAGCCACACGTCAAACCCTAATAAGTAGCTCTATTCTACTTACATATAAAGTTAATAAGGTCTTTATATATCGCGAGTAAAGCCGCGGGTAAAGGTAGGAATATATAAACCTTCCTTGAAAAATTATCTAACTGATGGTGAATATGGTTTAAAATGCCTTGCGTGTTCTAGGAAAAGTTAGTGGATATGCAGACAGACGCGGAAAGCGACTTTGTTTGATACTATGTAAAGAAATGGAGAGATAATTGCATTCAAGGTATAAAAAGTGTCTCCCTCTAACTTTTGATCCATGAAGCGAAAAATATTCAAATAAAATAAGCCGAATGGAGCAATTATCGGAGACACTAGGTCCGTAGGGTCCATCCGAATAGAGCTGTTTATACACGGGGGCGCAAGGGGTGTGTGGCACTCGGGTGTAGGCACTCCCCTGGGGGCGCAAGCCGATCGCCATAATACCTATTACATACCATGCGTAATCTGCTATTTTACAAAATTACTTTAAATATTATTAATGACAAAATATAGGTAGCAATATTTCACGTGTCAATTTCACTAAGCGATTCTCCAAAGGCAACCGTTTTAGGCCCCCTGATACGCGAGTAACACCATCCAGAAAGCTCTGGTTTTTATTTGAAAGAGGCTTATTCCGATCGTTCAGTAAGGTCATAGAAGCAAATATTGAGTCGGAATTACTTTATTTAATGGCAATGCGGGTAATTTGTATGACAAGGCGACAAACTAACAACCTCGTCAATCAAAGTAGATTAGAATAATGTAAATCAAGTGTCATCATGGTCAACCGTTTTTAATGCAGATAATGTAAATAAAATTATATAGCGATAGCCAAAATATACGAGTATTGTTCTAATTACTTTCTTCGTTTTATTTTATTAGGACTTCAATTCTTACCTTGACTTAAGTAGAGAAGGTTACATTGTTTAAATATGATTTATAGGAATAAATAAGATACACAGCCGTCATTACGATACCGCTATAAAGATCAGAATCCTAATTTCAATATTTAAATAAGATTTTATGACTTAAGGTTTTATTAGAAATGGGAAACTCGACAATGTCATCATCATTTTAGATAATTTTGAGATCGTTTGTATCCCTCACAACATAAGTTAGCATTTCTGGGACTTTCTTATTACTTTTACCGGGATCTGGTGGAAGTAGTATGAATAGACATTTACACCCTACGTAATTCGTCGGTTTTCTTAAAATTTGACTACCAGTTTAGGCGACACTTACAGTTCCGGATGCACGAGTTCCTGACACGGTCATAACCTTTGATTCTAAATTTGTTATTATATTGTATGTACCCAGATTTAATACATGTTAAAGAGGGCTACGAAAGCCTAAAAAGGTTTAAGACCTGTACGTTCGTATTTTAGAACAATGCTTATGCTCATTTCTCACGAAGAAGAGTTGAATACATCACAACGTACGTTTAAAAAAAAATGTTTTATTTTTGTTTTTGGAGATTTTCTAATAAAATGCGCATTTATTAGTGAATTCCTAGAAATTATATTGCTCTCGCACTTTCGCTCATTATAAAAGTGGAATTTAAAAAAAAAATTGCTCTAAATAAAAGTTTTTTGGATGATTTTTCCGTGCACAAATGGAGAAAGAATACAAATTCCTGCGGCCAGGCTGCCTGTCGTAAGAGGCGACAAAACAACCCACAGCCTGGTGGTAGCCTGTCTAGATGCCTATCACCCCTGGTCTACAGCATGCCGCTATAACAACCTTGAGTTGCGTTCCGGCATTAGTGGCCAGGTTTCAGCCCCATCTACGCGTCCGGTAGCAGCATTGAATTATTATATGATCTAAGAGTAGCACCTTTAGTGTTTCAAATGTTTATAGGCCCTAGTAACCACTTCCCATCACAGTTGGGCCGTCAGCTTGTCTGCTGTACTCCAGCAATAAAAAATAAAAAATTGTCACCAAAGTTAAATTTCGACTTACATCTTTTTTTTATTAAACGTGCAATTATAATGAGTAACTTACCCTCACGACTGAACATTTCGAAGTCGCCCGTCTCGCATCCAGGCTGTGTGGCTTTCTTCCCTGTATAATTAGGCCATATGTCCACAGTGCCGGTTGATACACTGGTACCATAGCCGCCAGGGTCGCTGTGAATTATATCCACAAATCTAGCGCAAGTTCGGTCAAGTCCACTTTGAACTGCGAAACTACCTTCGAAGAGAGCGCGCGCTGGATCCAATCCTGTAATTCTGAAGAGCAGTACGTGTTACCTATTGTCAAATAATCTCAAAATTTTAATAGTACCTATTATTACATAATTTTTTTTTTCTTTACAATAACATAAATTGTATTACAGTAAAAGAAAATAAAACTATATAATAAATTAAACTAAATACTTAAAAATAAACTAAATTATAAATAAATTAATATAAAATATGTAACAAATTGCTGTCAGAGGGAGCGTGCCCAGAAGGCTGGCTGCATTGCCACGCTCTATTGCAATGCTGATACGTTGCGCGAAATACGAACCAGCCTTCTGATCACGGATATCAAAGAGTTTTTTTACAAATTTCTTTGAAGAAACCCTTTGCCAATGGACCCCACAGACCTAAAGTTTCAACTCCAAACGGCACAAATATGTAACCCCTTCATAGGGTTCCATATTTGCGCCGTTTGAGATCTTCAACTGTTGAAGCAGCTATGCCAGCCCCTGACTCAGTTATTTGAAGATGTGATGCCGCCAGAGTATCAACGTATGTTGCGTCCCACACAAGCGGTCGTCCCATCTTCTAAGGCATAAGTGACATTCCGTCCGGCCTTTTTTTTATTGCAGGAGGTCAGCAGACAGGCAGACGGCCCACTTGATGGAAAGTAGTTACCATCGCCTATGGACATTTGCAACACCAGAGGTGCTACAATTATGTAACCCCTCTCCTAAGGGAGACTGGAACCTGGTCATTTGTGCCAGTTTGAGATCTTCAGAATGCTGAAGCAGCGACATACTTTAGCCCCTAACTGGTAGTCATTGAGTCGATGTGATGCCGCAACAGTGTCAACGCATGTCGCGTCGCCACAAGCGACCGTCCGCATCTTCCGCAGGAAATTGTATTCTTTCTCCGTTCCTGCATGGATAAAAACTCTTGCCATTGTCGCGCACCAAGCCATTTAGCTCTAGGATGGCTGGTACGCCGACGCTGACAAGAGCTCGGCGGATGATGTCATTGAGGCTGGCATGGCGAGATCTTCGGCCAACATTATGTAAACATGATAATCCGTGTTCTACATACGGGTCCACCATAGTTCCACACTGGCAGCGGTGTGGTACGCAACATCTACGCATAGACGCAGCACAGTTATCTAAAACTGTACCTGCAACACATTAAAATTTTGTAAGGATTATATATTATAGAGAAGCATGACGACATGTATTTTTGACGTAGTATAGCGATGATGGTGGTGTAATACCAGGCTCATACGGAATATCTGCATGAAACGGTTAGTATTAAGCTAATAGTGTATCGTTCGATAAGTGAGAGTCTAGATGGTCCTATTCAACATCCATCCCCTTTATCCTATCACTAAAACTATTAATAATTGGCCTTTTGCAATACTTCGTCATCATACTTTGACCTTTACAGTCCCAGTCATGGTAATTGAATGTCAACGATTCGTAGACTTTTCTAGATTCCGTGGCCATTATGGCAATTTCGGAACCCGTATGTTTTCCTCATGGCCGTCTTTATATGTCACAGCCATTTAAAAAAGACCTACCGAGTATACTTATATTAGGGCGTTCCATTAGTAGCTCACAACGCCCAAAATGCTCAGTTAGCCATTCCACAAAGCGACCGCGGTCGTTGTAGTCGTGGCGAAAACATCACTATCAAATGACGTCATCATTTTCGATCACAAACGCTCACAATGACCCATGTCAAGAGGTGGGTCGAATAACCGTTCCACTTGGGTTTACGAGTGTAACGCCGGCAAGCAAGTGCAACTGGATAAATCGCGGTCGTGAACGTGGTCATTGTGGAACGGATGAACCTAATGGAACGTAGCCTATATGGATGAAATTTCACAAGGAGGAATCTAAATACCGCTGAACATGAATACATGAAACTGAGGGTTGAATTTTTTTCTAAACATCCGGGTTGCTTGTAGGAGATCGCTATGAGCGATAAGGCCGCCCGTTATTCAATAGTATTCGACGGCATCTGTGGTTGAGCGGGCCAAGCTTTAGACGGCTTACCTCACTGCAACGCAGAGGAACCTGGTTCGATTACTGTTATGATAAATTTCGGAAACAATTTTTCTCCGTTATTTACTATGGTCTGAGTGTCTGGGATCGGCTCCAGAGTAATCCTTTGTATATTACTCACAAGACAAGCGTAAATTGCCTAATTTGGGGATATACAATATGTGTCTTTGTCTGCCGATTATTTTATTTATTGTTTAACTATGAATTTATGGTTAACAATAGTTTCATTCATAATTAAGGGTGTGTTGTGTATGATACCATTATTCAGATCATGTAAGTGGGAAGATATTAATAATTACCCTTCAAAATTATCTTTTGATCTATGAAGTGAAAAATTCTCAAAAATCGGAGGTTGTAGGAGTTTCAAAAATATCTTTAATTGACGAAAATTCGTTTATCCATTAGGAAAATGCTTTTTTAAGGGTCTTTAGTCAAATAACAGAATCGTTAAATGTGCGCGGACTGCCAAGCACTTAATCATTTTTTCTGTCTACTATTTGAAAGAACGTAATTTATTGAGAGAAATAGAGCATAAAATACCTTGATACCACATGGCCTTGTTCTCTTGCTTCTTTACCGGCGAATGCCATTATGTGGGCGCCCAGAGAATGTCCTACTAAGTGAATATTGGTCATATTAACTCCTGCCTCAGCTAGAGAAACTAAAGCAACTCCCAGTTTCTTTCCGATCTGAAAATATGGAAAAATAAAACTTCATTTGTAATTAGAAGGATGCACGGCGCAGGAGAGCATTATTAGATCTCCGGTCAGCATGAGCGGGCGGCTACTGGTCTGGCCTTGGGAAGAGTTCCTATTCTATCTGTTGCCGAGATGTGTCTCACCTCCCGTAGACTACCCTCTCATGTTCCGCATGTGACTACATTGTAGACGTCGGGAGCTCGGCTTCCCTCGGCAGTGGAGTGGCCAGGTTATTTACCCGCGGCTCAAGCATAAAACGAAAGAAAAAACACATGGATGTTTTAGTGGCTATTCCAGCAAAATAGCCGGGAAGTTCTACAAATCTCCACCGGTGGTGGAAAGTTCGTAAATGGATATCACCCTGTTATAAAAAAGGTTGATTAACTGGTACGGTAAACCTTAGAAAGAATGCTTCGGTATTTACTCAGGTGTAGATGTTATTGGCATTGATCGGTCAATGCGTTTGACCTTTATTTGACCTTACTAAATCCTATGACGTCATTTACGTGTGGTGAAATGCATATGAATACCGTAGCCATTCAGTTTCAAAATACAAAAGGACCGACATTTTCCTTTTTATGTCATTGTTATGTCATACAACATCAACATAAACAAACATTTTATTCGACGTACTCCAGAATAAAATTATGTATATATTATCTCTTCAGACCAATATTTCTTAAATATCTGTAAAGAGAATACTTACATATGGTCTCTAACTAAAAGTCAAAGAAAAGTGCATTATATAAACGAGCGTCTTCGTAAATGGTGATTGGAGCGATATCGAAATCTTTTCAAGAGATACGATCCAAAAAATAACCTGTTTACTGATGAGAAGATCATCACGGTGGAAGAAAATTTAACTGGCAAAACAATACACCTTGCGCCAGAAGTTAGAAGGACGTCCAAAATCACATATTGGAAACAATGATTTAAGCATCAAGTGATACTTTATTCGCTGGATAGCAGTGGATTTTCAAACAGGGCTCTGTACCCTCCCATGAAGCTAATTCAATCCAACATTGGTTGCAAGCCAATTTGTCAGACTTTGTTCAGAGCATAGGTTGACCTTCGTCGAGTTCTGACTTTAATTCTTTGGAGTATTCTTTATGAACTGCATTGGAGCTAATGGCATACAAAAAGTTCACCAGAACCTGAATTTATCTCAAGCGAGCCCAAATCAATAAATGGAAACTGATTGAAAAGATTAGTACCACCATAGAAGAATGGCCTATATCTTTAAAGCTTAATTAATTGAAAACAAGGATGGCTATTTTAAATAACTTATTTTTATATATACATAAATCTAGATGTTATTAGTTATAATTCATGTAAACAATATATGAATATTTAACATTCCTCCAAAAATATTTTAGCTTTACTTTGACTGATGTCTTAAGAGTTCACATTACGAGTTATAAGAATAAGATGGTTTCTATACTGAAAGCAAACTATTGTGAGTTATAAATTTGTATGTGCTATATATTTATATGAATTGATTAATAAAATATATCTTTGGACTTATTATTTTGCAAGATGAAATAATAAATAACTTTTAGCAGTTAAACTTGTTTATTTACTTAAACACTTATTAATAATAATTTAGGACATATTATATAATCTTTTCAGAAATGTTCAGTTTTATCTTTTTCTTTTTTCTGCAGGCTAGCATTTGGTTTTTTCTATACATAAAGTTTTCATGTAAACTGCAGTGGATAAGTCATAAAATTCTATGATCAAGCATAACCCTTGCTTATGCAGAAAAGTTGTTGCTAATTTTTTCTGAACCTGAAAAAAAAAGATATAGTGTCTATATAATTACTCGCATAGTCCTTATTTAACTCATAATTTTTCATATTAGTAACTATGTTACACATCAAAATCATATTATTAAGAGATTTACAATCATTAAGGTATTTGTCACAAATCTTCATATTCCATGAAATCCTTCAAGCCATAGATGTGCTTAATTAATCACTTTTAAGCCGGCAAGTGAATATATTTAAAACTACTGGAGAGTTTCATATTTTCCAGTAATTTGTTGTATAAGATCAGATCCATAACATACATTAGCAATCAAACACACTATTTAACCGCCAGGGCAGTGGTGCCATGTCTGTTCCTTTATTTGTATGTATTTATATGAGATACTTTACTTGTATTATAGATTATTAAGAAAGTAATATAGGTTGCTGATTTATTGATTGTACCAAATTATCAAATAAGTAATTAATATTATTTTAATCAGTTTCTAATGAATGAGTGAGACATGTAGCTATTTTTTTATAAATAGGTGCACATTTTAGATGAATTTTGACTTCAACACAAAGTATACTTACATCAATCATATATTAACTAATAATTAACATTACTGATTTCTTATATGGATGAAATTTACAGACAGGAATAGTAATATACTACACAGGTTATAAAAGGAAAGAAGGAAGGAAGATCTATGGACGAACATGTTGAATTTAGAAACCTTCACAAAACTACTTACATCAGGATTTTAGCTCCTCTTATTTCTCCAATATGTACTACGAGTATAGCTATGTACTCTAATAACATTACATGTTAGGTAGGTTTAGCGTATCAGCCTTTACAAAATTAACACTCCTATTTGAAGATCCGACCATGTTTAGAAAGAGAAAATATTTAATACATTTTCATTAATAAAACAGTTCACTTTTTTGTCGGATGACTTTAGAAGATTTTTCTAAGGACGAAATTAATTGTAATGAATAATATTAGAATTTAGAAATGCTGCATTAATCGCCGATCTAAAGCCTAAATACCCAATGTTGCCAGGTTGATAATAGTGAAATTACTAAAGTTTGTAATTCTTGTAGGTACACACGTGTGTGTAGGAAAGTAACTCCCAACATATTGACTTAAAAAAGACATTGTCGAACATCGCCATGATTTTTAAATTGAAAACTTTGGTAGATACTTCTAGGATGGGGAAAATGCACTGAATTCGCACGACCGTCACGCTCAGATACCAAGTTTTTATCTCTGAAGTGCAGTCCTAACGACTGATATTTTTTTTAAAGGTCTGACTAATAATACTCCCCCCCCCTCCCCCTCAATTGAAACTGACAATAGAACCTTTTTATTTTAACTGGATTGACAACATCATTGGATAATAAGACTATGTCTAGGTATCAAACATTATAAAATGATAACCCAAATGTGATACCAAATCAAAGTATTTTAGTGGTCGAATGAGCTTTATCTGTTGCAATCGCCGAAAGAATACTTTATTACAAATTAAGAAAAGTAATGACCTCACAATGGTGTCTAATAGGTAATTTATGCCTGATTATCAATTAATGGTATAATGTACATTATTCAGTTTAAGTTATATTATATTGATTTTTCACTAAAGGTCACTTTAAATAACTTAACGGTAACTTTAGAAAATAATAAATGTTGAACACCAAAATATATAAAATAAATCTACCGATAAAATTGCTAAGCTGGCCACACTAAAATGATTACGATGTGTCATAATGAATAATGACAGTAACATTTAAATAGTAGCACAGATTAATATGATTATTTTCTTTTTATAGGCAAAGGAATTAATGTAAAGTTGTCCCCAATGACGTCATCGGATAATTTGTTTAAAAATCGAATTAAAAAAAAACTACCTCTTAAAACACAAAAATATAAGACAAAACAATCCCCATTAAAAATAAATAAAAACAGCACCCGAGCAGTGCGTGCATACTAATGTAATGATTTTACTTATGTTTGACAGTTTGTATGCCTTTATAAGACAAAACATGTACTCCTAAAAACTTTTATCATGGTTTAGAAGAAACTTGGAGATGTTTTTTGAAAATCAATTAAGATTTACTTACTTTTCTAGCATGAGGAACAGCTGAGAGAGCGTAGCCCAATGATATTCCCAGCAGTCCACTCTGAGCTTCTTCCTCCCAGTCAAGCAGAATAACATTCCTCTTTTTAGTGGCTATATAGGCTGATAGCATTGCCGTTGTTGCCGGCCCTGAAACCAGTCCTCTGTACCCAAAAACATACACCATAGTAGGTATATTCCTGTCAATGCAGTCTATGAACGGACGTGGTAGGGATTTTTCTAATGGCACTACTACGAACTCTTCTAGTGATCTGAAATATTTATGACATGAAAGACATGTTAATATTATAAATGCGAATGTGAGTTTGTTTGTGAACGTAAAAACAACATGACAACATACGTGCAAAATTTCATGATGATCAGTTGATCATCCTGAAAGGAGACGGCGACTTCTGGGCCATATAAATGTAATAAGTTGAGATATGACTTTAAAAATAGCATTATATTTTTTTAATTAGAAAATGGCAGCCCTGTATTTTATCTGGAAGACAAGAACTCTTAAAAATAAGGTCGCAAATGAAATAAGTTATTGATTATCATAATCGATTTATGTGAATGAATTTAAAACAATTAATAATATAAATAAACATTTAATTCGGAAAAAATAAATCCATGGCAATAATGGCGCTGTAGGCATTGATTATCAAACACTTTATCATGGTCAACCTGTCATTACATGACTTCCAATCAGGATGTCATAATCTAAACACGACGCGAAAATATTTCTTCTGGCACAACTAGTAAAATACTTTATTTTTTTACGTTAATTGAAGTTGTGTGTACTAATGAGCCTAATAAACACCATATAAACTTTTAAACAGCGAAGTTATTATAATATGGGAAATTAATATCTAGCTAGGCTACCTCCATCAGGTCCCGGTTAAAATGGTAGATCCAAAGAGGTTGGCTACAATAAAGGGTACCAGCCGCGCGAAGTGGAGCAGAAAAAGTAAGAAAGTGGAGCCTCGACTTTGAAGCCGCCATTCTGAACACGTACGAGACTTAAAGCAAGGTTTGACAATAAAAGAAAGAATCCTAATAAAACTTTTGTAACTGAAGTATTTATTGTACGAAGGATATACGTATGTGCGTAATACAGATTGCATATCCGTTCATGTTGCGATAGCGTAGTTACAATGAATTAATAAAAACAATTATGCGTGAAACAGTTTTGTAAAAATCGGTGCAAATAAATCGAACGAGTGTGTTAAAATATTTTTTGGCGGGAGCTTGAAGAGTTGCTATGCAGTTTTTAAGATGCAGTTTTTGATACTTGACTGTGGTTAGATACACAAATCGCGCGGAAAGAAAAATAAATAATTAAAAGGGTGTAAGAATCAGATCAGAAGAATAATATTATTGGAGGAATTTATATATGGGGCTCAAAAAGGGCGTAAATAGATAATTCCAGGCAACTTAACTTGAAGGAAATCCTTAACTGATCTGGCGATGTAGGTGGAGCTAATAATAATAGGGCCATAGGTGGAGCCATAGGGCTAATAAATTTAAATGAATTTATATACAAACTAATTTATTCTATCCGTGCAGGAATGGAGAAAGAATACAATTTCCTGCGGCCGGGCGGCCTGTCGTAAGAGGCGACAAAACGGCCAGGTGGTAGGGGATTTCCCCGACTGGATGGCTACCACCTGGTCTACAGTATGTCGGCATAACAACCTTGAGTTGTGTTCCGGCATTAGTGACCAGGTTCCAGTCTCCCTTAAGAGAGCAGCAGCGCATTTATAGCACCTTTAGTGTTGCAAATGTCCATAGGCGATGGTCACAGCTTTCCATCAAGTGGGCCGTCTGCCTGTCTGCTGAACTCCTGCAATAAAAAAATAATATATAATAAAACTACGTTTTAGCGGTTTTAAGCGCGGTAATTTATTTGATTTTTATTATTCCGACGTTATGTATACAAGTCTCGAAAACTTAAGAAAATATTAATTTATATATTTAATACACATGTATATATTACAAACAAAATACGTATATTTAAAGTCCTAACAAGTTAGGCAACGCATCAGCTCCCTTGGTGTTACAAATGTGCCCTGGACGGCGATTATTATCACTTACCATCATGTGAGCCGTCTGCCAGTTTGCTACTTACGAACAAAAATGGAAGACCGTTTAGTTTTATTGTTAGTTGATATATACTACTGCTGCCACGGAAACCACATAACGCTTCTTTCGTCCTCAGATAGCGGGGTGGACATAAAGAATGTAACTTCGAAATAAAATAACGCATTGTTCATACGACGAAGTATCTACTTGTTAAATTACAATTAAATTTCGGTCACTGACTAAACTAAAACATGTATTATTTATAATATGCGACCAAAACCATGCATCCATGTCCATTGTTCAATCTGGCACTTGCTTTTGGAATGCTCATGCGTTGTTTGAACAAATGGCTATGCGTGAATGGAATTTTGAAGGACCAAGTTCTTATGGTCGTTTTGTTAAGTTAATTAGTATTCTTAGTATGTATTTGTATATGCCACTGTAAATACAATTGTATTTTTTTTTAGTTTATAATAAATCTAGCGTGATTATAAATTGTCGATAGATAGTGAACGTACATAAAAGAGGCTTGTAGTATGTAAAACAATGTTTCTGGCACTTGCTGGCCAGCCGGCCGCTATCACGGCACGACTCGTATGTTTAGTTAAACCAAACCGTCTACATTACTTTTAAAGTAGGTAAGTAACTAAGTCTTTGTAACACCGACTAAAGGGCAGTTTCAAAATATTATGGACAAATAGCAAATTGCGAATTAGTAACTTGAAAGTACACTTTAAATTGTGAATTTATGATCCGTTCACACTTTATCAATGGTTTATAATCTGATTACTTCAATTTTAAACTTGCAGTTCTTACAATATGTCGCTAACAATAAACAAGCGTGGTTAGCAGTAATCATTATGCACTGTATTTTAAATAGATATGTACTTGCTTCTATGTGCACAATGCAGTCGTAAAAGGACCAAGTAAGACTCATTACGTTTATAACTTTTCCTCAATATCACTGCTGTTATGTTAGACAAGTTGTTTCCAGAATCCTTATTTTTTATTAGAAACCCATAGACCTTTTGAAAAACTCGGAACCTTCATAATCTTGTCATATTCTTCGTCTGAAAGTCTATCTGTCTAAGTCATAGTCGTTTTTCTTAAAAAGTACATGGACTATTATAGATAGTCATGCTTCGCAGAAAGTTGAATTATATAGGTTATATATACATCTGTATCTATACTAATATTAATATTATAAAGAGGAAAGATTTGTATGTTTGTAACGAATAAACTTAAAAACAATGTACTGACTTCAATTTTTTTTCACTATTCGAATGCTATATTATCCCTGATTAATATAGGCTATATAAAATTAAGGGATCCCTACTAAAACTTCAATAATATAATTGTAACCCATCAAACTAAACTAAACAAAATACTTGGCGCTAGAATCGGGATCTACGATTTTTATGAAATTTTTGTGTGGTTTAGTGGGTCCTGGGGGGACAATTATAAACCGCCCGCAGAAGGTTTGCCGATGACTACCTACTTATTTTTATTGTATTGTATTACATACTATTATTGTATATATTTATGTAAATTATATACTAATAATAGTAATAATAATAATAAATTTATTGCAACAGCTATGTAACCTGTGTAATGCAACAGCATGCTGTATATGTATGTAACCTTTTTTGACAACCCTACTGACCAACGGTGGTAGGGCATATGCCCGACTGGATAGCTACAACCACTGGTCTAAAGTATGCCGCCATAACAACCTAGAGTTGTGTTCCGGCAATAGTGACCAGGTTTCAGTCTCCCTGAAGAGAGCAGCAGCGCATTTGTAGCACCTTTGGTATTGCAAATGTCCATAGGCGATAGTAACCGCTTTCCATCAAATGGGCCGTCTGCCTGTCTGCTGAACTACTGCAATAAAAAAAAATATCGACGCGTGACATCATGAGCCTATCGGCAAACCTTCTGCACACGGGTAGTAGACCCGGTAGGTGGCGCTGGAATCGGATTCTAGATTTTTTTCCAGGGCAGGACAATGTCTGCCAAGACCACTAGTATGTATATATAATTGTTGTTTGATGACAAGATAGCTCACAAATCTTAGATAAATAGCTACTATAAACATATTTACAGATAAATGTCGCTGTCGGCGGGGAGTGTTCCCAAAATGATGACAGCATTTCCATATAAATAAACAATAATTAACAGTCATTTACTTACACATTTTTATTAGATTTATATTTTGTTTTTCACTATTGTCTTTCGGTGGACTTTTGTGCCAATTGATTTGGCGTGTACCATAGGATGATTGATTACAACTAAGCCAAAATTCGCATGTAAAATATCTATTAAACAATATCACATGGCAATTTTTGGCAGTTACTTAATAATAATCGGTTGCACACTGGTCGTTTGTCCACACGTGAAGAAACTGGATTCATAGCATTGCGTAGTAAACAATATTTGATTATATAATGCCAATAGCCTCATAATCCAATTCTTACAACCTTGAATATGACATTTGGTTCTATCTATCTAGGTATAATATATTAAATATGTTGAGTGTATCGAGTTTATATAATAAATTTAAAAATGAGATTAAAGGGGGCTAATTCAAACCAGCAGGTGTCGGTATTGCAGTTTTTAGACCATAAACATAATATTTCTACCTACAGATATACATAATTCCATAATATAATTAGTAAATGTATAAACATGTATAATATTAAATTGTGGTGTCCTATATTTATGTGTTTTAGTGTGTGTATTATCTTAATATATATAAATTACGTGTCACGTTGTTTGTCCGCGATGGACTCCTAAACTACTTGACCGATTTTAATCAAATTTGCACACCGTGTTCATTATAAACATTTTTTTGTGTCTTTCCAGGATCGAGGACTTTGTGGTATTTTATTTTTTATTTATGTGAACAAGATAATTAATTTCAAAAAACTTGTCATGTTAACTGCCGAACCTTGTCTTTTCCACGCTTGACATTGGCAGTAATGGTCATTGGCTAAACAAACAAACCTATTGCCAAAAAACATAAAGGACTGTGTATTGAAGCATTACGTGAATACTCGACACGGGTTTAACTTATATCCCAAGTTCCCAGGCAGGCCCGGATCTAGAGGGCGGGGGACGGGGGAGAGGTTCAAGCCAGGGCCTATGTCCCGGGCGGCCAATTAAGAGGGCGGCAAATTCAAACTTCGCAGATAAATACACGTATGTATGTATATTGTAAACAAATAGATTTGACACAGAAAGAGCAGCGCTAGACCGGTTATTGTGGCGTTTTTTCCGGGAGGCCTATGTCCATCAATGGGCGCCCGGTGGCTGAAATGATGATGACGATGATTAAGGTAAAAGTATAGGCGAGCGGGGGTGGCATTTTTCAGTTTTGCCCCCCCCCCCCCCTCGAAAAGAATCAAGATCCGGGGCTGTTCCCAGGTCAACATTAGAATACTTTTAAGCCCTATAAATCACGGCGTTTCCGTAGAATACAAGAAAGAAAAAAGCCCAAAAGATGGCGCTGCGGTCGCGTTTAATTGGTGCTGTCGTTAGAATTCACTAACAAACACATCGTCATGACAACGCGAAGTTTCGCTGGCACTTCTTTTTATATAATACTATCTGTGCCCGGGACTTTATCCGCGCGGAATGTTTTTTCGCTGAACCCTAACAAAAGTAGCCTAACCTAAGTTAGTCTTAATAACATCAGCTATCTGCCAGTGAAAATCCCGTCCAATCGTTTCAGAGATTAGCCGGAACATCCAGACAGACAGACAAACATTTCAATAATTGATTTTTGATATAAGTACCGTATTTACTTTAATATGCATATTTTACTATGCATTAGTAAAAAGTTGTTATTTTGACGTTACAGACACTTCAAATTTATTTATCTGTATGTATACTTAGTTGTATGAATTTTAATGTTTGAACAATTCTCCACTATCCCCGATTTGTGTACTGCCTACATATCGTAAACTTGTGACATCTGCACATACTTCGTCCTTCTATGATAACTCTTTTACAGGCCGGTTCCTATACCTTATTATTCATTCACTTGCCCTACTATCGGTTGACTTGTGGCTTTATTTGTATGGCGGTTGTGTCAAATTTTAAACGATAGTAAGGTAAATGAACGGTCAGTAAGATATAAAACCGGACTAAAGCCAGAGAGGCCAGAATATTACTGACGTTTAAGAACCTACTCAGGAAGCACTATTTTCACTAAACAAGTATACCTAAATTATATGCTACTAGAGTTGACCCCGCGGCTCCGCCGCGCGTCAAACTCTACTGCGTACCTCTTGTTAAGAGCAGGCGTTAATACAGGATATATTGTATTGTATTTTTATGTTGGCGCTATTTGCCCTCGGAAGATTTACTTCATTTTATATCGCAAACTATCCCATCTACCGGGATGAATAGTATCCATGTCCATTTTCGGTATTCAGACAGACAGATCGAGTGAAAGTCGCATTTTTTTAAAGATTATGATTTTTTATATCTATAAACTTGATAAATGATTGGTCCCCCATACAAACTTTAATACCCTATTTCAACCCGTTCTAGTTTTATTTATATAACCAAAATTTGTGTAAACTACACAAACGACCAAAACTACCAAACGTACTAAAACTACCAAATCTACCAACCAAAACTACCAAATCCACCAACCAAAACTACCACAACTACCTAAACTACCACAATTACCAAATCTACCAATTAAAACTACCACAACTACCAAAACCACCACAACTAACAAAACTACCACAACTACCAAACCTACCACAACTACCAAAACTATCAAAACTACCACAACTATCAAAACTACCACAACTACCAAATCTACCAATCAAAACTACCACAACTACCAAAACCACCACAACTAACAAAACTACCACAACTAACAAAACTACCACAACTACCAAAACTACCACAGCTACCAAAACTACCACAGCTACCAAAACTACCACAACTACCAAAACTACCACAACTATCAAAACTACCGCAACTACCAAAACAACCGAATATACCAAATCCATCAACCAAAACTACCAAATCTACAAACCAAAACTACCACAACTACCAAATCTACCGAAACTGCCAAATCTACAAAACAAAACTACCACAACTACCAAAACTATCAAAACAACCGAAACTACCAAAACTACCACAATTACCAAATCTACCAATCAAAACTACCACAACTACCAAAACAACCGAAACTACCAAAACAACCAGCATAAACTATAGAAAATAGCAAAACTACCACAACTACCAAAACTGCCAAACAAAACTACCTAAACGACCAAATAGACCAAAATAAACAAAATGACGAAAATGGCAAACCACAAATAAAAAACCTATCCTAGTTTCCGGAATAAACTTTACATAAATCTATCCCAAAATCTATCCCAGTATCCGGGATGAAAAGTATCCCTTGGCCACCCTCGGTATTCAAATTACATATGTACCGAGTATCAGCCAAATCGGTCCAATAGTCTTTCCATAAAAGGATAAGAAACAGAGAGACAAATATACTTTTATCCCGGAAACTATCCGGGATAAAAAGTATCCTATGTTCATTCTCGGCATCGAAAATATATATATACTGAGTTTCAGCTAAATCGGTCCAGTAGTTTTTACGTGAAAACGGAACAGACAGACAGACAGACAGACAGACAGACAGACAGACAGACAGACAGACAGACAGACAGACAGACAGACAGACAGACAGACAGAGTTACTTTCGCATTTATAATATTAATAGGGATTTTTATTGTAGTATGAATTTTAAAATGTAGTAACATTTAAATTTATGCGTCACGTTAATCGCCCGATTAAACTAAGATCATCAATTAACTTGTTTCCGGGAAGAGATCGCTTTACGCGATAAGGCCGCATGTTGTATTGCCTAAAAATATTATAGTGTATTGTGTCTGTTATTTAGGTAAGCAATAGCATGTTATCTACCTATCCAATTATTCAGGTATACAAAGAATGACCGACATTCTAAAGGGTTATTTCTTAATGTGATACTTAACTTACTTTGTAATCAAACAAAAACACATCAACTAGCTATTAGTATAGAAGATATATTATTGTCAGCTATCGATTCAAAGCAATTAGTGTAACTTGATATTTGGTAAGGATTACTTATGATGAAGCGAAATTATTATATAATTGTTATGAATATTCTATTAGCCCAGTTTGTATAGTTTTGTGTAGGTTAAGACTTGCAATAACTGGTCTTCTATTATGTGGTATCCATTCGATATTCGATTTGATCCAGAGCCATATAAAGGCGATTTCTCTTGTTTTACTTTGCCTTTTATATACGACTAGCTGACCCGGCAAACTTCGTACCGCCTGAGAATCATTAAATTAAAAAGCTGAATGATAATTGCAGAATGTTTCAACTTTAGTAAAAAATCTGGTCAAAACTTAACCGGAGCGAACATCAAACGTTTGACATTCAAAGCGAAAAAAATGAAAATAAAATATTTTTAAACGCTTTGTGTATATATAGTAATTATATGTGACTACCGTTTCTTGTTGGCCCCTGAAATTAGTTAGGATTACGTTCCCATAGAGTAAATAACAACCATAACCAAAATTAAAACTAAATCATTAAAATGAACAAGTTGGGGGTAGGTTACATGATAACTTTAATATTAAGTACTCATTGACACTTGACATTTTTGTCTTCCGTACGCACGGCTACTGACAAGGGGCCGAAACGTCGAAATAAAAATCTAAAGAAAGAAGTCTCGCGTGATCAAAGGGCTGGCCTATATTTAGGGCAACGGATAAGCGTTGCCATACAACGTGGGAATGCGGCCAGCATTTTGGGAACGCTCCCCACCGACAGCGATCTGGACTTCATCTTTTAGTTGTAAGTATGTTTATAATAGTATTTAATTTCTAAGTTTTTGTTTGTAATGTAATTTATTTATAATTTAATATTGATGAATGATAAATAAACACACTACATATAAGTACAAAATCATTTATAAAATCTAAATACCGCGCTTAAAATCGTTAAAACGTAGTTTTAATTTGAAACAATGGACTTGTCTTACCCTTTGTAACAACGGAGCCAAGCAGCTTCCGTGAGCTGATGAAAACCTGTAAAGTACAGATATATATAGATTTCATCTTATATTTATTGAGTTAATGCTATTTTGTTGATTTTTGAATGATCGTTATTCTATCACAATATTTAGAAACTCGATATAAGTGTCGTATAATAGTTTGAGAGCACTTCAATAAACTTATTTTTTAATATAAATTACAGAGTGAATGGTTTCAAGCGACATCCTGTGAGAGACTTAACAAATGGGGTTTGTCATCCTAAAGTCTTAACGTATAGAGAAATATAAATAATAACTTTTTAACGTTTTTTCAGTAGATATACCTACGTCTTTTCTGATATGGTATATATTTCATTAATTATTGTTTTTTTTGGTCATTTGAAACTTCAAACTTTTCTCCTGATATAATTCCAAAATATAGTTTGAAACAAATAGCCTTTCAACTTTAGTTATAAACTATATATATAAAATAGATTATTTCTTCCTTTGTTCTGTTCTGGACACAAACCTCAATTTTTTTTGTTGATAAAATAATACACCAAATACACTTATAAAATTTATCTAACAAATAAAAATAATATAATTTAAATTATTTACTAACACATCAGTAAAAATGTCCTGAAAAAATATTTTTTCACTTTGAACATCGTTTTTATGGCACTGATTTTTTCTTCACAAAGAAGTAGACTTTGTATGTCTATGTCTTGGAATTTCTGTTATACATCGGCGTGCGCTTGCATACGCCGCGGAGTCTCGTAGTAGACTGATAAGACAATGTATCACGTATCACGACATTTGATAATACGCACCAATGAAATCTTATGAATGAACATTAATATGACTGCTACTGTAGTTTGTAGTCTAAATCTTAACACGGAGATGTTGCAGGTTCGATTCCCCACAGGGTTAATCTTGTAAATAAACTTTGCATTATTTAATCTGGTTTGTGTGTGTGTAATCTTGGGAATATATGTGTGTTTTTCTACTGATTTATTACTTTATTAATCGTTTACGCTCTTATTCATAGAGAGTTAGAGTTAGTTTGAACACTTCTTTAAGAGCTATAAAGAAGCGTTCAAACTTACATTGACTCATAATATTTTATTACGTTTTCGTGATCAGTATACATAATAAAACTACGTTTTAACGGTTTTAAGCGCGGTAATTTATTTGATTTTTATTATTCTGACGTTTCGGCCACTTTTCAGTAGCCGTGATCACGGAAGACAAATATGTCAGGTGTCAATAAATATTGCTAAAGTTTAGGCGGTAGGCTAAATAATACTTTAACAATACTCATTGACACTTGACAGCTTTGTCAGGTCAGGTCACATCGTACAATAAATTCCAATATAATTTACAACTAAAAGAACAGACATTAAAATGATATTTTTTTTTTACTGCAGGTTTCAGCAGACAGGCAGACGGCCTACCTGATGGAAAGCGGTTACCATCGCCTATAGACATTTGTAACACCAAAGATGCTACAAATGCGCTGCTGATTTCTTAAGGGGAGACTGGAACCTGGCCACTGATGCCGGAACACAACTCAAGGTTGTTATGACGGCATACTCTAGACCAGGGGTGATAGCCATCCAGTCGGGCAAATACCCTCCCACCTGGCTGTGGGTTGTTTTGTTGCCTCTTGCGACAGGCCGCCCGGTCGCATGAAATTGTATTCTTTCTCCGTTTCTGCACGGATCTATCTTAGTTTTAAAATATCGTGGTAGAAATAATTTTTATTACAGTTTAAACTCCTTTTATGAGTAATTTTACAAACTGACGACGTCATAAATTAAGTGTGAACAAAATATATGAGGCTGCGACTAAGATATTGTTACAACTTAGGTTCCGACAAAAATAAATTCCACTTGCATTTATGATCGTCTTCTTTTGTTTACTTATTTATTCGGATACGTTTCTAGGGGACAGCCTACTGTTCTATTGTAATCGTTTACGGCCGCTTGCAGCTGAATCATTAGCCAGATGTTGCGGATTACGTCGACTACGATACGGGCACATTTGTATTTGTGAGGTATAAAACGACGGCCTGATGGAGAGAGATGGCAGTCAAGCGACGATTACGATACGGGCGTGACGTGTGTACATTCGGGAATCTAATAGTAGCGGACTTTGCGCGTTTTATTGAATTACGACCTTCTGCATTACGTTTGGATTTGTTGTGTTCGGTTATATTTGTACCTGTGTTATACGTGTTTGTATAGTTCTAATAAACTCTATAGTAATTCTAACGGCATTTTAATTCGAGTCCCGCTAAACTCGTAACAATTGTACTAGTAAATAATTTAATAATATAATCTAACATTTACATGAACACTAAATAAAAACAACGCAACAACGTGGCTGGGCTGTTCTGTATAATTAATATGTATCTACCTCGTCTTGCTATAAATGTTGTAACAAAGAATTTTTTTTTCTATTGCAAATAACATTTATAAGTCGGGTTAGTGTGTGTGTTACTTTAATATATAAATATAAAACAATTTAGAATATAAAAAGCTTATTTGAAGTGGTCTCCATTGGCTGTAATAATCCTTTAAACGTTAAGCCCAGTTATCAATAGAAGCACGCACTCTTTCCATGGGATAATTCTTCACTGCCAATTGTATGGATTGTTTTAGGGACTCCAAATTATCATGGCGTTTAGAGCATGCAGTACTCTCTAAAACTGACCATAAATCATAATCCAATGGATTAAGATCGGGGCTAGACAACGGCCAGTCAAACGTGAAGTCCGAAACGTTCGTTTCCAACCAAGACTGCGTGGACCGAGCTTTATGACCCGGCGCCGAGTCTTGCTGGAAGGACCATACTTGGTAATTGAAAATAGTGTTGTTAAGGGGCTTAACTACCTTCTCAAGAATGGTATCTTGATACACTTGTGCTGATGTTTTGATACCTTTTTCACAAAAATATGGCTCAGTCACTCCTTCATAGCTAACACCCCACCAAATCATCACTGAAGACGGATAATGCCCACGTTGCACTTTGTCGAGTAATTGAGTAGCTTCCTTAGAGCTTTGAGTATAAATACGATCATTTTATTTGTTAAAATGTTGCTCAATTGTAAAAAATTTCTCATCCGTAAACAAAAATTTTCTGTGACCTCCCTTTGCGTACCGCTTCAGTAGTTGTTGCGATTTTACCACCCGATTCTTTTTGAAATTATGAGTTAAGAAATGACCAGTGCGTCTCTTATAAGCTGCAAGTCCTAAGTCATCTTTTAAAATACGCGACCTGGTTGTAGGTGATATCTTCATCTCCCGAGATAATTTTTTTTGCTTTCGAACAGGATTTCTTCGAATTCTTTCCCTTACTGATTTGACCACCTTTTTCGTACAAACACTACGTGAACGGCCAGATCTTTTTCTGTCACAAAGAGAGGAGGTCTCATTGTACCTATTAATAGCCCGGTACACAAAAATTTGACTAATACCAAGCGTGTGGAGAGTTTTAAAAATTGCATTTGGCTCCATACCTACTTTGTGTAATGTAATCACAGCGATTCAGTTCTCTTTAACGCCCCACTCCATTTTATTATCGCAAAATGTTGTACAATGTATTGGCGCCAAAATGAGAAAACACAATGAACAATCATATTAAAATGACAGATTCCAAATTCAAATATAATATTTTGTTTATTTTTAATTGTAACAGTATTTATGGCCAGACTAAGTATATGATCTGAATAAATAATAAATGCACCCTAAGACAGTCCGCAGCGTTCTTTTGAATGCGTTAAAATTCAGCGGCAAGTATCGTCATTCAACTAGTTTTATTTCAGGCGCTATAGTATGGCATACTTGAGAGGAAAACGCAAGGTAAACATGAAAGTGCACTGATGTAAGCATTCCTGACTTTTCTATCGTCTCTTTTTAAACATTGTAAGCTGTGTACATAATTCAGAGTATAATTAAGCCTGGAGTAGTATAAATTGGGTATTTGTTAAATGCCGAACATGACTGATAAAGATTTAAATTAAAGAAAATGAAGAATAAATTGCGCATTATTATAACATGTAGGTCGACTGATAAAGCAGAAGTGCCGTATATATTATCATTTTATTTTTTAGGTCATTGTGTGCTGGTGTATGTTAAAATTAAAAAAAAAACTCGATGACCTGTATATTTATATATTATATAATATCACATTTCAAAATTATATAGGACTAACTGTGCCCGCGACGTCGTCCGCGTGGAAATTGTTTTCAAAACCCTCCCGATTTTGAAACTTTTTTGAAATTGTTTATTGATGCTCCGCTCCTATTGGTCTTAGCGCGATGATATATAGCCTATAGCCTTCCTCGATAAATGCGCTATCTAACACTGAAAGAAATTTTAAAATCGGACCAGTAGTTCCTGATATTAGCGCGTTCAATCAAACAAACAATCAAACTCTTCAGCTTTATATATTAGTATAAGATAAATTATAACACTGTTAAAACAATTAATGATTGGCACCCTATTTAGTTATTTAAAACATTAAGAAACCTTATTTTTTTATATTTTGTAGCTATATAATATCATTGTATGGCTACAACATATAAAATATGTGTAGTAATATGGGTGTATGGGTATAATATAAAATAAATAGGTTTAAAAAAAAAATTGATAGGTTGTCAATCACTTGGTGCCACTAATTAATTTCCCCCTTAAATTAATTAATTAATTTCCTTAAGTTAATTTAAAGTTTAGAACTTCTTTATAAACGGTAAATGAAATTCAAGGCACATAATTTTGCGCGGGTTTCTAAAAAGCAGCACCATTATGAAGACTTCTCACTGCCATAAATGTTTTTGTAAATCGATTAAGGACGTAACCCTGCGTCTCCTTTACCATACAGGGGCATCATATTAGTGGTCAAGTAGTAATTTCCTTCAGCTCTGAAAAATAATCGCCAACAATTAATAAATAGAATAATAATAAATTAATAATCGACATTGTATATCCTCCTGTGTTATGAATAATATACAACGGACCATTCTGGGGCCGATCCCAGACACCCAGACCATAGTAAATAACGGAAAGTTCGTTTACGAAATTTACCATGCCAGAAATCGAGCCTATGCGTCGTAATTAGGTCGCCCATTAAAGGCTTAGCTCGCACAACCACAGAGGCCAGCCGGCCCAGAACGTAACTAACATTATTTTCATTTCTCATGTTCTGAAAATACGCTTGGAGTTGCCTGATCACAGGGATGAAGTATACAGTACTTTTCATTCCTGGAAAAAGATTTTTGGTGCTGTCAAAAAATTTAAAACTGGAAACCATAGATAATACATGCGACTCATAACCCAATTTTATTGATAGACACTGTTAAATTGCGGCATAAATTGTAATAAAAAATATCAACATGATGTTACAAAATATAACATAATTGTATACTTATAAATTACTTTTCTCTAAATTATTATTAAATTTAATGTGCCTACATAAATTTAGCTAAATATTTACTATTACCAATGACCAAAAAATACTGGCTGTTAAAAAGGCACAGATAAAGTAATTTATTTGACGTTTCATACGTGAATAAATGAGTTCATCAGATTTGGATTTGGATTTAATGCCTGATTTCATTAGAGAAGTAGTTGTTTTTTTAACGAATCCATTTTTATTTACTTTCCCCATATTCGAAATGAAAAGTAGATTGTTAACCTCGGATGAAAGGCCCATTTAGGCACTCGAACTATTAGCGCCAAACCATCTCATGCTGCATGATTTTTTCCAGATAACCGGCTGGAAATAATTTTGCATGTATTATATAATGTGGGTCGGTATCGAGTAGGTGTAGTTTAAAAGAAATTAAAGCGTCCGCACCGGCTTGCTAGGATTTGTATTAGTTTTTTATGATTTAGCGCTGTATCTATAGCATAATAAGGCAAGCTGTGTCTTCATATAAAAGATCACAGTCTAAAGAGTACAAAATATTATATTACCAATGTATTGAAAATCGTACAAAAAAATCTAGCGCTTTTTGAAAGTTGACGTAGCAGGTTTTCTTCGAAGAGTGTTGATAACACAAAAGCCACGTCCGATGCGTCCGACGCCGGGTGTGCACATTGTTCGGAAGCGTCCGTCAGCTGCGGCTGACTGACGCATCCTGTAATACGTGGTCACCTTTAAGCTGGTACGGCTATGTTTTATAGAGACCGGCTAAACAAATGTCTAGCTATGTCGCCAGATCTTGGGCGAAGGACCAAGAAATGCTTGATAGACATTGTGACGGAAGACATATCAATGGTCTGCATACGGGGGATGCTGAATGAAGCCGACCCTGAGCATCGGAGCCAATGCTCCGAAGACGACCGGGATTTAACGTTCGGATGATGACGATGATGGAAAAATAAAAACACAAGATTACTTTTCAAATGATGGCAGCATTTATTTAAGGAAATGAGTATATTTGACTGTTAATTCACAAAAAGGAATTGTAATAAAAATACATTCATGTGGAAAATGCACTGATTTTATTTTACAACAATACATGTACGTACACAAATACACAACACATTAAATATATAAAAATACTTAATTACCCTTAAATGTCTAAACAACATTAAATGGAAAAATATTAAATTCTATAATATTGTATGTACCAAGTATTACAATAACAACACTGTTTACTTATACACGTTTTATTTTGATTGTAATGTCTGGCTCTTTGTTTTTCTAGAATGAATTATGCCTTTCAAAAAATTGTATACATTTTTGTGTATGAAATTTTGTTGGATTCATAATTATTTTTGTGACAGATTCGTTATGTTAATATTCGTGGAATACACATTTTTTCGTATGTAGATTCTGTCAATTTACATCTTTGTATAATTTAATAGAATTAAAATGAGGTAATAATGTATGAACCTGATAGCAAACTTCATTTGGGTAGCTCCTTCAACTACAAAGTATGATTAAATGAGAAAAGAAGTACCTTGTGGCGCCATCTAACGGTGTAGGGTGTGGTAGAATTTTTATGTTGGATGGAGCGACACACCATTCGCCCGTGATTCCATTGATAATATACAAAGGCTACATTCCACAAGAGGCTCACAACGACCACGTTCGCGAACGCGATCTTTCCCGTTCCACTTGCTTGCGGACGTTACAATGAGAAACTAGTGGAACAGATTATGGAGCGTAGACGTTATAAAAGACGAAAATCGCGCCCTTTTTCAATGTCAATCGATAGAGAGAATTAATGCTCTGTGGTCAACGCCCACTTGGATCCACCTCTTGACATGGGTCATTATGGGGGTTGCCTGGAAGAGAGATCGCTTTAGCGATAAGGCCGCCCTTTGTTCAACATTTATTGTACTTAGTTTTAAGAACGTAGTTTTAAATTTTGGTGAACAATAAAGTGTTTTCAATCATTCATTCATTATGAGCGTTGTGGGATCAAAAACAATGACGTCATTAGTGAAGTTTTCGCCACGATCATAACGACTGTGGTCCCCATGTGGAATGGCTGACGGAGTATTTTGGGCGTTGTGGGCTACTGACGGAACGCCTCCTACGTGGTACATTCGCTACGCGAGAGCTGAGCTCGACCGCTAGAGAGGAGATGACAAAATAATATATCAGTTGTTATACTGTCGATATATTTGGTTGTTTAATTAATCCACGTACGTGACATAGCTTAGGATTCAAAAGATATTCTGAGTTAGGATTTTTCCTGGGCCTTTATTATTCCTAGCCACAGATTTTCTTGATAGGGAGAGAACTTATTGTACAATGTACAGCAAATTGGAATAAGAAATGTGGATAAGAAACGTTTATCCTCGTGTTAATGGTATTGAGTTCTTTTCCAAACATAATAGTTTATTTGTATAGATACTTATTGTTTTTTGTTAATACTATATGTAATACATTTATTTGTGTAAGAATCCGCAATGTTATAAAACAACAAGTAGGGTAAGGTTGCTTATGTCGAACGTCCTAAGGTTAAACTATTGTTACTTTAATTTATTGTTTATGAATTATTAAGCTATTAATCCTCTTTCATAAGTACAACACAATTTTTTTATTAAAATAAGTTTTTCTAAAAAATACTTCGGGTACGACTTAGGCGCCTGGTTACCTAAATCGTTAATGACAAATTAAAGACCATGAACAATTTTTACAGTGCCGGCGTTATTTTGGTAAAGAATACCTTAGGTTTTCATCATATATATGTGTCTATCCGTCTATATATGTTTGTCATAAGTCATTTTTCTAGCTATAGTTAAGGAATTCTCCACAAGTACGACTTTTAGCATGGTATTCAAAGTTTTAACTCAAAATTACTGTTATATCCTAAACATATTCTACTATTTAATTATGCTAAAAGAATTGCTAAATGATACAAAAATACATATTATTAAAGAAAGCATAAGATCATTCATATTTTTTTAATGAAATCGTACACAGAGGAGTGAAAAATTGTAATGAAAATATTTTGAAATACTTAAAGTATAACTGATTTTCTACCACAGTAGACGGCAGCCCACCCATGTATTTATATTTACTGTTGCAAATTAACAGTACAATCTTAGATATCAGCTCGTATAAAAAGTAGATCGGATATTAATTGGGTATGACTTAGGCTATGGTACGACTAAAGCAACCATACCCTAAGTGTAAATAATTTAAAAAATTCCACAAAACTAAAAATTGCAACTGAATTACAATGGAATTTCTCATCTTGCAGTGTTTGTCATCGTGTCAAGTATCGATAATACAGAACGACTCATAAGGAATGTATGAAAAAGTTTTTACGTTTTCCTATTTTTTTTTATGGAAAATCAGAATTTGTATCACGTTTTTAATACTAATATTCTAATGTACAAAATTTCCTATTCTTATTGATTCTAAGTCGGTGGCACTGACTAGAAGTAAAATAATATATTAAAATGTTTATCTATATTATCTTTATACAATAATTTATCTACTACATACATCACATGAATAACTTACTTGGTATTATATATACACATATTTTATTATTTTATACACTTAGGAATATCTTAAAAAATTGATAACAAAAACTAAAGAAAGAAGTAAGTAAGTTCTACCTTAGACACGCATACATATTGTATGTATTAACTATATAAATATGCTTCCAAATTGTTGGTCGTAAAATAACAAGATCTTTTGATATGAAATTGGTTTCAGAGATTATTAACATAGTAGATTTGGTTAATGCTGTCTATACTTTTGTTAGGAAGGAAGGAGGGTATGATTTTGTTTTAAGCCACGAAAAATTTCAATATGATTTAATTTAAAATTATATACTTAATATATTTTGAAAATTTATCAAAATATTTCCAAATTATACATAATGTTTAATTTGGAATAGAGGAACGATATCAATTTTTCTTACTTGTATAAAGCTAACAAATCCGTCGATTCAACGACAAAAGCTGCTCACTTACAAATATAGGAAGCTCTAGTTTTAATTTCAACTTTTGTCTTATCATCGATTACAAAATTCATGTGTAATAGATGTGGGATGATATTATACTGAATTCTATTTACTATATTTAATATTTGAAAATATAGGTAAGTACTAAATTCTCTTGCTATACCAGAACAGCTTTTATGATATTCTACATTTTGCAAGAGAGAGATTTCACCCAATCTTATGGTGTTCATCGATTTAGCTTTTGTAATAAGAGACAAGCCAGCATTGAATTTATTAGAAAACAAACGTAATTTTTTTTTATTGAGTTATGACCAACCATTACCATTCCACATCTAACTAAAGCTTTATTAAAAAAAGCCGTCTTTCTCTTCGTATTGAGAAAGAAGGAACTGAATGTCACTAAAAAAACCTTTAAAGTCGTCTATTTCGTCAGCATTACACTCCTTATTAGTCGACTTATAAAGGTCATCTTCAAAGAGAGGCCTGCATTTGTTTGCAATGGCCAAAAGATTTACGTTGTCATCCTCATTTGCTTAAGAAAGTGGAGGTGCAATGTTATTAGGCACGATTTCTGATTCGTCGTCAGCTGTATCGGCGTCGCTTTCTTTAGGGGCTACTTCTTCAGGTTCATCTCTTGTAAGAGCCCTATATTTCTTTGCAATAGCATCCCAGTCTACTACGTTTTCTATTCTAGTTGTACTGCTAAAGCTAAGTTGCGAACCTATAGGGCTAAGGTGGACTACTGATAGACGTGTTGAATCTGTAAATAAGGTTAATCTACAGTCAGATACTAGTATTTATACTATTAAAAATGAAGTTTTATTATATAAATGAATTTAATTTTCTATTGAAAATGAAATACTTTTTTAATATCTAGGAGGATGGTGAAACACAAGGTTACACGCACATTCATTTCGATACCTTTTGGTCCATATACTACGAGAACTTCCCTACTTTCAGGACGAAATCTAGCTTGCATACAATTTCACTCTCTAATGTCTATATTTAACAAATTTCATGATAACTTATTAAATTTAGTACTGTAATAAGCGAAAGACCACATTTTTATCAGACGATTTTCATCCCTCTTTATGACATACCCATACAATCTCATTCTTTTTCCTTTTAATTTTTCATCGTCGTGCTTTTATGTACTAATTTAATTACAGAGTAATCTTGACAATTAATAGTTATCCGATAAAATGTACCTAACATGTTAAATAACTGTAAACAGCAATTATTAAAAAAATAGTGATATCACTCTTGTGTCAAAATAAACTGGTTTAGGATGATAAATGTTTGAATATTTGTAATTTGGAAGTTTGGTGGATATTAATACAAAAAGACTGTGTGTGGGTTGTGTGAAGGATGACGGGATGACATGACATGGTTTGATAGATGGCATGTACCAGAAAATAAAAGTGGAAGGAAGAAACATACTGTGCCTACCCCAGACAAACAGAAAAAGTAAAAGAAAAGAGATATTATGAGCTTTTTAAATTAAAACAAGTCTACTCACCTTTAGGTACTACTTGCCCTCTCTTAACTTTAGAGAGCCACTTGGCTCCGGCTTTAGATCTTGCACTTAGTTGATCTTGACGTTGTAATCCTATCATGTGAACTAAACTAGGCCGCTTCTTCTTGGTTAGCCGATTCTGGAAACAGAAATAATATATTAACAATCAGACCTCTTTATTATTTTGAAACAACAAATCTGATTGATTTAAATTTCTTACATAAAATCATAATATATATATTGAAATTGCTTCAGAATTAAACTATAAATATCTCTAATTATCGGTTCGCTTAGAATGTGTATACAGGATGCACCATTATATAACATAACAAGTCAAGATACAAAACAGGTCCTAATAACGTACCTTGCATTTCGCTATCAGCCACATGAGCCATGTTGTCACTAGATTTAAAGGAGAAGGCGCAGTATTTGTGCGATGCATATTTCGAATCAACTTAGACAAACCGTATTTCCATTCTATATCTGATTGGGCCTGAAAATATTGTAAAATATTATATAGATTTAGGAATTAGTGCTAGAAATAATGTTAAATGAGTTCCCACCGTGATGATAAATGTTTAATATTATTATTTATGTCATCTAGTAAATATTCTGGTATATACAATATATAATAAGGACAGTCGTCAGTTTTATAAGTGTGTTGAATAAATAGCGTTCTGTATAGTTAGAAACATTTTTATTATAATTTATGTACACAAAATTATCATAAAAAAATGTTTTTAACTATACATAAATTATAAAATAGTCAACTTGACCATAATTTTTTAATTAGAAGTTCAAAACTTCTAGAGCATTTATCGATAGAAACTACATTTTAATCCTTTTGGCCTAGATTTAAATTTCAGTTTTCATTTATTTGTGAACGTGTCTACAAGTCATTTTACTGCTGAAAAGTGGTTGAAACGTCAGACTATAATGAAATATGAAATTAAAACTCATTACTTTTAATTACGTATAACACTCTCATAAACCTAAGAAATAAGTACACTAATAATAGACAAATGCGAATCATTAAGAGTAACTAATAGAAAACACATTCTTCTCACGGGAAAAAACATTTATTAATGCATTTCTCATGAGAGATTTTCAATTTCTAAAGTTATGATTGAGCTACATTGAAAACTCATAAAAACATTGTTTATAATATAAGCGTGTACTCAGTGCGTTAACATAGCTTTATTTTTACATTTAATATTCATTATTCATGATGATGAGACATGTTTATATTCATTGTAATTAGTCATTTTAATTGTTTCTTTAAATCCTTTGTTTATAAGGCGTGTTTGTTTGCGAGCAGCGTAGGCGATCTTTTAATCTGGTCACGCGTTACCTGGATCCTTTGGTATGTGTCTGACATCATAGCAATGAGCAGATTAATCAGTACCACCACAGACACCAACATGTATATCCCAAACACTATCTTGAATAAGTAATTTGTCCAGGCCGGCTGTATGTTGCTGTCATTACGGTGCACTCTCGTCTGTTCCGTGGTCGTTTGCCCAAACACCGCGAAGAACAACAGCTCGAAAGAGAAGATCGGATTCATAGTAACTGTGAACAAAGATTTGAAAACTTGGCGGGGACACTTAATTACCTGGATTCGTTGGTAAGTGTCCGACATCATCGCAATAAGGAGCGTTACTAGCACCACGACTGACATCAACATGTAGGCACCGAAGACTAGTTTGAACAGTGTCTGTGTCCACAAAGGCCGCAAGTTCGATATGTAGTTGAGGTCGGATAAGGTGATCTGGCCGAAAAGGGCGAAGAACAATTTCTCGAACGCCTCGAACGGTGACAACGTCGCTAGAAGGCAACAATCAAAATGGACCAACTCTTTTTCGAAGCTAAACTGCAAGGTAAGACTAATGCCAAGCCTTTATTAAATATTTCAATTTAAAAAAAAACCGTTATTTATTTATTTCAGCATTAATCTTACCTAATAGAATAGCTTTTTCTTCTAAGAAACTAACATTTATGGTAGATTGACACAATGTTATTGTAATGCATTTACTGATATAATAATAAAACTAATTAAAATTTAGTAACAAATCTTTGCAGTTAATTTTATGTTTCATTGTATCAATCAACCCCTCTGACTAGAAAGAGAGTGCTGAGCAACATCGACAGTGTTGGCGCGTGAAAACGCCATATCGACGACAAACAGCCAAACAAATCCGAAAACAGTGATACCTCAAGACACCGGCGTGACAAACGCAGGTAATAAGCCAGCCGCGGCATGCGCAAATAAAGTTGCTCCATTAAATGCGGTGAGGTCGGCCACTCATTCCACTAAAATTACTATTGTGATGCGCAATGCATGTTCTGTGTCCACATCTGAAACGCGAATTAATCTTTAAGCTTCTCCCAGATAGACTGGTCGTCATACAAGTTTCGATATTTATGTGATGGTCACAGCCTCTTGTTACTCAAATTCTTACAACTTTCAGGGTATATTTAAATTATCTGATGACCACTAGGTCTCTCTGGGAGACACTCCAAGTTACCAGTAGTGGATAATAAGTGTTCAGAAAATGCATTGAGCAATTAATTATCACGTTCTATTCTAAACCATTTATTTTGTTACACGATTTTATAATGAAAACTATAATGAACAAAATGTGTGACAACGAAATGTACAATCAAGTGGTATATTACAGGTCCTCATCACATCCACATTCTCAGTTCGTGTTAAACAGTAAACTAACGAAAAAGAATCAATTGACGATGATAACATTCTCGATGTGGTAAGAAATAACGAAGCTTTAAAGCAGATGCATGATTTATTAAAAATAAAAAATAATAAAAAAGCACATCGAGAAATAATGCGATCATCGTATAAAGTGACTCAATAATGAAAATTGAAATATTGTGTTGTTTTCGGTTCTTAAACACAGACTTACGCCCTGCTGGACCCTGTTTCCTTCTGTATGATTCCCCAGATGATATATCATTAGTCTGTCGTTTAGTTCGTTGGCTATCTATTATGTGACAAGTATAAGGATGACAATATGTTATATTTAATAATTTTTTAATTGATGGTTATTTTTAAGAACACATATTCATGAGTATTATAAACTTCTTAAGTCCATAATTTAATGTCTTCATGAATGGCATAAAGCATTTACAGAGAAATAACTCACCGTCTGAGAATAGTTTTCTTCTGGCTGTTCTAGCGTATTTATTATCTTCAGCTTTTAATATGTTTCTGAAGGGTTGATTCAGCGCTACTATGTGCATCGAGAAACCAAATACAAAAATGGCTAACACCGCAAGGAATCTTCCTAAATCTTTCATTAAGTCTCCTATAATAATTGCCCAGGGGCCAAAAAGATGATGGAAGGATAGAAAATCCATTATTTGAACACACGCTAATAGAAATGATAGTGCGAAGCATTGATTTCTACAGTACATTAAAGTTGGCCAGTATTTGGGCATAACAAATATCCAACCTATGACATGCGTTGCTACTCCTATCATGCCAAAAAGTAAAACTGCTATTTTAATCCATCCTAAACCTGATTTATCACTAGGATCTGTTAATTCAAATAATAAAAGTCCACTTAAACAAATAAGTAACATCCATTCATACCACCTTGGAAAAAGACTTTCCCTAAATATCGAATTATAAATAGGCGTAATGGCAACTAAAGCTAATAATACCATCAGGTATATATGTGATGTTAAATATGACATGAATCTAATTATTGGAACTTTACTATATTTATGACCTAAAGGAAGTGAAAACACTAGCCAAACGGGCGGACAGACTATAAATGCGAAAAAAAGGAACATAATTTTGATGCCAGTCCATTTGAGACTCCCTCTCCAGAGTTCCTGAAATAAATATATACGAGTAAGCATCAAAATATGAGGTTTTCAACAAGTTTTCGTGTAGTAGGGAAGTTACCTATTTTTTACCTGAAGATATCTCTGGACTACGGTATGGGCAATGACCTCTTTTTGTTCGTTCTCAATAAGGACATCTAAGAACTCAATGTTCCGGTTGTCGGTGGCGGTAAGTATGTGTCCAGCTGAACTGGATCCTGCTGCTGCTAACGCCAGCAACTCTGTGGCCATCGCCTCACATTGTTTGCCCGCCGCTATAAGATCTTTGGCACGCTCTTTTTCCTGCAAATAAAATATTATTTATTAATGTTCGAATATTAATTATATAAGTACATGACTCTAGATATAAAGCTTCAAATGAATATAACGCACCTTAGTAGATAACGTAATATAAATGTTAGATAATTTCGCAGCTGTATCAACCGGAGCCGGTGACACTAAGACGAATTCCTCTATTGGAATATTATTGTGATTCTTCGAACACACCATCAGATTATAAACAAATCTTTTGTCCTCCATTAAAGATTGAGTGTCATGTTCTTTATGCAAGAGATATTCAAGAACATCATTGTGGTTCTCCGATGCCGCAAACCAAATTGGGGCAAGGTTTAAATTTGTTTCACTTTTGGGAGATGCACCAGATTCACACAAAAGTTTTACGACATTTAGATGACCCGCTTTTGCTGCGCAGTGGAGTGGCGTCCATCCATTTTTGTCAGTAGAATTGATATCTGCTCCCTGACCTAATAACACTTCGACCATTTGGTAGTGCCCGTAGGTTGAAGCGATGTGTAACCCCGTTTTTCCATGGCGGTCTGTGCTTTGAAGTAGTTCTGCTGATCTGCTTAGTAACAGACCTACGATGGACATGTGCCCTCCGAAACAAGCGAGATGAAGAGGATTGTAACCCTGTAAAAATATAACCGATATTGTTGAAGTAAATTGAATTCGTTTTAAGAGTTCATCTAGTTGAGGAAAATTCAATAGTACTCACATTTTCTGTGCTTGCTGCGTCAGCTTGTACTCCAGCGGAGTTCAACAGTAATCTGACAACATTTTCATTACCATTATAAGCGGCAAGATGAAGCGGGGTTAACCCTGACTCCGCCCCTAGCACTGGCACTAGTGATGCACCTGTCGGGGGCTCTGACTTTACCGTTCCCGGTACTTGAGATAATAGCTCCCGAACAGTTTCTGTAGAATATAATCGAAATTATAATTTTACATTGTGAAATGAAAAAAAAAGGCAAAGAGTATTGGATTGCGTACCAGCTTGTCCATAATAAGCAGCTATATGCAACGGTGTAAGTCCCAACTTTTTACTTGATAATTTCAGCGTATTTGTTGATCTCATTACGTCTAAGACATTAGTATGGCCATGTTCGGCTGCTAAATGCACAGCTGTTAAACCAGCTCTATTTTCATCAGTACATGATGCACCAGCCCTAACTAACACTCTTACGACGTCCGCATGACCGCCTTCTGCAGCTAGCTGTAGAGGTGTCGAGTCATTCAACTTATTTCGCGCTGATATTACTCCAGTTCTATCAAATTTCATTAATTCTTCTATTACTTTTACGGAGCCCTGTATAGCTGCAATGTGCGCGCAAGTATTGCCATCTTTAGTTGTTGCCATGACTAAATTAGGATGTTGTTGTAAAAATAATTGTGCTACTTCAGAAAAATTATTTTGCGCAGCCGCATGGATGGGTTTTTGCCCTAATTCATCTGTCGCATCGATATTCGCTCCCAATTCAAGTAATAATCTACAAACTTCAATTTGACCACTTGCTGCAGCTAAATGTAAAGGAGTTTGCTTCTTTAGAGTTAGAATATCTATCATTGCGTTATGATCTCTAATTAAAAATTTGACTAAATGTGCGTAACCATTCATTGCAGCTAAATGCAAGGCAGCCCTACCATTTCGTGCTTTTGAATTAATAAATGCTTTGTTAGTTAATAACGCATCGCAAACTTGAAGGTATCCATACTCGGCTGCTAAATGTAACGCGGAACGGCCTTCTGTATCAAAAACATCAACTCTTGCATGATTTGTTAATAAAGTATTAACTAGTTCCATGTGGCCTCTATGACACGCTATTAATAATGGTGTCCAGCCTATTGAATTTTGCTTGTTTAATGCTCTACTAACGTCTGATGCCGATATATGAGCGATCATTTCTGACATAACATCATTGTTTCCTGCAATAGCACAATAATGAAATGCAGTTTCATGGTTATGTCTAGTTTGTAATGAAACATCAGCACCATTTTCTATAAGACATTTTACAACTTGTCTATCAGCTGTTGGTATTTTGACTTCCTCTTTAGTTATTTTACAAGCGTAATGAAGAGCACTAGCTCCGTCTTCATCCACAGCATCAATGTAAGTCGTGGCTATACTTTCCCCTTTGCGTTCTTTGACGAATGCTATTAAATGTCGTACAACATCGGGTTTACAACTACGACATGCCATGTGTAAAGGTGTTTCTCCAGTCTGCAAATATAAATTGTTATTGGTCACAATACATTCCGTATCTTGGAAATATTTGTGAATTTTTTAAAAAATTTCCGTAGTCATTTGGCAAAAATGAAAATCTTAAAAAATCTTCATATCGATCCGTCTTTGTATGTCACAGACATTTATTGAAATTTGATAAGCCAGTATAATATTATATATACGTTGCTACATAATGATGTAGTGTAACGATCAAAAAAATGAAAGAATAAGAAAGGCGACACATATTTTATGTTGTAGACCGTTGAAATTTTTTATTTTAATCTATTTAGTCGTGTCTGGTATCGTAAATTTTATAAAATCTTAACAATATTTTTAATTCACGTAAATAACGAAGTCAATAGGGTAGGAAATATTAGCTTCCAAAGTAGTAAAAGTTGTTGCACGCTTGACGTTACCTGATCAGAGGGATGAAAACAGTACTCTTCGTCCTTGGGAAATGATTTTCCATGTTGTCAAAAATTTTAAAACTATGCGAGCCATGTTTTTATATAGCCACTGTTAAATCACTGTATAAAATAGTAATTAAAGTATAATGAAAATTGTAGCATGATTTTATACTTATAATTTATTTTTCACTAAATTATTATTTAATTTGCATAAATTTTAGCCAATTATTTATTGTCATAAATGATTAAAAAAAAATTTAGCCGGTAGAATGTCACGTAGACGACGAAAAAGAAATTTACTTGATGGATATTTTATTAGATGAGTTCATCATTCATTTAACTGGTTTCTTTAGACAAGTAGTTGTTAGACTAACTAATTAGGTTTTTATTTACTTTTTTCATATTTGGAATGGAAAACAGAGTGTTAGCCTCTGGTGAAAGGCCTAATCAGGTACTCAAACTAACTAGCGCTCTCGCTACACTAATGTGCCAAAACCATCTTTTGCCTGAATAGGTTTCTTTCATCCCTTGTGTAACAATCAACTAGTTATCGAACCATGTAATGGAATATTATGATAAATATATAGATCGTTACAAAAATAATTTAAATGTAAATTGATTTGAATAATACTTTCAATTAAATGATTTTTTAAGGTTCTGTAGTCAAATAGACCCGTTCATTGTGCAACGACTGGCATGCACTTGCGTGATTGATAGCCCGTTGCTATATTTTATCAGCCTTTAATTTATTACTATTGGTTAAAATGTGACTTAAGCTCCATACAGGTAATACCAAAATTTAGCTAATCGTAAGTCAAATAAATACATAGTAAGATTTAGACATCTACTATTATGTGATTGTAAAACTTTTTATTAAAAAGATGTTCGCCTTTGATATCTAAGGTTTATTTTGTGTTATTAATATTTATTCAGCAGGCTAACCTCTTAAATTTTAAGCTAAAAGTATAACAATTTGTGGTAGTTTAGTAATTTTCAAGTCTAGCTGGGTGCGTTTAGACAATTTTTCTGGTCAAACACGTGAACAAATCTCGTGAATAGATCTTGCTCATCAACATTACTGATGTATAAAATATGTGTTGATCTTCTTTTGACACAGACTGCCAGGTGGTAAGAGTTTCCCGGCTGGGGTGGGCATCACCACTGTTCTTGAGTATACCAACATAGCAACTTTGAGTTGTGTTCTGGTATCAGTGGCCAGTTCCAGTCCCCCCTGACCTTCGAGGCTGGCAGCACATAGCATTTCGGTGATACAAGTGTCCATTTACGACGGTAAACGCTCTAAGGACGGTAGGCCGTCGGCTTGTTTGATATACTCAAGCCAGGGGCGGATTTAGAAATATGACGCCTGTAGGCTATTCAAATTTTACCGCCCCTACCGATAAATCGATACCCTAATTCACAATCATATTAATTAGATCATTTTTTTGTCAATAAAATTGTAACTTTATGATTTGTGTACATATCGTGAGACGTGTATAGTCTTGAATTAGACCTCCTTTTTACCGTAGTTTAAAGATTGTGTAAGACATAATATATAAAAAAATTGGCCCCAAAGGGGCGGCACCCTCCAAAATCTGCCGCCCTAGGCTCCAGCCTACTCAGCCTTTTTGGTAAATCCTCCACTGACTCAAGCAATAAAAATATATATCCATTCGATGCCGTGGTAGCTTAACCGTTAGCACACTCGCGTCCTAACCTTAAAGAGCGTGGGTTCGAATCCTGATCATCCATCACTTACACAGATTTCTGACCTAATGTGCATATTGTTACAATTACCACGTCCTCACGGTGAACGCGTGATGAAACCTTGCTGATGCTTATTGAGATAACCGATGTGTCAAACCTGCCAATCCACTTTGGAAAAGTGTGGCGGGTATACTGTTAGTTCCCCCTATAAATAAGAGGGCCGAGCCCAGCCGTGGGACGTTTGTGGGCTGTTATTATTACATACACTACATTCGTAATCTGTTTAATAATAATATAAATTAATAAATAATAAATAATAATTATTATTGTACCTTAGTTTTTCGTAATGGGTCCCCACCATCTTCTAATAGTAGAACTAAGGTGCCAAGGTTGCCATATTTAGCTGCCACGTGAACAGGTGTCTTTCCGTCTTCAGTAGCTTTATTTGGCCCAGCACCCGACTTTAACAACATCAAGGCACATTTTTCACCTATAAGTAAAAATAAGAAATTAAAATAAAATTGAATATTCATTACACGTAATGCCGAAATGAAGCGGTTTTGCTTTTATCGGTTCTCGTTTGAATAATTAGGCTTAAAAATGTAACATACATGAATATATTATGTACTAAAACGACTTAAATAATGCTGACATTAGACGGATGAACTAAATTGAATAAATGTGGTTAAAAGGCATAGAACTGAAAGGATACTATAGTATCCAATGACATTGACTGATTCACGTTTGTGTTTATATGGATCGCTTTAGTTGATCCATCTTAATCAAAAAACAGAAATGAAATGTTGTAAATTACAAATTAACTTAGAAATAAAACTATACTATAAACTAGTTGACCCGGCAAACTTCGTACCGCCTCAAAATCAATAAATAAAAAAAAACGTTGATTTCTGAACGACAGGACGAACATCAAACGATTGACGCAGTTTTTGGCGGGAACTGAAAGGAGATGTTGTGCTGTGCAGTTTTATTTTCTAAAAATGTGTAAAATTACTCTAAAATGAACAATAGTTGTAGGATATTGATAGTTTTTGAGTAGTAATTATGTGTTTTGTGAGAAATGTGAACTGTATAGTCAAATGTGGCCTTTTGAGTTGTCACAAGAACTCCGTTGAATGGCACTAGCTGATTACCAACAGTTCAACTGTGCTACACATGGGTTTAAGAAAATGAAGAAACTATATTGTAAACTAAGATCTGGCTTAAAGGCCTAGCTGTCAAGCCATAAACTTAAATAAATAAATAATCAAACGATTGACATTCAAAACCAAAAAAATGAAATAAACTTCACTTTTAAATTTCATTTCATTTCTGAACGACTTTTAAATTTAATTGATTGGCAGGGATTGGCAGGTAGGAATAGTTTATATGGGAAAGCGAAATTGTTGTTTTTACTATATTCCAATTTTTTTTTTCATATTTACTACCTTTTAAACCTTCCCTGGACTTCCACAAATAATTCAAAACCAAAATTAGCCAAATCAGTCCAGCCGTTCTCGAGTTTTAGCGAGACTAACGAACAGCAATTGATTTATATATATATATATAGATACGTAACAAATATATACACTACAAAGTAAACTATTGTAATATCGGCTTAACAACTTCTAAGACATTTTAACAACAGGTGAAATTTTAGGAACGGATGTTTTAGTTATACAGTGAAATCTGTATAACCTAGAAAGAGACCTACAATTTTTATCAGGCTTGTAGAGGCTTTGCATTTACCCTTGAGTTATATGTATTACGTATACATTATACATCATTAGCATTTACCCAGTTTCCCAAATAGGCATGTTAACATGACAGTTGTCTTATTTATAGAGGCATAGAGGGTCCCACTAGGAGAGATTATAGATCTATATGACTTGCGTTAAATCAAAACAAGGGTAACGTTTCGCATTTACCCACTTTTTTCAACTGTGACTATATCAATTTCCAGACAATTATTAAATTGACCAACTCCAACGGTACTGATTTTTTTCATCAGTTATTTTATTATTGTTCAATTCCTTCTGTACTATTTTTTTCTAGTATTTTCCAGTAAAATTTCTAGATTATTTCAATTGAGAAAATTGTGAATAATACCTTCAGGTATTCTTGCGGCGATGTGTAAGGGTGTTTCACGTTGTTTGCCTCCTCTTATATGAACATCAGCCCCATAGCCTAACAACGTTTCCACTACAGCTGGCTTGCATGATTCGACTGCTATGTGAAGAGCGGTGTAATTGTCCTGAAATGTGTTTATAAATTTAAAAAAAACGTGTGCGTCTCGGGACGCCCGACAGAAGCGATAACTTAGCCTGCCTATCGCTGCCGTATGCGTGAGAGAAAGGGAAGCCTGGCACCGTAAAGCGTTAAAAGTTATATCAAAAGTTATCACTTCAAAATTTCAAAATTAAAATTGAATATAATGATATGACAAACATTAGCGATGAAGGTAAACATCAAATTCAAGAGTTTTTATTCAAACTAAATTCCGGTGGAGAACATTTTTTAAGGCCATACAAATGAGTTAAAAAAATTAAGTATTGTTAATGCTGTTTATGAAGAAAAAGTGGTAAGAAATTCCCCAGCAACATATCCAGCTAAAAAATATTTCATATTTGTGTGTGTTTTTGTTTCTTTTTTTACGAATTTGGCTAGTAGGTAGAGGGCCCAGCTCATGGAAAGTGGTTACCGTCGCCTATGGACATTTGTAACACCAAAGGTGCTACCATGTGCTGTTGCTCTCTAAAGGGAGATTGGAAATTGACCTTTAATGCCGGAATACAACTCAAGGTTGTTACGGAGGCATGCTCTAGGCCAGGGGTGGTCATTCAGAGTGGCAAATAAAGGCAATAAAAAAACCCAAAGCCAGGTGGTATCTGGCTTTGGGTTATTTTATCGCCTCTTACGACAGGTCGTCCGGTCGCAGGAAATTGTATTCTTTCTCCGTTCGTTCACGGGTAATAATGACAAAACATAATAAAAAAACACAGTACTACATAATTATCTTCATAAATTTCTATAATGTTTGACGAAATAAATCGTTACACACAAAAATGGATCACCATCGTTTGGAAACCTGCATTTGTCCCTCCGTGAATCCAATACAAATGTGGGTATATGCTGTCCGGTTATTGAAAATCCTCGTTTTTATACTGTAGACCCCAAAATGCTTAGCGCGATATTATAATGTAAATAAAACATTTCTTACATTAGTCGTAACATCCACGCTCTCCCCTTTTTGTAGTAAAGTGTTGATGATTCCCACATGTCCATATCGCGCTGCGGTGTGTATGCTGCGAGCACCATCCTGAAATTTTGATTATCATCTCATTTTGAGACTTGCTGTGCTCAAAGTTATTATTAGCATATTTAATTTAATTGTTTATACATCTTCTGTGAGCAAGAAAATCATCTATGCTGATACGGTCATATTTTAAGGAAAAAGGCTAGTTATGTGGTGAATAAAATATAGCTACGCCGCCTAAGGCAGATCCCGGTAAGAGGGGTACGTTTAAGAAATGTTGACTTAACTTCGTGAGGACTGAAATGCTTACCAATGGTCTTACAATTAGTGATACCGAAGATTGCGTGAAATCGAGAAAAAAGTAGGAATGACCATATACATATGACCGTATGTACCGTCTCGGTTGTTTGTTAATTCTATTTAAAAAAAAAAACAAGCCAATTGTACTCATCTTATAATTGCTAGATTTTTCATACGACAAAAATTTATTAGGCCGAGATAATATTTTTGAAATATCATTTAGACCCTACAACCAAATTTTATATTTGTAAAAATAAAAGCGTATTAATAATTGTATAATTATACATAATTAATAGGTACATGTACTGTTTGTTACCTTGTTTGGCATATGAAGATAGACACCTTTCTTGAACAGCATCATAGCACAATCGGCATGGCCGTTTAAGGAGGCGATGTGCATCAATGTGCTCCCGTCTTTAGTTCTCTCAAATATGGATGCCTTGAATTTGTCAGCCAGAAGTTCTATAATCCCAGCGTGACCGTTTTCAGCTGCCAAATGCATTGGTGTGCGATCTAGAACGATTGAAAGATTTTTATTGATTTGAAAAGAATAATTGTATCTGAGCGGAAAAAATACTACACGAATATAATCACGACTCACGAATAATAATAATAAGCCAATTAACACATTTCACGTAGATTATGAAAGTACAGACTATGAACAAATACTTCAAAAAATTAAATTTTGACTAGACTCAAACCTAATATTTCGTCATCTACATAGATATGTACGTAGTAGCCACACATGAAATTAGAATAGAATAAGCGTATTACGGGAGAATTTCTTTCGCCTTCATTTATCACGACAGCAATAAAACGATGATCTGGATCATACCCGACAGGCATTATGAATGTCCCGCCTCAGTTTTATAGTTATATGCCTTTTTTAATTAAATCCTCCTATATAGCAGCAATCAAGCCAATTGAACCTCAGAGGATTGATTGAGGTACCTCATTGATTGCGCAGCTTTCGAACTTAACATCTCTGTGTTTATAGTGGTGGGACTTCCACAAATGTCCAGTATCGTTGTAATGGACATCTTGGGGTACATTTTGTTACCCTCTTTATTTAGTGGCCCATTATGTCACTCATTCACCCAAGAAAATGATTAATGATAATAACAGGTATTTACAGCAACAAGTTAAAATACGGGCATATTATATTCCACTACATTCTCCATCCAGAGACCTTGCTTTGATCGTCGGCCCATCACGCTAGGTTGCGTTTTATTAAATTAACCAACAGAAAATTTTATTTTAATTCAAAATAATATTATGCAGTTTTTAAAATCACCTTCATTATCAGCGATAGCGGCGTTGGCTCGTACTCCATAGAAGTACTTGACGAGAGGTTCGTCTCCTTCAGCGGCAGCTATATGAAGTGCAGTCTGACCCGCACCATTGGTGGCATCAACGACAGCTCCATAGTCTACCAGGATGCGTGCCATGTCCACATCTCGTCTTCTCGCAGCCAAATGAAGGGCCGTGTCTCCGGCAGGTGTCGAAGCCTGGGAGGGATACTCTTCATGTGGCTCGGCAAATCCGAGTAAAAGTTGACTATAGGCAACTATGTCAAGCGAATGTAAACCTTCTAAATGAGGTTACCTTTAATGTTTTCACGAAATATTTATGTAGTTGCCTGTAGTTAGAGAAAAGCGGTTGGCGGTAATTTATTGTTAATTGGGTGTACCTACTTTCTTAATCTCAGATCGGTAGAGAAGTGAAGTGCGTGTCAATCCAATTTGAGAAAAATAATGCTTTGAGCTACTTTCTGTTAAATTTCAACTATATCATTTTCAAACAGTGTATTTTAGAAAATATAATGTATGAGTAATGGCATTGGTTTGAGAAGCTAATAGGTTTGTTTAATGTAATTAATTTTATTATTCATGATTTGGATATTGGAAAAAATGCATGACCTAACCTACACTCGTATGCACTCAGCTACTTACATACCTTTAGTTGTTCCGCAGTCTGAGCGCTCAGTAGCTCGCGAACCATGCTCTGATTGCCCGCCTCCACCGCCAGCAGCAGTGGGATTTTGCCCCTCTGGAACACCAGGTCGCGAATTAGCTTTTTCCATTCCTTCTGTTTTGCGCGCTCTTTATTCAACTCAAGGAAGCTAAGTTCCAGTTTCTGCAGGTCTTTAGACTGCGAATTCGCGGGAGGACTGCGAACACCTGATGGCAAATTCTGATTCGAACTTTTTGGTCCATCTCTTCCGTTGTCAGACATCACGTAATGCAAACATATATAGCTCCTAAATTGCACTGAAATCCATGAGCTGCAGCGTCTTAGTCAAAGTTCACGGCATTCGCTGCATGCACTGCACGAATAGCTTTCAAACTGTGACACCGCAAACAATATTATCCGACTAGTATGCATTCAAATCTCCATAGGCGGAACAATTTATTGCGAAATCGATTGGCTATCGTGCTTCTCACTCCCATTCAATTTTGAATATAAACAGCCGAGTCGAGTGTTGCTACAATACCTACTTGTTCCTCCATAATTATTTTGTTAAACAAACACGAAATTATAATTTGAGGCCATTGGTAAAGCTGCCTTTCCCCAATCGTGACCAAGGACCGACTGAGACTTATTGTATTAAAATTAGTAATTTTGAAATTCAGCGCTGACGTTGTAACTAATATTCAGCGGCTGATTTGCATTGTAAATTCGCGTAACGTTACGTTCACGGGTCGGCTAAAGCTTGACGGATAATTAGCTAGTTTCTATTCGGGGGGAGTGGGGAGCGATTCAGACCCACTATCGGAATGTCCTTAAAACGCCAGCCTTGGGGGAGCGTTGGTTTTTCGGCCGATTGGAGGATAATTAGTGTATGTCAGATTATGCGTGTTATGTTACCCTAATTCAAAGTTTTATTGGTTTAGACGCGTGGTTTCTTTAAGTGTGCGAAGCTTTTGCGTCGGCGGTTGGTTTTGTTTATAAACGGTACGATCGAGGGGGTGTTCGGGGTAGTTCCTGAGAACGGGCGCATGGCAGTGCCAGGAGACAGGTGGCGCGCGTGGCTGCACGCGATCACAAGCCCATCATTGCATTTACTTATTTTGCTAGTAAATCATACACTTTTACCTCTACCTAAGGTTTCAAATTGGCATGCGCAAAAGAAATTCTTGTATTAACGTCTTCGATTTAAATCTACATACAATTTGTTTATTCAAAATTTATTTGATCAGGTCGATGTACTTATTTGTAACCGAAATTGAATTTTGTTTTTCTTTATTGTAAAACATCATATTTTCTCTGGTAGGTATTACAGGAGACAGGGACTTTTAGACCAAAGAAATGTAATGAGTTGAGATATAACTTAATGGAAAACATCAGCACTAAATTCTGATTGGAAGACGAGATATTTTAAAAATACAGTCAAAAATAAAATAAGTTACAGATTACCATACTTGTTTTACTCGAATGAATTTCAACAATTAATAATATCAAAACACAAAACACGATTAATTAATTCAAAATGACTAAATCCACTGCAATTATAATAAATACCAACACAATAAAAAGAAATCTTAAAATAACTCTATTCTTTTTACAGTCTGGGCCCAAAAAATTATGAAGGCTTATCCATCTCCTTTACTATAGAATAATTCTTGTGATTGAGATTATTTCATTTATTTAAATTGATACAGAAAAATCAAAAGATTTAAGTGTACTTATGTATGTTATATATGGTAAAGTTGAGTTACTTAAATGTCTGATTCTCTTTACAACTTTGGATATAAACTATTATTTGTAAATTCAATTAAATTATGATCATAGTGTTGGGATTTTGTGTCGTAATAAAGTGGGTTTGTGAGATGGACGGACAGATCAAGAAGATAAAATATTGAGTGTGTGTGGGCAATTCACACGCAGTAGAAGTGAAACTTCAGAGAATATACTCACAGATAATGCTTCTCGAACTTTTATTAATATAAATATAATTCCTTTAGCCTACATCCGTATACATATTATAATTAAAAATAAACTTAACTATCACTTTCAAATTTTCACTGTTAGTGAGTCTTAGTCTATAAAACATTATTATCAGTTTTATTTCGATTCAAATTGGACCTATGTTTAATCATCGGTCTTATTGACTCTCTAGTCTGTGCTGCAGAATGTAAGTAACACAGGTATCTCATTCTCTCGCAGGCTTAGTCCTATCGACTTATGTGTTTATCTCTTTTTAGTGTCGCTTTTTCGTTTCATGCAGTTTTAAATCGTAACGATTCTAAAGAAGTTTCACTTCAATAAAAAGTGTCCTTAAATGATGTACCAACTAATACAATAAAGAAAGCCACTATAAATAAATAAATTACTAAGTCCTAAAAATAAATTGTTTTACAAATTAAAATTAATCTAGAATATCTAGTGCCATATTAATGGAATATCTAGTGTAGTATTAATGATGAGCTAAAAAAGAATATTTAAATATTATATTATATTATAAATAAAATAAAATATAATTAAAAATAAAATTTAAAAGTGATACAATACCACCGAGTATCAAATCTCGGGGCTGTACAGCACATTTATTTTTGTTTATTATCGAGTTATAATAGAAAAGTGCGAATCAGAGGACATTATTTTGGAGGAAAAATAAAATGATTCTTTAATTAGCGAGCGGTATAGGTTTTTGACCGCGATCGCACACATCGAATGGAGCACGCTTATCTAGAAGGAACTCGTTATTAATACGGGTCTTGAAAACATCCAGAACTTCAGAAAAGTATATTTTACGCCGTGATCTACAAAAGTGGCCGCGAAACGCTTTTAATATCGCAATATGTACCAACATTAATAAACCTTAACAATGTATCAAGTGATTTATCGATAAGAAATATTGTTTACTAGCGAAGTCACAGCGAAGGTTGAAACGTTCCTTGATCGTTCGTCAGTCAGCAAATAGGCTTATTTACGATTGCTCAGCACGTTAGTGGTTTAAATTATCACATAAAATACGACCTTCGTGTGCGTCTTCTTTTAGTGGACCCTTCACAGTACGAATTACAATTGTAAAAAAGATTAATAAAGTGTATAAAATATAAAAAGAATTTTGGTAAATTAAAAAATATGTCTCTGACCTTAATACTTGTGAACATAAATACAAGATAATTATTATAAACTGGAGGTGTCGACGTCCTGTCCTGAAAAAATATAAATCTAGGACCCTATCTCAGCGGCAGCCACCGGTTCCAATTGTGAATCTAAACACCATCCGGAGACACAATCAAACAAACAAGTTTCATCTATGCGTGTTCCTACATTTTTTATTTTATTTATTGCAGGAGTTCAGCAGACAGACAGACGACCCACTTGATGGAAAGCGGTTACCATCGCCTATGGACATTTGCAACACCAAAGGTGCTACAAATGCACTGCTGCTCTTTTAAGGGAGACTGGAACCTAGTCACTAATGCCGGAACTCAACTCAAGGTTGTTATGGCGACATGCTTTAGACCAGGGGTGGTAGCTATCCAGTCGGGCAAATGCCCTATCACCTGGCAAAACATTTCTATGATTCATTTTTATTTATATACACAGATAGCTTAAACTATACTAGAAATAAAACGATTGGCTAATTTGGTACCATTGTTTTCAATAAATTAGGTAAATGAAGGAAGCTTAACTTATATTATATTCTACCTATAATCACTTAAGACTATAAGCAGAATACTGAGCCTAGGTCATCGAAGTTGATGGGTAAGGGTCTTAGAAGGCTGACTACGTTAGCTCGCTAGATCGCCATACTGATCCCTTGTCCGAGGTAGGAACCAGCCCTCTGATCTCCCGAAGTGTCAATAACTCGTTTTGAAATATCTTTGTAGAGGCTCATGGCCTCAGTACCCCACGTTCCAAGTGGTTCAACAGTAAACGGCACAAACATCTTATAATTAAAGACTTTGTACCATGTCACTGCTAGACGGAAGCATGCCTAGAAGGCTGGCTGCATTGCCGTGCTGGCTGGCAATGCTAATTCACTTTGCGAGTAAACAGCTGAACATCAAAGATTTCCCTACAAATTTTATTCTTGAAATTCTTTGCGCACGGACCTCACGAACCTAGTATCTCAACTCCAAACGGCACAATATTTGTTTCTTCGTTCTAAGAATCCATAGCTAATAATAATACTTATTGTATTGCTACTTCTTAGTGCCAAAATCAGGCGAATGGCCTACTTCACGACAAGTGACCGCCGTTGCCGATGGAGTATTTGCTTCTAGTGACGCTCTAAGGTTGATCTAATATCTCTTTCTTTCTATTCGATTCATACATTTGAATATTTTTCAAGGTCAAGGATGTTTATAGGCGCTGGATGAGAAAAGCTGAGGAACTGGGTATGTGGTGCAAATTTGGGAGGCTTACATCCAGCAGTGGACTGCGATTAGCTGACATTGATTTAATAATTTAGTGTTACAATACACATGTTTTTCATAAACTGCTATTTTGCGCATACTATACTGTATGCGCAAAGTATTATGTACTGTATATGTACATAATACTCTGTTGTTCGTACTTACCCCACAAGGGAACTGGCGTGAAGTTATGTATGTATGTATGTATGTACTATACTGTACACATCAAATTGATCGTGTACTAGCGGAGGGTGATGTCAGGAGCCTTAAGAAAAGACGAGCGTGCATGACAAGAGTTATGAATGTCAAAGAAGCAATTGAGGTGTGTAAGAATGGGCCTAAATGGCGCTCTGTTGTTCGTGCCTACCCCGCAAGGGAACTGGCGTGAAGTTATGTATGTATGTATGTACTATACTGTACCTTTTGTCTCACTCCCTATTCAGTGAGAAAATCTTATGAATTTCAACATATTCTTGCCCCAGAAGGCGGTAACGTTAGAACCGCGGTCTCGTTCGCTTGATATACGACGCAGCAAGCGGGAAAAGTTTCGGGCTATAGCTAACATACCTACCTTACTACAAGGGTGCACGTAATTGCCGATCTATGTCTCGGTATATTTGATATGCTATCTATAATATTATAAAATTCCAAATATGCCGTGTCTGTACATTGAAGCTGTTAAGAAAAACTAGGATAGACTATACAAACGATGAAGAACAAACACTGCCATTTTTTTTTAGATTTCTTATCTGTTTGTTGTTTTGTCTGTTTATTCGGGATTTACGTAAAAAGTATGGGGCCGATTTCAACGCGGTTTTCGCTGATAGACAGAGCTAATTCTTAGACTTAAACTATGTGCTATTTTTTATCCTTGAAATCCCGTGAGAATTTTTCTGAGAATGATTAAATTAAAAATTAGATTTAAATGGCCAGATTAAAAAAGTTTGAATTCCAATGTGATTTTTTTACTAATCGTTAGCAAATTAATGTAATAAAATGTGTGATATTTTATACCCCGGGAATCACGCGGAACTTTTCTCGGGAGCAATTTGAAGTGTTCCGGGTGCATAAAAACTAGCTTGTTCCGACACAGTTTTCACTAAAACGCTAGCTTACTTTATTTTTGCTGCCATACTTTGTGTCCCGGGAATCCGGCGGGAATTTCAAGTCAACCGTGTGTAGGAAGTCGAGAAGAAGAGGGGTAAAGAGATAGAGGGAGAATTATTTACTACTTTGTTTAATTTAAACTAGATTTAACCCGTAACATTAACCAGAGTATATAAATCACTCAAGATTTCGTTTAGTTTAACCCCCACCTTTTTTAATTGTTCGACTATTAATCATAAGATTTATGAGAGTAACTTAATGTTTCTTGTAGCATAATAAATTATCGTTACGGCGAATTGCCTAATTAAATATCACCTTCACGTATTGAAACTGATTTCGACGCTTATAAAATTGTTTTGCAGTGATACTATGTTTACTGTAATTGTTTCCTGTATTTTTATAAGGGATTATAGAACTAACTATATCTTTAAGGGATAACAGCAGGCATAGTTCACTAAACGCAGAGGTCCTGGGTTCGATTCCTAGCTTTGTAATTTTAGTAAATGAGTCTTCCGTTATTTGCCATGGTCTGGGTGTTTGGGATCCGAAGCAGAGTTGTATGTTGAGTGTTCCTCGTGGCACAAGCATAAATTGTTTATGTTTATATACTAATATTTATGTTTATTTATTGAAGTGAAAAATTCTTTAGGCACGTTGAGTACTTTTGGGATGGAGGAAAAGCTGTGAACTCGCGTGACCGTCATGCTCAGTTACAAAGTTTTCACTTCTGACTTGCAGTCCTACAACTGACAGTTTTCCTTATTATGCCGAAGATGCTTAATGGATAAGTATCGCGTTTTCGAATTTAGGCTGGCAAGAATGTACGACTTAGCTAGTTTTCTAACTTGATGTGCAGTCGTGCCGTATAAAAAGGTTCGCCAGTTGTCAAATTGATTCATTTAACGTTCAATAAAGTTTAAAATGACTTAGATCGAAGTTGTTTCATTGTCTATCTTGTCTAACGAGATTGTTTAGAGATGTAAAACCTTTTTTGTTGGTTTTAATATTTATAATAAGCGTAGTGTGATTATATCCTCGAACTCGAATTATCGACTTTAAGGTGACGAACCTTTCATACCGCGACTGTACATATTGTTACAAATACCATGCACTTACGGTGAAGGAATACGTCGTGATGAAACATACATATTAAAATAACCGATGTACAGTGACATGCCAAGCATTAGATGCGCCGTCGTGCAAAATACTGATAAACGTCTAAAATATATTTAAAAACTTGATGACGTCTTTCACACTTTGGCGCTATCGTGCGTCGTACGACCTGGACCATATAGACGGCGCGTCCCTACCGATGTGTCGAACCCGCCAATGAGCCATGGGTAAGCGTGGCAGGCAAACTGCCTGTTCCCTTTGAAAAAAAATGATGAGCTCCGAGTCCAGCAGTGGGACGTTATGGGCTGTTACTATAAGTTCTTATTATCTTTATATATGTGTGTATGTCACTTAACACTTAAACCCGTTGAACCGATTATAATAATGTTTGTGTGTGTTTGAGTGGGTCCTGGGATGATTTAGATTCACAATTGGATCAGCTAGGTAGCGTTGCAATCGGGTTTAAATTTTTTATTTTCTCAATGCAGGACAATGTCTGCTGGGTCCGCCAGATTTATTTATGAATTAAATATTGGTGTTAATATAATAAATTATGAGTTTCTTATGCTTACCCCGTCTGCTCTGAGTCGTATATCCTTTCCAGCTGCAGTTAGAAGTGCTCTCAGGATGCTTGTGGCTGTTCCAGTCTGTCTGCTTGCAACTATATGGACAGCAGTTTGTTGCCGACTCTGTATGGACAAATTTTAAGAATTAAAAACTAAAGGCTTATTTCCTTAGTAGCTGTGCCAGTCACTTCGTTTATATGGGACCTTGATTTCATATTCATACATTTTTAACCCTGCAAGATAACGAATTTTAGGGATTAAACCGTAATTTTAACTTAAATTCTTGTATATGTTTTATTACGATCAGGATTTAAAAGATATAAATAAAAGTTTTAAAACCTGCGCAGGTTTGTGGTTTAAACGTTCGCCTGCTTAAGTGTGATGTCCCTTTCTTTGATGATACCAATTATGAAGGCCAAGTAGTATACCTATATACAAATAAAACCCTATTTCCTAATTACATTGTACCAGTATGATCGTTTATTTAATCGGGTTCTTAAATTAGTCGTCTTTAATCTTTAATAATGATAGAAAGTTCTAGTGCAATGGTAAAGTACACCGACCATAAAAGCCCATAATTAGTAGCCAAAAGAATAAGCAAAGTTACATCAACCCGATGTTGTGAAAAGGCCGTAGCGCTGCGCTGTTGTAGCACACAGTTATAACCTTCGTAGCTCGTAGCAATGATACCAGTCTTTCAACACAGATGGCAGCATTAGTTTTTTATTAAATAAATACAAGTTCGTACACTTAACATACTTACTCTAATTCAAAAAATTAAAATATTAGATACATTTAGGGCCGCTTGCATAACCATCGCCTTTAAATAAAATTAGTTAATCATATTAAACTGCCTAAATAAGTTTTACACAAAAAGTATTGACAGTTCTTTAAACATATTTAACGGCAAATTTTGCGCTGTGCAAGACGCTAATTGTATTTAAGGGTGTTAAATACGTTTTGTGTTTCTTAAATAAATTTAAGCAATCTTATGCAAGCGGCCCTTAAAGTGTTTAATCATACGATAGCCTTTTCTTGTTAGGTGTCGGGTGTGTTGTGAATTTAGTTTATTTAGGCGATTTTTATTCCTTAGAATTCTTCTTCATTGGTAATAAGTAAATTGCTTACCCCTCCTGTAGCAAATGGATCCACTCCCCGTTTTGATAAGAGTAACTTGACGATATCCTCTCTGGAGTACATTGCTGATATGTGGAGAACATTGTAGTTGTCCTGTGAAGTAACATAATATAAGAAAATATTAAAACATGAGACTTTTGTATCATAGATAGTAGGATCATAAATGTTATGGACATGTAATGAGGAGGGATGAATGTCACATGATAAAAAAGTGTTGAACTGGGGCCCAATTCTGCTTATTTATTACTCAACAAAATCACCGGACATTATTGTCTCAAGCGTAGGTTTGCCTGATTTCGGTATTCTGTTAGTTCCAATGGCGTACCACGGGCACGAGACTATCTTTATAATTATTTATATTCATAAAAATTACTTAAAGGATCTTGTTTAAGTAATTTTTGAGAATAGGGTATTTTGCTTAAATGCGTTTTTTTTATTCTGAAGCTGAACAACAATAACAGTGGACATTTATCGCCTCAACGTAATACAACCATCCTTGTGTGAGGACTGCTATGCACTTGCCAGATTTTTAACGTCTTCCCGTTATAGTCAGTTAAAAATAACGAATGAAGTCGCGGTTAAAAGCTAATATTTTACAAAAAATAATTTATGTATACAATAAGTATACAGTTGGTTGAGACAAATATCGCGTGCAACTAGAGCCTTTCCAGACGTTTGCACGTATTACCTTAATTAGAATATACATATTGCACGCTTTGTTGAAAGTTTGTTGCAATAGCTAGTTTAGAAGGATAAAAGTTGACTGCGATAATTCATTTCTTATTGAACGTAGGCCATCATCATCATCTTAGCGTTAAGTCCCGGTTGGGTTCGGGGCGTCTGCCTGGAAGCCCGGGGTCCGCTTTCCTAGTTTTTCTTCTCCACTTCGCACGGTTTTTTGCATCACATTTGTGAGACCATTAGTACGCATATCACTTTTTATTTTACGACTTCAAGCCAGCATTTTTTGGGCGCACTCGTCCGAGAATCTGGCGGACGCGCTAGCTAGACATTTGTTCCCTACGTAAGTAGCCGGTTTCCGTAAAACGTGGCCGTACCAACGTAGGCGACACTTGCAGTTTATCAGCTATGTCACGGATATGAAGGCTGCCGAAAATTCGAGTTTCTAACGCGGTCCTTCCTCGTGACTCCACACATTCACCGCAGCATATTCATCTCCGTGACATGCAGCTTTTGCTTGTGTTACTCAAGTTAAGGCCACGCTTCACTGAACATAGATCACATTGCATTACTAAAACCCCTGGCGTCCATCCCAGCCAGTCAGAACAAAGTAAGCAACGGAGAGTTCGGTTATGAATCTCTTGCCCGCTACCAATCCTAAGTATTCTGCATTTCAATGAACTATGCGGGCCAATGCTTTGACTGTAACTACAGAGAATTTTGAACATACATACATACATAACTTCACGCCAGTTCCCTTGCGGGGTAGGCACGAACAACAGAGTGCCATTTAGGCTTATTCTTACACACCTCACTTGCCTCTTTGACATTCATAACTCTTGTCATGCACACTCGTCTGTTCTTAAGGCTCCTGACATCACCTTCTGCCAGTACACGATCAATTTGATCATGGAAGGTGTGTCGTGGCCTTCCACGACTTCTGCATCCATCCACTTTTGCATTGTATATCTGTTTAGTCATTCTTTCATCATGCATTCTTTCCACATGCCCGAACCACCGGAGAATTTTGAACAGTGTAAAGAATTCTGCAACATAGATATGTTTATGGTGTATGTTTGTCACGAACAGGAACATCTAGGTAAGCGGGCACCTTAGACTGCGTTTCTACCTGACATCAGGCGCAATGTCGGCCTCTCGGAAAATTCAGCCTCTCTATGTTTACGTCCGCAAAGCTCGAAAAGTACTTAATAGATTTATATGAATTTTTACATAAAGCTGATATCGGACAAATCATTTCTGTCTTTCAATTCGGTAAAGCAACCAAACTGATCCATATAATCAAAATCTTCAATCATTCAGTGCTACTGAAGACCATCACGTTTTTTCAGTTATGTGCCTTTCCACAAAAAGGTTCAATTGGTTGATCTGTATACTTTAGTTATCTATAATAATATAAAATTCTAAACATGCCATGTCTGTACTTTGGAGCTATTTAACAAAATAACTGGATAGACTTTATAAACGACGGAGAACACGATGCAATTTTTTTTAGATTTCTTGTATGTTTGTTTGGGATTCACGTAAAAACTACTGGGCTGATTTCGATGCAGTTTTCGCTGATCGACAGCAAATTCTTAGACGCAAGAATTTTTTTAAATGATCATATTGAAATATTTTTTTAAATTTCATTACGATTTTTTCACTGATCAAGTGCAAATTTTACGTAATAAAATGTGTGATATATTTTCCACTAGGAGCAAGTTGAAGTTGTTCGAGTGCATAAAAATTTGCTTGTTCCGACACAGTTTTGACTAAAACAAAACCTTACTACATTCTTCTTTCATTGCTACGGTAGTTTGTGCCTCGGGAATTGCAAGTCAAGCGTGGACGAAGACGCAAGCATATCCTAGTATTAGTATAACGTTGTATACACGAGTGTTTTATATACTTTTTATTCTATATACATAAATTCAACTTTCAAAAAGTAGTCAAGTAGTCGATAGATAGACTTCTCTAAAATATAATATCAGATTGCGTCACAGTGAAGCGGTGGTCGGGTTTAGATAGTATAACCTATTTATTTATTTTTTATTCTAAATTAAGTGTACCCAAAAACTTTTCTACTTCTACTTTGAATAGATTACTTTTATTACTGTATACGTGGAATAGTAGTTGCGAATGAGTTTTCTTCTGATTATAATGCAAAAGGAAATGTAATGCGTGTGTTGCGTGCCTTATGATTGCCAAAGGCTGCCTGCCATTCATTGGTCACTATGAAGTGACGTCATGTTTGAATAAATTACGTTTATGAGTACGAACACTTTCTAAAGAATGCTGTCTTAGTAGTTTTAGGTCTTTGTGATCATTACTAATGCTGACATTAGACGAATCGACTAAATGGATACTATTCTTATTAAAAGGGACGGAACCTAACGGACACGATAGTATTCAATTATATTGAATGATTCAAATTTACGTTTACATGGATCACTTTGGTTGATTCATAAATAAAAATCGCGCTTAAAACCGTTTAAAATGCTATCTATAGGATGAGTAATCATTTATTTATTTAATTTATTTGTTTGTTTGGGAAACATACAATAATTAATATTCTTAAATATAAAACATAAAATTAATACATATATCAATCAAGTTTCCACTAAAAAATATCCTATATAATAAAAATAAAAATTGGCTCAAATAAATCACCATTTAAAAAAAAATTGTCTGTGAGTTTGTCTGTAAATTTATATTAAGACTAGCTAAAGCCCGCGACTTCATCCGCGTGATATTTATTATGCCTTATACAGCTGTTTAAGTAATTAAAGTTTTTTTAACTATCTATACATAAGTTATCACTATACAAAATTTCATTTAAATTGGTCTAGTCGTTTCGGAGATTATCCCGTACAAACAGACAGACAAACAGTTTAACACAAATTAGTTCTATTTCACTTCTTACATCCTCCTGACTCGGTTTTTAGCATTTTTTTTCATTGTACAGAAATTCGACCTCTACAGTTTTATTATATGTATAGATTATCTTTTCTGATCACATTGAATACATTGCGGACAATGCACACCGAAAACTAGATTTTATACAAAGAAAAGAACACAGTACAATAACAGTCTTTTAATGATATTTTTCTATAGAAAGGTACATATATCTATATATAGGAATATGTTATATGGCATAAGTCCGGAGCGTCTTAGAATATTGCAGTTCCATATTTTGGGATCCGCCCTACGAACATGCAATGGAGCGCATCCAAAATAATCTTAGTTTTAAACAACATTTCAATAACAGCAATAGTATAGTTATATATTTATTATTTAAAAAATGTAAGTAATCTTACAATAGTTATGTATACCATTATCGCCGTTTACAATGTAATTAATTTATTCCTACCACTGGTTGTCTTGAAGAGAGCGTTTTATAAGTAATAAGGCCGACCTTTGTATAAACTCGGAATAGGACTGCTAGTGTCTAAGTTGTTCTGTAATGGTGTACAATAAAGAATTATCTATCTATCCAATTCTAAGGATTACAAAATTATGTGCTCTAAATTTACTTCTCATAGTTTGAGAACTGCATTATATAGGTCTTGCCTACGTTATAGCACACATTAGCGCTATTGATCTACATGGTTGGGTAGAAATCACCGACTGAGTCCTATCAAGCAATCTACGAGTGGCGGCTTCAAGCTACTGCAATTACGAAGCAATTACTGTGCCTATTTAGGTACTTGCTATTACGTATGTATAAATTATGATAATTTCAATACTTCAGAAGATTTACTTTGCAATTAATAACAATTATTATTAGAAAAAAGTATATATTTATTACCTAATGCATGTATAAAGATATTAAAATTGTCACAGTATCAATACATTCTGCCTGTAACAAAGAGTCTAAAATTAGCCGAATGTCAAAAGGGGTGGAAGTTCCATTCCCCCTTCCTTTATCTTATTACCCTATCTCCCTTGCTATCCCATCCGTACTAACGTATCTCCTAGATGATGAGGGGGCTAGAGCCTATTCCTTCAAAGTCAAATGTTTGTATTCCAAATAAGTTCTACTGGAGAACACTTTGAAGGTCATATATATAATATTCTTTGTACACCGCTTCGCAACGTGTTACCGCTGTTTTATCTTGTTGTATCTTTGTCTCTCTGTTCTTGTCTATTCCATCCTAAGGGGATGGGATAGAGAGGGCAGTAAGATAGAACAGCTAAAAACTGGTGTTGCAATCGTTTATAAGCAATGACATGACGACGGTAAGTACTCTCCATCAGGCGGCGCAATAAAAAAAAATTGTGTGTGTGTGCAGTTCACACGCATTAGAAGTGAAACAGTGTGACAAGGGGTGGAAGGGCTTCTAAATTTCGTGACGTCACATTTCATATATTATATCGTTATAGTATATTTAAGCTTTAATACACGAAACTTGAAGTATCGACGAAAAACTTCAAAACATTTCGAACTCTATCTGTATGTATGTAGCTGAAACTGTAAAGAAGGAAATTTAATGGTTTTTGTTTAATAATTTGTTGAACTTACGTTGTTTCTGGCGCCGACGTCTGACCCTAGCTCGATGAGTCGCTCCACGAAGGATGTTCGGTTGTCCTTCACCGCATACATCAGTGGTGTCATGCCTGTCGTCTGGAACAATAAGAACGCTATCAAAATTGTGCTAGGTTTCTATTGAATATTTCGGACTTAGACAAGAAAATCGAATTGTTTCAAATAAACCGAGGCAATGAATTTAAAAATATCAGAAGATTAATAACTTTTTTAGTGTGATTGAAATATACCTAATAATAATAATTTATTCATTTTTAGACATATAAATCCATAAAAACAATTTGAAAAATTAAATTAAATAATAAAAATTAGAATTAAAGTAAATTTCAGAAATGCAGTAAGTTATTAGTTTAAAAAATCATTCACATACATATTTATATTTTATTTTAATTAATTATTGTAAGCAGAAATCTGCAGCTAGTTCCAATATATTTTTGCTTGATGTCGAAGACGGCTAGTAATGGCCGCAATTATGTAACATTGTCAACAGTTCTGGGCTAATTTTCGAACAGGTAGGTATTTTACAGGGAAATCAAGTGAGACATTTATTGTTATCGTACAAAATGTTACAGCCTCCTTTATTTTGTACCGCTATTACGTTATGACGTCATTGCTCTAACGATTCAAATAGCTGATTGATTTTAGTTAAAATTATTCTATAATAAAAATTTGAAAGTAAAGTGGTATTACAGGTATCACTTATATATATAATAATAGGTATAATTTGTTCCATTCTGTAACAGTTCATAAGACGAATTTCTTGTATATTCTACGGTATCTTTCTGTGTATTGTTCCAAGAAAAAAAGCCGTGTATAAATTCATAATCCTTATATTCGTTATTTGTAATATTGCATAAGGGATGTTAATACATATGGGTTTATTTGCTAAGAGTAATTAAGGGCAAATTTTACGGCACTGTAATAACTGGTACCCGTATCAAAAGATCAAATCTTACAAACAATCCATACTTAAATGTAAAAGTGACTTACTTGAATATTTATATAAAAATTATACACTTATGTTCCTAATTAGTTTTATTTTGTTCCAATTATATAAATACCATGGAAGATAAATACTACGGATGGCAATTGCATATTAAAACTCCCTAAATTTTAAAATAAATATTAGATGATATCACATATTATTCTTTCTTCATTCTTCTTGTTTATATTATGTTTATTTATGAACAAATCAATAAAAATATAGGTTTGTTATTTTTAATAATGTATTTATAAGCTCGTCAGGGTTATATAAACTCAGGAAAGCTTTATTCATCAAAGTCATCATGGTATGGCATGAATATGTAGGTATATTTATGAAATTAACATCTTTTGGGAAAGATAAATATGCATAAACGCGGAATCTGAAAATTACGCATTTTTTTTGTATTCAAAGGCTTTACATATGGTTTGCTATGGTATAATAACGACACTAAAATCATCGGTAAGCCATCATTTAGACAATAAATTAATAATCATTACAATTAATTACGAAACACGTGCATTATATTGATATAAATAATGTTCAATTTTAGCGTGTCGATTTACCTAATAATTATAATAAAAACACAATTACTTTAATTTTGGGATTAGTCTACAAATGTAACATAATATATGACATGATCAAAATAATCCCATTTTTATTTTTTATTTTTTTTGAATTATTATTATTATTTTTTTTTTTTTTACAATCATATATACATTTATTCATCTAGAAATTATAATTCAAATATAATTAAATATAACTTAATTTATTAAAGATAAAAACTACAAATAGTAAATAGGTCCCAAATCACCGTCAGTTGGGAACGTTCCCAAAACGCTGGCTGCATTGCCACGTTGTATGGCAACGCTTATGCGTTGCCCAAAATACAGGCCAGCGTTTTGGTTTCGTGAGACATCTATCAACCGTTTTGATAGGTCTCGATAAAGGCGATGGGTTTCTGGACCCCATGGCCCGAGAGTTTCGACACCAAAAGCCGCAAATATATATCCACTACCAACGGATGCATATTTGCGGCGTTTTAGGTCCTCTTGTCGGGCGGCAGCTGCACCAGCTACCACAGCCGTATCCGGAAGATGGGACGCTGCCAAAGTGTCAACGCACGTTGCGTCCCAAACTAATGGTCGTCCCATCTTCCATGGCACCAAAGACATCCCGTCCGGTCTCTTGCCATCGTCGCGACACAGTCCATTTGGCTCTAAAATGGCTGGGGTCCCGGTGGTGACAAGAGCCCGGCGGATAATGTCATTTAGTGCAGCATGGCGTGGTATTCTGCCGGCGCTTCTGACGCATGACAAGCCATGGTGACCTGAACCACCGACTTTATCTCCGCATTGACAGTGATGAGGGACTACAGTCGGTGCCCCCAGTCGAATAGAGGCAGCAATCCTAAATGTAGTGTCATCTAGGAGTGTGCCTAAATTTGATGAGGGCAGCGCCTGAAGCCACAAGCCTGACTCCCATTTTGAGACTGCTAAGAGGCGGGCTCGCTCAGCTTCGTTGACACTAGTGGATAAGAGATTTTTATACACCAACTTGCTGAGCGGCCCGTCCCAAAGCTTCTGTGATTTGGGCTCTGCTGGATAATTTTGACTCGGGCATGCTAGTGACCATGCGTTTCTAGCCTCAGCCAAGTATGGGACCTCAAAATCACTTAGTGACGGATTTATTAGTTTGCCAATGAGGTCCACAGTACTATAAACTGAGGACAGAAAAGCAGGTAAAGCTACATCTGAGATTTTGCGTATTCCCAAGCCGCCTAGCCTGATTGGCAGGGTAGCTTGGGTCCACGTGCGGTCTTCAAAATCAAATGGTAAATTTAAAATGGAAGTGAGCGATTGTCTAATGGTGGAATCCAAAACAGTTAGTATATTTGAGTGCTTCCACAGGGGAGAGCACCGTAGGACGTACATAAAATTTGGAACAAATAAGCAATGCCGAATAATAAAATAAGCACTGTGTTTGCTTATTATTTTTAAGTTGTCTACTTTGTGTGTAAAATTTTGAATTTTGTCGTCAAAGAAAGAGTTAAAAGATTCTTCGAAGACAGGTGCCCCGAGGAGGGTCAAATTTTTTTTACTTACAATTTTTAAATTTGGGGCCAGATTTATAAGTTCAGAAATGAGGTAGTCACAATTTTCATTTATGAACAGTTCACATTTTGAAAAATTTAGTTCCAGGTCTATTTTGCCGAATTCTTCAGTTAGCATGGTCAAATCATTTTTCAGTGTACCTAAGTCGCCTCCTAGGGTACCGTCATCTAAATACCAAACGTTAAATTTTGAATTTAGCCTTTCTATGACTGGGTGAATGGCTAGTGAAAAAATTGCAGGCCCGAGCGGGTCTCCCTGCTGACAACCAGTAGCCGAATAAATTAAATGGTTTTTGTATAGTAGAAATGAATTTTCACCGTAACACTGCCAAACGTATCTGTAGATTTTGGGAAAATGTCTTTTGATTTGGTTCAGCAGGGCAAATCGGTTTACCGAATTAAAAGCGTTTTTCACATCCACCTTAAGGATCGCTTCACAACTATTGCTGGCAGTGAAAGCTCTGAGAGAATGTACCGCCGCCTCGCAGCCACCCTTTGTACCGAATCCTAACTGATGTGGTAAAAAATAGCTGGAGCTTAAATCTTTTATCGCTCGACAGCATATTTTCGCTGCGAGACGCCGGTACGTCATGCCGACTGCTATAGGGCGGATACTTCTATCTTTTTTAGTTAGTGCACATAAGTTGGCACCATAAAGGATTGGCAATATTTCTTTCGATACTGTTCCAGAAAGCATCAAATTAACCAAATCTGTCATGTCTTTCAAAAGTTTCTCGCCGGCGCTACCAGTGTCCCCACTCAACAAATCTTTTAAATGTTGCGGAGTGAGGCCGTCTAGTCCACCGGCAGAGCCACATTTGAAGGACATGACAGCTGCAAGTACTTCATCTGAGGTTGCGCGCAAACAATCTATATCATTTCCCTCGTCCAGCAACTGGGGACTCGATCCTGGAGGTGGATGTTTGTCAGCCAAAGCACGGAGTGTAATCTCATTGCAAGGAGCTATGTCATCATCTGAAAATAAAATCCGTGCGGCTCCCTTAATATCACCGTCGGATAGCTTGGATTCCACAAGCCGCTTTAAACGTCTTGTGGATTCCTTACGCTTACCGGAACTACTTGGGTTATCAGTGAAATCTAAAAATTTTAGTTGTTTACAGTTTTTCTTAATTTTGGAGGTTGCAGTACTTCTATCATTCTGTGTTATATTTAAAACTTGGTAAGGAAGCAATAATAAATTCTCCCAGGTACATATAGAATTTTCATTTACTACTTTTCGTATTGTTTGAGAAAAGGTTTCGCATACTGTAATTCTGGCCGCACGGGGAATTCTTTTTAAAATTGGCAATGTTTGTTTACATATTGATATTTTTTTCCAAAAAGGTGTAGGGGTTGTGTTATCGTTAGATTGCGGTAAAGGTAAAGTGTTTGAGGAGTCATCTTGGTCTTTGTGTGCTTTACCAAGATGGATCCTCAAACCTCTTATGCCTTTAAAAAAGCGTACCTGGGAGCATTTATTACATTGGATTAAATTGTCAGATGATGTATCAGGTTGTGGCTGTAACATGCAAATTGAAGAATTAAAAACTTAAATAATACGTAAAAATAGTCATGATACATATATACATTCATACAAGAATAACTTATAATGTAAATTAATGTTCGATATACCTATGTGTCCGATGTTTTGACTAGCAAATAAATATTTATAATAATATATACATACAAAAAAAAAAAAAAAAAAAAATAGTTCACAATTCACAAAAACGATAGGAGGGGAGATATTTGGTTTCGTTCATGTATTCAACTTCTTCAAAATCGTCACATTCTCCTGTTATCTAGGTTATTTGTTTTTCTTGGCTTTTTAAAATCTTTTGACTGTAAAACTGTAATCTTAATCTCTCTGTACTCTTCAAATTCATCATGCGACTGTTGGGTGAATATTTAGGCAGGAATCCAAAATATTTAGAATAAATCTGGGTGCATCCAAACGATGAATATGACAGCGTAGGTAACCATGGAGGAAATCACGGTGTTCCTTGTCAACTTTTAGTTTCTATTATAGCTCTAATTTCTAACATATAAAATGTAACAATTTGCTCCAGAGTGTTGAGAATGTCCTTATTATTTCTATTTTATGGCATTTTAAATTATTTTCTTACAGAATTTTATGTTGACGGTGACAACGTCAATCAATGGACATCAAAATAATTAATAATTTTAAAATCAAATATTACGGCATTGCTAAAAAACCACGATATTTTGTAATTTGTAAGTAAAACCTCAGATTAATAATATTCAGAGACAAAGTTTTTACCTCACTTGCTAAATGTCAGGCAAAGAAACTAGATCCATACAGCATGAATATCAATATTATTCAATCAAATTGTACATTTTTGAATGACATGGAATTTTAGATTTTTCACATTATTGTGATTAAGGTAATTATTATATTTTTGTAGTTTGTATATATAATTACCGACAACATCCAATAACAATGTTAGACAAACAATATATAGGTGTGAGGGGTGTTCGAAGGTGACAAGGACAGTGGGTTAGGTTAGGTTATCTGCCTACCAATGCCCAATGGCAGGACCGACCTTAACTCTTGTTTAAATTATCAACGAATAAATGGAAACCAGTCTAAATATAATCTAACCTAAACCACTGTCCTTGTCAGTGGTTACACCTTCGACTTATACAAACATATGAAATATCTGTCCACAAATACATTTAAACAAAGACTACACAAACGACTGTTGCATAAATGTTTTTACACCGTAAACGAATTTTTTGGTCAATTTTTGAGAAAATTAAAAATACATTCAATATTTGAAATAAATGTATTTTCTTTTTAATATCCTTAGAGAAAATTTGCACGCCTCATACGCCAAACATGTCAGTCTTGTACCCTTATGTCATATCGAATTTATGTACCATGTCTTAAGCAAATAAATGCATGAAAAAATTATACGAACAGCTTCATTTACAAATAATAAATGGGTCCCAAATCACCGTCTGTTGGGAACGTTCCCAGAATGCTGACCGCGTTATCACGTTGAATGGCAACGCCTATGCGCTTATGTGTATGTTTGTCATGTCTATAGAGCCCAACGTTGTGGACGGACACACTTATCAATTTTTTTTATAGTATATTTAATCCCTTATCCATTTCCTCTACTGTCTCATCTTCGTTAATCCATCCATGAGGCTAACAACGCGTTGGTATCGTCCTTAGTGTTTTTAATTTTGTATATTAGTCGATAAACCTTTTGGCTTAATTATCATTAGGTAAAGAAATAACTTCCTCTTGCCCTGATTTGGTTTATCGACTTTAGGTAGGAGCTTCCTGTAGTCTGCAATATCCGGTGTGGCTTTTAGCCGATTAATATCCGCCGAAGTTGACCCAGCCCTAACCCGGCCACTGCTTACTCACGTCCGGTCTTGTCGATTATTTCTTATACGTGGATAGTAATTACTATTGATGAGCTAAAAGTTATTGCGAATTGGGCATTACACGCATGATTCAAGGAATAAATCTATAAAAGGTTTTTTTAAAGGTGCAAAGTTACTATAAATAATAAACAAGATATTATAAATTAAACTGTACTGAATATATAATTTTACAATAAATTGTAAAACAACGTAGGTAAGTAACAAAGAGTGCGTGTTTTAATACCGTGCAATCATCTAATTTTTAAAATATCATAATAGTAACAATTATAAAAACTGTTGAAACAATAATTTAAATATATTTGATTCGTTAGAATTATGATTTCATAATATCCATGTACTATGTCCATTCAGTAAATACATTCAGTACATCCATTCATTACGGCCATACAAAGAGGTTGTTGTTTCTTATGACGCAGAAAAATGTTTCTGTTGATGAAATTTTAAAAATGTACTTATACACATTTTTAATGTTCGCTTACCCTAAAGGAAGAGAACCAGCTGTTAGTGGCTGAAAGAAAGGTTCGCCGTAAGATTTTGGGCCCAACAAGGAAAGACGGTGACAGCTGGAAGGTCTGAACCAACGTCGAAATTGAGAACTTCGAGGCCTAGCCTAACATTATAGGCGAGATAAAATCTCACCACCTCCGTAGGCTCGGTCCCGTGGAACGGAAGGGAGAGGATTGAAGTGTGAAGAGGGCCTGTTTGGGACGTTCCGATGGGCGACGCCCGCTCGGTCGCCCCAAGTACCGGTGGAGAGACAGAGTGGAGGCTGGTGACAGGTGGACCTGTGTGAGCTTCAAGCCCTTAACTGGCAAGAAATCGCACAGGACAGAATTAGGTGGCGTGTTCTCGTCTCGGAGGCCAAGACACATTTTGGGTCGCTGAGCCAACGGAGTCAGTTTGTACAATCACAAGTTGTTCATCTGTCTGTCTGTTCATCTGTCTATATGTCACTGACATTTTTCTTTACGTATACTTTTGAACTAAATAGTTTTACCTAGACAAGTTGCTGGGAAGGTTCTTAAAACAAAAGTAACACGTTGTGAAGCAGTCTACTTAGAATAAAAAGTAAACTTATAGACACGTTTCTTACTTACTTACTCTTAACAAGTGTGCACTTGTTTTATTATCGGTTAAAATGTGCCGCAAGTAAAATCAAAGATGCCAGTGCCTTCACTGGATCTTTTCAGAAGGAACTGTATTTATATAGCTCCTCTTATTTATAACTCTACCAACTGAAATTACAAATTCACTCAAAACTAAAATTCATTGTAGTCTTAAAAAAGTGGCTGATCAAAGAGTGTTACTATACTTAATTTCTCAAAAAGTGTTTGTCGTTATTATCTATATGGGAAAGCTTAATGATTTATTTGTTATTTTTTTCTTTTGATGTTTTTTTTTATTTATTACTGAAGGCTATTTGTCGTTTCTGAATTAGAATATTTATGCAAATTTAATTTTAGTTTGTCAAAATTGTCATTTTATTTACCACTAAGTGGTAGAATATGTTGTACATCTACAATTGTATAACACCTGTATAAACTACATTCTTGCAAATAAAGATATTGATTGATTGCTTTTCATTTGGAATATGAGGAAAGTAATTAAAAACCTGGTTAATTAAACAGACCATATTTTATTAAAACATAAATTAATAATATTGGTAAGATTGTATATATTTAAAGAATAAAGACACTATTTTATTTTCAAATCTTAAAAATTGTTGAAAGTCGTGAATTATCTTGAAAAGTAAAAGTCTTGATCAGACTTCATCAGTCATTAGGTCAAATTAATCAATTATCAATTAAAATATAAAAGTATATGAAAAGTAAGTCAATTTTATTAAGAAACGATACACTGAAACGAAACAATTGCTCTGGAAAATGGTATATGTAGAAAATTGCTTGTCCCAAGATATCACAGTACTTTTAACTGAACTATTGTCATTATTTTCAAAGTACTTATTACGTTAAGACTTTAAAGGCATCGTTTTACAATATAATATATTTTGAAAGGTTTTACATCATGAATTCGTCACTTTTTTATTTTTTTGATTATGGCGTAGTATCATATAATCGAAAAGGCAAGTACCAAAAAAAGAATTTTCAAATTATAGTCAAGATGAAAGACACGTAACAAAAAGAATGTTAAACTACTAGATGAATTGGTACAAATGTAAAAGTAGACCAAAGAGATGGATGGATTGTGTGAAGGATGATATTATGATTTGTGGTGTGACAGAAGATGTATGTCAGAATAGAGGAGTGTGGAATGGGCCGACCCCAAATAGTTGAGGTGAAATAAAAGAGAATGAGTCAAGTAATTTGAGAATCGTTCTTATAGCAAAATGGGAGGCCTGAGCTCAACTGTTGGACATTTCTGGACTGTTTTTATACAGAGTAGTGTAATAAGAAATGAAACGCCTACGCGCAATGACTAAGTCAAAGTGTTCGTACACGGGCCGATTATTCGTAACATTCAGCAAGGTCACTGCTCGCGTGCTTTTTGCCTTGTTATATGAATAATGGCTGCCCAAATAAAGATTGCATCGGATCAAGACAGTAGGCAGGCGTAACACAATGTTCTTTGTTTCAACAAAGGGGTTGCTTAATTGGTGGATCAGGTATGTAAGTAATTCTGATTAGAGGTGTTTAATTTATTTATTTATGTCTTATTAAAACGTATCTTTCTCAAACATTTAACAGTCAATATAATACAGAGTAAATAAATCTAAACCAAAAATGGAGGCGTATATAAGAAATCATCCGTGCGTGCCCATCTGTGCAGGAACGGAGAAAGAATACAATTTCCTGCGGCCAGGCGGCCTGTCATAACAGGCAACAATACAACCCACAGCCAGATAGGGTATTTGCTCATCTAGATGGATACCACCCCTGGTCTAGAGTATGCCGCGATAACAACCTTGAGTTGTGTTCCGGTATTAGTGGCTAGGTTCCAGTCCCTCTTTAGAGAGCGGCAGCACTTTGGTGGCACCTTTGGTGTTACGAATGTCCAAAGGCGATGGTAATCGCTATCCATCAGGTGTGCCATCTCATGCCATAAAAAATATATGACGTCATCAGTTTGTAAAACTACTCGTAAAAGGAGTTTAAACCATGATATTTTAAAACTAATATAGTTATTATTTCAATGCCTGTTATTTTATTTGTAAATAGTATTAGAATTTATTGTAACATGTATGTACTTTCGATTCTTGTTATTTAAAAAAAGAACCTAAATCTGTTTAAAACCGCTTTCCATCAGGTGAGCCGTGTGCCTGTCTGCTGAACTCATGCAATAAAGAAAAATAACAAAGTATAGAAATAATAGCAAGAAAACATTAAAATGATTATCTAATTAAGCTTTCATAACTTTTTGACACTAAACTTCTGATGTGAAAACTACAATAAATAATAAATAATGAAACCTTTGAAACTTCCTAACAGTTAACGATGTAAATAACCGTTTAGAAAAATTAGAAATTTGATGATGATTTTTTAGGGTTTCGTATTCATGGGACTTTTCTTATTTTAAATCAAAATAAAAACTGGTGTGCGTTTCTGAAGTTGTAAAAAGTGTGTCCTTAAGTTCTCAAATACATGGTGAAAAATTTTGAAAACATTGAATACTTCAAAGAAAATTAATTTTAACATAATACAATATTTAGTTTGTGAGCTATAGGATATTTTTGATGATAATTTTCGTAATACCGAAGTAAGAAAGAGAGTTGGTCTGAAAGAGAGTGTCGGGGTGAAGGTAAGGAAAGGAATGCTCCGGTGGTTCGGGCATGTGGAAAGAATGCATGATGAAAGAATGACTAAACAGATATACAATGCAAAAGTGGATGGATGCAGAAGTCGTGGAAGGCCACGACACACCTTCCATGATCAAATTGATCGTGTACTAGCAGAAGGTGATGTCAGGAGCCTTAAGAACAGACGAGCGTGCATGACAAGAGTTATGAATGTCAAAGAAGCAAGTGAGGTATGTAAGAATAAGCCTAAATGGCGCTCTGCTATTCGTGCCTACCCCGCAAGGGAACTGGGGTGAAGGTATGTATGTATGTATAATTTTCGTGTAATGGGGCGTAATCAAATCATAATAGTGGACGTTTGTTGCCACCCCTAGTACAGTCACATGTATTAATTATAAAGATCTAAGAAAACTGCCACGGGTTGTCTGGAAGAGATCGCTTCTTAGCGTAAGACCGCCCATTGTGCACATTTAGAATATTTTTAGGCTATAAGTTTTTCTGTGTTTTCTGTAATGGTGTACAATAAAGTGTTATCTATCTATCTAAAAATCGCATATCGCGATAAAGTTGGACCCATCTTAAATAACCCTTTCCTGTACGTTGTCTGACATGTTCTTGGCCGCTTTCTGTATGAATTAAAAAAAAAATAGTTTTACAATATATCCATTGGAATATAAAGGGGTGAACATTTAAGTAAAATATCGTGCACAAATGTTACATTGAAAAATGTTGAAAAGTAAAAAAAAACTGTTTTATTGAATTGTTTTTTAACACTTTCTACATATGCGTTAATTAATAAAATTAACATTAATAAAATGTCTTCTTTGATGCTTCTAAAATAGAACAATATTTTGTGTGAAGATAGTCAATGATTGACATCCTTCGAAAGACATCAACGCTCGCCGCTTAAGTTATATTTCCGAAACGCATACTTTATCTGTTGTTATATTAGAAAATATTTGCATTTATTGCGGACGCCGTTTGAACAAATAAATAATGTGAAATTAGCAAATCGTAATCTTTCTTACATTTTATACGTTCCATATTTTAATATTTTCAGTGTGTAATTGTATAATCGATTTAAATTATAACGTTTCCTAATACTTCATAGTTCGCAGAGCGATTCAGCATTGCCATTTAGCATGGCAATGCAGCCAGCTTAAGCACGCTTACATCTAATAATGATCTGGCACACAGTCTAAAATTAGATAATAATAACTTATTTTATTTACTTGTTTATAACATCCTGTTATTTTAGCATTTAATTGATCGATTAATACAATCGAATAAGACATCAAATAAAAGGATTCCTAAATACAAATAGATAAATAAAAGGATTCCTAAATACAAATAGATAACTTCAGAAGTTTCATTTTATCTAAATAATACATAACTTCACGCCAGATCCCTTGCGGGGTAGGCACAAACAACAGAGCGCCATTCAGGCTTATTCTTACACACCTCACTTGCTTCTTTGAAATTCATAACTCTTGTAACTAATCTAAATAATGCAGTTATTATTTTAAAATACATCTAAGGACGAAAAACATTACCCAAATACCACTATTACAATCTTCATTTAAATAAACTACAAAAATATTTGAATTTGTAGAAACTAATTTGATTTTTTCTGTAAATATAATTTACAATAACATCCCTCTTTTAGCGTAGCTATAGGGCCTGGGGGAGAGAAAGACAGAGTTTACGTCTTTTGAATCGTACAAGCATTAATTTTTATTTGATTCGGAAAACAAACAACTACATATTTACTATTGTTTAAATTATTTTACTAACCATGATATTAAAAAGAAAGAAATAGATGGAAAAGAAAAGAAAATGGAATATATCAAATTCATGACATGAAATTATTGCGCTAATATTTTAAACTAGTGTCTGACTAAAAGCTTCTTTAGACTTTGTGAATTAACATTAAACAAATCTCTATCCTGTGCAGCAGCTGATTAGTTGTTAAGAAACATAGTTGTAATTTTCAAGACCAGTCTAATAACACCCAACAAGCCTCTGTACAAGTATTTGGATTTTAATAAAATGGCCGTGGAGCCCAAGAAATTGTATTACTTTAGAATAATCACTAATGCCCTCTTTTGACAAATATGGAACAAAGTAACCGTATTACTATGAAATTACACTCGTCCTTAATTTATGTATATTCTGCTTGAATCCCCAGCTTTTAAATAATTCATGAGAGAATAAAGAGCCATTGCGATTTTATAACGCATGTAGGCTAATGCTGCGGAAATCCGTTTTATATATAGGCTTCACATAAAAACAACAATACAATGTATGTTACGAACTCTTTTGTAATTCGATGTTTTGTAATTGACATTTGTATGTTTTGTCCATTGTTTCGTAGCCCGAATAAAATTCACTATTGTTTTCTTTATTCTTTGATATGTATATAGAGTTCGCAATTACTATAAAATTATAAAGCTCGAAGAACTATTTTACATTTGCAGGTTAAGAAACTGGTAGACTGTCCGCGAGAACAATAGCACCATTGGGGCTCTGAAGGTAGTTATCGCTGCCTATATACGTATATTTGCAATACTAAAAAGCTGATGTGTTATCTACTGAAGAGTGGGACCTTTCAATCTCTTTACGCATTTACCGCTTTGAAGAGCTTATAATATAACGCACTGGGAGAACCGTGGGAGCTCATTCCTGCAACTTTTTACCAAAATATGTAAGCAATAACAATACAAGTATGGCAATAAAAAGGACCAAGATCGGTACAAAATAGGAGGATAATTTTTGAAATCTCTAGGAGGCTTACGTGCTGTTAACACTGATTGAAAGTCTTATAATAGGGCTCTTTGGAATGTATAACGTTAAACCAATTACTGAATAATCATCATAACAGTATTAAAAAAATAATTTATTTAAAATGAAGTACACTTATGAATATTATAACTCCTACATATTGTACAATGTTGAACATAAATCTAAGGCAACTAAACGGCAATTTTTTATAGTTGTAAATGAAGTAGGCTACTAAGGCATAATCGGACAAAAAACACGGTGTTACGTAAAGCTATGGCACCGCTAGAACACATTTATTCCCAAGTTGTTCAACGCGAGGCTAATTTTAGTGTTTTAGCTCAATGGCACTCGAATAACAATGGCCTTCTAAATATTAGACAGGTCAGCATTAGCCAAGGATGTTGCGGCTGACGCCAAGGTCAGAAATCTCCCATCGATTACCGTGAACGGGCAGCCGGGGCTTTCGGGCACGCAAAACTCCTTGCCGGTACCCTTGACACAGAAACGGTCACTTCACGGCGTGGGTTACGATTTACACCCGAAAATTATGTAGGACGGGAGGTAAAAATATCGTTTTTAGCCGGAAATAGGGGTGTTCTCGGCCGGCCACTCGCGAGCCTCCGCTACGTTTGGAATTCCTAATAGCTTGTTCGAATTCCTTTACCTTTGAAGTTATAGAACACCGGACTGTGATGTTATTCTTAAAATAACTGAAATTTAATTTAATTTTTCAGCTAAAAATAGTTTTTATATTAACGGCAATATGTCCTTTCGAATTTGTTCAACCATTTTATGTTGTCAGATTTTTATATTACATACATACATACATAACTTCACACCAGTTCCCTTGCAGGTTAGGCACGAAAAACAGAGCGCCATTCAGACTTATTCTTACACACCTCACTTGCTTCTTTGCCATTCATAGCTCTTGTCATGCACGCTCGTCTGTTCTTAAGGCTCCTAACATCACCTTCTGCTAGTACACGATCAATTTGATCATGGAAGGTGTGTCATTTTTATATTACACATAACTTTATTTCAGCATTTGCTAAGTTGGATCATTTGTGGGTCTAAGTCCCACACGTTGAATGTATTTGAAAGAAATTACTATTACTAAATAAAAATTTATAAATAAAATTAAATTACGATCAAGACAACTTACTTATTTATCATGACAAACAAGAGTGCGGAAACTTGTGACCAGAAATTCTAATGTTATTAGATTACACATAAACAAATACAGTTGTTAAGATAACATTTTATCAAATGTTAAAAATGTTACAAAAGAAATAACACCAAACACTTTTCAACCAATAACCAATGTGCTATTGACGCTTTATACTTGTACCTACTTAAGACGTTATAAGTTCTACAAAAGTTGGCTTCTACAAAATCTATAGGGCTACGATGTTTTGTAAGATGATAAAAGGTATCCTAGTTGATTTGCAGACAAGAGTTGCAGTTTAAAAACGGTACTAATTTAGCAGAGAAAGTAATAACATAGGCTGAGCAGATGCAATGTTTGTATTTGATAACACAATGCCAAAAATAATGAAAAACCAAATAGAAAAGTCGATAGAAGATTAAAAACACTTTGCTAACAACATATCAATGCTTTAATTAATACCTGAAATGAAAAAGCAGGTATTAACAAAAATATTGTTTAAAACAGGCAAAAACTTTGAAACGTTGTTTAGTTATTTTCTGAAAATAATAAATAAAAACTTAATAGCCAATAATATAAAAAAGGGTTCTTTAAAATTCTATTGTATTACTTACAATTATTGTACATACTTATGTAAAGTATATACAATACTAAATTAAAATAATAAATTCATTGCAACAACTATTTATGTAACCTTTTTTGTCAACCCTACTGACCATCGAGGCGTGACACCATGTGGCTACTAGCAAACCTTCTGCGCACGGGTATAAGGTTTAAATACTTTTGTAAACTGAAATTAAAAAAATATCTTGTATCTTCAGTTTGTGGCACCAAAAGCAAATAATGCTTAATTGAATACATTTTTCGCAAGTACAATAATTGAAAGGCAATTATTTTAAGAATCATTAATATACTTTACTTTCATCACTTAAATCACTTTAGTAGCGACTTTTCTTAAGGTTTCGGGATATACCTTACTTTTTTTATATATATATATATATATATATATATATATATATATATATATATATATATATATACACACTATATATACATATATATATATACACTATATATACATATATATATATATATATATATATACATACATACATACATAACTTCACGCCAGTTCCCTTGCGGGGTAGGCACGAACAACAGAGTGCCATTTAGGCTTATTCTTACACACCTCACTTGCCTCTTTGACATTCATAACTCGTGTCATGCAAGCTCGTCTGTTCTTAAGGCTCCTGACATCACCTTCTGCTAGTACTGCTAGTATCTATTGTGTATGAGTTTGCAATTACAATTTCGATCTAGAAGGATAAACGACACCCTCATGCTATATATATATAATCCTGTAATGTACTATTACTGAAAAAACTGTATATCAAATTAAGCATAAGTAAATGCGAAAAATTGCATCTCCATGTATGCAATATTTTTCAGATTTGTTTCTACTGTTACTTGTGAAAAATATCCTCTATATTTATAAATCAATTACCCTTGTCAGGAATCGGCTGATTTTGAAAAATAAACAGTATTAATATACCAAATTAATGTGTAAAATAGAAAATTTTCATCAATCATTTTCGGAAACAACCTTTTCTATTGGTTTGCCGTTAGACATTCCTTCACAAAAATTAATCCATATAAGCTACACTATGAATTGGGGTAATAATACAATTTTATTTTTCAAAATCACCAGATCCTATTCCTGAATCGCGTACTTAATTGATTTTTTCAATGATACCACTTTAGTTCTTATCAAAATCGGCCTCGAGACTCCTTTGAATATTTTTGGCTATTTCGTATAGTTTAGGGTTTGCCCTGAAGACCCACTTCTCTCTTTATTTTGCAAAAATATTTCAAATGTAATGGTAAGTTTACCCATATCCACCCAGTAGTTTCTAAGAAGAAATTTATGTGACATACAAATGTAGACAGACAGATAGACTGACTAACATACGAAAAAACAAGGGTTCCGTTCTTGTCAAAACGGCTATGATACCATAAAAACTTTCAAAGGACTTTGTCACACAATAGACGAAGTAAATTTTACTTAAGTAAGTAAAAGAAGTATTATATTCAAAAGCAAAATTTTTTACTCAAAATATGTACCACTGGAGAACATTTTTTGCAGGTCATAGATATAAGTTAAATTTTAAACCTTACGCCGCTTCGCAAAGTAATATCGCTATTTAAGGAAAAGATGCAACAAGAAACTCTCCAGCAACACGTTAGCTAAAAATTTCCAAAAAACATAAACACAATTGATAAGGTTCCTAACATATTATATTTTCCAATATGGTATACAGACATCTTATAGTATTATTATACTGGTATGGATGGATATACTTTGTAATTATGAAGTATTATATTTCTTTTAGTTTTTTTGTAGCGGACGGTCGCGCGTCACCGTCTGACACACTTACAACACGCCATAGACCTAGTAGCCAACTAAAACCCCTGTTAATATTTAGCTTAAGCATTTAACAGTGAATAGTGCACACTTTACGCGAGTCAAAAATAGAACCTTATATTTATTGTTATTAATAATAGTAGCAATGTTATCGTGATTACTTCTTTTTCGTATCGATCTATCAACACTATAAACTTTTTGATCGGTTTTTGTTAACTTTGACATATTTTTGGAATTTCTTTTCGAAGAAATACCTAGTCTGTTTTCTTTATTAACTATTTTTTGTGTTGCAAGCAAATTTGCTTAGCCAAAAAAAAGTAGAAAGCGGGAAATAACTATTGACATTTCATACCATGGAAGGTCTACAACAGTCAAATTGTCCAATTCCTCTGTTTTATGGAGGTCTCAAGCAAGTTATGACTTTACACACACATTAAACTATTGTTATTGAAGGATATTTGAATGTATTTATTCATCTATAAACGTTATATACAAATTTATTTATTAATAACAATAACAATTGAACAGATACGGAAAAAAGCTAAACTAACTTAAAAATAAGATTAAATACAAAAATAAACTAAATAATAAATAGTAAGACAATCCTATAAATAAACCTAGCTTTAAAAAAAACCTGTATCAAAGCCCGTCCAGCCCCACCAGACCACAGATTATTGAAGGAGGATACAGAAATTAATAATTGCTGAGTAAAAAACGTAACTTGAAAACCCCAAAATCCTATATAATAAGAAGGTGCCATATTTGATTTTTTCTTGTTTGGCATTTTATTATTTAAAACAAAGTATTTTAGACCAAATCAGTCAATAATTGAAAAGAAATGAAAAAAGAAATTTGGACGAATAATATGCCCCTAAATTTTCTGTTTCTGGATTTGTTGGAAGCCTTAAACTGCATTCCTTGCATGTTGCTCTCGTGAACATAGAATTCCAACGAGGTGCCAAAAATCTATATTGAGAGTAGCGGAGATACCATGATTATAATTCAATGGTTCAGATTGGTATTTGTAGTACCAAAACTCTTTCCCTATAAGAGTTAGCGTTCATCACGGATCTGGCCTTAGTCCGTTTTTGTTCAGCGTGATAAAGGATAAATTATCCGATAGCGTTAAAGACGCATATCAATATCTTCATGGTTCAACATAATCAGGAGTTGCATGTCACAGAAAGGATTGTGCTGCGGTGGATGTATATTGTCAAATAGAACAATCGCGGTAGGAACTCTCACATTTGCTGTAGCGTTCATGTCTGTGACAAAGCAGTCACACTGCAAGAGAGTCGCCTGAATTAGTACGGCTTTATTTTACGGAAATCGACAAGTATTAGAGAATAAATGTTTAGCCATGCCTCTCCGCCAGGTCCTGATAGAAGAGGTAAGACTTATAAAGGCTGGCTTGACTTCGTAAAGGATGATGTTCATGTTAAAAGTGTCACGATACGGTCAAAGACCTCGCAAAGTGAAGGAGAAAATATAGGAAAACGTCCGGACTCCGAAACGGATGCTCTGAACACAACTGGAGTTTCATGCTAGGGTGAGGATGTCTGAGTACCTACCGTCTTCTTTGGGTAAGGTGCTAAGAACCCTGGCCAAACTATATATATCGTTAGTCATAGTGATCAGTTAATAGAGTTAAGTACCAGCCTTCTCATCCATTGAAAAGTTGATTAGAGGTTTTAAGAGTTGTTAATAGAGACTCATGACCTGAAGATGCAATGAAATAATTCACAATCCAAAATCGACTGCTGTTTCATCCTACAATAACAACCAAATAAATCATACATATGGCAATAGGGGATCGATCCGAGCGTTGCGTTTCGTGGAAACAGTAAAACTGTAAAAATGTGGAAAGATGTAGCACGACAGGCACGCGACCGTTGCCAAGATATCGAACATACAGCTATTGGAGATACAAAAAGTTACTGACGAAACAGGATTTACGTTCATGTGCAATGTAAAACAAACCAAAGGTAGTTTGAACTTCTATAAGTTGTGTTTTATACACCAGATATCAATTGCATTACGGATTCCTCAGTTTTTCCAGTATGAACCTTGAATCTATATTTAGTGATAAATCATATAATTATTCTTGGAAACCTGTAAGACGAATATTATTTGCTTATAGCTCTTGATGGCTTAGTAGATACCGCACCCTTATAACATTCAAATTACGAGAGAGGATCAAATTATAGATAGATAGATGACACTTTATTGTACACCATTACAGAAAAACTTATGAACTAGTATTAGTCTAATTGGATACAAAGGGCAGTCTTATCGCTAAAAAGCGATCTCTTCCAGACAACCCGTGGCAAGAATATTCTGATTAGGAGTGGCGACGGTGGTATACTTAATTATTGTACGATTACTTACATTATACATTATAGCTGAAGATCAAGAGAAGACATGTATCGCTTAGGCAATTTTGGAGCTTTGGACGAGAGTGGCGGATATACATTGAAAACATGATTAATTCTCAATTACATGTATACTGGTAACCACAATTTTTTTTGCAGTTTCACTACATTATTATGTAGCAGCGTGTAAAATATAGCGTATTAATTAATTTCATCCAGTACCAGTTCCTGAGAAAAATTATCATTACGTACAAAGGCAGACGGACGACCATGACGATTGCATAAGGATTCTGTCTTTACTAAAATGGGTAGTTACTAGCTACCTTAAACTCGGCTTAACAACTACAAGTTTTGCTCTTGGAAGCTTCTAAGACCAAGCATGTACTACAGTGGTCAATATTGAACTCATCCTTTCAAAGCTAAGTCCGGTATTGTTAAATCGTAATGCGACTTTTTAGAGGCTGATGATGCAAATAAATTAATATATTGTATTTTTTTGATATTTTACGTAACATAAACGCGCACGTTCAATGAATTTACCACTTTTCCCTCTGTATTCGAATATCTTGACGTGCTGGGGGTCGATTAAACAAAGCTTAATTTGCGAGGGCTTACAGAAACTTAGGCTACAGTTTCGTAGTTTGAAGTGATTTTTCACACCTTTGAAATTTTGCTCGTTAAATGTTATAGCCACTAAATTTTTAGAAATATTGCTGCGATTTTGAAGCTGAGGATTATAAGAAGGTTATTTTTATGAAAAAATATAATTATATTATTTTTATAACTAAAAAGTTTTCATAGAGCTGTAAATTTAAGTTTTAATAGTTATTTGGGTGATATTTTTTTAGTTATTTTGGTAATAGTGTCATTTTCTTTTGATAATAATATGAAAAGTCTGCAGTGCTGGGTGGCTTTGTATGGGATCTTGTGACATTAAAAAGTTTGTAGTAAATTGGCAATCATTTCAAATTCGGTTTTTTTTAGCAGACAGGCCGATGGGCCACTTGATGGAAAGCGGTTACCATCGCCTATGGACATTTGCAATACCAAAGGTGCTACAAATGCGCTGCTGCTCTCTTAAGGGAGACTGGAACCTGGTCACTAATACCGGAACACAATTCAAGATTGTTATGGCGACATACTTTAGAGCAGGGGTGGTAGCCATCCAGTCGGGCAAATGCCCTACAACCTGGATGTGGGTTGTTTTGTCGCCTCTTACGACAGGCCGCCCGGCAGCAGGAAATTATATTCTTTCTCCGTTCCTGCACGGATAATTTTTTTACTATACTTGTATTAAAAGCGTTTTCTGTGTTTTTCGGAAATGTATTCATACATCAACAATAAGTGCTTTAAAACGCAGAACGGCATTATAACAAAAATGTTAAGGATATGACATTTCAGATCTGGATGTATTTACATAGGTATATTTGAAAATTATTATACTGGTTCAAGTTACAAACGGTTTACGGTTACGGTTACAAATATGAAATTATTCGGATTATCTGATAATTTCCGATAGTTTCAGTTAATATGGATATTATAGTACATTATGGTACTAGTGTGTAACATTGGTGATTACCGCCGAGGCGCCATTGAGACTCGAGCCGTAGGCGAGGGTCTTAAGAGAGCCGAGGACGGTAATCATCAATACACACGTGTATCATACGACGTTTTTCAACACACTTGTGAATAAAATAACAACAAAAACTCATTTTATTTAGTAGATAAAAAAAGTTATATATGAGTGAAAGTTTTATTTATTAAACACATACGAGTTACAATTATCTATTTAAATAAGAAGTTGCATGAAATGAGCAAGCAATAGGAACATTAATTTATTTGTTCTATAGAACACGATCTTTTTTTTTGAATAAAAACTTTTTTAAGAACAAAGCAACTCAACCAATAAAATTTAAAAAAAGAATCTATAACTCACTAGTGAGTTATAATGTTTTTTACTCACAGTTTGATAATGGGTGTCATTCTGTGCCTAATTGCGGTGACCATAGAGCCACTTTATGAGCAAGTGTGTTGAAAAATATTTTACGAGTTGCAAAAGGACAATACAAATATCTAACAAGGTAACAATTTCGCACCTGAAAACATAACAACGTGTCTTTGTTGTCAATATTTAATCATTAATGGAATATACGCATACAGACATTATCCGAAATTTTTATATCTAAATCGGTTACAGTTTCGTATAACCTATAGTTTTGGTTACGATTAAGGAGCTCCAAAACATTCTTACATTACATACATAAAAAAAGGAATTTGTTTTTTTAAATTACCCTCTATTAACAACGGGCAACGGCTCTATTAGCAACGGACTTGCTTTGATATTGCCAACAAAGAGTTTAGTTAAAAATATCGAAATACCATAAAACCTCTTAGATTAGCTAAGTTGGTCGCTTTTTAAGGTGAATGTATTATGTAAATGTTAGCTAATCCATAGATTTGTATGACTTAAATTAAATTAATTATACATTATACATTAACGCCATAAATTTCTAATTAACATTTTTATAATAAATTCTACTATTATGCTAATATAAAATCATTTTTATAAGTGAATGTAGATACTAGTAACATACGTTGATTATTTGACACGTTTGTTTACAATTACGTACATTGGCATTAAATGTGTATATTTATGTAGAAAAACTTTAGTTAGCAACAGATGATTGCGTAGTAGATGCTTTTCACAAAAAATCCACTATTGCCTAGCCTTTTGTTCTGGACTGGTTGTAAAGTTTGGCGTTAACTAAATGTAATTTGTTAAATAGTGTTATTTTCAAAAATAATTTTGATACCACTTTGGTGAGCAATAAGGATTTGAACCTTTGGAACTGTGTTAAAGTCGGTGTAGCGTTTTAAAATTTGCAAAATAATAAATAAGACTTGAGTTAATATTGTATTTCAAGGCCATTAATATAAAAATAAAGAAAATGTTTATATATTACTCCGGAATTTGCATTTGTTTGACAAAAACATGATATTAAAGTTATCAAATAAATTGCTTGGCGGTGTAGCATGTTTCAGGCCCATTTCGTGTGTAAATAATTGTAAATTTTGCGATCTAGTCTAATCTTTAGGTCTAAGTAAATAACTAAATGAAGATAAAATTACCAAAAGGGTATCAAGATTGGGTTGTGGAAGCTAAATTACCATACCATTATGTTACTTCTAAATTATCATAATAAAAACAATGTTAGATAATAACTGTCAAGATAATAATTAGGATTAAATTAAATTAGGTTATATAACACTTTATTGCTCACCAAAATAAACAATTACAAAAATAAAAATACATAGTTACAATATTTCTTGGTAAAACAACAGGCTTATCGCTAAAAGCGATATCTTCCAGGCAACCTAGCTTAAAAGAAATTCTTAACTAATCTGGCGAAGTAGGTGGAGCCCAAAAAATATATAGTAATGTACAATTTAAATATAAATAAATAAATATATGTATATTTATTATACTAATATATAAATTTAATACATATGCAAGATTATGACAAGCGTTTTATATATAACTAACAGTTCCGGCAGACTTTGTCCTGCCCTGAAAAAATATAAATATAGAACCCGATTCCAGACGCACTCAAAAACTAGGGAGCCCTAATTTTTTTCTAATAATAAATATAACCTATATTAATCTGGGATAATGTAGCATTCTAATGGTGAAAGTATTTTTGAACTCGGTTCAGTAATTTTTAAGTTTATTCGTTACAAACATACAAAAATACAAAATCTTTATAATATTATTAGTATAGATTAAGTAATAAGCTATTCGCCTTTTTATAAATTATGATGATTGTTTAATATTCTCGTACAAAATCTAGGCGGCTTTATGGTTCTGTAAGATAAATAGTGTCTCAGCTGACGTAACTGTCAATTATCATATTATAACTTGTATCTGGATTTAAATCCATACTAGATTTATAATTTGAGTCATGTGATCATGATTACTGAAAACTAATCTGACCTCAGAACAATAAATAAAGCTCAAAAAGCATATCAAATATGCAAAGACGCGATATGAAAAATTTTGTTACCTTCAGGTCGACTTTTGCTTGCACGAGTACAAGAAACAGTACCGCCAACATTTTAATAAATGCCTCAGAATCAGTAAACAAAAAAGTTGATTTCTGAACGACGGGACGAACATCAAACACAAAAAACATTTTTAACATGTTTGACATTCAAAACCAAAAAAATGAAAAAAAAACTTCACTTTTAAATTTAATTTGATTTCTGAATGACTTTTAAATTTAATTGATTTCTAAACGACGTGACGAACATCAAATGTTTGAGAGTTTTTTGGCGCGAACTAAAAGGAGACGTTGTGCTGTGCAGTTTTATTTTCTAAAAATGTGTAAAATTACTCTAAAATGAACAATAGTTGTAGGATATTGATAGTTTTTGAGTAGTAATTATGTGTTTTTGCGAGAAATGTGAACTATATAGCCAAATGTGGCCTTTCGAGTTTTCACAAGATCACCGTTGAATGATGTCGATTGTAGCCTACAATACAACGGCGCCAGGCTTAAAAGCCTAGTTGCCAAGCCTTGAACATAAAAAATTCAAATGTTTGACAGATAGGAATAGTTTCTAAGGGAAAGCGAAATTGTTGTTTTTACTATATTCCAAGCATTTTTTTCATATTTACTGACCTTTTAAACCTTTCCTGGACTTCTACAAATAATTCAAAACCAAAACTAGCCAAATCAGTCCAGCCTTTCTAGAGGTTTTTTTTTTTATTGCAGGAGATCAGCAGACAGGCAGACGGCCCACTTGATGGAAAGCGGTTACCATCGCCTATGGACATTTGCAACACCAAAAGTGCTACAAATGCGCTGCTGCTCTCTTAAGGGAGACTGGAACCTGGTCACTAATGCCGGAACACAACTCAAGGTTGTAATGGCGACATACTTTAGATCAGGGGTGGTAGCCATCCAGTCGGGCAAATGCCCTACCACCTAGCTGTGGGTTGTTAAGTCGCCTCTTACGACAGGCCGCCCGGCCGCAGGAAATTGTATTCTTTCTCCGTTCCTGCACGGATAGAGTTTTAGCGAGACTAACGAACAGCAATTGATTTTTATATATAAGATAAAATATAGAAACCTAAAAAAAGAAAAATTTAATGTTGACACTGAGATTAACAGTAATTTTAATCATCAGAAACAAAGAGGATATAATCACTAAGTTTATCATAAATATTAAATTATTATTATAAGATGTAAAAGGTTTTACATCTCTAAACAATCTTTTTAGACAAGATAAAAATCAAACAACTATGATCTAAGTAATTTTAAACTTTATTGTCAAACTGTTAAACATATTTTTTGGGGAATAGTCTGTTCTGTGACTTAGTTGAAAAAGATAACACGTTCTCGCGTAATGTTAAATAAATCAATTTGAAAACAGGCGAACCTTTTCATATCGCGACTGTACAAAAGACATACACCTAAACTATTTGCTTTTAGTCCCTTGTAAGAGTATTAGACGGGGATGCGTATATATTCTCATATTATATTAATGAACTTACTCTGTGGTATTACGTTATATGCGAATTAATTTTTAAGTGGAATTTGATTGCCAAATTTCTTTCATCGTCTCTCAGTCACAATATGACTTTTCTTTCCGTATTCCTCTTTTCTGGGCACACGTCCTCTGTCTCGCCCTAAATCATCCATGTCGTCCTTCACACAATCCATCCTTTTTTTTGGTCTATTTACTTATATTTGTACCTATCAAGCTTCCAGTTTAATATTCTTTCGGTTACAATATTTTCTTAAGTTTTTGCGACTACTACGTTTTAACGGTTTTATTTGAATTTTATTATTCCGATGTTTCGGCACCTTTTCAATAGCCGTGATCACGGAAGACAAAGATATCAAGTGTCAATGAGTATTGTTAAAGTTTTATTTAGCCCACCGCCAACTTGTTCATATTAATTATTTAGTTTTAATTTTGTTTATGGTTATTATTTACTCTATGGGAGTCTAATCTAATTTACCACCGCTTCGCTACATGTTGTGTCTTGAAGAGAAGAAGCGGCGCAAGAAACTCTTCAGCGACATGCCTAACTCTAAATAATAATTTAAAAAATAAGTACATAGTAAAAAACAGACAGAATTTTTGAAAAAAATGTCTGTGGCAAATGCCTAGACGGACAAACGGATATTATAGATAGATAACAGTTTATTGTACACCATTACAGAAAACACAGAAAAACTTATAGCCTAAAAATATTCTAAATGTGCACAATGGGCGGTCTTATCGCTAAGAAGCGACCTCTTGCAGACAACCCGTGGCAGGAATAAAACATATTATATTGGTCAAAGGTGGTATACATAAATATTAGAGGATATGCAGTTACCTACATATATTTTATTATATAGAAATACACATTCATTAGGGGTTAAAATTTTTGCTAAACTGACTATCGAACCTTTAAAACCAGTATTATACCATTTGTATTTATTATGCTAGATATATGTATATGGTAGATGTCAGAAAAGCTGAATCACTTGCCATATTTTAAAAAACCAGTCAAAAACCATTATCTTAGGTTATAACAAAATACATATTTTTCTATTCTCCTTAAATTTGCTATTTACTGTCCACATTGTACTGTTCTTGCATTTTCTATTTTACTTCTTTTTAATTTAATTATACTTAGACATAAGTTGTTAAAAGTATCCTCTCAGTCAGGTTGCCTGGAAGAGATAGCTTTAAGCGATAAGGCCGCTTTTTGTTTTGCCGTTAAATTATTGTAATTGTTTATTTTGCTTAACAATAAAGTGTTTTCTATTCTATTCTATGTCACAGTTGCAAAAGGTTAAAAAATAAATGACAGATTGTTACAAAATTTCTATATAGGCGTTATTGTAAACGTTTGTTAAAAACATTATTGTAAGTAAAAAGTTCAACTTTCAGGTTTCATGACATTAAACTATTTGTGAAATAAGGAAACACGCTGTGTCAAGATTTAAGAATGGTAAACATTAAACTTGGCCTAAATTTTAATCAAGTTTTCGTATTTTGGAGGTAAGTTTAGTATTAGTTTTAAAATTATTATGCGTTATTGACATAATACAAGTTACTGTAAAGAAAATGATTTGTATTATGGCAATTAAAAGTTACATACGTTTTTTAGGGTTTATTCGCAACTCTTACAAATATTTGAAGGAAGAATGCGAACAATATGCAAATATAAAAATATTTAATAGCAAGCGGATAGATAGCGACTATAATTTTGATAACTATTGAAAATTATTTCTATAAGTCGACACCCTATGGGCTTAATTCCGTAACACGAAAATTGAAATTGTGCAGAAGGAAGAAAATAAAATATTTTTAAGTAATAATTTCATAAAAAAATAAGTCTCGACACATATGACTGTATGATGATGATGAATAAGACTGAAATGGAAGTAATTTTTTTTCTGGTAGGTATAATTTTATTTTATTAATAATGAAATATATAATTTGAATACAATATGCATAGCGTGCATATTAAACATAAGCTAAACTAAATTATAAATAAGAACTATGATAAAAACTAAAAACAATTTTACAACAATTAATAATTATACCTACCAATAATGACTTTTTTATAAATTACCTTTACCATATTATTTGTTCGGAGATCGTACATATGTTACATACATTCATACATAACTTCACGCCAGTTCCCTTGCGGGGTAGGCACAAACAACAGGGCGCCATTTAGGCTTATTCTTACACACCTCACTTGCTTCTTTGATATTTTATGGAATATTAATTTAATAAAATTAATATTCTAATATCATAAAAAAATAAAACTCGACACATATGATACCTTTAATGAAAGTAATTTTTTTCTGGTAAGTATTATTTTATTTTATTAATAATAATTAAAAATATATAAGGTATATAATTAATAAAATATTTTATTAATTATATACCTTACCTACCAATAATGACTTATTTCTAAATTACGTTACTTTAATTACGTTCGAAGATCGTATATGTGATTATTATGGAATATTTATATACGTAAGATTTCATACAGTCGGAAATATCAGTCGACAAATTAAAAAAATGATTATAAAGTGTACACCCTGAATGAAGAAAAAGCCATAACACGACATACTCTGTATTAGCGTATTACCGGATTTGTCGCGGGGGCATCGAAGTGCCTACTGTATTTTGTTTATACAAACTATAAGAATTGATTTGTACGAACATATTTTTGAGCTTTCAAGATCTATCTAACGATAGTCCAAAACACCGTATACGTTGAAACACTTTTTAACCTTCACTTATATTTATGAGGGCCACCCCTAATTTTGAAGTTTTTTCGCGGAACATTATATAGGATACTAGGATATGCCTAATACTTCGTCCGCTCTTAACTTGAAATTCCCACGGGATTCCCGGGACAAAAAGTACCGCAGCATTTAAAAAATAATCTAAGATGTCGTTCTAGTGAACGCTGTGTCACAAATTCCCGGGAAAATTCCCGCGGAATTCCCAGGATTAAAAGTAGCGTGTATTTTAATTCTAAGAATTTGCTGTCGATCAGCGAAAACCGTGTCGAAAACGACCCAGTAGTTTTTACGTGAATCCCGAACAAACGGACAAGAAATCTAAAAAAATTGCATCGTGTTCTCCATTGTTATTCCAGTTTTTTTTATGTAAAAATAGTTTCAATGTACAGACACGGCATTTTTATAATTTTATAATATTATAGTCTACCGGGCCTGACAGACGTTTTCCTGCCTTGTAAAACCCGATTGCAGTTCTACCTACCGACTCCAATTGTAAATCTAAATCATCCCGTGACCCACTCAAAAATATACAGAAAAAATCACCAAAAGCGAGCCAGATCGGTCGAGGTGTCCAGTAACTTACACGTTATATACAGAATGAATTTTCCATGTGGGCCTCCATGGCGAAATCTGAAACCAAACCATAAGACATAGCGAAAAATACTCAAGGAAATCTCGGGGACGAATTTCATAAAAATTAAAGCGGCATCATTAGATTTTTGAAAAATCAATTGCCCTAGTCAGGAATCGAATCGGCTGATTTTGAAAAAAAATATATGCTGTATTATTACACCAACACATAGTGTAGCTTGCAAGGATATATTTCTGTAAAGGAATCTCAAACATCAAACTAAGAGAAAGGATTAAATTAGTTTTTGATGCCGTTTTCATCAAAATCGATCCCGATACTTCTTTGAGTATTTTTCGCTATCTCTTGGAGTTTCAGATTTGGCCATGGCGGCGCACATGAAAGATGCACTTTATAGGCAATATACATCCCTATTAAATGTCGTCATTAGTAGTTCCTGGAAAATGATTGAAAGCTACAAAGACAGCTGGTCGAATGCACATTAAGTATTTTATCTTTAACTAGAGGTCCTGGCAGACGTTGTCTTGCCCTGAAAAATTAAAATCTAGAACCTGATTCCAGCACCACCTACCAGTTCCAGTTGTCAATCTTAACCATCCGGAGACCCAGTCAGACAAACACAAAAATGTCATCAAAATCGGTAAAGTCGTTCTCAAGTTATGCGCGTACATACATTTCTATATTCATTTTTATATCTTTTAAACCTTCCTTGGACTTTGGATATTTCAAAATCAAAATTAGGCCAATCGGTTCAGCTGTTCTCGAGTTTTTGTAAGACTAACAAATGTCAATTCATTTATATATATACTTAATATAATACTGTAAGAATGTAAGAATAAGCCTAAGTGGCACTCTGTTGTTCGTGCCTACCCCGCGAGGGAACTGGCATGAAGTTATGTATGTATGTATGTATGTAATATAATACTAGCGGCTCGGCGCGGTTTCACCCGCGCTCTGTCCCGCTCCCGTGGTCTATAGCGTTATGTTATATAGCCTATGACACTCTCTGTTGACGTAGCTTTCTAACAGTAAAAGAATTTTTAAAATCGGTTAAGTAGATCCAGAGTTTACCCATACAACGGCACAAATTCATTGTTTTTTAGATTTTTTTGTTCGGGATTCACGCAAATTTCTGGACTTAAAATCTGCTGTACTTTATATCCCAGGTATCCGGCTGCAATTTTCTTGGAAGTGGTTTGCATATCTGACTAATCCGAGACATTTTATAATTCCCGAGATTTTCTAACGGATCCACTTAATTTTACGAATTGCTTGATGTAATAGATTCAATATTTAATAGACATCTTCAGTGAAACAGTTGTAGTTGTGTATGTCTTTAGTAACAATTCATCCCTGGGTTTTACGGGAGTTTCCTGGATTAAAATATTTTCATATTAAAAAAACCCTTAGGCCTGCTCAAAATACAACAACAAAACAACTGTAAATATTTATTACTTGTCCAACGTGGACGAAGGCGCGGGCAAATAGTTTTTCATAAGAGTTTGCTTTACCGAAACGGCTATAGAGTATAGACTCAAAATTGGCTCCAGTCATCTTGGCACTAATCTTCCAACGCTAAATCAATCATATTATACATGCCCTTGTGCGCTCATTAAAAACACACCTGTTTCAATCAACCTTACACTTTTCATAATCCCAGTGGGGCGCTTTCTCATAGGCAAATTTCGGTGAAGGTTAATAGGTCAGAAATTTAGTTTTATATTCTTAAAAATGTGTATCAAGCTATGATTTCTAGCAGTTATTGAACATTGTTCGCATTCTGTACAGTATTTCAGTATGCATTGATATTAATGTGTTGCGTTATATCATGGGAGATTATTATGCTTTTCTAATACGTATTATGTAATGAAATTACGTCTTTCGCGTGTTTCTGCTTGCAACCTGTATTCCGCAAGAGGTCTTGTATTATCTCGGTTTAAGGACCATTTATTCTATAGGAATATTCATACATAAAAAATATGTTTAGTTTCATGATCAGGAATTTAAAATTTCAACAGATGGCGTTATCAATCCACATACATGAAGAGGTTCCGTAGAGGTATTTCCACTATATTTTAGCTACGGAATCCTAAGCACAGCATTCAATTAAAGCTATATATAATAATGTACACAATGAATCTAATTCAAGACAATTTCAGTTTCAGTCAGAAAATTTTGTACTTCATGGTTCAGAAGTTAAAGGACACAGATTGTTTACAACTTGAGCATATATTTTGTTACATTACTCACTTAAATAAAATATTCATTTAGAAATTTTGTTGATATTGAAAATTGATGATATTCGAATATATAATTATTGATGATACCGATAATAATATTCGATAAGTATTAAAGCCTTAAAGCGGCCGCTTTTAGAGAATCACTTATGGCCGGTTCCTATATCTTACTATTCATACACATGCCTTACCATCGGTTGAATTTTAACATTGGAAGTACGGAGCTTATTCAAATTTTAATTGATCGTAAGGCAAATGAACGGTCGATAAGATATAGAAACCGGCGGTTAGTGAAATTGACACGTATCTAAACTATGTCTTATAACTATAGTATATATAGATTTACTGGTATAAGACATAGTAAGGTCCACTTCATTTTGACAATCATGTTTGTGCTATGAATCTGCGAAAGCGACCGCTATAGACCCTTTGATTTTCATTTGATATTTGATTACTTTTGAAACATGTAAGGAAAGAGCTGCCTAGTAATAAGAAAGCGAAATATCCACGAACAATATGAAACATGTTAAATTAATCGAGAGTGTAAGTAATAAAAAGGCCAAAGAGTCAAATAGAAATCTTTGGCATATTATTTTTTGTCGAAAATACCATGCTTTGTTATTTTTACAGTTTTATGGCAATCAGTATCTGAGTTACACAAGCTAACAACCAACCTAACAAAGACTGACCGTGAAACTCTTAATTATTTGATTCCCGTCATAAGGGCTTTATTTGATTACAATCTTCAACAAAACGCTTGAAATGCTGCGTTGCTTAGACTATTCTAACTGCAAACTAACGTGCATATGTCGTTAAAGCAATTACTTGAGTAAGTGCAACTACTGTAGTGTCCTCAAATTACTAAAAACTAAAATACCGGGTCTAATATTCCAGCCATGGGTACAGTAACAGCATCCTCGCCTCCAGCAGACACGAGTTTTTCCAAGACCTTAAGGGTCTGCTCCACGGCTGACCATTCCCCTTTTTGAGCCAGCACAAGTACCCTGCTGGCAACCTCCCGCATGTTGATCCCCGCGCTCGGCGGTTTGACGACATCGGCCCCATTGTTCTCCTTAACCTCCTTTTTATCCCCATTGTTAGAGGATGTCTCGTCTTTCTCCTCGACGGCCTTCGCCGGGGGGTTTTTGTCTTCATCGATGTTCTTCTTCGGCGGACCCTTGCCGCCCTTCTTACCCCCGGCCGCCTGAGACATGATCACATAATATATCACTGAACAGTATCACTACACTCTGTATCACGGGTGGGCATGTTGAATTATTGTGCCTTGGTGCTACTCGTTGGGCGGGCGGAGCATGACTGCGGTACGGTTGCGTACCGCGAGCCGACTTCTTTGCATGATTCGAGTAAATAAAGCCGAGGGCAGGTGCGCTCCGTTGGATTTACAAACAAACTCCCGATGCGCAACGTTTCCAAAAATTCCATGCACTCAACCATTTTAGAATATTGAAGACAAAACTTCTGTAAGCACATTGGGCACTTTTTCGATGGGAAAAAAGTACTGAACTCACGAGACCGTCAAACTCAGATACATAAATACAGATACATATATGATTATTATATCTCTTTTGGAAGAGAGAAAAAGGACTGAACTCGAGTGACTGTTAAGCTGAGACACAAAGTCGTACTTCTGACATGCAGTCTAGGTTTTTTAAGCATAAGCATTCGAGAGCGTTTGTACATGGCTTAGCTACGTAATCTTCAGAATCGTATCCCGTAGAAGTTTTAGTCGGGTTAAAAAAATATCCTATACTATCTCCGTAACCAAATGTGCACATAGTACATACATTTTCATTATAATAGGTTCATTCCGAGATCCGTGTACAACAAGTAAGTAACTCTGTGTTGGGTTGGATTTTAGTAATTCTAAAACTTAATGTGTATTACATTTTATGGTACTTACGTAGTATTCTGTTACATACATGTAAGAACATTAATCCCTTTAAACTCGTATTTTAATTACCAAAAATGTATGTCATAATTATGACTAGAATCTCTTCATAAAAATTGTACGTTTGGTAAGTACCAGGTAAGTAAGGTCTTCTATTACGTAAAATTATTTCAAGACGTGATTAATTTTGGTTTATTTATTTCTTCTTATTATTATTATATATCTGTTTAATAATTGCCTTTACGTTTATCTCAATATTTTGTTAATTGTAAATGTAAAATACTAACGGCTAATAAAAATATTATTCTTTTTTGAATCCTATTCATTGATTTACGACAAGAATTCGCCAACGCTTTGCTGAAAGTATATGCTACTATTTATATATATAATTGCTAAGTTACCAGTAACATTCGTCCATTAACAAAAAACCCTATCTTCTACTTTAATTTAATTAATGACTATTTTTTATTGCATATAAATTAGTACAGTCATAATTTTATATTGTCGCCACAGGTTTTAGGGTAATGAATCACAGAAAACCGTCATGATTTTTCTTTGTAATATGTTACCCTAATAACGGTTATTAAGAACGTTAACGTTCCGTTATCTCTATCAGATACTGGGCACACGAGATGGGTGCAAGAAACTATTAGAATAGATAAGAATAGAAAATTAACATTATCTCTCTTTTTTTTCACCTTTTTCCAATTATTTGTCATCGGCACAATATGTCTTTTCCTTCCATACTCCTCTGTTCTGACATACATCCTCTTTCACGTCACAAATCAACATATCACCTTTCATACAATCCATCCCTTATTATATCCATACTAGTGTTAGTGCCGGTCAGTAATAAAAGTAATTCTAAATTCTTCATGACGAAACAGTGTTTAAGTAATGACTTACGGAATACCGAATCTCATCTTTTTGAGGTTTCGTTCTTACAAGCTTTTATTTTTAGCCCCACCTCTGTACAATTTTCAAACCAAACCAAATTGAGTCAATTTGGTTGAAAGGCACAGGAACTAATAGAACATGACTGTATTCGCTGAGACTGATTGATTCAAGATTATTATGTTTACATGGATCACTTTGGTTGATCCTTCCAAATTGAAAGACAAAAATTTAACCGCGCAATATTGACTTATGGCCGATTCCTGTGTCTTACTATTCATTGACTTGCTTTACCAACGGTTAAATTTTTACATAACTTGTATAGCTTATGTCAAATTTCAACCGAGAGTAAGGTAAATGAACGTGGGTAAGATATAGGAACAGGTTATTAATGAAAAGTGGCTACCGTCACCTATATCATTTGCAACACCAAGAGCGAAACCGACGCGTTGCCAGCCTTTGGGATAGAATAGGAATAGGCGTCAAAACAACCCACAGCCAGGTGGCAGGATATTTGCCTGTCTGAATGACGCCCAACCCTGGCCTAGAGTATACCGCCATAGCAACCTTAAGTTGTGTTCCGGCATTAGTGAGCAGGTACCAGTTTCCCTTAAGATAGTAGCAGCGCATTTGTAACGCCTTTGGTGTTGCAAATGTCCATAGGCGATGGTACCCACTTTCTAGCAGATGGGCCGTCTGCCTGTCTGCTGAAATCATGCAATAAAAAAAAGGAAGGACGGGATAGGAGGAGGGAGAAGTGGGTCATCGGATCTCTCACTAATTGTACGAAACACGATTAGGTTATTAAGGCTGACTGTTTCACGCCGATATTCTGTGAGAGTATGATTCTTCTTATTTTATTAATGTACTTTCTTTGGTAATGGATTAATAAAATGATCTTAAGTTAATAAATATTCTTAGGTCATATAGACGTGATAAAACTCAGTCTAAATATTACTAAAAAATTACGAACAACTAGACTTGTTGACCTTGTCAAAACTGGATTTCTTAAGAACATTACAAAAAATGCACATATTTTGTATGTTCAAATCTATAATATTATAAAATTCTTAACATGCCGTGTCTGTACATTGAAGCTTTTTAAAAACGCAACTGGAATAGACTGTATAAACGACGGGGACATGACGATTTATCTGTTTGTTCAACATTCACATAAAAACTACTGGGCCGATTTCGATGTGGGTTTTGCTAATCGGCGGTAAACTGCACCTGCATTGTATTAACATTAGAATAACAGGCTATAATATATATATATATATATATATATATATATATATATATATATATATATATATATATATATATATATATTAAATTGGACAAAATGTAACGATACGAGTGAATACCGCGCAAAAGAAACCTAGAGCACAGCTAGTAATGAAATATCTTTAATTATAAAAACCCATAGATCACTTACCACTAGATACTGCGTAAAGACAATTTTGGTCGAAACCAAAATTCGTCACCGATCATGGTGGAAGGTGCGGGTTGCGGGGAGATTTTAAGTGATGCGGTAGTTATCGATTAACTTATCGATATTCATACGATATCGATAGTACTAAATTATATATAGAGATAATGCTATCCATTAAAATAGAAGTTGTTTAACGTCTGACTATTCATAAACACGGTGACGGTGTGCGAGTCAGACTCGCGCCTGAAGGATTCCTGTATAAATAAATATGATGAAATTCTTAAATACGGGTTCAATTCAATTAAATGCAGTAATTGATATATGTATGGCACTTCATGTGGAGTGAAGGAACTGTTAGAAATAACGAACGTCTATTATAGCAGTAAAAAATATCGTAAAAACCGAAAAGTACGGAAAAGTATCGAAAACAATCTAAAAGTATCGAAAAGTACAAAAGTCTAAAAATTCCAAAAAGCCAGTACAATCACTAATAAATAATTACTTAGTAGTTGGAGTAACAGAAACTATCTGGAAACTATCCTATTTTCCGGAATAATATTTACTAAATTTATCCCGGAAAGTATTCTATTTTACAGGATGAAAAGTATCCTTCATTCTACGTATTGAAACTACACATTCCAAATTTCATCAAAAACAGACCTATAGCTTTTCCATGAAAGTGTAATAGGTAGATAAACCGAAAGATTCATCATCTTCATCCATTCTCGGCGTTGAAAATATATATACCGAATTTCAGCCAAATTAGTCCGGCACTTCTTCCATGAAAACGTAACCGACAAACAGATAGAGGTACTTTTTGTTACTGAGTCACAGATAGAGTTGTAATATTAATAAGGATAATGATAATGGTTATAATGATCATAATTTAACATAACATATTCACTCTATTTTATGAATATCGATATTCCGCTCGGAATGCGAACTCACAACACTAATCTTTAGATACGTTTTAACGTGTTTTCGCTAAAACAATTTTTCCCGCTTGGGTCCAATATAAGCTGAGATCATCTATAAGTAATTAAATATTTTAGTTTAGTTACCGATGAAAAGTGCTTCCATCTTTTTTTGTACTTTGAACTTCTGGAAGACTTCCCACATAATTTCATGGAACAGGTAGGCATATTATCTTCAATGTGCGTAAATGAACCGAATATTAAATTAGGTTTTTGCTCGTAAACGTGCAGATATACGTACGGGTCTGATACGGCCTTGGTCACTACTAAACCCGTAATTTGAAGCAAGAGCGTATATAAGATAATTTGCACATCCGTTTGGTCCACGACCGTCGCTATTGTACATAATCTATGTAAAAACCTAACGACCTAAAGTGTCTATGTGTTGTGTCTAATTATTACCTACTCGTAGTTGTAAGACATAATTATGTAGCATAAAGTTCAATTTTATTTTAATACTTGCCTTATTCTCCAGACGAATCTGCGAAAGCAGGTGCTGTAGGTCTTCAAATATTATTTTATATTTATATTTAAATTTGCGTATAAAATAGAGTAGAACACAGTGAAATCAATGAGACCCTTTTTTATCATCTCACAAAACGTCGCAGAGTTATAAATCTTAGAGGAGTGTATAAAATTATAGGACAGTCGTCGCAAAACGTCGCAGGACCGACGGCCGATGGAGCAAATGTGTCCTAGAATGGAGACTACGTCTCGGCAAACGCGGCGTAGGGTGCCCTCCAGCCCGGTGGACTGACGACCTGCGCAAGGTCGCCGGCTGGGGCTGGATGAGGCAGACGGGAGACCTGGATATATGGCGCAAACTTGGGGAGGCCTACGTCCAGCAGTGGACAGGGACTGGCTGAAGAAAGGAGAAGAGAGAAATACAAAATTATGACGCCAACATTTCGCACAAGTAAAAGGAGTCGAATAGCGCTTTTTTTGTTTCCTGCTGCCGGACGGACGGCCTGTCGTAAGAGGCGACAAAACAATCATCTGCCCGTCTGGATGGCTACCACCCATGGCCTAAAGCATGCCGCCATAACAACCTTGTGTTGTGTTCCGGCATTAGTGGCCAGATTCCAGTTTTCCTCTAGAGAGCGACAGCATATTGGTAACAACCTTTGGTGTTACAAATGTCCATAGGCGATGGTAAATGCTTTCCATCATGCAATAAAATAAATAAATAAATGACAAATGTATATTTTAATACTTGTTTTTATTATGTAAATAACGTTATTATTTATTCTAATATGAGTCATGTATTCAATTAAGGGCATATTAATCTTTGTGCACAATAGGGATGTGGATACATCCTACTTCCTACTAATATTATAAACGCGAAAGTTTGTAAGAATGTATGGATGTAGGTATATTTGTTACTCTTTCACGCAAACACTACTGAATGGATTTTGATTAAACTTTACAATAATATAGCTTACACATCAGAATAACACATAGGCTATAATTTATAAAGATATAGTGTGAATTATCCAAAATATAACGATTTTCCATCACCACGCGGGTGAGACCGCGGGGCACAGTTAGTATTACAATAAGTGCTAATATATTTGCACATGAAAGAACATGTGTTTAAATTACAACGTATTAATTGCTATCTTTTGCTCGCGGCTTCACTTGCGTTTATGTTATCCCTCAAGAACCGTACCTTTTACTAGCATAAAAAATAGCCTAGGTATGTACTATTCCAGACTATGATTTATCTTATATATATAATTTCATCCAAAGTAATACATAACTATAGATTACTACAGAAGTTATAGATCTAACTTTTTAAATATCATATTAGAAATAATTTTAATTACTTTTGAAACAATAATAATTAATTAATGCGTTATTTATTTATATATTTTTATTTGAGCTATACTTGTACGTCATAAGTTTGTACGCTCGTACAAAATCTATGATGTTGCGACGTTCGGTAATTTAATAAAAAGTATCTAAGCGATTTGACTGTCCGCTCGTGTATTAACATTTCACCTATAATTTTCTCTGAATGATAGCACAAGAAACGCATTTGTAGACCGTCAGATCTATACAATGGCCTTAGGAGGTCGTGGAAATTTGCATGTTTCGTCACGAGGTGGTTACGGGGCAGTCGCGTGCGGCCCACGCGCCACTTCCGGCGACCGCGGGGCGGGGTGGCCTCGATTCAGCCCCCGGTTAATCAGATATCCAACTAGGGCTGCCATCTTTGTACGAGCGTTGAGCGCTGTATTAGCTGTAAAAAGCGCTAAATTCTACTAGACGATCAAAAAATCAAAATCAAAGGTTATGGTATTCAGTAGACTTTTTTGTAATAAATAGATAGGTTTGCGTTTGACCACGATCACATCCAATGCCGGACGATGATGTGGTCGAAGATCGAGCATGCTTACCTAGATAGTACCTATTCACACGAGACTTAATTGTACTTTTCGGAAAACATGGACTCTGGCAATGCATTACACAACCCTGCCGTACGTAGAAGGAACGTGGAGGCGAAACTTGAGTTTGGATACAGAAGGACAACAGATATATAGATAACTCTTTATTTTATTTTATTGTTGAAGCACAGGAGACAGGCTGACGGCCCAACTGTGATAGAAAGTAATTACCGTCACCTATGGACATTAGCAATACCAGAGTAGCTGCCGGCCTTGAAGGAGAAACTGGAACCTGGTCACTGATGCCGTCGGAACACAACTCAAAGTTGTTATGGCGGCATACTCTAGATCAGGAGTGGTAGCCACCCAGTCGGGCAATTGCCCTACCACCTGGCGGTGGGTTGTTTTGTCACCTCTTAGTTATTAATAATAATAGTAATTAGTATTCTTCTTCCGTTCCTGCACGGAGAAAAGGAATTTGTACTTTATTGTGCGTCAAAGCAATTTTGTTGTTGATTTTGATGTAAGTATTATTTGGCACCGACTTCAAGATATTTGTATAAAATATTTATTTTATGATTTTTAATAAGAAGTCGGTTTTGGTTTTGTAAAACAAATGTTTTCTGCTTTTTATTGCTTGAATAGTAACTAAAAAGTAATATTTTGAGCGCCTGTAGAAATTGTACTACTGACACGCGTATACAAGTTTTGCCTTACGAAAAAGTGTAGGCGCTCGGCGCTCTTCAACTTGGGTTTCCTGGAATTCATACATCAGATCCTAACTTGCCGACAATGGAGGAGGAGGAGTATACTATTTCGAATAAAGAAAATGATTTAAAAATCGCGTAATAAATATACAAAAAAAAAACAAATTTGAATTTGGCAATTCTTCGTCTTGGAAGTCGGTTAAAAAGTAATATTAAACAGGAGATTCGAGTTTGGATAGAGGACAATATTTATTGTCGTTTTGTGGAACTTAGAATTTAACCTGTAAACTGTAAAATTAGTATTTTAATGATCCTTTGTCAGCTCCAAACTCACTACCATTGCAGTCAGAATCAAACCCGGAGTCTCTACATTCAGAGACACAGGGTTTGATTCCTGGCATAGTAAACTTCGTAAACGAACTTTCCATTACTTACAATGGCCCCTGGTCCATATCACCCATAACACAAGCGTAACTTGGTTAGCTTGGAAATATACAATGTGTGTGTTTGTTTAGCGATTTATTATTCTATTTATTATCCTGGTGAGGAATTATTGTAATGTGATCGGTTCTTAAGAACAGACGAGTGTGCATGACAAGAGTTATGAATGTCAAAGAAGCAAGTGAGGTGTGTAAGAATGGGCCTAAATGGCGCTCTGTTGTTCGTGCCTACCCCGCAAGGGAATTGGCGTGAAGTTATGTATGTGTATGTATGTATGATCGGTTCTTAATACATGTGCACATTTTTAATTAATCACACTTCTGGACTTCGATATAAATTATGATGAAAAGCACTCAAAGGGCAAACAAATTAAGTTGAGTATAAAAGCAATATTAATAATTGGAATACGCGTCAAATTTTAAAGGTATAAGAAATGGAGTAAAGCAAATATGTATTTACAAATATATTTTCTTCAACGGATACAATTTATAATTGACAATGCTGATAAGGATCCTTTGAGATATTTAAATTTAAAACAAAAGGTAATTAAATAATTGTTTACTATAAAAATATCAATTTTTTTTAGTAAGAATAGGAGCTAGGTCAGTGCAGGTTTGACGTATAGGGCCGCGAGGCCGGGGCCTAGGGAGGTATCATTTTAGGGTTAGCAAAAATTTTGAGGCGCCAAAATTGTAAAGACAAAGAAATAAAGAACAATTAAAATTCTAAATAAAAATTGCCTCGCCATCGATTGAATTTCAACATACTTATATGGAAAAATAAAATAAAAATTGACATAAGCTCTATATTCCTTATATGAAGCTTATGTCAAATTTTAACCGATAGTAAAACACATGAACGGTTGGTATATATAAGAACCGGCCGTTAGTCCGCTACTGAGCTAGGTTACGCTAAAAAGCGCTAAATCTAGCTTCGAAAGCGCTAAGATGGCAGCCCTGTACCCACCAGAATATGACATTCGACTGCGGTGATTCAGCTCTAAGCACTACGAGGTATTATTATCTATGTATTAGTCTCTTATCCAAGTTCAATTGCCTTTTTGTTAGTCAATGCAGTTCAAAGATTTATGATAGATATGTTGAATACTTAGTCTTAGTGTTGCGTAGCCATTTTAAAAAAACGAACCCGTGGAAATTGTGCGTGTCTATCTATTTAATATTAGTGGTCGCCCGTGATCAAAATTCGCCGATAATAATTAATTAAAATTATAAGTTTGAACATTATTAAGGTTCTGTTGTCAAAGACTATATTTCTATAATCACAGATTTCGCCAAGGCTACACGGTTAATTTGACTTTTACATCAAACAAAAGAGTATATATGTCTGTGTGTGTCAAATACATGGTAGTGTGTCTAATGTTTTTTTATTGATTTAATGTATTTTAGATGCATAATTTTTAAATTTTTTTAGCATTATGTACTCCTTCTTTATATAAACTACAAGTGAGCGAAATTTGATACTCCTAAATCCGCGCAATTTTCGTAAAAAGGGGTACAAAGTTTTTCCTGCGTTTTTACTTCACGTATTAAGATAATATATAGATTTATAATATTTTGAATAAGTAATACTAACGCTGCATAGAGGCAAGAACCTGTGAAACGAATTTAATATATGTATCTATGTATTGTTAACCTAAATGTGTTTCTTTATATGCACTTTTTGTTATTACTCCATTAGCTCTTTACAAACAGATATACAATGCAAAAGTGGATGGATGCAGAAGTCGTGGAAGGCCACGACACACCTTCCATGATCAAATTGATCGTGTACTAGCGGAGGGTGATGTCAGGAGTCTTAAGAACAGACGAGTGTGCATGACAAGAGTTATGAATATCAAATAAACAAGTGAGGTGTGTAAGAATGGGCCTAAATGGCGCTCTGTTGTTCGTGCCTACCCCGCAAGGGAACTGGCGTGAAGTTATGTATGTATGTATGTATGTAGCTCTTCACAAAGTAATTTTATGTATATATTTTAAAAAGAGAAGAAACCAGAACGAATGCAAGGATAATGGTCGATGATGTTATGCTGGAACAAGTGAATGAGTTTGTATATCTTGGATGTGCTTTTAGCAGGGATGGAAGGTACACCGCTGATATAGAAAGAAGAGTAAATTTGGGGAATAGTTTGAATGGAGCGTTAGGTAAACTTCTAGGCGCTAAGAACCTCAGCCAGAAGGCCCAGCTCGCCATACACAACGCGGTGCTGGTACCTACGCTCACGTATGGAAGCGAGAGTTGGGTATGGAAGAGAGAGCATGAAAGTAGAGTAAACGCGGTTGAGATGCGAGCACTGCGCAAAATCTGCGGAGTGACGCTCGCGGACCGCGTTCGTAATACCGAAGTAAGAAAGAGAGTTGGTCTGAAAGAGAGTGTCGGGGTGAAGGTAAGGAAAGGAATGCTCCGGTGGTTCGGGCATGTGGAAAGAATGCATGATGAAAGAATGACTAAACAGATATACAATGCAAAAGTGGATGGATGCAGAAGTCGTGGAAGGCCACGACACACCTTCCATGATCAAATTGATCGTGTACTAGCGGAGGGTGATGTCAGGAGCCTTAAGAACAGACGAGTGTGCATGACAAGAGTTATGAATGTCAAAGAAGCAAGTGAGGTGTGTAAGAATGGGCCTAAATGGCGCTCTGTTGTTCGTGCCTACCCCGCAAGGGAACTGGCGTGAAGTTATGTATGTATGTATGTATGTATTTTAAAAATAGTCCGAGACATACTTAATATTAGCTAAATGCATAGTTTTGCTGGGTGAAAACTCTTTTTTAGTGTTGAGCTTTACCCTAAAAAATAGTTTTCTTTTGTTCATCATCATCTTTTGTGTTTGTATTTTTAAAATTATGTAACTATTTTGTGTATATATAATAAAGAAGTTGTAAAATAATTTTTAAACAGATGTGTTGTTGGTGAATTTCTTACCGCTTCTTCTCTCAGAAACAACACATTGTGAAACAATGCACATAGATAGATAGATAGATAACACTTTATTGTACACCATTACAGAAAAACTTACGAACTAGTATTAATTAGACTAGTTGGGTACAAAGGGCGGTCTTATCGCTAAAAAGCGATCTCTTCCAGACAACCCGTGGCAAGAATATTTTGATTAGGAGTGGCATAGGATAGAGAGATATAGAATAGGAAGTAGACCAAATTTTTAATTGATATGGATGTATGACTTTCAACAAATGTTCTCTAGTGGACCTCACGTAGAATGAAAACTTTTGAACTTTTTTGAATTTTATTTTATTTTATTGTAAAGTTGTTTGTTTGTTTTAAGATGTTGGACTCATGGAATTAAAATGTTCGTCACCTAAAAGCCGACTTTTGCTTGCACGAGTACAAGAAACAGTACGGACAACATTTTAATAAATGTTACGTTTATAAAATACTAGCTGTGCCCGTTACTTCGACCGCGTGGATTTTTTTTTTCTTGGAACCCTAAAAGCCAAGTTACTACTTTTAACATCAGCTACCTGCCAATGAAAGACCCGACAAAATCGGTCCAGCCGTTTTAGAGATTAGCCGGAATATCCAGACAGACAAAATGTTTAAAATTGTTTTTTTATATAGGTACAGTATATAATTTAATATGCATTTAGTAAGAAGCTGTTTGTTCTGTGACTTAGTTTGAAAAGATAACATGTGCTCGCGTTACGTTAAATGAATCAATTTGAAAACTGGTGAACTTTTTTATTCCGCCACTGTACACCACAGTCGTATATCGTTAGTCAGATGTTATAAATTTATAATTATGTTTTATTTTCTTAAGTTTTCGCGACTTGTATACGTAATAAAACTACGTTTTAACGAAACGTCGGAGAAACCAAAATCAAATAAAATTACTGCGCTTAAAACCGTTAAAGCTTAGCTTTATTACATAACGATGTTTCTTAATATTTTTGAATTTGAAGTTGTAAAAAGTATGTCCGCTCTTAACTTTTGTACAATAGAGTGGAAAATTGTAATAAAAACAAGGTTGGTAGATTAAGAGCTCTAAAATATTTTAAGTTTCGTCTAGGTTTAACTATTTAACTAACTAACTAACTCCGTTGGCTCAGCGACCCAAAATATGTCTTGGCCTCCGAGACGAGAACACGCCACCTGTTTCTGTCCTGTGCGATTTCTTGCCAGTTATGTGCTTGAAGCTCACACAGGACCGCCTCCACTAAGTCCCTCCTGCGGTACTTAGGGCGACACTTCACGCTTCGATCCTCTCCCATCCGTTCCACGTGACCGAGCCAACGGAGGCGTTGAGATTTTATCTCTCCTATAATGTTAGGCTCGGCCACGAGATTCTCAATTTCGACGTTGGTTCGGACCTTCCAGCTGCCATCGTCTCTCCTTGTTGGGCCCAAAATCTTGTGGAGAACCTTTCTTTCAGCCACTAACAGCTGGTTCTTTTCCTTTAGGGTAATCATCCAGATTTCGCAACCGTATATCAGGATGGGCCGTATGACGGTTTTATAAATCCTGATTTTGGTTTTCCTGCTTAGAAGCCAGGACACCATTACCTTATGTAAGTCAGGGCATTTTGAATACGTACGTGTATTTCTTCCTCTCGGGTGTTCGTGTATCGTTAACTGTGCAGCCCAGATACTGAACATCTCCAACATGAAGGTCGTCGCGTGTAATATGAGTATTCTTGTACCGTTCATGTAAGGATACTCGGTCTTATCGTGGTTGCTTTGGAGTCCAACCTTCTCTGCGTCTTCCTCCAGAATCCTAGCTGCTTCTGCAACTTGTTTACGGCTTTCCCGTAACAACGCTAGATCATCCGCGTATTCTATTACCTTATGCTTTCCATTCAGTTGTAATCCATACTCGCAAGCTAAAAGTCGTCTAAGTACATGTTCTAGTACTAGATTGAAAAGCATAGGTGATAGGGCTTCGCCTTGTTTGAGTCCAGCAATCATCGAGAATTCGTCAGAGAGTTCGCTTCCCACTCACACCCGCATACTGCTCACGCAAGTGGCGACCATCCACGAGCTGTTTGGGAATCAGAACATCTTTTAGGATGATATATAGGGCGCCTCTATCTATACTGTGATAAGCCTTTTGAAAATCTACAAACTACCCATGGACGCTTTGAGCGTACTCCCACCGTTTTTCCAACCATTCTTCTTCTTCAATTATTATTCTGATTGAAGGAATTACATATATGTTCTTTTTTCCATCAGAAATATCACAATAATATAGATAGATTATTTAGTAATGTTAATGCATTATTATTTCTGTTCATTTTCACTTTCTAGATAAGTATCCATTTTTAGTATAGATTTGTAGGGGTCCGTGGGTGTTGAGGTGGTACGGCGTCGGGGTAGCCTTCCAAAGTTTCAACACCAATAACGCTCACAAATTAGAAGGGGTTGCTAAGTTTATTAGCGGATATCAAGTTAGTGAATCAGTTGTATGAATTTATTATATAATGTAAACAACAACAAAACACATGACAAAAATACAATTATTATAATTCCTAAGACGGTATGTACGCGTTGCACAACACAAGATAGATAGATAGATAGATAACTCTTTATTGTACACCAATACAAGTATGAACTTAAAGACTAAAATTATATCTAGTTATGTACAAAGGGCGGTCTTATCGCTAAAAAGCGATCTCTTCCAGACAACCCCAGAAATGAATTGAGATGATAATGGCGATGGTGGTATACGTAACATATAGTACAAAATACTTACATTTTAATAATAAATACATACATTATATATATATATATATATATATATATATATATATATGCAGAAATATTATATATTACATAGATATATACTTAATATACATATCTACAAAATATATAAATGTTTATAAGTGAATTTAAATATTATATTCCAACGACAGGTAGTATTTTTTGATCATAGTTTTAAATATCGCTAGCGATTTTGCTTGTCTGATTGTAACAGGAAGCGCGTTCCAGAGCTGTATAGCCTTAACAGTAAAAGAATTGTTATAAAAAGTTGAGTTATGCGCAGGAGTGTTCAATTTAAGTTTAGTAGAAGGGCGTAAATTATGAGAGCACGAAAGAAATTCAAAATTTTGTTTAAGGTAATCAGGAGTATTAGGGACAAATAAAATACTATAGAGTAAAGCAAGGATGTGAGTATTCCGGCGAAATCGAATTGGCAACCACTTGAGTTTTTTTCGGAATTCAGAGACATGGTCATATTTGCGTAGTCCAAATATAAACCTTATACAAAAATTTTGGAGGCGCTCAAGTTTATTAAGTTGTTCTTGGGTTAAATTTAGATAGCTAGCGTCAGCATAATCAAGGAGAGGAAGTAATAAGGATTCTGCTAGCTTAATTTTGGTGGAAGTGGGTAAGAAATTCCTCAACCTTCTAAGGGATTTGGATGAGACATAAAGCCGCCGGCTTAATTCGGTGATATGAGGTCGCCAAGACAGCTCGCTGTCAAATATAACGCCAAGGTTTTTTACCTTATCAGTAAAAGGAATGATTGTTCCGTCAAACATCACATTAGGTATGGTACTCCAGTCGACCTTATTAAGCATCCGTGAGCTACCGATGACGATGACTTGAGTTTTTTCAGGGTTCACATGAAGCCCAAAAGACTTGCCCCACTGCAGAATGCATTCAAAATCTACGTTTATGATAGAAACTGCTTTATCTAAGGTGGCGAAAGGTGATTGTGTATAAATTTGTAAATCGTCTGCATAGAGGTGATAGGTTGAAGTGAGTTGGTTAGAGATGGAGTTAATAAAAACAGCGAACAATAAGGGAGAAAGCACGCCGCCCTGAGGAACACCAGCAGAGAGTTCACACCATGACGAATAATCATCCTCGACGCGAACCCGCTGCCGGCGGCCAAACAGGTAACTGTGAAACCAGTCGATTACTGTAGGAGATATGTTAATAGAGCTTAGAATACCAAGTAATATTTCAAAGTCAACATTGTTGAAAGCACTGCTGATGTCCAGTAGCGATAGCACAGTCAATAAACCATTATCCATACCATAACGGATGTCATCGGTGATTTTCACGAGGGCAGTAGTTGTGCTGTGGCCAGGACGGAAACCAGATTGATAGGGATTAAGGAGAGAATGTCGATTAAGGAAAACACTTAACTGTTGGTGGACTAGGCGTTCCAGGACTTTAGAAAGGAATGGCAGAATAGATATGGGACGGAATTGAGAGAAAGAAACAGGGTTAGGTTTTTTAGGAAGAGGAATAATCTGGGCTTCCTTCCAGGTGACTGGAAAGGTACTAGAAACTACAGAGGCATTGAATATATGGGTGAGGATAGGATTGATGACATCCAGTATGGGCAGAATCATGTTGCGACTAATACCATCGCTCCCGACAGCGTTCGATGTAATGGATTTCACAGCGCTCTTAACATCACTATCAGTAAATCGACTTAATAAGAATGGAGGATAATTGGGTGTTGGCAGGGCGGAAAGAGTATTTAAAGTATTAGACTTAGTTACAACGTCAAAGTCAGAAGTAGCTGAGAAATGTCGATTTAAATCGTCAATGTTGAGTTCTTTGGGAATTACACTATTTGTTTGCTTGCCAACTCCCAGGGATTGTAGAAATTTCCAGACTTTAGCTGGGCTTTCACTTTCAACTGACTCGTGAATGTAGCGGCGTTGAGCGTCCCTACACACTCTATTGCAGCGATTACGAATAGTTACGAACGCCATTCGGTTGACTTCGGTAGGTTTCATTTTGAATTTGGTTTTAGCCTTGGACTTTTTGTGCATCAGTGATTTGATGTCATCGGTCAGCCACGGCGCTGGCAGATGTTTGATTTTTATACGGCGTAAAGGTGCATGTGAGTCATAAAGCCTCAGTAAAGCAGTATTAAACACATGCAACTTTTCATCAACGGTAGCGGCCTTAGCCACCTCAGACCAGTTGAATTCCCGAGCATCCTTGAGAAGTGCGTCCAAATTCATATCACCAAAATTTCGCTGCAGGATAATTTTGGGTTTCACTTTCGGCGGACGTACATTGTAAGAAAGGTAGATCAAATCATGATATGAAAAAGCGTCCGCCGAACACTGGCCGTGTTTGGAGACGTGAGAAGGTGACGAGACCATCATCAAGTCAAGAAGAGAAGGGGTCGAGTTAGGAAAGCGATGCGTAGCACTCAGCGGAAGAATATTGAGATTTAAAGATCGAACTAAAGTTTCTAAGGAAGATGACCGATGGTCTCGTTTCAGAAGGCAGGTATTAAAATCGCCCATGATGATGGTATGCGCGAATGAAGTTGAGATATTTTCTAAAAGTGTTTCAAAGGAAGAAAAGTAATTGATACGAAGTGAAGAAATATAAAAGACTCCAAGTAGAATTTTGACATGAGCAAGTTCTACTTCAATGAGTAAATGCTCCCCAGCATCAGAAGTTGGGAGTTGTGGAGACGTGCTTATAATTTTGTAGGGAATATGAGATCGGAGGTAAATAGCAACGCCTCCACCTCCACTCCCGACACGGTCATTACGGATAAGATGGAATCCTGGTAAGGTATATGAGTTAGAGGAAAGGCAGGGTTTTAACCAGGATTCTGACACTAATATAGCGTGCAAGGTACTTTGATTAAATGACGCCAACATATCTGGGAAATGAGCTGGAATACTCTGCGCATTTATGTGTACTATGTTGAAATTATGAGAAAACCCCGAAAAATGAGTTTCTATAACATTTTGGAGTGGTACTAAACTGGAAACACTGTCGTATATACTATCAGAGGTAGAAGAACAAGAACAAAAATCTGATTCAGAATCACTAACACTGTCGTAATGAAGAGCCATAAAGTATAAATAGTACAAAAAAATATATATATAAAATAATAAAAATATGTACTTGAAAAATAAATAAACAAATAAATGTAATTCAATATACGATTAAATCGCAATTCATCTGCCAGGTGTGTGGATGAGATAGTGAGCGGTTATATTATAATATACAAGGTCATTCAGCTGCACTGCCGATCGAACAAATCGGGTGCGCAGGCGCACCCGGCCGCGGGCTGCGCTCGCGCATCTCCGTCGTTTGAGTATCTACGACATGCTGAGACGACGGTGTGATTATTTAATGTGGCGGAAGGCCAGAATTAACTACTGTTTTTTATATGGAAACACTGTAGGATATTTTTTAATAATAAATAAATAAGCAAAAAATTGTTGGAATTAAATCAAATAAGTCAATTTAAAATGGAATATGGGATATTTTTGAATACATTAGAGTAAGTTTGGCTTCTTTATAGTTCTTAACGAAGCCTTCAAACTTAGTCTAACTCAATATGAATAAGACCGTTAAGAGTTTTAATTCAATAATAAATAAAGTGGACGTTTATACTTCTATATAATGCTTTATTTACGTGGAATTACACGCACTTGACTGATTTATTGGTTTAGCGTAGATCTATATTTCTAACATCGTGATAGTTCTTAACCGGTATCTTATCATTTTAAGACTTATCTTATCTATAATCTACCACGACCGTATACAGTTGCCACAAATTAATATTACCTACTGCAAATAAATAACCACACTACTGCTGCCCGCGGCTTCTTTCGCGCAATATTACACAATGACATATTTTCTGAAATGACGATATTGAAATGAAACATAAGTGAAGATTTATAATAAAGTAACGGTTTTAATATCTACATTTTTTATTAATATCCGTCGAGTTATTTCAAAGCCTATTCGAAAAACTCTGTAAATTAATTCATGATTCATTTTATTTATTGGTGTCTACATATATATGTTTTGTGATTTTCATATCTGTGACAGCAAACTCTAAGAATTAATTGCGCTAGTACGGGCACATCTGGTCTGATCTAAAGTATGTCGCCAAACAACCTTGAGTTGTGTTCCGGCATTAACGACCAGGTTCCAGTCTCCCTTAAGAGAGCAGCATCGCATTTGTAGCATCTTTGGTGTGCAAATGTCCATAGGCGATGGTGACCGCTTTCCATTAAGTGGGCCGTCTGCCTGTCTTCTGAACTCCTGCAATAAAAAAATAAGAAAAGTTTTACAGAAACGATTAATTATGTGTGGAACAAGTATGAAGACCCCAGGGAAGAAGACGAACTTGTCAAGCACAATTGATTTTGAGATATTACATGTTTAAGTTTGGAATCTTGTCCTTTGGAAACCCATAAGTTTCATAATAAAACAAAAATATAAGTTCAATCACATAAAAATCAAAAAGGTTTTAAGCATATAAAAATTTAAAACTATCTTAAGTCAGATTTAACAGGGAAAACCCGTTTTTTCTCTGGACTTTTTAGGTATGCTATGCTACTTTTTCCCTGCGTGCGATTTTTTTAAACGTCAAATACTCTAAGATTAATTCGTGTTTTACTCTATTCCGTTTATTATCGTATAGAACAGGAAATTCCCTACAATATCGCATTCACACATTAGTTTCGATAAAAAGTGACAAGTTCGTCTTTTACCCTGGAGTCTTCTTATATATATAGCCGGTTGCTATGTCTGAATATTCATATATTTGCCTTACAACTTAGTTAAATTAAACCTATATTCTTAAAAATTAAACTTGCAAATTTAGTGACAGCTGTCAGTTGCGAACGTTCACAAATGACTGACCGCATTACCTTGTCGAATGGTAACGCTAATGTATTGTCCGAAGTATGGACCAGACTTTAAGCTAAATTTTAATTAAACCTTTATTTTCATATTTCCACAAAACACATGAAAAGTATCTAAATCTGGGTTCTTTTCGTAAATTTGGTTCAATTTGCGAAGACGCTATTTTTATAAATACAAAGAATAGTACGTAATCTCGACGAAAGCTATTACATTGTATTGTACCTATTTTAGAGTACTGACATTGGCACTAACCGTCTGGTCACGCTCCACTAACAACAGACTTGTGATTCTTTAAAATATGTATATTTTGTATACTACCATATTAATTACTTACTTTATTTAATTTTAAGATTCTAGTTGTATGCTTTGCCATGATGTAATGCCTGCCGGGATGTTACCATAAGGGCTCAGCGGAAGATCAGCGCTGGTTCAACAGACCAGCATCGTGCTGAGACTGATGCAACTTTTAAGATAACTTTATTTAATTATTTCTTTTTGATAACAATTAATTTAATTAAATGCGTCATAAATAAAATTATATTCTTGCTTTCTTTCTATTTTGTGGTTTTAAATTAAAACTCTAAGTGACGTGGGCTCATTCCTATATCGATTCCAATTTTTCATCGTATCATCATTGATAGTTCATGTAACTACTAAAATCAGTGTGATAGATGCCGAATTGGGCTTTATAGAACGGCCGAACTATAATTAAATATAATATTTCATATCGACAGTTCAATAGAAATATTAATCGACAGAAAGTTTAATTATAAAATAATGAGGCTTCCAAACAGTCAGCGTCTATGTAGGTTTTCTATTTCCTACATCTATCCATCAGGGCGTTCCATCAGTAGCTTACAACGCCCAAAATGCTCAGTTAGCCGTTCCACAAGGCGACCGCGGTCGTTGCGGTCGTGGCGAAACCTTCACTAATGACGTCATCATTTTCGATCACACAACTCTCACAACGACCCATGTCAATAGGTGGGTCGAATAGCCGTTCCACTTGGGTTTTCGATGGTTCCGCCGGCAAGCAGGTGGAACGTGGTCGTTGTGAGTACCTAATGGAACGTAGCAAAATTTCTTGAATTTAATTCTTGACAATAAGATTTAATAATAAACATTTGCACACAAATAATATTAAATTGCAAATTATTTTAATATTAACATAAATGGTAGATTTACATAAGTCTAATTTACATCATATTGATAACAGTATTGTGTTTTGAAATGCAAATATAATATGGCTAGAGTTCGCTTCGCGGTTACACCGCGTGTCAAACCTTAGGCAGTAGCTTTATTTTATTTACATAAACATAATTTGGTCTTTCACAAAAAGTAATAACATACATACATACATACATAACTTCACGCCAGTTCCCTTGCGGGGTAGGCACGAACAACAGAGCGCAATTTAGGCTTATTCTTAAACACCTCACTTGCTTCTTTAACATTCATAACTCTTGTCATGCACGCTCGTCTGTTCTTAAGGCTCCTGACAATAGATAGAGTAATAACAAACAAACTAAGTACATATATCTTAAATAACTGCCAAGCAAAACATAGAGGTGAGTGGAAGCCAACCTGATTTGAAGAGCACAATGAATGTCATATTGTTTATGACAACGTAGGTCTTTTTATATTTTATTTTTATTGCAGGAGTTCAGCAGACAGGCAGATGGCCCACTTGATGGAAAGCGGTTACCATCGCCTATGGACATTTGCAACACCAAAGGTGCTACAAATGCGCTGCTGCCCTCTTAAGGGAGACTAGAACCTGGTCACTATTGCTGGAACACAACACAAGGTCGTTATGGCGGAATACTCTAGACCAGGGGTGGTCGCCATCCAGTCGAGTAAATACCCTACCACCTGGCTGTGGGTTGTTTTGTCGCCTTTTACGACAGGCCGCCCGGCCGCAGGAAATTGTATTCTTTTACCGTTCCTGCACGAATGAAAAGTACGTAGGTACTTGTTAGTGAATTGAAAAAAAAACGCGATTGCAGCGCCATCTATTTTGCTATTCCGTCTATTACATGGAAACGACTTCATTTATCACAATAAAAAATATCTTAAGTGTTAACTCGGGATATAAGTTAACTCTGTATATGTTCAGTGGTTTTCCAAAAAGATACGACCGTAGCGTCATCTTTTTCACTATTTTCGTCTATCGCCAAGAAATGATGTCATTAATCGGAGTAAAAAGTATACTAAGTGACGACCGGAGATATAAGCGAGCTCTATATCGAATTTCATTTCAATCCGTTTCTTTCAATCAGTTTCACGTGATGCTTCTAACAGACAGACAAAAAACCTAAAAATTGCATTTGCAGAATGTCCTGCTCCGAATTATCCCCCGTGATTCTTTTCACATTTTTAAATGCAATGTACAAACTAGAACCATTTACAGATTTATTATATAATAGATAACACGTCTTTAGACTTGTGCAGTGTGCGGCAGTGTTTATTAACAACTGGTGGAGAGTACACTGCTTGTTGTCTTGCAATTTTTTATAATGTTCAGTAAAAGTGCAATAAAATTGAACCAATCTGTTTGTCCAATAAGTGTGATTTCAAGGTGGGTTTTTGTGATTATTGTATAGAATATTTTAAAACACTGACAACGATTAATTTTTAAAATAATCTACAATGATGTGATATGTTTACATATTTTATTGAACTTAGACAAAAATCGCAAAGAACCTTTCCATTTTTACTGACTAGTTGTGCGTATTACTTCGTTCGCGTGGGACTTTTTATTCGTATTTTACACATTACAGCAAAGCAATTATTTGAATTTCAATTTGTGTGACTATCTGCAAATTAATCAAAAATTATCTGATAATCCCTATTAATATTACAAATGCGAAAGTAACGCTGTCTGGCTGTTTCGTTTTCACGGAAAAACTACGAGACCGATTTGGCTGTATTTGGCTGAGGGGGGTTAAGGCCCGGATAACGGGATAGATTCATCTAAAGGTTATCCCAGAAAGTAGGATAGGTTTTTCATCTCTGTCATCTATAAATAAATGCTACAGAAACTCGATCTGTATATCTATTAAGCTTTTACGGACAAACTACTGGATTATTGGATCGGTTTTGCTGTAAATTAGTTTAAATATAGTTATAATACCCAAATGGCCGAGCCTAACATAATAGGAGAAATAAAAGCTCACCGCCTCCGCTGGCTCGGTCACGTGGGACGGATGGGAGAGGATCGCAGCGTGAGGAAAGCATTTTTGGGACGGCCGGTAGGTCGGCGTCCGGTCGGCCGTCCTAAATATCGCTGGAAGGACAGAGTAGAAGCGGACCTGTCGGAGCTAGGAGCCAGTAATTGGCAAGAAACGTTTCGGAGGCCAAGGCCCACTTTGGGTCGCTGAGCCAACGAAGTAAGTATGTAAGTACCCAAAATAGACATATATACTTCTCATGCCGGGAGATGGGATAGTATACGATATAAAATGAAGTGAATCTTCTGGGGGCAAATAGCCATTGAGATATAACATGTCATATGATCTAAGCAAATAGCACTAACATAATAATGTAGTATAATGAAACCTGTATTAGCGCCTGCTTTTGAAACAAGAGGCGCGTACTAGAGGTTGGCCCGCGGCGCAGACCAGGGGTATATATATAATCTAGTATATATCATATCAAGAACTTTATTTCACATAAGATAATTTTTACAATTCACTTAAAACTATGAGAAACATTAATAAGTAATTTAAAATATATAGTTAATATAACGCGAGAGAAAGTACAAATATTAAAACCGCAGATAGTTATGAATTATTTTTAATACAACACGTGTAATATTAGTTATATGACAAAAACATGCGTTAAAATACCATTTTATATTTGAACTTTTGAAGTATAATCATAAAAATAATTTTAAATACTGTTTTAACAATCTATATAATTATCTAATACATGAAGCAAAAACTTTGTACTCCTTTTTACAAAAATTTCGCGGGCGGAGGAGTATGAAATTTCATACTTATCTGTATAGATACTAATAATAGTATTAATATTATAAAGCTGAAGAGTTTGTTTGTTTAAACGCGCTAATATCAGGAATCGCTGGTCCGATTTGAAAAATTCTTTCAGTGTTGAATAGTACATTTATCGAGGAAGGCTATAGGCTATATTATATTTAAAAAAAAAATAGGGATCCTTACTAAAAGTCCAATAATGTAACCCAAGGTGTAAAAAAATGATCCGAAAAAATCCTTACACGGCTTGCGCTGCGAAAACTATTGATTATAGAACAAAACAATGTACTACCACTTTGCAGAACATATAATTGTCTACAAAAAATACTGCATAACTATATGTCTAACTATTGTAGTTATCTCACAATAAGTGTTTTCTTTTATTTTTTTAAATAATTAAAATGCCGGCGCTTCCAAAACTCTTTATTTTGTACCTTGGTATTAATCCTTATCAAAATAAATTACTCCATATTCAAGACGAATTCAATACCTTTCTAGAACTTTTTGAATTATTCAATTCGGACGTTTCATTCAAAAGATATCGCGATATTTAAAATGTAAGTATTAGTTGTTAGTTGTAGCCAAATATACTAGTATTGTTTAATTGAACGCGCTAATCTCAGGAACTACTGGTCTGATTTGAAAAATTCTTTCAGTGTTGGATAGCCCATTTATTGAGGAAGGCTATAGGCTATATATCATCACGCTAAGACCATTAGGAGCGGAGCACCAATGAAGAATGTTTCAAAATCGAAAAGAATTGAAAGCAAATTCCACGCGGACGACGTCGCGGGCACAGCTAGTAGTTTATATAGAAAAAAAGCGACGAATGCTTATTTTTTTTTAAATTATGCATAAAAATACATTAAATGAATAAAAACTACACACACTGCCATGTATTTGATACACACACGTATATATACTCTTGTTTATTGTTCAAGCCAAAATAAAAGTGTAGCCTTGGCGAAATCTGACATTATAGAAGTATATCTAGTCTTTAATATTAATTATTATGGTCGAATTTCGAACAAAGGCGACCACTAGTAATTATTAACATTATAGAAGTTTTTTTACTTACACAGAATATTATGACGTTATAAATTGGTACAAAATCAAAAAAGCCGCGACTGTTTATTTGATTGTCATCTGCCTTATTTGATATACCTGTCAATAGTGAAATATGCATAGATTAGGTATATCTGTCACTTTAGGTTAATCCACGTTTCATACAAATAAATATCGTGAGGAGATATAGTTGATATAATTGTGTAGAACATAATCTTATCTGAATAAAACTCTTATAAAACACAGGTATACAATTTAAAATATTTTAGATACTGGAATCAATATTGTTTCAGTCTTATTCATAAAGACTTAGTGTAAGTTTGAATGCTTCTTTAAGAACCATAAAGAAGAGTTGAAAGGTACTCCAACTCTCTATGAATACGACAGTATATGTACAGTGTACACACAGACAATACTAAGAAGATAAAGCTCAAGTTCTGGATAATACGCATAAATGGAAAGTCTAAATTAATTGAGACTCTAACGTTCGAATCATCTCAAAACCGTCAATTCGTACATGGTTCTTTTTCTATATATTATTTTTTTTATTTATCCTGTTGTTTCCTGTCATCGATTTTTTATTAGATGAGCATACAGGCATACTGCCCACCTGACGGAAAGTGGTTATCGTCATCTATGGACGTTTGCAACACCAGAGATGTCACCAACGTGGTGCTGGTCTCGAAGAAACTTTATAACACCCTTTAAAAAAAACGCATATCGCATCGCTGTGGGAAAACCATGGCTGGGAGCTCGTTCCAAATCCCCACGGTGCGCAAGAGAAACGTCGCAAACAAGTGATACGCAGCTCAAGGAAGTGGGAATGAAAGCCCAGCCGATGGCGAGCGGTGCAGTGGTAGAAGGAAGATGAAGGCAGGTTTCTGAACTGTTCCTCAGAAAAAGTCTATGTCAATTTGCGTAGTTACGCCCATACAGTATATACACACTCACAAACGTATTTGACAACATAGTGTCGGATTTTCAATAATAGTACTCACGTGCAAATTAAGTTGTTGTTTATCACGTAACGAAATGAATATGTACGTATTTGTGTACCTGGGTTAAATGGTACAAGGAAAACTGTTGCAATATTGAAAAGAAGATTGCATAATAAAATACTGCATTAACTGCGTTGTGTTATATAATCGATTGATCGTGTACTAGCAGAAGGTGATGTCAGGAGCCTTAAGAACAGACGAGTGTGCATGACAAGAGTTATGAATGTCAAAGAGGCAAGTGAGGTGTGTAAGAATAAGCCTAAATGGCACTCTGTTGTTCGTGCCTACCCCGCAAGGGAGCTGGCGTGAAGTTATGTATGTATGTATGTATGTTATATAATCGCCTAGTGTATAGTTACAGTTCCATAAAGTTTAAATGAGAGAGTATAAGAATGCACCAATGTAAATTTTCTATTTATGGCATTACGCTCTAATTAATACATTGTTACGATTGACAAAGACCGATTCACACCTGCAGTTTACTACCTTCAGGCATTTGGACTTCTTTAGTTTATATGTGTTTAAAATTTGTAATTAGAGGGGCGGCCCATTGTGTATTGTAATCTTTATGATGGTCGTTAGCCAGGTTTGATTCTTGGAAAATTCGGTCCACACGGTCGAGTATTGTGTCGAGACATATTGTATTTGTACCGTATAAAACAATACCCGAACGGAGGGGTGTGGCAGTCAAGCGATAATCGGAAGCCAGGCAAGACGTGTGTACTACAAAACTTACGAACTAGTATTAGTCTAGTTGGGTACAAAGGGCGGTCTTATCGCTAAAAAGCTATCTCTTCCAGACAACCCGTGGCAAGAATATTCTAATTAGGAGTGGCGACGGTGGTATACATAATTATTGTACGATTACTTACATTTTAATAATAAATATATAACTATACTATATATACAAATATACACATAAGTTATGTACATATACAAGATATGGTGATAATATGCAACTATTTAAACATATAACTATATGCAATATAATATCTACTAATTATATAAAATTACATATCATGACATCCGTTATGGTATGGATAATGGTTTATTGACTGTGCTATCGCTACTGGACTTCAGCAGTGCTTTCAACAATGTTAACTTTGAAATATTACTTGGTATTCTAAGCGCTCTTAACATATCTCCTACAGTAATCGACTGGTATCACAGTTACCTGTTTGGCCGCCGGCAGCGGGTTCGCGTCGAGGATGATTATTCGTCATGGTGTGAACTCTCTGCTGGTGTTCCTCAGGGCGGCGTGCTTTCTCCCTTATTGTTCGCTGTTTTTATTAAATCCGTCTCTAATCAACTCATTTCAACCTATCACCTCTATGCAGACGATTTACAAATTTATACTCAATCACCTGTCGCCACCTTAGATAAAGCAGTTTCTATCATAAAAGTAGATTTTGAATGCATTCTGCAGTGGGGCAAGTCTTTTGGGCTTCATGTGAACCCTGAAAAAACTCAAGTCATCGTCATCGGTAGCTCACGGATGCTTAATAAGGTCGACTGGAGTACCATACCTAATGTGATGTTTGACGGATCAATAATTCCTTTTACTGATAAGGTAAAAAGCCTTGGCGTTATATTTGACAGCGAGCTGTCTTGGCGACCTCATATCACCGAATTAAGCCAGCGGCTTTATCTCTCATCCAAATCCCTTATAAGGTTTATTGCATGAGTTCAGCAGACAGGCTGACGGCCCACTTGATGGAAAGCGGTTACCATCGCCTATGGACATTTGCAACACCAAAGGTGCTACAAATGCGCTGCTGCTCTCTTAAGGGAGACTGGAACCTGGTCATTAATGCCGGAACACAACTCAAGGTTATTATGGCGACGTGCTTTAGACCAGGGGTGGTAGCCATCCAGTCGGGCAAATGCGCTAACTCCTGGCTGTGGATTGTTTTGTCGCCTCTTACGTCAGGCCGCTCGGCCGCAGGAAATTGTATTCTTTCTCCGTGCCTGCACGAATAGAATCTACAATATCTTCTCGATATCCTCGCCACGGAATAGTAGAAAAAAATGTTATTACTATTAGCAGAAATGGCGTTAGCTGAAATGAATATTGGAGTTACAAAATATTTTAACATTTGTTTCGCGAGTTTTGACTCATAAATATTTATAAAGATAGAGTGGCATACCACGGGGTTGGGGTTGCCATTGGGGTTGGTAAAATACCAAAATCAGGCAGACCTACCATTGAGACGATAGTGTCCGGCGATTTTGACGCGATAGTAATAGCAGAATTGGGCCCCAGATGTTGTATGTGTATATTGTAGCAGTGTTATTAACATATCGTTTATATCTAATACATAAGTAAGAATTGAACAATGTTATTTACTGGAGAGGTATGGTTAATAGAATATGACTGAAGTTAGAGTAATGCGTAATTGAAGAACGTTAATAATGATAATTTTTAAATGCTAATATAAAATTTTATAAGTTTTTTATCACTCTTTTTTCTTTTTTTTTTTATTGCAGGAGTTCAGCAGACAGGCAGACGGCCCAATTGATGGAAAGCAGTTACCATCGCCTATGGACATTTGCAACACCAAAGTTGCTACAAATGCGCTGCTGCTCTCTTAAGGGAGACTGGAACCTGGTCACTAATGCCGGAACACAACTCATGGTTGTTATGGCGATATACTTTAGACCAGGGGTGGTAGCCATCCAGTCGGGCAAACGCCCTACCACCTGGCTGTGGGTTGTTAAGTCGCCTCTTACGACAGGCCGCCCGGCCGCAGGAAATTGTATTCTTTCTCCGTTCCTGCACGGATAAAAATATGTTATTTTACGAATAAAATCACCATTCTGTCCATGATATGACACTAAACGTAACAATTAGTATAAAACGGTTGAAAAGGAATTTAATAGTTTACAGTGTTCTCTTCCACGCAGTACCGCGTTTACAATTTTGAAAGAAAAATAAGATAAGACGATAAATGTTATTATATATTTCAGGCAATCACAGCGTATTCACTCTGCAGGTAGTGGCAGTTATCTACACAATCCAGGATCAGAGCCATTGAACTTTGCGACCTTAGGTGAGGTCATTTCTCGGACTGCTCATAAATATCCTGGTCGAGTAGCAGTCAAGTCCATTCATGAGAATCTAACGTTGACTTACGAAGACTTGCTTAACAATGTAATTACTTATTGCCTATTCTTGTATAAAGTCTATATATAAATATAAAATACCAATGCATTTACAGGTCGTCTTCGTGTATTTTAGTTCTATATTTATAGGGGGTCAATTTTGTTCAAAATAAGGTCTAAGCTAATGAAAAGCAAATAAATATACATACATACATACATACATAACTTCACGCCAGTTCCCTCGCGGGGTAGGCACGAACAACAGAGTGCCATTTAGGCTTATTCTTACACACCTCACTTGCCTCTTTGACCAAATAAATATATTAACTTAATATAATAAATACGTATAAAAAACTTGAAAAAAGATTTTCCAAATTATTGTGCGCGGACTATTAAATACTTCGCAATTTTTTATTAAGTCTATAAGTTACTGTCTAAATATCCGCTTTCAAAGTAATAAAATAAGATTTGATAGAGTCGACGTGATACGACAAAATCTGTATACGAGAGTCGTGATCTCTATCCTTTACTATTGGTCTGACAAGCATTTTGCTGTTTTGTTTGTTTTATGTTCAGTACTGAAATCAAAACTGAACCAACGTTGTTTAAGCTTAGAAAGATTGATCAAGATTTAACATTTTTAATCCAAAAACTTCTGTACATTACTGATTTGATTTTTTTTATTTTCAGGCGGATGCTTTTGGATGTGCTCTTCGTTGTCAAGGTCTAGAGAAGGGTGACAGGGTAGGAATATGGTCGCACAACGCTGTATCTTGGTTAGTGGCTGTGATAGGTGCTGCCAGAGCCGGCCTCATATCGGTGCGTATTATTCTCATCTCGTCCATTTCATCATTAAAATTTGTACAATATAAATTTCATCGTGTCTGTTCATAATAATAACAGAGCATAAATATCCCACTGCTGATCACGGGATAGTTTTTAAGTGAACGGATATTATACCCCCCACGCTGTATGTATGTCAGCCTGTAAGGTCTTCGGACCAACAGCATAAAGGCAAGACCATATAAGAAGACGAACGATCATTTTTGCTTCGGCTTTGGTCGCATACACATGTCATAGTAGCGCTCTAAGGTAGCTAATTATTGTGCGAGAATAATAACTTATAATTAATTGTATTTAGATCGACATTCTTAATTTGAAAAACAAATAAAACAGTTCTCAAGGGCTACGTTCCAGAAGGGACTCATAATGACCACGTTCATGACCACATTTATCCTTGTTTCAATTCCTTACGGACGTTACAACCATAAACTCTAGTGGAACGGACTATGAAGCGTTGATGTCATAAACGACGAAATATACAAATGTTATTGGTTGATTTGAAAATCGCGCCTTTTTCAATGTCAAGAGATATAGAGAATGAATTCTCTGTGGTCAACGCCCACTTCGACCCACCTCTTGACTTGGGTCACTGTGAGCCCTGTGTGATCGAAAATGATGACTTTATTAGTGACGTATTCGCCACGACCACAAGGACCGCGGTCACCTTGTGGAACGGCAGACGGAGCATTTTGGGCGTTGTGAGATACTAAAGGAACGCGTCCAAGGTTCTGCGTGTTTTGTTATATAAATCCCGCATTAATAGCGGGGATATTTTTTTTATAGCAAAGCTGACGACACCTAGATGGCCCAGCTCATAAAATATGACTACCATTGAATATAGACGTTTGCAACATTAATAGCAGATCCAATGCGTTGCAGCCTTTAGGATGGGATAGGTAGGATGGTATAGTTACAGACTGCCCCACACAATGGGAGACTGAAGATGTCGGGGACAAAAAGTAGTTCCCCATTAACGAATGAGGCCGCTGGGCTATTGTCTGCCAGGTCCCACGAATGGGCTAGGCGATGTACCCGTGACCCTGACATAAGGGCGACGGATGGAACACCGACGGGTTTAATGGCTATCCCTACCCGTGGTGTGGCAATAGCACTTCCGCTTGCGGTGCTAGTGCCACCCTGACCTAGCGAATCTCATACACCGGCCGCGATTGCCCGCGCGGCTGATGGTCCCCGATCGGATTTATTTCCCCTATTAAAAAAAGGTGGGATGGCATATGGAATTGCAATAAGAGCATGGGATAGGGCAAGAAGAAAGTGGGCCATTGGAACTCTCACTCTTAGATTAAGGCTATTCTACGCCGGTATTCTATGAGAGCATGGTTTCACACCAATCAAGCTGGCTGTAAGCGCTATAATCAAGATAATGATTGGATGAATCTACCACGCTCAAAGTAATAAGGTTAATAGGCGATCTTGAGCGATCTCTTCTAGGCAATCCTGGATAAGAATGGTTTGAAAGAAGAAATAATACGTAGCGCGCGTAGAACACTCTGACGAGCAACGCCTTATCAAAAAGAACCGCCCTAAAATCTCCTACAGCTATACATACGACTCATCCGGCTATATTGCGCTCCTTGCAGAAGAACTTTTAAATCCAAATTTGGTTTCGCTAGCTACCTGCGCTCGCTCAGCCGGAGTTGACAAGGTTCGCCGTTGACGGATACGTCAAGGAGGACTATATATATATATATATATATATATATATATATATATATATATATATATATATATATATATATATATATATATATATATATATATATATATATATATATATATATATATATATTTGAAATTAATCGCAAACGTATGATGGTGCCCGTGGTGTGCAAATGTAAATAAGATACAAAAGAATTATAAAATACAAGTGCCTTGCATAAATAAAAATAGATAATACGCTCGTCAAAAGTGGAACATGTTCTACTGAATTCTGTATACCCGGACACACAAGTTTGTACGAAGTTACTTTGTTGTATTTTTATTTAATACTAAGATATGCCCGTGACTTCGTTCACGCTTGACTTCAAATTCCCGCGGTATTCCCGGGACACAAAGTATACCACAGCATTTAAAAAATTATGTAAGTTATCGTTTTAATGAAAAATGTGCCGGAATAATGTGCTGATTTTAATGCACCCGAAATACTTGCTTCCGGGAAAATTCCCGCAGGATTCCCGGGACAAAAATAACACATTTTATTACATAAAATATGCTATCGATCAGTGAATATATCACATAGAAATTCGTTTTTTTTTATCTGGCCATTTTAAACCATTCCCAGAAAAATTCCCGCTAAATTCCCAGAATAAAAAGTAGCGCAGAATTTAAGTCTAAGAATTTGCTGTCGATCAGTGAAAAACGCATCGAAATCGGCCTAGTAATATTTACGTGAATCCAGAACAAACAGACAAGAAATCTAAAAATTGCATCGTGTTCTCCGTCGTTTATATAGTCTATTCCAGTTGTTTGATTTTAATAGCTTCAATGTACAAACACGGCATCTTTAGAATTTTACAATCTTATAGATATGTTGTTTATTTCAGGTCTTAATCAATCCAATGTACGAAAAGAACGAACTCGCATTTTGTATTAAGAAAACCGAAATGAAAAGTTTGCTAATTGGGGATAAATTATTTGGAAAAAAATATTATGATATAATAAGGAAACTGGTACCAGAATTGGATTCCGCCAAACCTGGGTTCTTGAAGTCCAAAGATTTTCCAAGTTTAAATTCAGTCATAACTGACGGAAAAGAAAAATTAAAGTAAGTTAATATACAAATACTAATATTATAATAAAAGTACGTTTTAACGGTTTTAAGCGCGGTAATTTTATTTGATTTTGATATTTTCCGACGTTTCGGCCACTTTTCAGTGGCCGTGACACTTGACATCTTTGTCTCCCGTGATCAAGGCCACTGAAAAGTGGCCGAAACGTCGGAAAAAACCAAAATCAAATAAAATTACCGCGCTTAAAACCGTTAAAACGTAGTTTTATTATGTATACAAGTCGCGAAAACTTAAGAAAATATTATAATGGTAAGTATACATAATGGTCACATAAAACGGTCGACACCCATAATGAACTGTTTGAACATTAGACATATTTGCCAACTCACATTTCAAATTTAAATTCCTGCTTCACAAAACACTAACTCAATGATGATCATATTTCCATTTCTATTTTCTCCTTGCTCTTCTATTTTTTACTAATTTTCTTTCCCTTCCTTCTATAAATATATATTTGATATTAATAATATAATATATTTTCCTTTCACCCATTTTAATATTATATAAAATTATTAGAGCTAGGCATGTTTGCTGAAGAGTTTCTTGCGCCGCTTCTTCTCTTCAAGCCACAACATGTTGCGAAGCGGTGGTAAAGTAGATTAGGCTTCCATAGAGTAAATAATAACCACAAACAAAATAATTAATATGAACAAGTTGGCGGTAGGCTAAATAAAACTTTCACAATACTAATTAACACTAGACATCTTTGCCTTCCGTGATCACGGCCACTGAAAAGTGACCGAAACGTCGGAATAATAAACATCAAATAAATAATTGTCGTGCTTAAAACCGTTAAAACGTAGTTTTATTATTATAATACGAATGTTAGTTTATTGCACTAGTATACTATTCTATGAGACCGCAAGTATCAGAACGAAAAACCGCTTTATGCAAGAATAGCCACTAGACTAAATAAATAGGTGAGCGGAGATATGTTACCAGAAATTCTAATATCTTCTAACTTTTAAAATATTATACTAAAAATAATTTTAATTACTTTTCAAACAACAATTAATGCGCTATTTTTCGTCATGCTCGAACGTAATCTATGAGGCCGTGACGGTTTGTAAGTCGTACTAACTCTTTCACGCAACAACTACTGAATTGATTTTGATGAAACTTTACAATAATATAGCTTACACATCAGAATAACACATAGGTTATAAATTATAAAGATTAAGTGTGAATTATCCAAAATATAATGATTTTCCGTCACCGCGTGGATGAAACCGCGGGCGAAGCTAGTTTTTTTATAAAATCTCAATTGATTTGACAGTCCGCTCCCCTATTGTCTGTGAAACATCAACCCTAGCACCACTTGCTAGGGTTGATTTTTTTTTAACTAAATTTGCAATATTTTTTTAAAGCTGATAAAAGTTCTTATAATCTCTAAAGACATACCATATCATAGATATTTATTAAACTTATGGAGAGTAATCTAAATCCATGACTTTATTGCTGAGATAACTACGCATAAAACTGCAAATAATCCTTTTCATATTATAAATGCGAAAGTAACTCTGTCTGTTCCGTTTTCATGGAAAAACTACTGGACCGATTTGGCTGAAACTCAGTATATATAGTATATTTTGGATGCCGTGGATGAACATAGAGTACTTTGATCCCGAAAAATGGAACAGTTTCCGGGATAAAAATATATTTGTCTTTCTTATGCTTTTACGGAAAAACTATTGGACCGATTTGGCTGAAATTCGGTATATGTAATTTTAATACGGAATGTGGACAAGGGATACTTTTCATCCCGGATAAGATAATAGGATAAGTTTGGGGATAGATTTATGTAAAGATTATCCCAGAAAGTAGGGCAGGTTTTTATTTTTTGATTTGCCATTTTGGTTAATTTGGTCATTTTGGTCGGTTTGGTCTATGTGGTGGATTTGGTCGATGTAGTCGATGTGGTAGCTTTTTTTATTTTTTTTATTGCAGGAGTTCAGCAGACAGGCAGATAGCCCACTTGATGGAAAGCGGTTACCATCGCCTATGAACATTTGCAACACCAAAGGTGCCAAAAATGTGCTGCTGCTCTCTTAAGGGAGACTGGAACTTAGTCACTAATGCCGGAACACAACTCAAGGTTGTTATGGCGGCATACTCTAGACCAGGGGTGGTAGCCATCCAGTCGGGCAAATACCCTATCACCTGGCTGTGTGTGGGTTGTTTTGTTGCCTCTTACGACAGGCCGCCTGGCCGCAGGAAATTGTATTCTTTCACCGTTCCTGTACTGATAAAAATGTGGTCGATTTGGCCGATTTGGTCGACGTGGTCGATGTGGTCGTTGTGGTCGGTATGATCGATGTGGTTGATAAATGATTAAAAAGACCATTTTGCAGGCATCTTATATATTTGGTAACGTCACATTGACAGTTGATTAACATTTTTGACAGATTTCACACATTAAATCTATTTGACCAGTTATCGATACAACAGTCAATATGGTCGGTGTGGTCGATGTGGTCGATATAGTCGATTTGGTCGATGTGGTCGATGTAGTCGATTTAGTCGATGTGATCGATGTAGTCGACGTGGTCGATTTGGTCGATTTGGCCCATTTGGTCTACATATGTCGTTTTAATACCGAAAATTGGCATAGATACTTTTCATCCGGGAGATGGGATAGTTTGCGATATAAAATGAAGTGAATCATTCGGGGCAAATAGTAGTAATATAAAAAATTTATACAATGTAACCTGTGTTGTAAACTCTTTAAACAAGAGACACGCACTAGAGTTTACCTTTAGTAAAGTTTATAATTTTACAAGCCTCATTCATTTAATGACATTATTAAAATTATAAAATTGTTATTTGAACAGATAAAACCCGAGATATACCTAGTAGGTATTTTACAGTCAATTAACGCAATGACGAAACTCCTCTTCTTATTATGTTTAAGTTTGTTTATTTGAGAAACCTTTGACAGATTAAATAGGCTCATCATAAGGAGCTATAGCATTTTGCACTACTTTAAATCAATTTTAGCATCCTTGTCTTTCAAAATCGTTTTGCCTTAACATGTATTTCTTAATTTCTTGCCAAAATTTTAAATATTAATTGTAAGATTCCGAACGCAAGGCTTTTTCTGGTGGTTGCCCATATAAATCTTCATCCCCTATTTTACACCCTTCCTATTTCTTGAGACAGTATATTTCATTGTCAAATAAACAAAATTTGCTTCCACATTTGTATATTACTTATGTTAATTTGTGATTATTGATTACCGTTTAATTAAAATTCGTACAACATAAATTTAATACTAACCGAAATATCAAAACTTTGATATGTGCCACTAAGCAGTTAAGCTATCTAAGAATGAATAAAACACAAAAATTGCCAAACACATTGTCTAAAGAAACCAAACACAGTAAATAAACTCTCCAATAAGACGTCGTGGTAGCGTAATGGTTAGCGCACGCGTCCCAAACTCAAAGGGTGCCAGTTCGAATCCTGGCTGGAACGCATGCACCATTTAGGCAGTTTTCTGACCTATGTGCATATTGTTACAATTACCACGTGCTAACAACGAGGAAGGAAAGCATCGTGATGAAACCTGCACATCGAGGTAACGGATGTGCCAAATCTGCCAAGCCGCCTTGGACAAACGTGGTGAGTATACTGTCCGCTCTCGCCTATAGTGGGAAGCCCGAGTCCGGTAGTGGGACGTTTATGGGCTTAATGTAAGTTAATGAAGAGAAAAGTATTTGTCAGGATCGTAGTAGGTCCATCGTCTCTTCTTACCCCAATGGGAAACAGGCACGACAATATGTATATATTACCTATATAAGGAGAACATCTTACATGTTCGTTCTTTTTGAAATATAGAAGTCTACGATCAGCCCTAGAATGCAAATTAGTTGGTATTTTTGAAGTGAAACTTCTTTAGAACTTGATGAAACGAAAAATCGACACTAAAAAGAGATAAACACATAAATCTATAGGACTAACCATGTGAGAGAATGAGATAAAATATATTATATTTAATAATTTAAACACTATACTCATACAGATAGAGTTGGAAATGTTTTGAAGTTTTTCTTTAATACTTCAAATTTCGTGTTTTAAAGCTTAAATATATAATAACGATATAGTATATGAAATGTCTCGTCACGAAATTTAGAATCCTTCCCACCCATTGTCACACTTTGTTTCACTTCTACTAGGTGTGAACCGCACACACACACATTTTATTTTTAATTTGTTTGTTTATCTTTTAGTGGAACCTTCTTGTATAACTCTTTGATTTCGGAAAATGTGAACAAGAATGATATTTCTCGCTACGGTTCTGAGGTGAAGCCAGAAGATGGTTCTATCATACATTTCACATCTGGAACTACAGGTATTTAATCAAGGTACCATTTGTCTCATTTAATTTAACATCAATTTCGCTCACAGTTTTTAAACGTTGTATATAGAAAACACAATTATAGCTCATAACATTATGCACGTTTAGTAAGAAAACGTAGTAGGTATTTAATTCATATTTATACTATTAAACAAATTGAATGCTTGATAAACTTGCATTTTGGATTAATTCGACCATTTGAATGATAATTTCAATCCATTTGGAATTATAATTCTGATTAATATTAATTTATTAACTGCCTACTACATAATTTTTTATCCTGCTTGTTTGTACGTGTGTAAAATTGAGTGCAGGGAGAAGGGGCGGTAGAACTCTCGCCCAGGGCGCCTGTAATGCTAAATCGGAATTTCCTCATATATATAAAAAACAGTGTAACAGTATAACAAATTTAATGTTTTGCAGGTGAACCAAAAGCAGCATTGGACTCTCATTTGGGACTTGTAAATAATACTTATTTTACTGGAAAAAGGAACACTTTCCACGAAGGGCATCACATTATTTGCGTTCAGGTGACTATTATAATTATTCTAGACTAGGACATTTTAGTAGCGTTGTGTCTCTGTACCTTAAAGCTATTAAAAAAAATAGGATGGGATATATGAACGAGAACGAAACAATGTTTTTAGATTTTATGGCCTGCCAGAGTTTACCCCGCGGCGCAGCCGCGCGTCAATCTCTAGAGCGTACCTCTTGTTTGAACAGCAGGCGTTAATACAGGTTACATTGTATTAAATTTTCATACATACATACATAACTTCACGCTAGTTCCCTTGCGGGGTAGGCACGAACAACAGAGTGCCATTTAGGCTTATTCTTACACACCTCACTTGCCTCTTTGACATTCATAACTCTTGTCATGCAAGCTCGTCTGTTCTTAAGGCTCCTGACATTTTTTACATTCCACATTAAATTTTCATGTTACTGCTATTTGCTCCCAGAAGATTTACTTCATTTTATATCGCAAACTATCGCATCTCCCGGGATGAAAAGTATTTATGTCCATTTTCTGTATTAATACTACATTTAAATCAAATTATAGCAAAACCGATCCCGTACTCCTAGTAGTTTTTCTGTGAAGGCTTAATAGACAGACAGATCGAGTTACCATCGCATTTTTTTATAGATGATAATTTTTTATATCTATAAACTTGAGAAAGGATTGGTCTCCCATACAAACTTTGATCCTCTATTTCAACCCGTTTTAGTTTCATTTATCTATCCCCCGTCTATCATTTGTAAATTACATAAATGATAACAATGATCAAAATGACCAAAATAACAAAAATGACCAAAATGACAAAAAATTAGCAAAATAGCCAAAATGATCAAAATGGCAAATGGCAAAAAACCTATCCTACTTTCTGGGAAAACCTTTACATAAATCTATCCCAAAATATATCTCATTATCCGGGATGAAAAGTATCCCTTGTTCACCCTCGATATATATATATATATATATATATATATATATATATATATACCGAATTTCAGCCAAAGTGGTCCAGTAGTTTTCCGTAAAAGTATAATAAACAAATATATTTTTATCCCGGAAACTATTCCATTTTTCGGGATACAAAGTATCCTATGTTCATCCTCGTCATCGAAAATATATATATACTGAGTTTCAGCCAAATCGGTCCAGTAGTTTTCCGTGAAAACGTAACAGACAGACGGATAAACGGACAGACGGACAGAGAAAATTTCTTTCGCATTTATAATATTAATAGGGATTAAAAAGGATATTCAAGGTTCACGTAAACTATCAAGCCGATTTGATGCAGTTTGCACTGATCAAGAGCAAATTTTCTTACTTTAAATTTGTTGCAGGTACCTAATATCCCGGGAATCCCGTGGGATTTTTCCGGTAGCAGTTTAAACTAGTTAGGGTGCATGAAAAATACCTGATTGCGATACGATTTTTTACATGATCGATAGTAAATTTTCTAACTTAAAACATCCGGTAATTTATATGCCCGGAATCCCGAGGTATAATGGTATAGTCTAAAAAAGATACGTGTTCTTTGTTTTAGGTGCCGTTGTTCCATGCGTTAGGATCTGTGATAACAATTCTTGGAGGACTAAGCCACGGTGGCTCATTTGTACTAGCTGCACCTTCGTACAGTGTAACCGCCAATATCAACGCTTTGTACGGTGAGAAGTGAGTGCCATTACTTTAATTTAAAAGTACAAGCAATTCTGAATTCTCCAAAATCGCTTGACTGGAAAATCTTATTTGTCCAAGTGCCACAGTTCCACGGAACATGCTTTACCGTTTCCAATAGTATCGAGATCCTTGGCGAAGCCATAAAGATCGTACAGTTTCATGGTTATCTATTTAGAAGGTAAGCTTAGGCTTCTCTCCAGAAAACCCTAGTTTAAAAACCCGGTTCTCAAGTATTATTTCAGCCCTTGGCAATGACTTCCGGTGTACAAAGCGTAAGTCAGACTGTAGTTGGAGTACTGCTTACATCTATGGGCCGGGATACCTGTTCGCTGTACCACACCTCACCTGTTGACTCTATTCGACGTCGCGCCCTTTATACATGTATCTGGTTGGACTTCTGTAGCTTACCATTCACTCATTTACCTTACCACTGGTTAAAATATGACTTAAAGTCCATACAAGCAATGTCAATTTTCTACCAATGCTAAGGTAATAAATTATAATATTTAGAAATTCGGATTTAATCGATGACCAATGAAGATACCTCCTGTGTGGTTTCTACCGTTAGCATAATGGGGAGGGTTCCCAGAAGCATTTTTTTCTGGTGTGTACCAACTTCTTATATCCACATATACATCGCTCACCACTGGTGGGGTTTCCACTGTCATTTCCTTGAGACACTGCGGTTAACTACGCAATGGTTTTCTGGACCATTTATTCAGCGGATAATAATACCTTGCAGGGAGAACTTAAGCTGTTCTATCATTTAAAAATACTCGGCTCAGCTCGTTGGTAACACCTCTGGGTGGACAGTTGTTCAACGATCATCTAAGCCATCAATCTGTGTACAGTTCAACGTACAGCGTTTTGCTAACTGCGGCCTATTTTAGGCTACTTTAATATTAGTAGTATAGTAGTGTGATCGAGTTGCTACTGAGTCGCTACGAGTTGTTATTAGTCGTAACATACGCCTTTAATTACCACTAAGTTGAACCCAGGGATCAACATCCAAGCTCAACTAATAAGAGAATAAATCCCTGAAAGCAACAAGGTGTATTTTCTTCATCCTACTAAAAGAAAGCATCAGCACTCCACCACTACAAGCAAGAGCAAGCGTACAAACTGTTCAATCTATCTGCCTGCTCTGGACAATAAAAAAAATAATAATGCTTCTGTTTTATGTCAATTGATTGATTAAGAATTAATTTTTAGATGTACGGCTATTACTGGCACTCCGACTATGTATGTAGACATTCTGTCACAAATCAGGAGTAAGGGTTTGGATGTACCTTCCGGCCTAAGAATGGCTCTAGCGGCTGGAGCTCCTTGCAGCCCACAATTAATTCGGGATATACAAAAATATCTTAAAGCAGACTCTGTCAAGGTACTTTGTAGGTCATAATCACATTAATCTATAAATATGTGAGTAGGGTGTGTTTGGTTATTTGAGTTTTGAAAGCTAAATAGGTATTTTAAGGCTTTGCTATTTAACCGAAATCTTTTATGTTCATTATTTAAGAATTTATTGTATTCAGTGCTAAATAATTAGGATTAAAGATGTACTTTAATTCAGATCACAGTGGTAATCAGAACGTTATAAGCTTTTTTTTCTTTTTTTTGATTGCAGGAGTTCAGCAGACAGGCCGACGGCCCACTGGATAGAAAGCGGTAACCATCGCCTATGGACATTTGCAACATCAAAGGTGCTACAAATGCGCTGCTGCTCTCTTAAGTGAGTCTGGAACCTGGTTAATGCCGGAACACAAGTCAAAGTTGTTATGGCGGCATGCTCTAGACCAGGGGTGGTAGCCATCCAGTCGGGCCAATGCCCTACCACCTGGCTGTGGGTTGTTTAGTCGCCTCTTACGACAGGCCGCCCGGCCGCAGGAAATTGTATTCTTTCTCCGTTCCTGCACGGATACAAACTAATTAAGCTAAGCTTATTATTTTCTAATATTTCAGGGTCTATACGGTTTGACAGAGACAACTGCGTCTGTGTTCCAGTCAATTGAAGGGGATAGTATAGATATAGTAGCGGAGACAGTTGGCTATATACAAGACCATGTTGAAGCTAAGGTTAGACCAGAGCTCTTGAAACATTTTGCTTATAATATGACTAGTAGCAGGGAAGGAGCCTAATGTTCGCTACTCTGTTTAGAAAAATTGTCTTCACAGGTTTGGCTTATACTGCATACAGTAGCACCACATTGGTTATATTTGTTGTTAATTGTATTAATACACATATATAATATATACTATGTTTATTCACATTCTTAAGAATGAACTGATTATTGTAAAATTTGGATGGTATCTTTTCTGTAAACAAACTCTGATTTCAATCGCCAATAACAAACACCTTGCCAATGAAGTTTGCTTGAGTCTTGAAGACTAGGAAGTTTTTATAGACCATTTTTCACATTCAATTAACTAGATTCAATATTGAGTTTTATACATTTTGTCTTAGGTGGTGGACAAAGAGGGTAAGATAGTGCCCTTCGGCAGTCCAGGTGAGTTGGTGGTACGAGGTTACAACAACATGATCTGCTACTGGAATGAACCTCAGAAAACTCAGGCTGCTTTCGTTGAAGACGGCTGGCTTCTAACTGGGTAAGAAATTGGCTTATTATACAATAGACAACTTATCATATTAAAAGAATGACATAATCGACGTAGTTCAGAGTTGTTATCACTCTACAAAACGCCGAAGCTCTTAGATTGTATAAAAGAATGACAAGTTTTGACGTCATAACTTAAACGAGTCAAATAGCGTATTAATTAATTATCGTTTAAACAGATATTGAAGTTATATTTATCATGATATTCTGAAAGCAATGCTAACAGATCAACCAATTTGAAAGGAGGCGCCGGTATCCAATGGTATTGAACGATTGAAGTTTGTGTTTAAATGGATCACTTTGAAAGACATATTGAACCGTCTAATATCGGCTTAGGATAGTGTCGTATTTTACAGCCCGCTCATTTATATGATAATAATCTTAGAATTTATTGTAACATGTATGATTTATGCAATTAGTATCGTATTTATACTGTTTTCAGAGATAAATTCACAATAAGCGAAGATGGTTACGGGCGTATAGTAGGCAGATTGAAAGATATCATCGTAAGAGGTGGAGAAAATGTAGCGCCCAAAGAAATAGAGGATTTGCTCAACGTACATCCGGATATTATTGAAAGTCAGGTGAGCTAAATATATATTTATTGAAGTATTTGGCTTTTGCTGGACTGCCAAGTTTTAGCTTTGTACAATACTAGACACTTCAGTAATACAGTATGTAGCGATATAAAATATAGGTACAAAGCTATATTTTGTCTAGTGTATACTGAGGGTTTCCACGCGATTTTATTCTATATTTTTATTCTGAAGTTATGTAGTAGACATATCTGAAATCGGTCCCAGAGTGGTCCATTGTATTATCTATAACACAAGTGTAACTAGCTTAACTTGGGATATATAGTGTGTTTCTCTGCCAATTACTAAATAAAAAATAAATATATAAGTAAATATAACTAACATTAATTGAGCTATAAATAACATTAATCGAGATCTGTTAGATTTTTCTAGTTGGGGTTAGTTTGGACTTATTGTTAATCCGAAGATCTCAAGCTATTGTCGTTGAGAGTTCACGGATGATTACGGAGATTGACCTATCTTAATTACCAAACATTTGTTTGATGGTGCTATTATAAATCTTAGTGAGAAGGTCAAGAATCTAGGTATATATTTTGACCAATCTTTATCTTAGGGCTCCCTCTAATACAAGAAGTACTTAAGTCACAAAATGTTTGCAAGTGCAGCGTCTCTTCGAAGGCTGAAAAACTTCCTTCCAATTCGTACAAAAATTGCACTTGCGCAATCCCTTCTCCTCCCTATCCTTGACTATTACAACATCAGCTACTTAGATATCACCGAAAGCCAATAAGATAAATTAGAGCGACTCCAAAACTTCTGTATTCGTTTCATATTTGGTTAGCGCAAATATGATCACATTTCTCAATTTCGTAGTAAACTCCTATAGAACCTATCAATATCCGCCTTCGCCGAAATGGCCATATCTTATCCCTGTTGTATAATGTACTCTTTAGCCCAAAACTCCCTCCTATTTGAAGAAACTCTGAGTTCTTTCAAGAGAAATAGTACAAGGATCTTAAGGTCATCAGCAAATTTGCGACTAATGACGGCAATACATTTTACGCAATTTTGCCAGAAATCTTTTACTGTGCAGACTCTAAAACTGTGGAGTACATTACCAATGAGCATCAGAAGTTCAAAGTCAATTACATCTTTTAATAAACTCCTCAAAAATCACTATCTAAATTTGTAAACAGTATTTTATGTACATGTAAGTGTTCATGTATATATATATATATATATATATATATATATCTGTTTGTGTGTGTGTGTGTATTTCTTATTTGCTATTAATGTAATTATTTATATATATTTAAAAAATAAATATATAGATATTGAAACTATGTGCACTGAATACCGACCCACTATTAGATATGTTTAGATTATCTCCATTAGGTTGTCTGGAAGAAATCGCTATTAGCGTTAAGACCGCCAATTGTGTTAGTTGAAATATTATTAACTCTAATATATATTGTTTTTATTGTGTGCAATAAAGAATATTCTATTCTATTTTACACATGCAGTGGAATTAATTTGTACCGACCTCGGTACTAACGACTTTTAAGTTATAACGACGTAACATTTGAGTCCTAAGGGATTCATGTATTACGTGAATTCAAGCAATTAAAGTATACTTTTAGGAATAGAATTTGGCTATAGTAACTTCGGATGTAGCATCGCTTTCGGATACAGCAACTAGTTTTAATGAACTATGTATAACAAGTTTCTAGAAATCCTTTGTAGATATTGCGACTGAGTTAACAAACACACAAAGGTCCATTCATAGAACCATAACGCATTTTTAACCTTTTTTACATCCACCGATAGTAGATATAGATATATAAACAAAAATGTATTATCTAACTTTACAGTTAAATCTAAGAAATACACATTAGTGTTGGTTATTTTTAACACTTATTTTTGTGTTACTTAACCACCTCTTATGCTTACTAGGAGTTTATGGGTAAATTTTCACTAATCAGTTGCAGAGTAGTTTCTTAAAATTTAAGAAACGATTATAAGTAAGGCCATAGGTGTTATATGCACTTGGGCGTGTGTATTTTCTGGTAATAAGTATTGTTTCCTCTCTTTCTTTCTACCAATGTCTATAGCGACAGAATTATAGTCCCTTTATCCTCTTCATAATCGAAATCCATTGTATTTATGGTTGTAACTACATTTTTGGGGGACTATTACACTGTGCATTGTGGAAACTGAGGGACCCTAATAACTAATATAATAATATTACCTGTGTAGGTAATTGGAGTACCAGACGAGAGGCTAGGTGAGGAGCTGTGTGCAGTACTCAGAGTACGTGAGGGCGCTTCCATAACCCTCGATGAAATAACAAGGCACTGCAGCGGCCACCTCGCCAGATTCAAAATACCAAGAGTGCTCAAACTTACTAACGAGTTCCCAAAAACTGCATCCGGCAAAATACAAAAGTATAGATTAAAAGAAATGGTTGAAGCCGGTAAAATTTAATTCAATAAAATATATATTTAATTTTTTAAATGTGTTTTATTTTATAGACCATATGAACGAATAAAAGTATCAAATGAAATGAAGCATTTTTTAAAACTTTTCTGCGTAAATTTAATTAATGTACACGTGGTTTGCGTCTGTGCAAATAAATAGTTTGTATTATATGTACGGGGAATTAATTTTATCCACTGGAATACCACCTCTGTCCCTACTAATCCGATTCCTTAATACTAATTGTAAGTTGTCTTAATGCACTCCTGCGCAATCGGGCTCTACTCCAAAATCGGCTTTCTTAAGCCGGCGTCACTCTAAGAGCTCAAGGCCCGGTTTACCTATTTTGTTCATCTGAGATTATATTATTAAGATTTTTCTTTTTTTTATTGCAGGATTTCAGCAAAAAGGCAGATGGCCCACCTGATGGAAAGTGGTTACCATCGCCTATGGACATTTACAACACCAAAGGGGTTACAAATGCATTGCTGCTCTCTTAAGGGAGACTGGAACCTGGCCACTAATGCCGGAACAGAACTCAAGGTTGTAATGACGGCATACTCAAGACCAGGAGTGGTAACCATCCAGAGGGGTAAAGATCCTACCACCTGGCTGTGGGTAGTGCTGTCGCCTCTTACGACAGGCCGCCCGGCAGCAGAAAATTGTATTCTTTCACCGTTCCTGTACGGTTAACCTAATTAGCCTAATTATATTTTATTATAATAAAATTAATTATTTAATTAATATCTATAGTCTTGTATTTAAACTTCGTTAAAAATAAATCTATAAGCTAATTAAAAATTATATAGGTACCACATCGCTGCCAGAGAGAAACGTGCGTTTTTAGTTCAGTGTTATTTATTTATATTATATAATTTATTAATTAAAGTAATTTTGTAACTTTAAAAAAATCTTGTAAAAAATAACTTAATTATAATGAATTATTAGAATTTCTGCCGTTGTAGGTCCAAATCTCCATACGTAAATATTATATTCTATTTTTTAGTTCAGTTTGCTATTAAAGTGTTTTTTTAATTTTTCAAGTTACAAGCCCTATGCAATTTTATAATATTGTAGAAGATAGAGAACAGTCAAAAACTTAGCCAATGCTGGTAACTAGAATTATAGATAGACAGATAACACTTTATTATACACCAATACAAAAATAAACTTAAAGACTAAAATTATATTTAGTTATGTACAAAGGGCGGTCTTATCGCTAAAAAGCGAACTCTCCAGACAACCCTGCACTAGAAAAGCAAAAACTACACCAACCTTGAGATCCGCCCTCTCCTGACTCGGTTCTGGTTGCATGCAGGAACAGCACACGGCTCTAAATTTCACTTTGGAGTTAACACTTTCTACAAAATCTAGGTATGGTAAATGTTCTTGGCACGGCCAGTAATCATAATGACTTGAGAGAATCTTATTGGAGAAAAGGATGAGCGCGCGGCGCGGTGTTTCTTCTCAAACGTTAACAGCGAATTAATTGTCCAAAATGGCTGTCTATACCCTGTTGTGTTAGCTGACGCCTCATACAGAATGAAGGTAGACAGCTAAAATTGATGGAGCGATGTTCTACCTACTTTAGAGCAAGGACTGGACTGGAATAGAGGGATGTGATAGGAAGATTGGGCCATCGGAACTCTTACTAATCGTATGAGACACGGTTAGCCTTGAGCCGATATTCAGTTAGAGGTTGGTATCACAACGATGGAGTCGGCCCTAAAGCCTAGTATGTACTAGGCTAGTAATTTAGTCGAGTACCGAGTAATTTAGTAACTAAACGTGTCTGAACAACAAAAATTTAGTCGAGTAGATTAGCAAATCAAATAGTCGAGTCGATCCATTTTGTTCTCTCTTTTTCGGCGAGAAGCGCCTCCCACCACGCATCACTGTTTAGTTCATTTGTTTTAAACAAGTACGAACCCGTCGTTTTAGTCGAGTTTATTAGCGGCCGCAAAATGTCGTTTCGCTGGAGCAAAGAAACCACTTTAAAATTTGTTTCTTCGTATTTACAACATGAATGTTTGTAGAATGTTAAATCCCCACATTACATAAATAAAGAAAAAAATAGTAGCTCCTAGTTCATCTCTTCTATTAATCCATTGTCGTACCCACACCTTTTTTTCTCCTTATTTCACAAATTTCTTCATCCACCTCTTCTAATATAGCGATTGCCATTAGCTCTATTAGCTTATTTATTTATTGCATTGAACGTTCATTTTGAAATACACCACTCACATGTGTACCATACTCGACCATAGTGCGAACAATTTTGGACAATAGCGAGTATTCTAGTTACTAAACTACTCAGTACTCGATTAAATTACTAGCGTAGTGCGACTAGGCTTAAGAGCTGTTATCAAGATCATGATTACAGTATGACTTACCACGTCAATATGCAACGGATTTTGTTTATACTTACTCCGTTGGTTCAGCGACCCAAAGTGGGTCTTGGCCTCCGAAACGAGAACATGCCACTTTTCTCGGCCCTGTGCGGTTTCTTGCCAATTACTGGCTCCTAGCTCCGACAGGTCTGCCTCTATTCTGTCCTTCCAGCGATATTTAGGACGGCCGACCGGACGCCAACCTACCGGCCGTCCCAAATATGCTTTCCTCGCGCTGCGATCCTCTCCCATCCGTTCTACGTGACCGAGCCAGCGGAGGCGGTGAGCTTTTATTTCTCCTATTATATTAGGCTCGGCCACGAGATTCTCAATTTCGAGGTTACTTCGGACCCTCCAGCTGCCATCTTCTCTTTTTGTTGGACCCAGAATCTTACGGAGAACCTTCCTTTCCGCTACTAAAAGCTGGTTCTCCTCCTTGAGGGTAAGCGTCCAAGCTTCGCACCCATACATCAGGATTTTGTTTATACCAATTTTTAGTTTTACCAACTGGATTTTTTCATATTTTTTTAACATCGTTTAAAATTTATTGATTGGAGTTGATTTTTATGACGCAATTAAAAAGGTAACTCATTGGAAATATTGAGGACCTGTCTAAAAATACCCGACACGCCTATCTACGGCGACGCATATTTTAGAAACCATCACTAATATTTAATTTGTTCTCGATTAAACACCATCATAGTATACGTAATAAATTAAATAAATAAAAAATATATTTGTGCCAAACGTCTATGCTGGCAAAGTAGTCTTTAAGTATGTAGGCAAGTTAGAGTATGAGACGCGCTTGCCTTATGTAGTAAAGGTTCATGAAATTACCATAAATTGCTACGTAAATAAGATTAATGACCGGTTCATATAAGTGTTACTGACTGATCATTTGCTTAACTATCTGTAAATTTGATACAAGCTCCATACAAGTCATATCAAATTTCTACCGATGGTAAGGCAGGTGAATAAATTGTAAGACATAGCGGTTTAGCGGCCATCACTTGTAATAGTTGCTGTACGGTTCAACGTACAGCGTTTTGCTGACGCTGCGGCCTACTTTAGGCTACTTTAATACTATAACATTAGTATAAATAATGCTCACAAATACTTTGTGATTGAGTTGCTATTGAGTTGCAATCAAGTTGCTATCAAGTGGCTACGAGCTGCTATTAGTCGTAACATACGACTTCAACTACCATTAAGTTGAACCCAGGGATCAGCATCTAAGACTTAATAGTACGAGAATAAATCCCTGAAAGCAACAAAGTGTATTTTCTTCACCCTACTATAAGAAAGCACCAACACTCCACCAACTACTGCCAGCATCCACCACTACAACCAAGAGCAAGTGTACAAACTGTACAGTTGCACTATCCCTAGTGATGGCCGCTTAACCGATAGTGAGGCAAATGAACAGAATGAATTAAGAGTATATCTGACTATTAATTCACAAGCACTGGCTATTATACATTTGTAGTATTATTTGTACCAGGATATAAACGTTATCTTTTGAGGTCATGTACATATGTGAGTAGTTTTGCACTAAATCAAATCAAATCAAATTGTAATTGTTATCAATTAATATCATTGGTGCAGTCTATAATTAGTTATGATAGCTACACCACGCAGTTCAAAGTGTCATAATGTTTTTAATATTTATATATTTTGTTATATCTATAAGTATAGTTTTGTGTCTGCTAGGGTTATATTGTAGATATTCTTATGCGGGTAGATTGCTTGCAAAACTTCCCGGACCTAAAGGAATACCGATTTTTGGAAATATGTTTGATATATGGTTAGATCCAGGTGAGTTTCCTTTTGGAACAATGTATATTCTAGTGACTGCGTCTGTGGGCTCAATCGTGACTCGCTTAGTTATCCGTGTTGTAAAAGCTCATTTTATTTAATGTTTTTTTCATTTTTTAAACTCACTTCAATAAAAAATGTCTAACTGAGAGCACAATCATTTTACTTAAAAGATTTTCCAACAATCCGCAACGCAGAAGTCCCAAGTTCAGATTTTTATTGCTGAAGTACAGCAGACTCCCGGCATATTAAATTTTGTAAACGCAAAAGTTTTGACATTTTAATATCTCGAAATTGATTTTCAATAAAAGTAAATAAGCTGGCTTTTTTATTTCTTTAACTGCTCCAATATTAGATTTACAGATATTAAGATTTCAAAAGATCCAAAGAACTTCTCTTGTGAAAAAATTCGCTACTTAAAAGTAGTCTTGTGTAGTTCATGAACGATGTACTAATATGAGGGACCGGTTCCCTTCACTGTACTAAAAGAAACGTTTCATATCACCAAACGTTAATCGGTCCATTAGTACTTTCAGTCAGCACTCAAGGCACTAGTCAGCGGTCTGATAGTCTTGTGTAGTTCTTGAGACATGAACTGTTAGGGACCGTGATTCGATTGTTAACAAAGATCGAAAATTCTAATGAGTGAATAGTACTAATAGTAAGTACTATTAAGATGAACTAGTTTAGTGACCGAATTATATAAGAAAGGATCGCTCACTTGGATGACCGAATAAACACACAACTACTTTCAAATGTAAGGGTTGGTTAAGTTTTACTTCCCTTCAGTCAGGTCTACATTTTTGTGCCCTAAATGCCTACTCAAAACTGTCTAACAGTCCTCCAGCTACAAGGCACGAGGTATGAATGCCCAACCCATAGCAGCTCGATGTGTTCTTGCGCTTGGTCCAAGATGTAAGCTGGTTTCTTATTTACATTGCAGAAGGCCTGTTTGTATTTGCAAGGAAACTTCATAAAGATTACGGAGGTTTAAGCAAAGTGACTGGTTTCATGTATCGTTGTGTTAATATCAGTAATCCGGAAGATCTGGAGGTAAATGATGTAGTAGGTAATAAAAATAATGCGGATATTAAATGGATCAAATCAAATTGTGTGTGTTGTGTTTTTAATGGTACATGGAAAGGTTCAAGTTTGTGTTTATACGGATGGATCTCATTGGTTGATTCGTTCAGAACTGAAAGACAGAAATGAACTGTCTAATGTCAATTTAAGACTATCTACTTTTAAAGATAATCATTCAGATACTAAGGATATTGAAATAGCGCAAGCAAAATAGTTTAAATAGTTAGGCTCTACGCCAGTATCATAGTATAATAGTACATTATGGTACTAGTGTGTAACATTGGTGATTACCGCCGAGGCGCCATTGAGACTCGAGCCGTAGGCGAGGGTCTTAAGAGAGCCGAGGACGGTAATCATCAATACACACGTGTATCATACGACGTTTTTCAACACACTTGTGAATAAAATAACAACAAAAACCCATTTTATTTAGTAGATAAAAAAAGTTATATATGAGTGAGTTTTATTTATTAAACACGTACGAGTTAAAATAATCTATTTAAATAAGAATTTGCATGAAATGAGCAAGCATTAGGAACATTAATTTATTTGTTCTATAGAACACGATCTTTTTTTTTGAATAAAAACTTTTTTAAGAACAAAGCAACTCAACCAATAAAATTTAAAAAAAAAATCTATAACTCACTAGTGAGTTATAATGTTTTTTAGTCACAGTTTGATTATGGGTGTCATTCTGTGCCTAATTGCGGTGACCATAGAGCCACTTTATGAGCAAGTGTGTTGAAAATATGTTAATGTTAATCAATGTGCCTTTATTAGAATTGATTTTTTTTAACTTATTATTTAGTAGTTTTGTTAGGGTACAGGTACATTATTGTATAATTCTTGTATGTTACAATTGATTCATGTAAGTAAAAGCTTAAGGTTACCTACACAGTTGGGGTCTTATTTCATATTATTATGTGGTTTTGGAGGTGGGCACTGAAAACTAATGCTGTGCCGGACCATCTGCACAGCAAAATACTGAGTGCCAACCTCATTTTTAAACTTGCGGCATTCAATTTTTATATGTAATATATTTTATAATCTGTTCTTATTGTGTGTGTCGTTGGAAATAAAAGTTTTCCTTCTTTTCTCTTGCTTTCTAAAATTCAAATGTTGCTCAGCTTAAGGCCGATTTTTCAATCACCAGAAAAAATTGTTCATAGAATAAAGTGTAACATGGAAAAATTAAATATGTCAGTTTCATGAATAAAACAGTCGAATGGTTTCCCTTTTGAATTTATTCGGATTATAATTTACTCGACTGACAACTTTTATCTGACGATTGAAAAATCGGTCCTAAGTCGAATGAGACAATTAAATTAGGAGCCTTTTTAGAAAAAAAAATAAAACATTATTTTTTGTTTTTAAATTTGAGTTAAAAACAAAAACAAACTATTTGCTCGTTATATTCGAAGTTTATGGACCGAAGAATATAAGTAACAGAAGAGTTGCTTCTCAATTTATAAATTTAATTGAAAAATATTTTTAAAACAAAGGTCCTAAGGCCGGTTTTATTTATGTTTCGCCTTATTTTCTTAGCGAGTGATGTGAGTGAAAAGTATTATGACATGACTACCCTAATTTTTTGTATATAATTATTTCAGACTGTTTTATCTCTACCGAAGTTCAACGAGAAATGGATACCTTATTTATTCTTACATCCTTGGCTTGGAAATGGGTTACTAGTAAGCAATGGTAAGTTGAACAATCATAAGTTGCAGTGATAGTGATTTGCTAAACCGGCAAAAACCATAACGTACCTCTATTTATTTGATATCTATTAGCATTTGTTAAAAGTATTTGCATCATCCAAAATAATGTATAAAAAATAAAAGTACTATACATATACTGAAGGTGGCGAGCGTTCCTAAAAAGTTGACCGCATTTCCATAATATATGCTAATGCGATTTATTAAAATAAAGGTCTATTTATTTTGAAGCTTGAGTAGAAAAGCGTTCGAGTAACTGTATTATCCGTGCAGGAACGGAGAAAGAATACAATTTCCTGCGGCCGGGCGACCTGTCGTAATAAACGACTAAACAACCCACAGCCAGGTGGTAGGGCATTTGCCCGACTGGATGGCTACCACCCCCGGTCTAGAGTATGCCGCCATAACAACCTTGATTTGTGTTCCGGCATTAGTGACCAGGTTCCAGTCTCCCTTAAGACAGCAGCAGCGCATTTGTAGCACTTTGGTGTTGCAAATGTCCGTAGACGATGGTAACCGCTTTTCATCAAGTGGGCCGTCTGCCTGTCTGCTGAACTCCTGCAATTAAAAAAAAGAAAAAAGAAATTAGGTATATCAAGGAGGGTTCAGTCATATTTTCACACATACATAGATGGTACATGGTCGACTGATAACACTGCCGGTATGTTACGAGGCACGACTAATTTAATTTTGTTTCCAATGACAAACAAGTAAGTCGGTTAATTTCCACTACAAGATGTTTTTAACAAAGAAAATACCCCATTTACTATATATTTAAGCGCAAAAAGTACTAAGATTAAAAACTTGCCACGTTATTATTTACAAAATATTAAGTAGAATGCATGTTCTACTGATGAGAGAGAGGGAGAGAGATGAGATGAGTAGACTATTTTAGGAGATTACAGAGTTTTTCTTATCGGAATTTATCGTGAAACACCTATAATTTTATACCTAAAGCGTGAGGTTTTCAAGTGGGCCTTCAGGGCCTAAACTACACCAAACTTCAACGAAAAATACTTAAAGGAGTCACGCGGCCGACTTTTGGTGAAAACTAAAGTGGTATCATTAAATTGTGGGGCCGATCCCAAACACCCGAATCATAGAATTAACGGAATATACGTTTTTGACATTTACCATGCCAGGAATCGGACCCGATGCCTCTGCTTTGCAGCGAGATAGGCCGGCAAAGGCTTAGTCTGCTCAACCGCAGAGGCCGTCCATTAATCTTACATATAAAGAATTAGAGTTTAAAGGTTAAAGGTAAACTCGGGCTAAACGCGGGTTAACCTCTAGTTCCTGCTTCTTGTTTAAAGAGCAGGCGTTAATACAGGTTACATTGTACAACATTTTTATGTTAGTGCCATTTGCACCCGGAAAATTCACTTCATTTTATACCGCAAACTATCCGATCTCCTGGCATGAGTATATATATGTCCATTTTCGGCATTAAAACTACATTTAAACAAAATTACAATAAAAACAATCTAGTATTCCCAGTGTTTTCCGTGAAAACTTAACAGAAAGATATGTCGAGTTACTATCGCATTTTTATAGACGACGAATTTTTATATCTTTGAACTTGAGAAATGATTGGTCTGATCCAAACTTTCATCCTCTATTGCAAACCTTCCTATTTTTATTTATCTATCCCCCGTCAATGAAAACTACATAAATGACAAAAATGCCAAAAAGGACAAAAACAGCAAAAGGACAAAAAATCAAAAAGGACAAAAAGAGCTAAAAGGACAAAAAAAGCAAAAGGAGAAAAAGATCAAAATGGACAAAAAGGGCAAAAAGAGCAAAATAGTCAAAAAGGACAAAAAGATCAAAAAGAGCAAAAAAGCAAAATGGACAAAAAGAGCAAAAACAGCTAAAGAGAAAAATGGACAAAAAGGATAAAAAGAGCAAAAAGAGCAAAAGGCAAAGAGAGCAAAACAGCAAAATGGACAAAAAGGACAAAAAGTTAAAAAAAAGCAAAAAGAGCAAAAGTGCAAAGGTGAAAAAAGAGCAAAAGAGTAAAATGGAAAAACGACCAAAAAGGAGAAAAAAGAGCAAAAGAGCAAAAAAAGCAAAAGGGCAAAAAGAGCAAAAGAGCAATATGGAAAAAAAATATCAAAAAGCACAAAGAGAGCAAGAGGGCCAAATGGACAAAAAGGAGCAAAAGAGCAAAAAGGACAGAAAGAGCAAAAAGGCCAAAAAAGCAAAAAGGATAAAAAGATCAAAAAGGAGAAAAAGAGCAAAAGGGACAAAAAGAGCAAAACGGACAAAATAACTAAAATGACGAAAATGGCAAATCACAAAACCAATCAAAAGTTATTCCACTTTTGGGATAACCTTTTCATAAATCTATCCCAAAGTCTGTCCCATTATCCGAGATGAAAAATATCCCTTGTCCACCCTCGGTATGAAAATTACATTATATCCTGAGTTTCAGCCAAATCGGTCCAGTAGTTTCTCCGTGAAAACGGAACAGACAGACAGACAGAGTTACTTTCGCATTTATAATATTAATAGGGATTGCGGGACAGGCTAGTTAACATCAAAATAAAACAAGTGTTAGTATACAACAGACATAATGCGACGTAGTAATCAGATAATAACTACATGCCTAGTTAAGAGAAAGGTTATCTGATATACCTATATTGAGAAACTGATAACCTTTTACAATCTGTTCCAAATGTTTCTCATCTTTTATTTATTTATATTTTCTGAAGGTCATCTTTAAGCGTCATTATAATAGTAGGTACTTGAAGTAGAACGATAATTGTATACTCTAGGTCAGCACTACTGGAACTGGGTATATGCAGTAGTGGCCTAAAGGCAGAGCGCGATTAAGCTTAAGGGCACCAGGCATGACAGGGCACCTAAAACGTCCTATCAGGCGTTACTACATATCTTTTGGATACAGGCTACATTAAGAAATTTTACATATTTTCTACATCTTGAAAAAAAGGTAGCCGTGCCGACCCTGCTAACTACAGGCCCATATCAATTACGTCCATACTTTGTAAAAGTATGGAACGTATTTTGAACGTCCGGCTCTTGGCGTATCTAAAAGACAATGACCTTCTGAGTGACCGACAATATGGCTTCCGCCGAAACCGCTCAACGGGAGATCTTCTTGCGTACGTCACCCATATCTGTAATGAGGCAATCGAGAGATATGGAGAGACGATGGCCGTCTCTCTTGACATCTCGAAAGCCTTTGACAGGGTATGGCACGACGCCCTCATAAGCAAGCTTCCAACTTATGGATTGCCTACCGGTCTTTGCGCATGGATATCCGATTTCCTGAGGGATAGATCGATCAGAGTAGTCATTGACGGATGCACATCTGATCAAATGGCTATAAATGCCGGAGTCCCTCAGGGATCGTGCAACACTTTTCGTGCTGCATATAAACGACTTGCTGAAACCCGGTATTTTGGGATATGCAGATGACAGCACTGTTGTAGAGAGCTATACATCCAACGCGCGAGCCAGTAGCTCCCAGATTCAGTCACAGAGGGAGACAATGATCACTAGGCTGAACTTGACCTTGAAGGCAGTCTCCGATTGGGGTGAATCCAACCTAGTCAAGTTCAATGCCTCCAAAACCCAGGCGTGTCTCTTCTCTGCCAAAAGGAGTCCTTTTGACTTTACTCCTACTTTCCGAGGTGTATCCGTACCGATAACCGACAGTCTTCAGCTTCTTGGCGTTTCGTTAACACAATCTTTAAATTTTGGCTCCTATATAGAGTCTGTTGCTCAGCTGGCTGGCAAAAAGCTAGGGGTTCTATCAAAGGTGAGGCAGTACTTCACACCACTTCAGTTGCTGAATCTCTATCAAGCACAAGTGCGGTCTTGCATGGAGTACTGCTCTCATCTTTGGGATGGCTCAGCTAAATACCAGTTAGAGACACTCGATTCAATAGAGAAAAGAGCTAGGAAACTGATAGGCAATAACCAACTATTCGACGAGAGGCTTCAGAGCCTAAGTCATCGACGTAAGGTCGCCAGTTTGTCGGTATTCTATAGGATACACTTCGGGGAGTGTGCCACGGAATTACATGAATTGGTTCCTCCCTCACCATTCTACCACCGGACAAGCAGACGTACGCACTCACGCCACCGATATATGGTGGAAATACCAACGAAGCGGACGAAACGCTATGCTTCCTCTTTCATCATACGCACCGCTGAAGAGTGGAACTCTTTACCGTCGTCTGTTTTTCCTGAAAAATATAATCTAGGTGTCTTTAAGTCTCGCGTGAACAGGTATCTTCTAGGTAAGCGTGCTCCACCTTAGACTGCATTTCCGCCTGACGTCAGGTGCAATGTCAGTCAATACAACAGAGCGCCATTTAGGCTTATTCTTACACACCTCACTTGCTTCTATAATAATTTACAGAATAAAAAAATCAGATGTTAAAATACTTGCGAGAGAAAGGTAAAATTAGATGATAATCTTATTACTAAAATATCATGATGAGAGTAACATAAATTATGTTTACAAATTACAAAATAATTCAATTAAAAAAAAAACCGGTATGGCTTCAGCATCCCATGGTCCAAGCATTTCAACAGCAAACGGCACAAACATATAATTCTCACTAAGGGTTGCATATTTACGCCACTTGAGCGATTCGACTGTTTTCGCCGCCGAACCGGCTGATACGTGTTTGGTAAATGGAATGCAGCCAACGTATCCATGCAGGTCGCATTCCATACCAAAGGCTTGCCACGTCGCCAGGGAATTAGTATTCTACTTATAGTGGTAACTTCAAAGTTACATTTATTTTACAGGTGATAGATGGCATCACAGAAGAAAACTGCTCACGCCAGCTTTCCACTTCAACATCTTAAAGAGGTTCTCGGTTATATTCAGTGAACAAGCTGAAGAGTTATTTGAGATTATAGAAAAGGAGGTTGGTAAGGAGAAGACTGCTATACAACCTTTAATAATGAAATCTACTCTACGTATTATGTGTGGTATGTAAAATATTATCCATTAAAAATCACAACTGGGTCTTACCATTTTAAAAGGATCAGACAGCATACTTCCAAGTTCGATTGACAGGCTTCACACATCAGTAACAATTATTTTTTCTATCGTCATGTTGCGTTAGTCTGATCTTCAAAAATTATGATGATTTTCATAACTCAATAAGCGTATTAATAATATCTTATAAAGTTGTGATAATCATTTATTATCTATCCCAATATTATAAAGAGGAAAGATTTGTATTTTTGTGTTTGTAATGAATAAACTCAAAAACAACTGGCCCGATTAAAAAAAATAATTCACCATTAGAATGCTATATTATCCCAGATTAATAAAAGCTGTATTTATTACTAAAAAAAATTAGGGATCCCTAACAAAACTTTAACAAGGTGTAAAAAAATGTAGTTGAGTGAGTCCGGGGATAATTTAGATGCACAATTAGACCCGGTAGGTGGCGCTGGAATCGCGTTCTAGATTTTTAATTATTCAGGCCAGAACAACGTTTGCCGGCACCGCTAGTGAACTATTCATAGTTCACTAGCGGTGCCGGCAAACGTTGTTTCCTCCTCAGAGGAAAGTTTGAGATTGTAGAACTTCAAAAATACTCTCAAAGATAATTTGTTTGAACAATGTCCGTTAACTAGTTTTTTTAATTATTAGGTTTTTAGATAAAACCCTTCTTTATGGTTCAATATCCAAATGAAAACAGTGATCATTTTTCACAACTACAGAACACTTCATAGTTTGTGGATAGAAACGAACTTGACCGATTTATTTATTTTTATATGTCTGTATGTATGTTATGTCCTGTAAAACATAATACATACATAACTTCACGCCAGTTCCCTTGCAGGGTAGGCACGAACAACAGAGCGCCATTCAGGCTTATTCTTACACACCTCACTTGCTTCTTTGACATTCATAACTCTTGTCATGCATGTTCGTCTGTTCTTAAGGCTCCTGACATCACCTTCTGCTAGTACACGATCAATTTGATCATGGAAGGTGTGTCGTGGCTTTCCACGACTTCTGCATCCATCCACTTTTACATTGTATATCTGTTTAGTCATTTTTTAATCATGCATTCTTTTCACATGCCCGAACCACCAGAGCATTCCTTTCCTTACCTGCACCCCGAGACTCTCTTTCAGACCAACTCTCTTTCTTACTTCGGTATTACGAACGCGGTCTGCGAGCGTCACTCTGGAGATTTTGCGCAGTGCTCGCATCTCGATTGCGTTTACTCTACTTTCATGCTCTCTTTTCCATACCCAACTCTCGCTTTCATACGTGCGCGTAGGTACCAGCACCGCGTTGTGTTGTAAAACATAATGCGCTTACAATTACCCAATCAAATTATTGCAGAAACTTCAATGGGGACATCTATGCGTGAAGATATTCGCTCAGTAGCAAACAAATATTTCAACGCATTAATGATTCTTGGAGAATGCATCGTACATCGTTTCACAAGCATGTGGCTATATTCGCCCACTATTTTTAAATGGTCTAAAGTCGCTAAAATACAGAACTTAGCATTGAAAGATCTGCATGGATTTACAAGACAAATTATAAGGGAACGAAGGGAGTATAGAGAAAATAATCCTGTAACTTCGATTGAGGTAGATGACGGTAGTTATGGAGGGAAAACCAGATTAGCCATGTTAGATATGTTGCTGGAACAAGAGAAACTAGGGAAAATTGATGAGGAAGGTATTAGAGAGGAAGTGGATACGTTTATGTTTGAGGTAAAGTTTAGTATATTTATTACTTTAATAATAATTGCTTCATCACGGACTATTTTAAGATGTATGACACCAGTTGGTAAACACATTATGTACTAAAAGTTTATAGGTCAATATTATTGTATTTTGTAGTTAATCTAAAAGGCGTCATATTTGATGGTATGTGGTTCTTACTATTTGCTACTACACCAAGGGAATCATGAGGTGACGATTCCTGAAAGATTTCAAGAATGATTCTATTTAGAGGTAGAATGTTCACAATTGTAACAAGCTAGATACATATTTCTACTACATGGGTAACTATAATATTTTTTATTTAAAAGACAACATAGTATAGTATTTATACACAAATAATATTATAAAATTCTAAACATGCCGTGTCTGTACATTGAACCTATTACAAAAAACGACTGAAATAGGCTATATAAAACATGGATTCATGTACACAAATAAAGAAACACGTATAATATAAAATATCCTATTATTTGTAGTATTATCTTATTTGTCAATCAATAACTAATAACTAATACTGATTTGATCTTCTTATATCTTACCGACAGTTAATTTTTGCCACTATCGGCTAAAATTTTATATAAACTACATACAAATAATGTCAAAATTCAACCGATGGTAAGGCAAGTAAATGAATAGTAAGATTAATAAATAAATGGGCAATCATGTTTGTCAGCTATTTATTCCCTTCATGATGCTGCTGCTGCTTTCGTGCAATCTACCTAATAGCGAAAATGTTGCGTTTTCGCCATAGAGGATTAGAGCCATATATGTGCGCTTCGGCGAACATAAAATATAATACGAAAGAACCGTTTTGTCATTCGAACTAATACGAATGTGTTAATCATAATGTAAATTATCGTTCTTAGGAAATAACATGGAGTACTAATTATTACATTTCTCAGGGTCATGATACCACATCCATGGCATTATGCTTCATAATGATGAGGATTGCCAGTGAACCAGTAATACAGGTAATTTGAAATTATTCATCTGTAAAAACCAAGTAATATCGTGTTCGACTTATATTTCCAGTTAGTAATAGCTCTTCCTCATTTTATGTTGAACAATCTATCGAAGGAAAACCCCATATCAATGTATTTATTATAAAATCGGATTTATTGCTTACATGTTTTAGAAAATAAATTAATGTGTCTAATATCTACTCAAATTTTAAGGAAAGGAATGGAAATTGAAGTAGAATCATTCTCTTTTTTGGCGTTCCGTAGTCATAAACTAAACAGTTATAAATTGTTATGTTCGTTTGTCTCTCAAGCTGTCAGTTTGTGATTGTATGTAACACTCATTTTATTCGGAAACTACGGAGTATATACTAAAGACGTTTGAAAGTAAAATATATTTCCTATATGGTATTATGTTATACAATGGTGTGGTAAAACCGCGATGAATTAAAATCTAGTTGTGGCTGCCATTAGTGCCGGTTTTACCTATACTACATCATGTGCAGTGAACACGGGCGTCGGGGCTTAGGGGGCCGAACGCCGCTTGCGGCACCTCCGAAAAGCATGAGTCGCTCGCGGGGCTGGGACTTCCAAAGACATTGCGCCCGTGTATGGCCGACGCCGGGCGCGGTACCAGCAAAACGCGCCACGAGCCTATCTATAACCATACAATAACTTTTGTTTCAAGGTGAAAACAGCCTTAAAACAGATAATTAAGTATTATATTGGCATAGTGTCGCGTTATCATGTAACCCTTTTTTTTTTCTTTCAATAAAACTACTTTTTGCTCGTGTACCCTCAGAACAAAATCCGATAAGAATATCTAAATACGGATATATAAATATAAAGTTACACTTGACATTTAAATCAAAAATATTTTCGTTATAATACGACGATATTTACCAAAGAACCGCCGACATGATAGCTTAGCTTCTTTTAGGGCCCGATTTTTCAACCACCATATATATAAAAGTTATCAGTCGTATAAATTAAAACCTGTCTAAATTCAAAAATTCAAGAATTAAACTGTTTTATTCATGCAAATGTCATTTTTAATTTTCCCCTGATGTGTTTTATTGCATAGAATATCTTTTGTTTGGTGATTGAAAAATCGGCTCTTAATCTAAGTGTTACAAAGATCTGGCTTACAAATTAATAGCCATTTTCATGTATGTCTTTGTAGACCACGGGCCATAAAAATGGCCCGGACATTTGAAGGGTTTGCGTGGGGTCATGGGAAGGCCAACACGTAGAGGCCCTTTGACAAATTTAAATGGAGTGACACTGACCGGCGATTATCCCTGTCTACATCATATACTAATGCACCCAAGGACAAGCCCCGGCCAGTGTAAGACTATTGTGGGGAATGAGGACACAAAGTACCGGGCTATTAGGGTGAACTCACGGTTTTAAGCGCGGTATTTTATTTGATTTTTATTATTCCTACGTTTCGGCCAGTTTTCAATAGCCATGAGACTACGGAAGACAAACATATTAAGTGTCAATGAGTAATGTTAAAGTGTTATTTAGCCTACCACCAAATTGTTCATATTAATAATTTAGTTTAAATTTTTGTTAATCGTTTTTATTTACTCTATGGAGCCTAATCTAATTTACCACTATTTCGCAACATATTGTGGCTTGAAGATAAAAAGCGGCGCAAGAAACTCTTTAGCAACATGCCTAGCTCTAATAATTTAGTATAATATTAAAATGGGTGGCAGAAAAAAAATAAAACCATTAAAACATAGTTTTATTATGTGTACTAGTCACAAAAAGTTAATACGATACTATCAAAGGTTATGTTAACAAAATGCGTATATCGTAAATTACACAAGTTGATACTTACACTATGTTCGACGTAATACTAAACGTTTCTACTTGGTAACAGAATTAGTCTTGTAATTACTCTTGTCATAATTTTGTGTTTGCTAAGACAAATCTGCGAAAGTCGTGCCCCTATTATTTTCTACTATTTTGGGCCAACCTGTATATCCTTCTTTATTCTACATACTAAAATGTGCCATAAGAGAAAATGAAACAACAGTATCTATGCAATTGTTATTTTAGCGCGGTTTATATAAATTCTTGTTCTGAACGTGCACCTATTGCTTCGCGACATCATTTATAATTGCACCATTTGCACCCGAATTTCTGTTCACTGGTGAAAATATATGTAATTATTCAAATTTGACCGTACACGCACTAGAGGGCGTCAGGGTATTTATTCACTGCACATGGGCGCTATATGGGCTAGAGTCACCTCTGGCTGCCATCATGTTACTGATGGCGTAAAAATTATTTATCTATATTTATATTTAGAGTATTCTCATATCAGATCTTGAAAATCATTCTCTTTTAATTGCAAAGTCGGTAAACAAGCAGACGGCGCATTTAATGCATAGTGTATATATAGGCGTTTGTAAAAGCGGAAGTGAAGCTAACGTGCTGCCAGTCTTCATGATAGGACAGAAGGATCAGATAGAGGGGATGGGACATGGGAATCAAGTAAAGAGAAGGGATACGATTAGCTTAAGGCTTTAGGCAGTTTAGGCTGCCTGTCCATTGAAGCTAAGTGAGGCTAAGGAGCGGAGAAATATTAACCAATAGGATTGCATAAAAATTGCATCAATGAACAAGCAGCCAATCTATTGGTTAATATTTCTTCGTTTCTCCGCTTCTCAGACTCGCTCTGCTTAAATGGACAAATAGCCTTACACCGATATTCTGTGAGAGCATCTGTATGAGTATCTGTAATCAAGATAGTAATTCCAGCATGGCTCTACCACGTCAATTATGACGTTCTTTTTTAACGACTTTGGCCAGTGAGCGGAGATTAGCTTTCAAAATCGAAGAAATAGTATCGCCCCGTCCAACTTTCAAAGTATATCATGGAAAATTCTGAAAAAAAATTAAGGTGATAAAACATAAAATATACTTTCAGCTAAAACTTATTTAAACAGTATTTATGGAGTTTTTAAGATATGAGGTATTTTCAATTAAATATTTTTTTTATAATTCGGTGGCCAAATAAGGAAGAACTACCACGTACTTACCCGATTTTTCAAATTATATGTAGATAATGTAATAATAAAATTAATTTTCATGTAAATCAGCTTTGACTGTCTCTTTATTTCAGACTTTAATTTACGAGGAAATGCAGCGTATTTTCGGGGACTCTCGGAGATCTCCAACAGTTGAGAATTTGGCCGAGATGAAGTACTTGGAGTGTTGTATCAAGGAGGCCTTACGTTTATATCCTAGTGTGCCCTATTTTGCAAGGCATGTTAGTGAAGAAGCAGTTCTAAGTAAGTACTTATCTAATGCTGATATTAGACGGATCAACCAAATTGAAACAATTGAGTTCAAATGGACATAACTGAAAGGTCACTGTGGTATCTAACGACATGTTATTCATTATATGGAATACTACGATTGATTCACCCAAATTAAGACAGAAATAAACCGTCTGATATGGGCTTAAGGAAAATCCTTTAGACTTAGATAAACTTAAGACCAACTTAGAATTTACCTTTAGCGGTCTAGGGGTCCATTCATGAATTACGTAAGTGTCCTGTGGGGGTGGGGGGTTTGGTGGGGTTAGGAAAATTTATTCATGTCTTTATTATGTAAAACCCATTCTTACGTAATATTTTACAAGTCGAAATTTTATTTTACATTAGGATAATCTATATTTGATAACAATGAAAGAGTATAAACTAAATTATCTGCTAAAGAATAAAAATCTTTGATATACGTTACTGCGAACAGAATCTTTGACGAATACACACACACACACACACGCACATGCACACGCGCACGCGCACGCACACGCACGCACGCACGCACACACACGCACACGCACACGCACACGGACACGCACACGCACACGCACACGCACACGGACACGCACACGCACACGCACACGCACACGCACACAATAATTACACCAGCCCACAAAAAAAAGTGGACTGTATTTTTGACCAGACCCATCTATTCTTATGTATTTCAATGCGTTGAATCCGACTCTAGAGTCAGTTTGGTCCATACACCCACAAAATTTTGAGAGTATATGGACCAAACTGATCCCAGAGTCGCATTCAACACATCGTAATAAATACGAATAGATGAGTACAGTGCACTCCTTATTTTTTGTGGGCCAGTGTTACTATTGTTTAGAAAGGCTTCAATTGCAAGCCACCTTTCATATCTGTCTACTAGGACACTGTGATTAGTAAATCCGCATTAATGAAGATTCACGGATAGACAAAACAAAACAAAGAAAATGTGACAAGTTCTATTGGAAAACAAATACTAAAGTAAAAATTAATGCTACGAGGCGAATTTAACAAAAAAATATAATAGAATAAAGAACGGAAAGTTTAAAAATTATAACAATATCATTTTTTTATATTTTGTCTGTCAGTCTGTTGGTTTATGTCAAATATGCTCCAAATTATTAGTCCTCCTTATTCTTATCCGTTCAGGAACGGAGAAAGAATACAATTTCCTGCGGCCGGGCGGTCTGTCGTAAGAGGCGGCAAAACAACCAACAGCCAGGTGGTAGGGCATTTGCCCGACTGAATGGCTACCACCCCTGGTCTAGAGTATGCCGCCATAACAACCTTGAGTTGTGTTCCGGCGTTAGTGACCAGGTTCCAGTGTCCCTTAAGAGAGCAGCAGTGCATTTGTAGCACCTTTGGTGTTGGAAATTTGTCCATAGGCGATGGTAACCGCTTTCCATCAAATGGGCCGTCTGCCTGTCTGCGGAACTCAAGCAATAAAAAAAATAGGAAACATATAAATTGAAAATGATCATGGATAAACAGGTCAGAGAGGCACTAAAAATTAAAGTAGATTACTAAGTGAATAACAAAGGTGGCACTTAAAAACGCGACCGCAGCGCCATTCTTTTGGCTTAATTCGTCCATCCCACGAAAAAGGCATGATTAATTGGGATAAAAAGTATGTATAAGAGTTGATCCGGGATATAAGGTAGTTCTGTGTCGAGTTTCATTTAAATCCGTTCAGTACTTTTCACGTGATGCCAGCCACATCAACAAAATTCAAAATTCCGAATTAGGTCCATGACTTTTTCTCTTTTTTTAATTTAAATTTCAATATTTTTTATATTATAGATTAGCTGTTATCCGCGTCTTAATCCGCGTGGAATTTAATTTGATTTGCCTTCCGGTGCGGCGACGGCGGCGACGTGCGCGTGGACCTTTAATTTTTTTTCTAAAATGAAAGTAGCCTAGGTTAGTCCTTATTAGCTATCTGCTAGTGGAAGTCTCGTCAAAATCGGTCCAGCAGTTTCGGAGATTAGTCAGAATAAACAGACAGGCAGATAAAAAATTTAAAAATTGTGTTTTTGCGTTTTGATTTGATTAAGTACAATAAAAGCTGTTATTTTGACATTACAAACAGACACTACAATTTTGTTTATTATTTGACAGGTGGTTACAAAATTCCCGGAGATACTGTCTACAATATACACGTTTTTGACCTTCATCGGATAGAAGATATTTACCCTGATCCAGAAAAATTTATACCAGAACGCTTCCTGTCAGAAAACATTATGCAGCGGCATCCATACGCTTACATACCTTTTAGTGCTGGTCCGAGAAATTGCATAGGTTGGTTTATTCTATAGGTTGCCGGCTCCATATCTTACTATATATTCACTTGCCTTATAATGGTTGAATGTTGACATTATTTATATGTGGAACCTGTGTCAAAATGGGTTTCATTTTACAGGAATGGGGCATAAATCTTCTGGGTCTGTTATATTTCTGTATTTGTTCACGTGAACGCATTCATCCTCAGGAGTCTTTGTTCTTTACGACTGCATTACATTCGTAGTTGGCAGCACATTGGCAGGACCTTTGGTGATTATCCATAGGCGATGGTAACCTCTTTCCATCAGGTGGGCCGTCTGCTGAACTCATGTAAAAAAAAAATTGACAATCGTCGATTGTTTTAGTTATTTGGTACCAAGTCATATGTCAAAAACTGCTAAATATTCATTAAACGTATTTTTAAGCTCATTGATTTTTACAAAATCTTTCGCTTCATCGTTTAAAATTTACACAAACTTCATTAAAAGTGTCATTTAGAAAATTCTTTTTATTTTTTCAAGATCTGGCTAATGATACCCCACACGACTGTGTACTGAAAAGAAAATTCAAATTCTATGTATATATACACGTACAATAAATATTTTACGTAATGAATGTTAATTTTAATTTCATTTTTTTAAATCCTGTCACTGTTCAATAATAATCTTATACTTAGAATCACGACGTATATTTATTTATTCACGTATTTCTCCCCCACCGTCCTATTTGAGACTGTAATTACGAATACAAACATGTATGGCGGCCACTTCTAGTCTTTATTGTCGTCCAATGGTCTCGAGTCTCCACACAAGCCGTTACTGTTTGGATTAGGTACCCTTAGTGGAATGCCTCCGTAATTGATAATGGTCTAATCCCTTGCACAGGACCCGGTATGTGCGTAAATAGCATTTCCCCCGCCTGAAAAAATATAAATATATATATTCATTAATCATCTATAAGCATTTTTATAAAATTTGATAGATATGTATGTTTGCATGGTATGTATGTTAAGTATATATCTGCTTAATGTCTGTGTATATAACATTTGTGTATTTATTACTAAAATGTAATTTGTCGTATTATAGTTTGCGTATACCACCATCACCAATATTATCTACATTCATTTCTGGTGTTGGAAGAGATCGCTTTTTAGCGACAAGACTGCCCTTTGTGCATAATTAGGTATAGTTTTAGCCTGTAAGTTCATTTTGTATTGGTGTACCATAAAATGTTATCTATATGTCTTATTTTTCACGATTTCATTACAGAACTTTGTAGATTATACTTTTCTCTTCATCGTCATACATAGACGACCAGACGGGCAGATGGACATGACGGTTGCATAAGGTTTCCGTTTTTGCCAAAATAGCCAAGGAACCCTAAAAATCCAGTTCCAGTTTCTTCTTAAAGGCCATAGACGACGATAACCACTTTCCATCACAGTTGGGCCGTCAGCCTGTCTGCTGTGCTCCAGCAATAAAAAAAAATTGTAATGATTTTTTTAATCGTCTTATCTTTTGCAAACAGGACAAAAATTCGCAATGATGGAAATGAAAACTGTGATGTCTGGCTTAATAAGAAGGTTTCACCTGCATCCAGTTACTAGACACGAGGATCTTACCTTCATCTGCGACATTGTGCTGCGAGTCAAAGAACCTGTCTACGTACGCTTCACCAAACGAAATCCTATGGAAATATGAGAACTCATAAAGTGAAAACGGAAATTGTTTTTTTTATTTTAATCTTTAGTCTATTTGAAGGCTTTGCACTGAAATACAACATCTTACTATATTCACTTTCCTTACATATAATTCCACTTATTAAATAATAAAATACTAAATTAAACTAAGTTATAAATAGGTTATTATAGAATATGTAACATTTTTTTTATCAATGGTAGCGTGGGTAGTAGATGCGTAGTGGTAGAATGGAGAGTAGTATACATTGTGTTGTGGTCGTTGAACGAGAGATGTAATTATTTTTAATGAGAAATATCCTGCGTTTTGTATTATTACAATAGTTTCATCGTAATGAACACAACAATGGATAGTTAATACGTATGTATCTCTCAAAAATTTTCACTAGATAGAGTTTGAAATAAAAAATAAAAATCACATTCAAAATTCTATTCTATAGAATAATAAATAGGTTTTACAATAATGAGACTGAAACACATTGTTTTTCTTTTAGAAGATCATTCTCGTACGTTAGGTACAAACAATTTTTTGCAATGAATTGCACTATTTAATGATGTTTATATGTCTTAGGCACCTTAAATCGCATCTAAAGTTAAATATTATAGTGGAAAATGTTTTATATTAATCATCTACAGACACAATTATACTAAAATTTTATCCAAAAATTTATCGTTTAGGAAAAAACAAAGTATAAGTAATATAGCAACCCAGTTACAGTAATCGGCTCGTGAGTTATCATATCGGAAAGGCAACTATGGCGTAATTGCATTGAATAGGCTCTCTTTGAGACAGACCGACAGGCGTATGCCCCTACGTTACGATATACCGAATTATATTTTTGCACACGCGACGTCCCTAAAACTCATTTTTAACATTGATTCTTTCCGACACCTAAACGTGACTAAAAGCCTATGAATAAAATCCGAAACGAAGATATCCATTCTACATGGAGCTCCTCGTTTTCCTCCACCGACATAGCACGCGAAATCTTTAAACGTAAGTGTCACCGTTAGCCGTTGGAGCATAGGGCATATATTACCCATTATAGGGGGGAACGGACAGTATACCCGCCACATTTGACCAAGGCGGCTTGGCAGGTTTGACACATCCGTCATCTGGATGTGCAGGTTGCATTACGATGTTTTCCTTCACCGTTGTTAGCACGTGGTACTTGTAACAATATGCACATTACATCAGAAAACTGACTAAGTGGTGCATGCGTTTTGGCCAGGATCGAACCCGCGCCCTCTGAGTTTGGGAAGCATGCACTATCTATTACGCTACCACGATAGAGCATAGGGCATAGCATAAAAAACTATTTAAGCAACGAACCATTATACCACTAAAAATAATAAATATAAAAGGAAATTATACGCACATATTACTAGTGGCACAATCAGCGATATTGCCCATAACTGTAATAACATAAATCTGTCAGTGCATCCATTATCCAGAGAATTATGGACTAATTTGGCAACAAATATTCTGACCAACAAAAAATATTTTGAGACCCCAAGCTTTTTTACCAAAAAACACTAAAATGAAACATGTACCAAAAAAAGAAAGCCAAAAATTACTATGGTTCTAGTCGTTTTGTTCACGACCGCTATTTTTCCCGTTCCACTTGCTTGCGGGCATTACAGTCGTAAACCCAAGCGGAACGGCTATTCGACCCACCTCTTGACATGGGTCGTTGTGAGCGTTGTGTGATTGAAAATGATAACGTCATCATTGACATTTCCGCCACGACCACAACGACCGCGGTCGCCTTGTGGAACGGCTAACGGAGCATTTTGGCCGTTGTGAGCTACTAATGGAACGTCCTGGAGGAGATAAGCTTTGACATTGCATGTCAGGTTTGTAAATTTTTAGATATCACTTAGAAATGGAGGTCAATCACTTGGAACTAATTTATAAATAGAGAGAATACACTATAGCTTTACATTTGCAAACGCTATTGTAGTAATTTTATTACATTTTAAATAATATAGTAAGGAAAATTTGATCGACTACAAGATCGATGGGTACAAATTTAAAGATAGACCAAAAAAAAGATGGATGGATTGTGTGAAGGATGACATGATGATATGCGGTGTGACAGAAGAGGTATGTCAGAATAGAAGAGTGTGGAAGGAAAAGACATATTGTGCCGACCCCAAGTAATTGGGATATGGTGAAAGAAAAGAGAGAGTAAGGAAAATTTGAGACAGACAATTTAGTGACATCGGTTTTTTTTTAAATATGGTAAATGATCATCAAATCTAACTACTAGCAAATCTAATTAATGCGCAATTACCATCTAATTTCTAAATAAACCACTTTAAATAGGATACTTATTTTGGTGATCAATTGCTATTTTTGGCAGTAATTAATTTTTATTGAATAAAGTATTTTGAAGCTATATTTTAACTATGGTGATCAATTAAACATAAGCCGACTGATTTTAACAAAATGTGGCATATGCTCATCACTAGATGGTCTACTTAAGTAGGTAACTAATATCATAATAGGTTGGGGAAAAAGTCTTTTCGCATATAGTATATATGAACTTGTAATAAGATCTCTTTGGCTATACCATTTGTATCTGGCTGGTTTTGGTATCATTAAAAAGTTTTAATTTTAAAGAAGATAATTCCAAATTCAAATTAGGAAAATGTGTGATTTTTATTTGTTTTTCTTATTGTTAAAATGAGTGAATCTAATGCAGAAATTCGATACATACTACAAAAAAGGTAAAAATGCAACACAAGCCGCGAAAAAAATTTGTGATGTTTATGGACCTAATGCAGTAGGTATCTGTGAGAGTAGCGCAAATTTGGTTTAAGCGTTTTCAATCCGGAAATTTTGATATCAAAGATGCACGTCGCTCTGGTCGCCCTGTTACGGACTAAATTGATGCCATTTTTGAAAAAGTGGAGCAAGATCGGCATATTAGTAGTTACGATGTAGCTGGAGAACTGGGAATAGACCACAAAACGGTTTTGGCGCATTTGAAAAAAGCTTGGTACACAAAAAAGCTCGATATTTGGGTGCCTCATGAGCTCACTCAAAGAAACCTAATGAACCGTGTACTCATTTGGGATTCTTTCAGATTTTCACCTGTTTCGGTCTCTGCAGAATTCCTTAGGCAGTGTCAGGTTAATATCACGAGAGGACTACCAAAACCCCTTGTCGCAGTTTTTTGATCAGAGGCCCCAAAATTTTTATAGCAATAGGATCACGTCCCTACCTACAAGATGGCAAAAAGTTATCCAACAAAATGGCACCTACATACTTTAGTCAAATGTAAATAAACTTTATAAAAAAACCTTTTGAATTTTTATATAAAATGCGAAGAAACTTTTTCTCCAACCTAATATGTCGGCATCTGTAAAATACGCATTGTAGGATTTCATTAACCTATTGATTCAGGCACGTTCAGTAACCTGTTTTATTCCTACATACTTTGGTCCCAAGCAAATCACGAGTACACCCGGTTCTTCCGAATTAGGTGAAATCTTTGTGTCTTGGAGTGGAGATTGTATCTTGGTAAATGTAGTATGGGACGTCCTCTGGCTCGATTGACCGATGACTTGCACAAAGTCGCTGATAGGCGTAGGATGCAGAAAGCAGAGGATCGGGATAGTACTTAGTACCTATGTGGCGGAAAATTGCGGAGGTCTACCTTCAACAAAGAACTACGGATTCATTGTCGGCGAACTAAATAGAAAGAAAAGAAAGAAAGAAAACGGTTATTTGCCAAATGCGACACAAATTATAAAATAGACAGGACAAAATATATTTATGGATGCCGCTATTCGACAAACGAGGTTGGCAGTCAGTATATTGCTGTGTCGGAAGATACCCTGCCACAGTACTGATTTTCAGTGCCCACCTCCTAATCTACACGTATTAATTTGAGACCCGTATAAGAATATCAATATTGAGTCATAGCTAAATTTATATCTCAAAATACATAAAAACATTATACATCATAATAATAAGGAGAAACTAAATACATAGTACACTAATCAAACTCGCAGTGTTTTACATACATACATACATAACTTCACGCCAGTTCCCTTGCGGGGTAGGCACGCACAACAGAGCGCCATTTAGGCTTATTCTTACACACCTCACTTGCTTCTTTCACATTCATAACTTTTGTCATGCACGCTCATCTGTTCTTAAGGCTCCTGACATCTGCTAGTACACGATCAATTTGATCATGGAAGGTGTGTCGTGGCCTTCCACGACTTCTGCATCCATCCACTTTTGCATTGTATATCTGTTTAGTCATTCTTTCATCATGCATTCTTTCCACATGCCCGAACCACCGGAGCACACTGTTTTAATATACATATATCTATCAATTTATATTAACATGTATGTCTTTCAAGACCATGAGCCATAAAAATGACCCGGACTTTTGGAGGGCTTGCCTGGGGTCATGGGAAGTCGAACACGTAGAAGCCCTCTTGGGGTTTGAAAACAACAATCAATTGTAGTAACACAAACATAAATTCAACAAAAGTTTAGGTATATTTTAAGCGTAAGGCGGCAGGATCTGAGTGATGAGGATATGAGTGACACAGTGAGTCTGACAAAAACAATAATGATACCTACCTACTGTATTTTGATAAAGTGATAATTGCATAATAACATTCATTACATTTTTGTGCATTTAAAGTGGAATTTTCCGCCATTGAATTATTCCGTTCGAGGTTAACAGATAAACTTGGTATTTTTTGTACTAAAATATGTTTTTTATTTTGTAATGCTTGAGTTCAGTAGAGTCGCCTATGGACATTTGTAACAGCGAAGACGCTACCAATGTCCCGCCGCTCTCTAAAGGGAGACTGGAACCTAGCCACTAATGCCGAAACACAACTCAAAGTTGTTATGGCGGCATGCTTTAGACTTCAGACTAAGGGTGGTCGCTATCCAGACGGGCAAATACTGTACCACCTAGCTGTGGGTCTTTTTGTCGCCTCTTACGACAGGCCGCCCGGCCGCAGGAAATTGAATTCTTTCTTCGTTCCTGCACGAATAAAATTGTATACTGTATTGAATGTGACCAACTTATAAACTGTATAGGTAATTAATTAATTACCATTACAATTACATTAATTAATGAGGTCCATTTTTGTTTAACCATCAAAGCCCGGTTCCTATATCTTACCAACCGTTCATTTACCTTACCATGGAAGAAAAATACTATCTGTTTCCATGGCCTTACTATAGGTTAAAATTTGACATAACTCCATACTTCTAATGTCAAAATTCAACCGATGGTAAGGCTAGTAGTAGTAATGAATAGTAAGATACAGAAACCGACCATAAAACAAAAAATTATAGAGTTTCAAGATTTGTACTGTAATAGTTTACGACAATCTTTTTTGGGCTCAGTAAGTAAACGATGAAGAACTACGCAATAGAAGAAAAATACTTTGCCTAGAATAATATACCTGTAGTTATTTTTCTAAGAAAGATATTGGGAATGACTATTAAGCATATAAATTTTTTTCACAATTACATAGCGCCAAAGGTCTTCTTTCGCTTTTTGGCATTTTAATGTATTATTTCAAGTTTTTAGACCAAAAAAATTAAATCTCCATAAGTTTTGTCAGAATTGGTCAAAAAAATATTTCAAATAATAAACCGTCAAAATATTTCTTCTTTTATAATACAAGTATTCTTCGTCTTTTACAAGTAATGATAATGAATTTAAGAGCTTTAAGATTGTTTTTTACAGGACGATTGTTATTTCTAGTATTTTTCCTCAGAACGCTAAAGCTTTTAGTTATTGTTCTGGGTATAATTTTCGATGGGGGTATTTATGAACAATCAAATGAAACTAGATGGCGCGTTACGCACATGACGTTCGTCTACAGACCGAACGAGACGAACCTCAAATTTAAACAATATAAATAAGTTATTTCTTCTAATAAAATATTTCCTTTCTGTCTGTTACAAAAAGGCTCTGCAAAATATTCTTCTTCTACGTGTACTTAGTTGTTTTTGCGCGCAATTAGTCAAGATAATCTTGGGTTTTGATTTTTACTATACAATAATTTGCAATACTATTGACTAGAATTTGATAAACTATATATATAAATAATGTCAATTTTCTATTAATGGCTTCTCATTTTTTAAAGCTTGATTCGCCAAACTAAGAAAATGATTAATAAGATAGAAACCGCAGCAATAACTTCTATATTATATACTTACGTCGAACGTCATATAACCATTACATCGTGCTACTCCTAGCTCTTTCTTTTAAGGTTTTAAGACACTAGATGATATTGCTCACTCCTTCTCTACTCTTCAACTTTCACTTCAGATTTCCTTTCTACTCATATCTATTTCATGTTTATCGGAAAAAGAAGAGAACGCTAGAGTAATATGGGATAATAAAGTAGGATTTACCAAAATAAAACAACTCAATAAAATATTTTACACATTATATTTTTTACTTATACAACAATATATAAAATATACAATCTCTATATAAATGTCTATACCCAACACATATTTATATAAACTCCACATTTTGATTGTTATTAAAAAAGTCAAACCCATGATATATAAATACATAGTAAATTATAATATGATTTATACCTGCCTGCTAGTACGCTGCTAATGAAAGTTCAACACGATTAAATAAAGAAACCAAACGATGTCATAGATTAAACTTCACGTAAAAACTAATATAGTTTATTACGTCAAACTTAATTATTCGCCCCAGATTAGCTGCAAAAGTGTGCGCAGTCAGTGATTAGCAAGAAAAACTGACTGTGCAGTAATCCGTTGCAAATCCATAGAAGCAGAATACTAAAAATGACAATAGCTCAGTAAAAATGAAAAAATCCCAGAATCTACAATTTCCGAGGGCGTCACTAATGTTTCTTCTCGCGCCTTTTAACGTAGCAAAACACAATCATACTTTTAACCAGGAATGTATGATTAAAACTTTATTATTTCAGTAATAAAATTAATAAGTAATAAGTTTATTTTCAATTTAATGTTTTGACTGATCTAGTTTAAAAATATTTTATATAATAAAATGTTGATTAAAAGTCTAATAGGCCTAGTCAAAAGTGTCGTTTAAACAATATTTTTAAAGAGCTAAATTTTTACTGGCCATTAGGGGCGCGGACACGGTTTAATATAAATTATAATATATTTATATACAAAAGAACAGGTGTTATTATAAAATAACATCTTATTATTTAACTTTTGAAATATCATGACATAAATAATTTTAATAAGGTTTCAAAGAATAATTAATGCGCTATTTGACACCTTTTACTTATACCTACTTACTACGTCACAAGTACACTCATACAAATCTATAAGACTGCGACGTTTTGTAAGTTTATAAAAAATATATCAGTTGACAGTCCGCTCCCCCATTCCTAGTACGTACTTTTCTGTGGGGTTATAAGGTCATAAAAACAAGGTACTAAATGTCAACTTTTCTTCTAAGAATATTATAAGCCTCTTTCTTAGATTCTACAGTCTTAACTAAGTTACATGTCTTAAGAATGAACTTAAATTACGCAGCGCACAATAGCGTTTTACAATAAAAACAAAAATCACCACCTTATATCAATCCAAAATAAAAATAAATAAATCCCGTATTTATGATACTCATATATTTTAAAATACAATATAATATAATATTCATATTAAGACTAAAACAATACGAAATAAGTCCCTTCACGTATTTGCTGCAAAAATCGGCGAATTCAGCTGCGATGCACCGAGCATTGAAACATGTAAGTATAAAATTTGTATGTATAAATTTAAAATCTTTTGCCGTCCCGTCCGACGATTTGCGTAAGTCTTAAATTAACATTATTATGTAATTTCTTCAACAGTCCTAGATATGCGATTACTTGAGCAACAACTCAGCAAGTGCCTATTTCCTAGATTTTATTTAAAAGGAACACTAATATGATGTTTTTATACACGGACACAAAGTCACAGATCGGAAATAAATCAATTCAAAAATCTACTAATCCAAGACGAACGGAACTTTTATTTACAAGGAAGGAAGAAGTTATAGTTTTAAAGGAAACTGTGTCGGAATATGCTCATTTTTATGCATATGAACAACTTCAAACCGCTCCCGGGAAAATTACCGGGATAAAAAATATCATACATTTTATTCCATTAAATTGGCTATCGATCAGTAAAAAATCACACTTGAATTAGATTTTTTTTATCTGGCCATTTTAAATCATTCTCGGAAAAATTCCCGTGGGATTCCCAGGATAAAGAGTAGCGCAGATTTTAAGTCTAGAAATTTGCTGTCGACCAGCGAAAGCCGCATCGAAATCGGCCCAGTAGTTTTTAAGTGAATCCCGAACCAACAGACAAGAAATGTAAAAAAAATGCATCCTGTTCTCCGTCGTTTATATAACCTATTCCAGTTGTTTTTTTAATAGCTTTAATCTACACACACGGCATGTTTAAAATTTTATAATATAGATAGATAGATAGATATAGCAGCAATACTTGCTATGCTGCCAGCCATCTTGCCGCGTGTGCGGCGTTGTCTGCATTTTTCAATTTATTAAAATATGCAATATGATTGTATACTTATATGATATAGCAAAGAATAAATACATATATAAATCCAAAGTGAGTTAATCACATGGTGCAATCAGCATCATAACCTTTTACTTTCCTAAAAGTTAAATATAATTCGACTACAACGCCATACAGCATATGAAGTGGTTTGTCGAACTACTTTCGGCGATCTGTATTGCAGCAAATACGTCATTAACTTATTTATATCAATCATATATTCATAGTCATATAAAAAGATGTTTATTGCATTTTGAGGTCCTTAACCATCTCAACCCGTTTAAGGACGTGATAAAGAGGCCGACAACACGTTGGTCACGCCCCTGGTGTTGCAAAAGTTCATTTGCGACGGTAACCACCTTCCATCAATTGGTCCGTCTACCTGTTTGCCTAAATTTTTATTTCTTGCAATGTAATGCCTAGAGACACTGAGCGATTTTTCTTGTTAGATCCACTTGTATACCGGACGATCTAGTCGTTGCAGAATAATACGCATTTGCATAGAACCACGAAAAATCGGGCCACGGCTGCCCTGGAACGTGGCCAGCGAGCAGCGCGTGTAATGTTCGAAACGCCGAATAGCATAGACGGCTGATTGTAAAGTTTCATATAAACATTAATTATATGACTTCTAATTATTTAAAAAATGAATTATATTTGGCGGAAATTTATCTGAACATACCAGATAACTTTGTAATAACAGTGAAGAATGTTAAAATGTTCGTGGTATCAAACCAAAGAACGAACTTACTCGATATGGCGCCCATGAGACGGACTTTCGTAAGATTGAATAAATCATAGAACAAAAAATACTAGGAACTATTACCGCCCAATAAAAAAAACTCCAAATGTTTCTAAATTATACATAGATGGCGTCGCAGGTCACCCTTGTTCAGTTTTTGATGCTTTGTATTTTTTTAACCAAATGAAAAACAAAAATTGTAATGAAACTTATTAAGACTTTAATTTTAAACTGATTCAATCTTAAAAATATTTTTTTTTAATTAAATCGTCACAAATCTAGAGTAGGCTGCTCTGGGTAGCCTTTTATTAATGCAGGATTTGAAAGCTTTTAAGTATTATGTTTTTTACTGTAAATTGTCGTTCTTAGTAGTTTTGTTCCATGTCATGACAGACGTCAACATACCGACGATTACATTTCGTAAGTTACGCTTGCATCAGAAAACCAACACAAAACTTTTATAATATGTAAAATTAAAAAATAACATATCTTAACTGCTACTTTTCTACAAAAGTCAGAGCAAGATAATTCGAGAATCCCTTTCCATATGGTTTGATAACATCTCGCCATTTTATATCATACAAGCTGAGAGTTATATATCAAATCTAGTATTACGCTTATTTATCGATAATAATATACAAACGGCTGTGAAAAGTGCCAGTATTTAAAATTCGGTTTTAAACAATATTAAATGTTTAAAATACATTTATATAAAATCGAGTTGATTGTTTGATGATTTTCTTTGAATATTAATTCTAAGAATATCATCACTCGTCAGAGGTCACATGGGGTTATATGCTGATTACATAGCACATGCGTAGGTTTAAAACTAATGATAAAACTACAAAACCAGCAGTAGGTATCCAGTAAATATGGTTTGAGATATTTCTTATCAGAACAGCTACGCGTTGTTGCGATATTAAAGGTTATTATATAAATAAATCATGTTTGGCCTAAACTATGTCTATATATGATTCTTTTGTGCGTGTTTATGTCATTGAACTCCTTCAAAACAGCTGCACCGATTTTGATGACTTTTTTGTGTGTTTGAGTGGTTACCTGGATGTTTTAGATTTACAATTGGACCCGGTAGGTGGCGCTGCAATCGGGTTCTAGATTTTTATGTTTTTTAAAGCAGGAAAGTCCGATGCTTATGTTTGCGATCATAAAACGCGAAAAGTAATCGATAGAGCGACTTGAAATTTTTACATAAATTCTCATTTTAATGGAAGATTTTTAGTATATACTCTTTATTTATTCTACATAGTAAAGGTGGCGAAGACCGTCAGTGGGGGAACTCCATACACCTCTCATGATTTCCGTGTTTGAATAGCTACGAAGACAACGATTCAGTCAGTGAAGCTAAGACACTATTGAATTGGGTCTTCGAATTGTAGTTGGCGTTAAATTCCGTTTAAAAAAAAAGTTAAAAAACAAGCGGTGTATGAACTTACCCCATTGACGGACTGGACCTTCACTATATATAGAAATTCAGCTACCGCATAAGTCTGCAGAACTGGAAAAGTAGTGGTGGCACAGAAAAGCGTGGCCGGGTTTTGCTAGTACTTTGTTTATTGTCATTTATCGTCACTTGGGCCCGACCACGACCTAATCGCTATGAGCGACCAAAAAGCGTTAATGTCACGAATCGTCGAGCTCGGCGCAAACTTCTGTCGTGTCGCTCAAGCCAAACTCGTGGCCGGGACACTGGCAGTGTATAATTCTAATGCTCCTACTACATCTGGGATGATGTTAGTGTTAGCGATTGTGCGACATAGATGACGTTAAACATAGACAGATAACTCACCACTGTAGCTAATAATTAATGACGTTATTTTTAACGCTATAAGTCGCGCATTTGGACACTGTCATTAGCACTAACATTAACCCAGGTGTAGTAAGAGCCATAACGGCAATTTTCATTTGTCTGATTACTTTAATTAGTAGAATTCGTTTTATATTCTAATGTTTCAAACGTTTAACAAAAGCTAACTCACGATTGGTTTATTAAAACACTCTTGATAGCAAAATTCAATACGAAAAGTAAATATGTTATTTAGTAGTATATTTTCTTATTAGTAAACACATATGAAATATATTAAACCGGATACAGACAAATAAAGTACCGTACTTTGAAATACTTACTTATAAACTCTGTTTAATTATCGTGGGGATTTTTGTATGTGGAATAATAAAAAAAGATTTTCATAACATAACTTTTATTAACAAATTTTCTAAACTATTATCAATTAATCTATTTTTTTTTAAACTTAAATTAAACAATATTTATAAGTAAGCGTATATTTGAAGTACGGAATATAAATCCATTCAACTAAAACAAAGGGCGTACATTCGTTATTACACATTGTCATGGAAGACCACCCACCGCGTTGATAAAAACAAAGCAATTTCTTACATAGTTCAAATTTAGTCTTGATTTTGAGAAAAGTCTATCAATAACTGATCTGACTCATTTCTTGAGACATGGCCGGGTTTATTTTAAGCCGATATTGGACGATTCATTTCCGTATCTCAATTTGTCCAATGTCAATCTTTCAATGGTATTGAATACCGTCGTTCTTCAATTTCGTTTCACTTTTCAATCTAGTTGATACTATTTGGATAATCCGTCTAAAATCAGCATTACCGTACTAACAGTTCATTTTTCTAACTACTGGTCAAAATTTGACACAAACTATACATTTAATCTCAATTTTCTCTTAATGACCATTGACATAATCAACGCCAGAGGTGTTCATCCAAAATCGACAAAAACAGAGTAGAATATAAAATAAAAGATTTAGAAACCCGGCAATAGATGGCGTTATATACAAGAAATTTATACAAGTAATCAATATGGGCACTATTCAGTCTACAATAAATTGTTCCATGATTTTCTTTTCAAATATTCACTTGTCCATGAGGAGGTCCAGCCCAAAATCAGGATACAGTAAAAAAAAAATGATCTACCTCCGGACCCACAATTACTTAATGCACTGTTAACTTTAAACGGTGGAATTTGTCGCGTAAATAGAAAATTTAATAAATTTATGAATTTCACTTTTAATAACAATTTTTAAATAAGTAGAACTTAAACTTAACAATCATTGAGTTCTCTGAGATCTGTATTCAGCAAAAAACTGATATGCTAACAGACTCTTGTAATGACAACAGATGCAAATTCAAAATTATTTAAACTTTATTACACCTCCTCATAGATACAAGAATACTTTTTATTTTAAATTGGTTATCATCTTATGTGCTGGCTGTGGCAATAAACTTCATTATGAAGTAAGATCACAACAAAAACTAACTATACCTAACAATATACCATAGCAGAAATTTAAATATCTATAGGATTATAGATTTGGGACTAGACCTCCTCAATGCATTTAATAAATGTATGTGTGTAAGTGTTTTTATCAATTAATACGCGGTAGGTGTGTAGTATATCGGTACAGACGTTTTGGCATCTAAGGACGGCGTCAAGCTACGTTGATTGCTTTAACTTGTTCCAACATTTTCTCGAATAATGTTTCGCTGTCACTATCATACATCTGAAACAATAAACAAAGGGTAATTAATTATTAGTTTAAAGTGTTGAACAGTCACTATATGCCGTGTTGCAAACTCAAAGGTCGCGGGTTTGAATTGTTATGGGAAAAATGCACCACTTATGCCCGGTTTCTGAGGTACCTTTAACTGTAGCCTATCTGTTAGTTAGCGCTATCGGTTCAATAACTTATAAAATTGCGTTTTTGAACACAACACCGTACGATAATTAAACTAGATTCAACTTAACTGACCATTATTAGGCGTTTATCTATTCCATATCTTTTGTTTGACGTTTTTGTTTGATGTAAATAAATTTTAGATATTCCTTCTTAAATAGATCCATCTAGTGTCAAGTTTTGGTACTAGTTGTAGGTTAACAGTTAACCTAAGTTTATCTATTACATAACTTTATGACATCAATTGTTATTGAACTCATAAATGGTAACCTCAGAAACCGGGCATTAGGCAGTTTTCTGACTTAATGTGCACATTTTAATAATTACGTAAGCAGACGGCCCACCTGATGGGATAGGTACTACCAATGTGCTGCCTCTCTCTAAAGGGAGGCTGGAACCTGGCCCCTAATGCCGGGACACAACTCGAAATTGTTATGGTGACATACTCTAGACAAGGGGAGCCATCCAGACGGGCAAATACCTTATCACTTGGCTGTGGGTTGTTTTGTCGCCTTTTACGACAGACCGCCCGGCCACAGGAAATTGTATTGATAAACATATATATGATTATATCCAATTCTTTTGTTACCTTATACGTATCAATATGTGCTACACATATAATTGGCAATTAGTCGGTGTATTGTGCTATGTATAAACATATTTTGCTGTACCAAAAATTTACAGCCATTAAAAATTTACCGCAGACACTTGTCATGAAAGAGTATTAGGAATTGTAAACCGTTTATCTGTGCTCCTCTTAGGTAAACAACAGATAATACACGTCTATAAGTGAAAAAAAAAAGATATTCATTGATTAGTGTCTGATTCTGATTCTCTTACTTAAGAGATGGCTAATCGTATCTTAACGAGATTATTATAAGTAAGGCCGTCAATGTCCATTGCTGGACGTAAGCATCCCCAAGTCTGCACCGCATTTCCCGGTCTCCCGGCTTCCTTCCCCATCCAAAATACTCAAGATTGCGGGATTCCCTATAATTATATGTTTGAAGAGAGGTGTGTAAGAATAAGCCTGAATGGCGCTCTGTTGTTCGTGCCTACCCCGCAAGGAACTGGCGTGAAGTTATGTGTGTATGTATGTATATGTTTGAAACTTACATCATCATCATCAGAATCTGATTCCGTATCGCTATCGTCCTTGAAATTGACGAAGAGCTTCTCGGCTTTGGTGTATCTCGCAAGGTGCCTAGGAGTGCGTCCTGCGTAGTCACGAGCTCTGACGGTGACACCCGAACACCGCTCGCTTAAGTACTGCACCATACGTACATCACCGCGCCGTGCTGCGATATGTAACGGCGTCCATCCCGCCAAATTTTCCTGAAACATTAATAGTAATTGTTGGGTTTATTCAAAAAATATAAATTATATAACACTATTTGCTCATCAAAATCATCAAATATAGCTCTGCACAAACTATAATTCCGATCGGGAATATTCGTTTGAGCAGACGAGGCAGATCGGTTTCCGAGATGTAAATAGTCTATATTGAACTTTATTCGCAAGTACAAAAGGCAGTGTTGCTTGCTATACATAATTTTTTTAATTTTATTGCAGGAGATCAGCAGACAGGCAGACGGCCCACTTGATGGAAAGCGGTTACCATCGCCTATGGACATTTGCAACACCAAAGTTGCTACAAATGCGCTGCTGCTCTCTTAAGGGAGACTGGAACCTGGTCACTAATGCCGGAACACAACACAAGGTTGTTATGGCGACATACTTTAGACCAGGGGTGGTAGCCATCCAGTCGGGCAAATGCCCTACCACCTGGCTGTGGGTTGTTAAGTCGCCTCTTACGACAGGCCGCCCGGCCGCAGGAAATTGTATTCTTTCTCCGTTCCTGCACGGATAAAATGCTATACATTGGTACAAAATTGATCATACATCTAGAGGAATTATTAATTATGTATAAATCTGAAGTTAACTGGTTCCTTATCACGATCTTTTCCAAACATTTTAACTAAAATGCATGTGGGTAAAGGCTACATTTATATTTATATATATATATATATATAGATTAGTCATGAAATGTAATACTTGTCTCTCCATAACAAATAAAGCATATAGTTTAGGCATAGTTGTTGAAGGAAATATAGTACTTTCTGAGTATATTCTTAAACGTCGGTAGCGTTTGGGCCGCTGACTTAAAGATTATCCTTATATAAAAAAGAACTAGTGGTCGCCCACTGGTCGAAATTCGACCATAATTAATTTAAATTATAAGTTTAAACATTATTAAGGTTCTGTTGTCAGACTATTATACGTCTATAATCACAGATTTCGCCAAGGCTACACTGTAAATTTGACTTTAACAATTAACAAAAGAGTATATATGAGTCTGTGTATCAAATACATGGTAGTGTGTGTATAGCTTTTTTTTTAATGATTTAATGTCTTTTTTATGCATAATTTTAAAAAAATATTAGCATTCTGCACTCCTTGCACTCTATATAAATTATGTATAAGTGTGCGAAATTTCATACTCCTTCGTCCGCGCAATTTACGTAAAAAGGGGTACAAAGTTTTTGCTTCACGTATTAATATAATGATATGCCATAAAGTTGTAGTCAACAGATTGGCACGCTTTACAGGGATTACACGATGTTTTCCTTCAACGACAGCATGTGGTAATTGTAAAATATAGCCATTAGGTCAGATAAAGGTGCCCAGTGAGGTACACTCCCGAACTAAGAATCAAACGAATTGGAATAAGGGACTGCATTATACGCACAATTTACTAATTTTCTACATTTTTAAATCTTTGAATCAGAAGTGACATATTTAATTAACAATAAGATATTTATGGATTTTGTTTTTTCCCTTTTTAATATTGAGATTCTAGCTTAGCAAATTATGTGTTTGTGGGCTAATATAGACATTTTTAATTTATTTAATTTTTAGTAGAGGCAGCTGTGTCTACATTTTCCTTTTTCATACTTCAGCGGCTATTGTCAACTTAGTTCATCATAAGTGCAAAAGTCAAATAAAACCGACAAGATCTAATCATTTGCAATACAAGTATTTATACAGGTTTTAATTGCTTTATCACTCGAGATAATTCAGTGCTATGCCAAATGACAAGGGTTTTCCATTTCAGTGAATGTAAATTGGGAAATCCGCCAGTTTACGTCTTTATGACTTATATCAGCTTTACTGTTATCAGCTGATAAAAGCAATATCTGTGCTCAGGGTTTTTTTGTTTACGTACAGACGATTGTCTAACCTCGCACACACTGTTTGTATGGAAAATCTTTAAATACCTTTTGTTCGACGTAGAGAACAATTTCAATTTCGTTCCGGAGTTTTGTCTTTATTCAAATTAATTGTCAATAATGTATTATATGCTTATTATTAATGATATTGTAGTCGAGACAACTTTAGATACTCATTGCAAGAATTGCTACCAAATAACACAAATGTGTAAATATTTGCTTTTTACGGTCTTGGAGGTTAACCGATTGACGTGAAATATGCTACATATATATTATTTATAGCGGGAAATAACAAATAATACTTTTTATCCCGGATAATGCAGCGGGTCCTGGCGGGATTCGGATCTAAAATTCTAGTCATAAAATTCTAACGATATAACCATATATTCTACTTCAACCATAGATAGTAATATAAGTTTATATGCAATCAGCAACTACAAATATACGTTACATAATTGCAATAACAGCAAATAACGTCCCACAGCTGGGCCCGGGCCAGATTGGTGGATGCCAGATACTGGTTATCTCAATTTGCATGGTATCCCCGCGATATTTTTCTTCATCGTCAGCGCATGGTGATTGATACGATATGTATATTAAGTTGGAAGAACGACATATTATATTTGTGATATATGTGCGTTGGGAAGCACTCTCGAAACCACGTCAGTGGTATGAAATACAGATGCATTAGCCACTAAGTTACCTTGATTTAGATGTTATAAATCACATACTGAACATATCGCTATTTCTGTTTTAAACTGGCTTTCCCTAAAGGAAAAGGTAGCCGAAATTAAATTATCAATTGATAGTGCATGGTGAATTCCCAAACTGCAACAACAAAGGGGGAAAATGCCCATAAAAACACTTAAATTCCCAGTGATTAAATATATATTGTTATTCAATTTTATAAATACCAGGATAGTGTAATTATGGGATATACCGATATATTAGTCTACCATATGTTAAGTACGGAGTAGCTTAAAATGTTTGCATTTAAACTTATGCATAGTATTTATTATACATGGGGACACCACAGTTCACAAATAATAATTAAGTAGACGATTAATAATATCTAGACTTATAAGTCGACTCTAAGTCTAGTTCTTAGTACCACTTAGACAAGCACCAGTTCCAGCAGTAGGAAGCGGGAGGAGCGGCCATCGGCAAACCTACGCACAACTTACATCACATAAATGCTCGACGTCTAAAATCAATCATTGCTTCTAAACCATTCCAGCAATGACATGTAAAGTAATGAATAAGTAAGTACTGTAAGGTATATCTATAATACCTGTAAGTAGTTACTCTTTATAAAAAAAAACAAAAGACTCAAAGACCACTTAGGCCACTTGTTTACCATTAAAGAAAAACCCCAGTCTTTCAAGGTTTATCCTTTCTTTTGTTATTATTTATTTATGAATAATAAAATGTTTATTATATGTCAATGATTAAGCATTTAAAGCCAGAAAATATTTAAAATGTACTTCATTTGTCAACAAACACTTTTTATTCGATTTTGCATTTGTCTTTATTTTCTATAACTTTAATAAGATCTGAAAGAAATACAGCGCATGTAGAGATAGATATATGTAAAGTTTCAAGAATAAGATGAATGATGAAGAAGAACTATACGGTTACTGCTTTGGTTTGGCATGGTTTTTATAGCAGCAAGCTGTGCGAAGGGTCGTCTCTTAGTAAATAAAAATCTTGACCAATGCACCTGTATAATACCATTCATATTGGGATTAAAACAAAATACCCAGAAAGATAACAATTTGGTAATGATAAACTAAAAAGAACAACTTGAAAGAATAAGTTAACTAACCGCTGAATTGATATCTGCTCCATAATAGACAAGTGACTGCAGTGTTTCGACGTGTCCTGCTGAAGCAGCTATATGTACACATGCCTGTCCTGTAAAGGAAGAAATTGTAATATTAGTTTCAGATATTACTAGTGGGAATATTGTTGAGCATGGCAAAGGAGAAAGGAATGTTATAATGTCAATAAAAGATATCGCCTTAGGTGAACAAAGGGATATCAAGAAAGCTACACATTGTGTTCAACAATAAGCGATTTGTCAGAAGTTAATTGACTACCATGCTAGTGATTAAACGGGTAATAAAAAAACAGTTTTGATAATATACAATAGCAAATCCGGTTAGATTCCCAGGAATCCACGATGACACTGGGTTTTGTGTTGAATCAATTTTATTCAACTAAAATAGAATGGAATCGAGAATGATTTAAACGGGAATAATTACAATAATTTTAACTATTTTGTACTTAAATGTTATTTTACAAGGGATAAAAATCATAAAGAAACATTTAATATGTCAAATTGGATGACTGAGATAGATAGAAAGATATCACTGATAAAATATAGCCCTCTTATCTGAGAACTATATTCCCATTGGTGGAGTATGTAAAGGTCATTATCTTGAATTAAATATACATAGTAATATACAAAGTCCTAATAAGATTTAATACCTAATTTCTTAGTGATAAATGAGGTGCGACGTTGGAAATAAACCTTATTTATAAAATCCATTAACACATTAAATGCGTCATAGGAAATAGACGTAAATACCAAAGGCCTGGGTCTATAATACCATTTAATTAAATAATATACAAAACATAATTACAATCCTGAACTATAAAATTAGTCGAAAAGAATTCTATATCTTATACTAATATATAAAGCTGAAGAGTTTGTTTGATTCAACGAGCTAATCTCAGGAACTACTGGTCTGATTACAAAAATTCTTTCAGTGTTAGATAGTCCATTTATCGAGGAAGGCTATAGGCTATATATTATCACCCTAAGACCAATAGAAGCGGAGCACCAATGAAGAATGTTTCAAAAACGGGGGGTTTTGAAAACAAATTCCACGCGACCGACATCGCGGGCACAGCTAGTGTATAATGTATGTAACATGATGTTCAGCTCATAAAGTTACAGCACAACATTTTTTGTGTAAAAAAAAAATGATATTGCCTATTCTATATAGCAAAGTACTAAAACTTTATAGAAGCACTCTATAACGATATAACCTTTTATAGCTATAGTTAATAGTGTATATGATTAAGCTATATAACTTGCACGACGTTAACAATGCTTCTGTTTTAAATAGGCATCAGATTTCCATTCTTAATCATGAAATAAGATGGCTCGACTTGTCATTATCAACTCTAAAAGATGCCGATATATGAGAAAAGCATATTGGTTTTTGCTCAGTAACAAAATATTGATTTTTCTGTAAGTACTCAACGTCAACGACTTGCAAATTCCTAAAGCAAACAGTCAGAAGATCATTACAACGTAAACTTTTGACGTGAGATGTTGTTTGTGCTGCGTATCGATTCTTGTTATTATTTCTAACAGCACTCAGCCAATAAGAGGGATGATTAATTTACATATCCTTAACTTTATTAGGGAGATAATAACAAGCAACAAACAATAATAATAATAAATTCAAATTAAACAACGTAAAACTCTAAATGTTAATTATAAACTTACAAGATGTTATGAATGGAAATTGTGGTGAATCAAAGGGTATGCCACAGTAAAAAGTTGTTAAGACCATATAAAGAATTACAAGAATATTAAATGTTAGTCTACATGAAAAGCATCAGGATGTCAAAGTTGTTAACCTTGAACGGAGTCAAGTAGTTCCTACGTCATCTGATAAATATCTAATAGTAAAAGTACTTAGCATTGCGAATGAGTGACTTCCTATTAAGATTGATTAGTTAGTATGTACCGAATGTTTTAGGCAATATCCAGGAAAAAAATACAAATTAATAAGCTTCTCTACGTTCAGAAATAATTTTGTCAGTAGTGAACGATTAGAAGATGATATTTATATCTTAGTATTACTAATAAGCTACGTTACACATATGAAGTTACTATAAATACAAAAGTAAAATATATCACGAGATAAAACGACGCTAACCCAATTCCACGGGATTTAAAAAGTTACAACGTTTATAGACGAACAATCTATTTTAACCTCAGCGTAAATAGATCTTGGAACATATCCAGATATGCGAATACAAATAAAATGTCGAGAATAATTAGAATATTATAATTCTTATGATACACAGAGTTCCAATACAGAGTTACAATAGAAAGTCAGAATTTCCAATCACTTTAAAATGATGTAATGAAGTAATTATTTATGGAGCTAACAATTAAAACCGATCCATGACGTTACGAAACACACACAGAAAGAGAAAGAATCTTAATAAAACATAATTACACTGCTTTTACTTTGATTATATTTACAGCAAATACTTGTGACGTACCAATTAATTATAAAATCAATACTAAAAACAACGCAGAGATTTTCCATGATACGATTTTACCAATGTTTCTTAGGATTGTAGAATTTCGTCATTTGTATTCATCAATGGTACCATTGGTGTTTCCCAAAAAACAACAAAATTTGCTATTCATTGAGATTACACTGAGCTCTCCGAAATAATTATTTGTAATTCAAAACACTCATATTCCTCGTAATAATGGTTGAATCATTTGTTTACATTGCGTAATTTTCCTAGCACTTGAAATGCACTCGGAAATCGATTTCATCTGTGAACTAAGAACAATTCTCATGGAGATCTGTTGTGTTGTGTCAATCTTATTTTAAAAAGTTAATTTCAGTAAATTACAGATGCGTATGTAATGCATTATTTTATGATTCAGAAAATGTTCGGCGATTTCGGTGATCATTATTTTTATCAAATGGTCCTATATATGGTTTCGAGCCAACGAATCCGCGCCCTAACCAGTTTTCAATGACATAAGGCATCGTCATGTGTATTTCCCGACATGGTATCATAATATGTATGTCCAATTTTACGGCGTGCATATTATCTTGTCGTACGTCACGGTATACTTCAATTATATACGCAGTAAGCAATAGGCACTTATATGCAAATTTCTCACGTGTAAGCGACACGCTTATGCGTCGCTTACGTAGCTCGTAACTTTGCTAAAAAAAAATAACTGCATTGGATATCTCAAGAGCTACTGACTTGTTAAAAATATTTTTTATGTAATATTTCCCAATACAGTAGTCACTTTGAGTCTGACAAAAATATATTTTATATATTATAGTGACTTTTAACATTTGTCCTTATAAAAACATTAAGTCACTAAAAAGATACTGTTAAATTTATAGCTTTCAGGTATATATAGTAAAAAAGTTATTTGTTTTGTATAAATTAACAATTTGATTTTATAATGTAAATAAATAAATGCCGACCCCAATTAATTGGGATATGGTGAAAGACAAGAGAGAAAGAGAGAATGTAAATGAGTTCATTTTGGGGTCCCATGGCCATTTTGTTATTAAAAGAAGCCTTATAGATTCATTATGTCATCATCGTGTGCATCCATCAGCATGTCTATATATACTTACTTGTCATACATAAACATTACAAAAAATTAAGTGGTAGAAGCTCAATGACACTCATCGACAATTTAATTGGTTTGAGAGCCGTTAAGTTTTGTGGTGATTATTACCTATTTACTTTTAAACTTATTTTTGCACTTTGATCTCAACATTCTATGTCCATTAATTATATAATAATACGCGAAAATCAAAAATAGTTGCTCAAACCGGTATGTCAAAGCAAAATGAACAAGTTCTATTAAAATATGCATTTATTACATATATTATATGTGCCATGCTACTAGTTTTAACTCATCTATTTAAAAACTTATCAAGAATTTTATAATTCTCTATTAGGTTTAATCTACCATTAAAGCAAACTGTTGAAACTTTCGACACTAAATGTATGCAACCTAAGATAATATTATGACCTTTTTTGTTTCAATAGATTGCTTAGCACTAAGACATTAAAAAATATCATTAATTTTTGAATCATGAAATAATTTTTTAACAATCAAAATATTGGATATGAGAATAACAATGTCGAATTCATATTCGTTATAAAATAAGTGCTTGTATACTCAGAAAATCTTGTGCTCAAATTATTACGGAAGCGGTGAAAATACCAGCGGTCGCCATGCCATATTTGGCTTGGCTGGCTGCGCGTGCGCCTCGTCACATTGCTGGGAAAACCCCATCTACGCGTCTGCCCCGCGCGCACCACACCGCCCGCTGTCCTCGAACCGCCTCGCAAATAACGTGAAATAGTACGCTTGTATTAAGCACTCGCACAGTTGATTGTGCTAGTACAGTTATTTTTTAATTGTTTACTATAATACATTAAAAACTATGTTTATTATTTGTAACGGTCCAAATATATTATCTGCCATAATTTATCTGGTTAGGCAGTTTGGGAAACGGCATTCAAAGTACAGCAATGATGGCTGTTACATGCTTAAGATGAAATAGGTAAATTACAAGTTACACCCGTACTGTAGTTTTACAGACCTCGAGTCTTCCACGGCGTACACTTCTGACGTACAGTATTCCGCGATAGTTTTGTTTTTACCAATAATAAAACAAATAAGCTGATATCAAAGGGCAAATAAATTGAAGAAAAATATTAAAATAAATAAACTAAACTCATATTACAAGATAAAGTGTCCGAAAAGCAACGTAGTGTATAATAACAACCGCTTTACTTGGATGTTTATAAATAACTACATATTAACATAGATTTTTAGATGAAATTTATTTTAATCTCTAGTTAATTGTATTCTATACAACACAATTTTCTACTAGCGATTTTCTAATTTGAGATGCCTTTACAAATTAATACCAATTCGATACATTTCATAACGAAAAATATCAAGGCATATTAATTCTGCGATAAAATGTTAGCAGTCCATAACAGTTATTTTTTTGTAGCATGCACTGACAGGCTGGGGAAAACACATAATAATTATAAACTATAACGATACAAAAGAGTCGGAATCGTTTGTTTGTTTATCTATCTATACACATCTTCGAACAGTTATTTTGGTTTTATAAAAGAGTTCTTTTTTATGCTTCAAGACGCCGTGTGAGAATGTTCAGCAATATTGCTGTAATTTGAGTCCTAAAAATACTAATATCTTTACTAAGCAACCAACCTACCTAACGCGGATTGCTTAGTAACAAACTCTGTCGGTCGATAGATGGTGATATATCGTTTGATATATTCTATCTGCGTATTTTATCATTTGTTATATTAAGTAAATGGAAGAATCAGACGAGCTAACACTATTATTTGTAAATCATCCTATTCTACTAATATTATAAACGCGAAAGTTTGTGCGAGTATGGATGTATGTTTGTTACTGTTGCAAACAAAAACTACCGAATGGATTTTGATGAAACTACAATAGTATAGCTTACACATCAGAATAACACATACGCTATAATTTATCTATCATCATTATCAAAATATTCCATCACCCTTCGGGTCAAACCGCGGGGTGCAGCTATGTTATGTAGTTATAATAATAATATGTTATGAAAAATATCTGACGTAGTGATACTATAAAACTGTAATACTCTCATTAAGCATTATCGGTACAAGGTTCAACAATATAATAAAAACAGCTTACACTTAATTTACCAAACAAAATTGCGGACAAAAACTAGTCGGATAACCGGCACATTGGGAAAACACAGACATGTTTAAGTAAAGCAGTTAGCATTAGAAATACAAACGTCATCAGCTCGTGACCGGATATTTCTTGGGATCTGATTTATAACTATTTTTGTTTGGTATTAATAAAAAAAATAATCAATTTATTAAAACAATTTTTTACACAAAACAGGTCGATTATTATAAACCGTCAAAATCATAAATTAATTTACTGCTTATATTCAGAGGGCTTTAAAAATAAAATCAATCCTAGCGGAATAATTTTTATTTCTTGATTAGTCATTTATAAACAACACGAGTCATAAACACATAACAAGAAGTAAACTGGGAAAATACAAGAAATAAATAAAAATACGTTTCGTTAAATATTCTTGCCAATGAAAAAGCAGGTCGAGCGTTGGAAAACCCGACATGTTTATTAAGTCAGTGTCAAACGCTTCGAATATCACAGGCATATTAAGGGAAATCAGAGATAATATCCAATAATGTTACATTTTAAAACTTCTTCTGCCATAAGCAAACACCCCAATTCTTACAGAAGTTTAGGAATAAACTTCTGTAGGAATTGGGATGATTGCTAAAGGCAAGCGTGTTGTGTTACCTTTTTAGAATGTCATTCCTGTCATTATAATAAGGTAACAACACGCTATCAACACAGTATTAGATACGTATATAGTAAGAAGTTTTAGATACAGAGCTAATATTTGAACATAAGGTATATCATTTAAGTATCTAATACTTAAAGTCATGATTATATTGAATAAATAAGATAAGATAAACTTGAATTATCACATACAATTGAATGAAACGAAGAATTTATTTTTATTAATTTAAAATTTCGTTTATGTAATTTGTATATGATAATGGAAATACACTACGTGTTATTGTTAATAATAATTATAATGGAATAAAAATGTTCGATAAATCTATAAATTCCCAACTACCTGTATAACTAGCTGTAGGAATTGTATCGTAAACAGGACATATTTCATAGAACCGTTGCACTTGGGACTTCCTTTGATATACAATTAACCATAATACGGTCACACGAGACCTATCAGGATTAGCAAGCCACAGTAATTCTGAAGCGGTGCATGTTTTTAATGCAGGTCTGTTATAAGACATGGGAGTTTCACACCGGCAGCAACTCAAAATTAGAAAGCGGCATATCCGACACAATATTACAAACATACGCTATCATGTGGGAATTCCACACTGTACGTAACGAAACAAATGTTTATGCCACGCTTTCACGTGGTTTGGATTAACCCAAAGAAACAACAGTCAGCCATTGTTTGTGACCGCACTATTGGGTTGGCGCTAGAATAGCTGTAGGTATGCCATTTTCCTTACATCCAGCGTACAAATTTCTCATGTGGAAATACCACGCTTGAGAATATTTTTTGTCAGTGACCTATCTTTAATATAAAATACTAAGAATAAATTGTAGGCGCCAGACTGTACTAAATTAACTAACTACCAGCCTTAAGTTCTAATCTACTAAACGCTTCTATAGCATTACACACATAATATAATAAGGAGTTACTATAAGACTTGACGAGAATCCAACACAAATTTTACGTTACTCGCATTTGTAAATGTAGAAGATCTAAAATAGCATTCAAATTGAATCAGCTAGATGAAAGTATCTAAATTCGCATCTCTATGACTAATTTGGACTTATTTATATTCATCACACAAATAGTTTCGTACCTACACAATTATCGCGCGGCACAATGGCCGGGGTATCCCAAAATCATTCAACGCGGTCAAAAAGATTTGCTTTCACTCGGTCGAACGAACGTTACGCGACCGGTCGTCGTAACCACGGAAATACCCAGACGCTGCCACGGCCAGCCTCCGATGGATGCCACATGATAAACACGGTGTAAAAATAATTTATAAAAATACCGATGTAGCAAGAAGTATTATAGAGTCAAAATATTTAAATATTTGACTCTATAGCAGCCATTTGAAACATCGTTGAGTAACATGTAAATTAAGTAATTACAATGGCAATATAAACGATATTCTATAAGGATGTAAATGGAATCATCATGAACTGTATGCACCTATAAGTAATATTATTATGCAAGAATAAAAACTTTCATTTAGTTCAACGACATATATATATATATATATATATATATTCACGAGTTCAGCAGACAGACGGCCCACCTGACGGAAAGCGGTAACCATCGTCTATGGACATTTGCAACACCAAAGGTGCTGCTCTCTTAAGGAGCACGCAACTTAAGGTTGTTATTGCCGCATGCTCTAGACCAGCGGTAGTAGCCATCCAGACGGATAAACATCCTATCACCTGGATGTGGGTTGTTTTGTCTCCTCTTACGACAGGCCAAGTTTTAGTTGCTTAATATAATAGACTTTCAATGTCCATAATCACAGCATGTGGTACACAAGTCAGAGAATATACTATTACAGACTCTTTCATTGATCAATCAAGCGATAACCCTTGGAATGACATTATCGAAATCATTATGCAAATGATGTTTTCTAAATTAGACTAGACATTGAAGCTTTGAAGCCGCAGAACGACTGCCGACAGCGCCCCGGGAAAACCACACAATAAAATCCAAAGAGCTTAATACGTTTTTAATGCAGTTTACTTAGGCTGGGAATTCCGAATTCTTATTATCATATGGACGGCGCGAATTGGAATGTTCTTGAACGTATCAATGGGGACGTCTTTTTGAGTTAATCTTATATTTACTGGCTGTCATCTGTGGTTTCGTGCGCATTTATTTTATACTTTCTGAATTAAATAAAAACGCAACTGTACTCTGAAACACGTATTTCTTATCAAAAACCTACATCATTTTTATATTAGACTATTGGCAATTGTGGATTGCCCGTACACATTTTTATGCCTTATTTAAGCTTCTTCAAGATACTTTTTGATACAAAATAGAACTTTGACCTTATATGAAAAATTCCAACAAGATCTGTTCAGTTGTTTAGTCGTAACAATATAACAGTTAGCTCGCATTTACAATATTAGTACGAGTGTAGGAATTATAAATGAAAACAGTATAAACTTTATACTAAAATTAATAAATAGAACTAAAAGAATAGTTAAATGGATTAAAAAGACGATGATAGACCGAGATTCCGAATATCATTAAAGAAATAATTATAATTTCTTTTAGGCATGAAGTTTAAACTTTATGACTATATCAAAGGCTCCCATATAGAATTAATAATTAAAAGGTATGTTGTTAAGCGTAATAGAGACCTTGATGCATCTGACGTCACTTCACTACGGTCAGTTCACAGGTAAATAACGTCTAAACTTGCCTGAAGCAAAAATTATACCTAATTTATAAAAAACAGGAGAGCAATGTTCAAAACACTCATGTTCAATAAACTCCCCTGATGACGTACATATATGCCATAGTGTGAATCATCAATGTTCATTATCAACGTTAAAAGCAACACCAAGTTCCCTCTTACCGTCCTATTCTTGCTATAAAAAGTGCCCCATGTATATTCCAGTTATAAAATATCCATCATTAGACCTGTCCTTATGAACGACTGTCGAGCGTGGCCTGTACACGAGTGATACACACAGAAGCTGCGTGTTACTTAATCTAAATGTGTAGAGTCACTCCGATGGCTCCCATACGCAACGGATGTTTCATGTCTGTGCCGTAGCACATAAAATGCAAGAGATTCGCTTATGTAAGTATGTCCACATGTTACGGAAACCGTCCATTTATTTGGGAAACAAATTTGTCTAGTCATACCACCTCCAACAGATCCTCATAAAAGGGGTAGGCCTCAAAGATGCTGGCTTAACGTCGTGAGGATTTTATAATGTCTCACAATAAGGGATATCAAAGAACATGAAGAAAAAGTAGGAAATCGGACCCTATGTTCCAAAGCGGTCACTTAAAACAACCGGAAGTTAAACTTAGATAGATGATGAAATACATCTACACAATTCATATTAATACAAAATACTTTGCTTACAGAGTACCATACGCGTATTAAAACTTATGAACAAAGATAATACAGCGTATAATAAAGATAATACAGATGAGCGTTGCGTTACATGTGACATTGTGACCCCCACCTACATTTAACTATATAATATGATATATACTAATTTTTTCTGATATGATAATTTTTACATTACATTGTCTTATTATTACGCATGACATGTAAATGTTTTTACTGTACCATATAAACCTACACCCAAACCTAGTCTACCTACATTCATTTTATTTCGTATTATTATAACAATATAATTATTATTTTGGGATCAAGTCATGTAAACAGAAATGTTACCTACGTATTTAGACAAAACAAACTTTGTAGTTTTAATTAAGACTGGAGGGTTCATCTCACTCAATATTATTGTCCAACATTTAAATTGCAATTGTCTTCTTCCAGTATTAACAAAATGGATTTCGCAAATCTCACACAACTTAATTATAGAAGTGGACTTCTTTAAGGTGCCCATTCACTATCGTTCAACAGCTGCCTGTATTGCGTCCGGTAACACCGAGCTGGATGCCTCTTGAGTCCTGCAAGCTCCGCCCATCGCAAGACTGCCATGCAGGATAGTGAATGAGCCTCTTTAATTGTGTCAAAATTAGCCGTGACACTGATAGAACGACATGAACTACAGATATATAAGGGTTCCTGTCTAAGCTAAAGCACCGGAACTTTAAAAAGTGGTAAACAGAAACCTTATTATAATACGAACATTGTATGAAAATTGCCTTGACAGCTAACGGTAGTTTATGAGATGCTGGGAAAACCGCAATTACACGGGTTTTTACACCAATTAAGCAAGTTTCTGTACTTAAATATACGTACTACTATATAAACATGAAAGTGAGTTTGTATACACGTATTTAAGATGATTTGGTTGTTTGTACTTTACTGCAGATAAATATAAATCAAATTTCTGTTTCTCAGTGACTTTTACAGTCAATAGAATGGGAAGATATTCGCTTCCAAACTGGTAATAGTTGTCCCTCCCCTTGTACCTTCTGAACTATGCGAGTGGATTTTAAAAAAAAAAGCAGGAACTTAAGAAATATGCACCTCAACAAAAATTAGTCTCAATGAGGTCAATTGATTTTTGAAATATGATGATTTTGATTTGAAATCTTATTCAGGTTTCACAGCTAAATGATGAAAATAATGAACGTTTGTCATCTGTACAGAACCCTTCGGTACTTGTGGTCTGATAAGCACTTCGCCGATTTTTATTAATAATTTAATTTCAAGAATCCTGCATAAATTATATACACTGGCGTGAGGATAAACAAATTGGCCCACCCTTACATCTGTAAATACTAAGTTTTGGTCGTGAAAGCCTCTAACGATAAGTGCGGACTGCGATTGTCAATACCGGACTTATCCTTTCACAGCCGAGTCCCGTATTGATAAATAGTAGTGTGGGCTTGGCTTACGTGTGCAAAACTTATAGGATGAATGGATGGGCTAATGTATGTGAAAAGCAGAAAGTTGAAACTCACATTTACAAGTAATCGACTTGAGTCACTGCAATTCGCGAAACAGAGAATCTCTACTTTTGTTTACATTAGTTTACAATTATACGATTTCTGCGTAAACTGGACATATTTGGGTTGCACAATGCAGATATAAAATTCGTGTACGTATTCGTTGGGTATCAGTTTACGTCGTTCAATTGATTCACTAGAATATTAAAGTCATTTGAACAATGAACATTCTATTTGCGTCTCTGCGTACTCTATCATCTGTACAGCAGGGAGTGTTCCGAGGAATTGTTTGCGCCGGTGCCAACGTCTCATGTTTACAACCGCATCGCTCATCATCGACGAGATGTTCACCCTCATTTAATTTAACATTCACACTAAGTACGTAACGATTCTTGAGAATCGTTTGTTACGCGTACGACAATGATCTGAATGGAAATTCTCACCGACGCGCGACGTTTTCCCTGACGTTATAAAATTTCTTAGAGGCCGGCCGGCAAAACGTGAGAACACCCCTGTGGTTGCAAGCATCCATAAGCAACTGTAACTACCTTCCATCAAATGGACCGCCTACTAGTTTGCCCAGGCAAGGCAAAAAAGGATAATATTTCCTTGGAACATGTAAAATATACAATTTTCAATATTTCTATTGAAATTTAATGTATATATTTTCATCACACATTTGAAATGTTGCCGCACTTAGAGTTGGCCAATGGACTTAAGCCTTAAATAGTAAAACCTGAATTTGTCGTTATACTCTGTTATTTAAATCTATTATATATTATTTCGCGTCAAGTAGTTCGAAAGTGAAGATTATATTTTGATATTAAATTATAAGAAAGGGAAGGCCGCTTGTGTGGGACGCGACATGCGTTGACACTGGCGCCATCACATCTTCCAGTGACTTCCTTTTTTGGGGCGGGGGAAATGCGTTTCCCACACTAGCGGGTCCTTTACTAGGGACTAGACCAAAGCGACGACAGGTGACACCCACGCATGGGCGCACCAGAGTCAAATCGCCGGCTTGTGTGGAGACTCGAAGACTCAAAACTCCACAAAAACCACCCTCCTCCTATGTGCCCCGCGCTTATGGCAGGAAGAGCGTGAGACTTAGAACGTTGTGCCGTTTGGAGTTGAAACTTTAGGTCCGTGGCGTCCATCGGCAAAGGGTTTCTTCAAAGAAATTTGTAAGAAACTCTTTGATACCACCCGTGACCATAAGGCTGGTTCGTATTTCGCGCAACGAATCAGCATTGCCATACAGCGTATTGCCACGCTGTATGGCAAGCCAGCCTTCTGGGCACGCTTCCCTCTGGCAGCGATTTTTTACATTCTTTATATTAATTTATTTAAAATTTAGTTTATTTTTAAGTATTTAGTTAAGTTATTCTAATACCTATTAAAGATTGTTATAGTACGTTTATTTCCATATAAGAATTTTAAAGTAACAAAATAATTTCACGATTATAAATTTAAAATAATAAGATTAAATTCCGCCAATTCAATAATTTTTCAAGTTTTCCAGATGTGGTTGTATTTCGCCTCAGTAGTGGAGGGACAGTGACTTAGAATATCGCTTAGTGAATTTAACGTGTCTAGATCAGATATACTCAACCTGCGGCCCGGCAGGCTTTTGTGGTTGGCCCGTCTAGTGTCACTTTATTTTAAACCATTTTGAATTTTGCGCTCATTAGAAAAATTGAGAGCGCGCTAGGTAAATAGGTCCTACTATTTTATTAATATGCTAATTTGCCGTAATATACGCCAATTTATTAATTTATTTTTAATTTACAAGACATAAACATGCTAAAAGGGCTGCTAATACTCATAAAATTAATTTTCTACTATTACTTATATATATATCGAGAAAGAATATTAGATAGTAAATTTGAATGTATAAAATGTTAACCCGTAATAAACTATAATATTTAAATTTATATATTTTAAAATTATTTTATCAGGTCAATAAATGGAGTTGATTTAAACCAGGCCAATAAAAGATGCAAACATTTTTCATTACAGTAAATAGTTGATTAATTTGGTTTTTTATTAACACCTAAATAATTTGAATTAAACAACTGCTTCAGACCGCGGACATTGCAACGTGTTTGAAACGTCAGGAAATGACAAAAAAAAATGTTAAAATGCACGCGATGAATCCATTCATAGTTGTTTAATTCAAATTTGTAACAATCTCGAAAACCTAAGAAATCATTACCATTACCATCATATTTTGCGGCCCGCGACATCACGTCTAACACGTGTTTGTGGCCCCTATGAAAAAAAAGGTTGAGTACAACTGGTCTAGATATATAATAGTATGTGTAAGACAGTGTACAGTACAGCTTTAAATTATACTGGCAATATAAATATTATTAGCGGTAATTTTAATCGCAGAGTTCTATAGTTGGGGAAAAGGTAATATCCAGATTAAAACCCTTATTACACTACACTAATTTAAGGACCCAGTATAAAACTAATTCAGCCTCTTTTTCTTAATAAACTACACCATTGTGACAAAAAAGTCCGAAAATCAAGTAGTGTAGTGTAATAATAGCTTTATAATTTAAAAATTAATGACTTACCTCTGTAATTTTTCTCTTCAAGCACAGATGACAATTTCCTCGGCTTCTCTGGTACTGGCGTAAGTAATGCCTTTATACATTCGGAATCGCGTATAACTGTGGCTTTGTGAAGTGGTGTCTCGCCCAATCTATCTCTTACTCCTAATGATACACCGGCAATAACTAGCATCCTCGTCACGATGGGATTTCTGCTCATAACAGCTAAATGTAAGGGCGTGTGGCCATAGTCATTTGGCACATCCAACCATGCCTTGTCTGGACATAGTCTGATGAGAGTGCCCACCGATTTTTCACAGCCATGTACTGACGCAATGTGGAGTTGCCTGAAAAAAATAGCTTGCATCAAAAAAATTATATACAACATGACCTTAGAGATACAATGTTTGTAAATTATTATATAATATATTTAAGGTTAACTATGGCTTGTTGAAGTTGAATAATTGCATAAAAACACCACCAAAAATTAAAAATATGTTCTTCAAAACTAGGTACAATAAATATTGAACAAAGGGCGACATTATCGCCTATAGCGATCTGCAACAACAGGCAACCCCCTAGAATATTAAAACAAAAATCAATCAGTCAATCAATAACTCAATCATCAATCATTCACCAATCTTGACCAAGAAGCATGCACGATTTAGACAGGTTTTCTTAACTAATGTGCATATTAAATTGTATTTGCTGATTCTTCAAATAGCCGTTTTCTTTTTTCTATATTGTTATAATTATCACACGAATGGTGACATATTGGTGAAAGAAAACATTGCGAGTAAATCCTACAAATTCATTTCGAAAAAGTACACACATTATAAAGCCTTTTCTCATGGGGGTAGGCAGAGGCTATGGATCTTCACTTGCGATGATCCTGACAAACAACTTTCGCTTTATTTACTTTCATTAGACTCTTCATACATGCATGTTTACTGGTGATGGTTTTTACCTGACCTCTATATAACACTTCTGCTTTTTGGTCATGGTGTGTATGTCACAGTCTAACTGCACCAACTCTACCATTTACAATGCTGTCATTCACTTGTAATGTGATTCTACTTTCAACCATTCTCTTTACATTAACAAGTATAGTGGATATATTTTCCATCCCTTTGAAATAAAATGGCAATCTCAAGCAGTGGTGATTTTTGGGCTGATATTATTATGTCTTGTTAACAATGAGAATGAAAATCTTAAATTGGCATAAATAAGGTATGACTAATGATTTCCTGAAATGAATAAGAATATGTTAAGGTTAAAGAAGAACTAATGGGTAAGCATATAACCGACTGGATTCTCCATGCAGGAAAGGAAAAAAGAACACTAATTCCTGAGGTTGGGCAGCCTGTCATAAAAGGGGACAAAACAACCCACAGTTAGGTGGTAGGGCATTTGCCTGATTAGATGGCTACCAGTCCTAGTCTAGAGTATGCCACCATAACAACTTGGGAGTTGTGTTCTGGCATCAGTAGCCAGGTTCCAGTTTCTCCTTCAAGGCCAGCAGCACATTAACAGCACCTATGGTATTGCTAATGTCCATAGATGACGATGACAACTTTCTATCACAGTTGGGCTGTCAGCTAGTCTGCTGTGCTCCAGCAGGAAATAAAAATCAAGCTACCAAACAGTATGTGACATGGTCCCTAAAATGTAATTTAAAAAACCAGGCCAATGTGAGTTAAGATCCATTGAATTGACAAATGGTGAAAAATCTCTAGTCTCTTAAATACACATTAAATCAGTCTCAGCAAGCTTGATTCAATATTGAGCCGATTGAGAGATGATTTACAGAGAACCAAAATTCTCAAAAGTTGTGACTCCAATTCATTCAATTCAATTACCAATTCAAGTTACAATCTCAGGGCCCAAACGTAAAAGTAGAGAAAGGAAGTTCTTACGGGTCAATTTTTCAATCTCCAGATAGAAGTTATTCATAGGAATAAAACATAATATGTAAAAATTAAAAGTGACATCTGCATAATTAAAACAGAATTGTTTCATTTTTGAATTTAGTCATGTTAGAATTTATTTGACTGATAACTTTTATCTGAGGATTGAATTTCAATATTGGCGCTAAATTATGCTCAGATAATGAAGCCTAAACATAGTAAAATGTAATTTCATCTGGAAATCTTCACAGTATTAATCTCAGACAACTTCCACACTCTATATGCAATCTCTTATGCATCAAAAATAAAAAACACTGCTTTTTTTGTTTGGCTTAGAAACCTTATTTATATTGTAGTTCCACTACACTATTGTGTTGCATATAAAAGAGATCTTCCCACAGTTAAATTTAATTTTTTAAAACTCAGTAGTTTTAAATAAAAATGATTACTAAATATGAATACTGACATAATCATATTATAAGGATTCCATTACTAAAATGGCCATTGAACCCCAAACCAAACTAGTTGGGCTATGAAAACTGAAAAATGGAGGTCTAGGATACAATTATTAGACTACTTTCAACTTATTCAAGCTAAATGTAAATTCAATAAATACATATAAAGAAAATCCAGATGATGTTCAGTATTTAGAATTATATTAACTTAAATAATGAATTTATGAAAAACAAAGTTATCTATAAGGAAATTCATAGGGTTGAATGACCTTCAAACAGCATTATTATTTAAATTGTTATATATCTTGCATGATAAATTGAGTACATGTGGCCTTATCATGGGCATAATAAATAAATTTAACAAATTATCTATTTGGGTAAGAAGATTTTATAGTCAGATGTTGTTTTTTCATTCAATCAGGCTTGAGGAACTAACAATAGATATCACACAACAAATTTATTTTTTTAGGAACTAGCAGGCCCAGAAGACATTGTCCTACTCTAAAAAATAAAATTTACAACCTAATTGCAGCACTGACTACCTGACTGGGTCCAATTGTGAATCTAAACCATTCCAGGATCCACTCGAACACACAATTTTTTTAATCAAAATCAATTTGATCATTTAGGAGGAGTTCAGTGACATACACAAACAGAAGAATTTTATATATAAAGACAGTTAACCCAGATACTTCATACTATTTCACATTATGCTCAAATTTGTTACAAGCTTTTATTGACCTTCATTAAGCTAATGAAGGTCAATAAAAGGGGTTTCTTTGGCTTTTGTTGACTCAAAGTGTATATATATATTTTAACTCTTAAGACTATTATCTATATATATTAAAAAGTCGCAAGACAAACACTATCACTATCTCGTAATATACCAAGAAAATATACCCATTTCATACAAATCCTGTATAAACAGAGTGAGACAACAACACAATTAACGATCACGTGCACAAACGCGATCTGCACTCTCATCACAGACACATATGTGCTATTAGTGAGCTAAAGAGTTAATGTATATGTAATGCTCCTTTGATGTTACTACTATGCTATCAATTCCTCGCAAACAATCATTGGCTCAATGTGTAAGCAGCATTAGAGATGATAAAATACATATACATCAAATAATTTAAAAAGTCAGATGTACAAATAATAATAGATAAATAGTTCACTTTTTCATTCAGCAAGGTTATAATTAAGTTGATTATTCTATAACTTGATCAATATATCTATGTAGTTTTATGAATATATTGATACTGTCTATGTAAAGGTGATACAACAGAAAACTCTTCTTAGCACAGTTTTTGTAGATAGTATTAGATAGTGTTGTTTTATAGTAGTGTATGAATTCGTTTACGTAAATATTGTAGATATGTACTCTCAGTTATCAGTTATTTTTATATACTTATAATGTTATCATTATTTAAACTATATTTTAGCAGTAATTAATAACAATTTTAATTTGATGTTCCAGAAAATCTTTATTTTATAACATTTATTAATACTTAATAATTATAATTGCAAAAGTGGCTAAAGTATTTAGAAACATTATAAAACTATTTAAATATGGTAATAATTCATTTCCTGTATTCAGTCTTATTAGCTTCCTAATGAATAACTTGATAATTTTATTTTTCAATAACTTTGTAAATGAAAAACAATCTTAGATTAAACAATGAAATATAAGTACATATTGTTTTTATGGTTTTAGATAGTTGCACTACTTTCATATTCACAATACAATAGTAACATTAAAACAATATTTTTGTAGCATTCTATTAGAATTTGTACATATTAATACTAGGAATGGTATTGTTTAAACTCTACATTAAAGACTTTTCTCAAGGCACCAGTTTATAATGTATGCCGAAGAACATTATTTATCAGTCTTATAGCTTTGATAGAAATACCTTAAAGAGTATACTTATTTAGATATAATTATAATTAGAATAAATATAATTAATTCTCAAATCATTTTTCATTCATCTGCTTATAGAATTTTTCTTATTGAAGATTATATATGCAAAGAATAAGAATGTGATAGGCATATTTCTGTCTATAGCTCTATTATATGTTTGGATAATAAAATTAAAAACAAGATTATAAATAGAGAAAGAAAGAAAGAAGTCTAACAAAACGTAAACACGCTATGTGTATGTGATAAATACTTTAGAATCATTTCAAGGTCTTAAAACCAGCAAAATCAAAATGGCATGCAGATGCTATTATTTGAGTTGCTAGATACTTACGTATCACCATCGTCATCCTGTTGGAATAATATATGTAGCGGTGGGATATCCGAGGACCTGGACGTTGGAAGATTTATGGTGGTATCCGTAATGTGTACATTAAAATCGTCCTCAGGAATCAACACTAGACCACTGTCGAGGTCACATTCTTCTTTCTTCTTTTGATCATCTTGTTTTTCCGGCGCCGAGGGCATAAGCTCCGGCTCCGGCTCCGGTTCACAAAGTCCAGATATTTCACCAGTTAAATATCCGGATTCAGTGTTCTCGTCCTCGTGGAGTTTTGTCTCAAATCCCTTGTTGGCACTCATTGTTACAATCAAACACAAACACTAATAAAATCCAAAATAAAAATGTGAGGACAAATAAAAAGAGTATTTATGAAAGTCTCAACATGTTTTTAAAAAAATAGTTCGAAGGAAAGCGTATTTAATGAAACCATTAACATGCAAATACGTATATACGTCTACGAACGAGCCTCAATAAAATATGGTGGTGAAAAAATTCCGTTTCCTCCTTTTTATAAATATCCCCTCCCAATTCCTATCTACAAGGCATGCCAGTGCCAAGTTGCAGCTATGAATCGATTTTCGATATATCTCGATAAAACATTAACATTCGATTGACCTAAAAAGCAGAAAAGAAATTAAAAAAATATATATTTAAATTATTACTATTCCATAAACCGTTTTTAATGGTTTGTAGAAAGAATATAGTGAATCTAAAGAAACATATAAGACAATTATTGATTTAAAAAATCATTATTCGATTAAGTTTATAAGACTAAAATATTGAACAACACTATAATATATGAATAATGAAATAAATTTCAGGGAGTTTTTGGCGGGAACTGAAAGGAGACGCTGTGCTGTGCAGTTTTATTTTCTAAAAATGTGTAAAATTACTCTAAAATGAACAATAGTTGTAGGATATTGATAGTTTTTGAGTAGTAATGATGTGTTTTGTGAAAAATGTGAACTGTATAGTCAAATGTGGCCTTTTGAGTTGTCACAAGAACTCCGATGAATGGCACTAGCTGACTACCTACAGTTTAGCTGTGCTACACATAGGCTTAAGAAAATGAAGAAGCTATATTGTAAACTAAGATCTGGCTTAAAGGCCTAGCTGCCAAGCCATAAACCTAAATAAATAAATAATCAGACAGAAAGGGAGTTTTTGGCGGGAACTGAAAGGAGACGCTGTGCTGTGCAGTTTTATTTTCTAAAAATGTGTAAAATTACTCTAAAATGAACAATAGTTGTAGGATATTGATAGTTTTTGAGTAGTAATTATGAGTTTTGTGAGAAATGTGAACTGTATAGTCAAATGTGACCTTTTGAGTTGTCACAAGAACTCCGGTGAATGGCACTAGCTGATTACCTACAGTTCAGCTGTGCTACACATAGGCTTAAGAAAATGAAGAAACTATATTGTAAACTAAGATCTGGCTTAAAGGCCTAGCTGCCAAGCCATAAACCTAAATAAATAAATAAAATAAATTTCAGGGAGTTTTTGGCGGGAACTGAAAGGAGACGCTGTGCTGTGCAGTTTTATTTTCTAAAAATGTGTAAAATTACTCTAAAATGAACAATAGTTGTAGGATATTGATAGTTTTTGAGTAGTAATTATGTGTTTTGTGAGAAATGTGAACTGTAAAGTCAAATGTGGCCTTTTGAGTTGTCACAAGAACTCCGTTGAATGGCACTAGCTGATTACTTACAGTTCAGCTGTGGTACACATAGGCTTAGGAAAATGAAGAAACTATATTGTAAACTAAGATCTGGCTTAAAGACCTAGCTGCCAAGCTATAAACCTAAATAAATAAATTTCAGGAGTTTTTGGCGGGAACTGAAAGGAGACGTTGTGTTGTGCAGTTTTATTTTCTAAAAATGTGTAAAATTACTCTAAAATGAACAATAGTTGTAGGATATTGATAGTTTTTGAGTAGTAATTATGAGTTTTGTGAGAAATGTGAACTGTATAGTCAAATGTGACCTTTTGAGTTGTCACAAGAACTCCGGTGAATGGCACTAGCTGATTACCTACAGTTCAGCTGTGCTACACATAGGCTTAAGAAAATGAAGAAACTATATTGTAAACTAAGATCTGGCTTAAAGGCCTAGCTGCCAAGCCATAAACCTAAATAAATAAATAAAATAAATTTCAGGGAGTTTTTGGCGGGAACTGAAAGGAGACGCTGTGCTGTGCAGTTTTATTTTCTAAAAATGTGTAAAATTACTCTAAAATGAACAATAGTTGTAGGATATTGATAGTTTTTGAGTAGTAATGATGTGTTTTGTGAAAAATGTGAACTGTATAGTCAAATGTGGCCTTTCAAGTTTTCATAAGAACTCCGTTGAAAGGTGTCGATTGTGGCCTACAATAAAACTGCGCCCGGCTTAAAGGCCTAGTTGCCAAGCCTTAAACATAAAAAAAACCACGTTTTTGGCGGGAACTGAAAGATGTTGAGTTGTGCAGTTTTATTTTCTAAAAATGTGTAAAATTACTCTAAAATGAACAGTACTTGTAGGATATTGATAGTTTTTGAATAGTAATTATGTGTTTTTGTGCGAAATGTGAACTGTGTAGTCAAATGTGGCCTTTCGACTTGTCACAAGAACTTAATTGAATGGCGTCAGTTGATAACCTATAGTTCAGCTCAGCTATACACAGATTTAAGAAAATGAAGAAACTGTAATGTATTCTAAGATCTGGCTTAAAGGTCTAGCTGCCAAGCCATAAACCTAAATAAATAACAAATAAGTTTCAAGTTATGTCATAAATTCAAAAAGATATTATATATTATACCACATTTGAGGCACTTTCATAATTACAACTCGACCAAAATGTCTAGATTTTTTTTTGTTTCTGGCAATGTTCTATTTATCTGTAGTCAAGGTCAGAGCCAAATAAACAAAGCGAATTTATCCGTGTTATTTTAATTTTAACGTTGATCTGCGTCTAAAATTCGTTTAAAACATAACTGAATATGCATTGAACAATACCAAGTTTCACGTGAGCAGTGATTTTTAAAGTTTGCCAAGGATATCTAGTACATTTCCAATAGTCGTCTGTGATTCTGCTTTGACATATGATGTAAATAAAGGTATAGGTACTTGTAATATTTCTTTTGTTTCATAATAACAGTGATTGTAATACGTGAAAAGTGTAAAAAAAATAAAAAAACTATTCTAGGTTCAAGAAGAAAAATAATTTATAAAGTTTACACACGATACCTCGCGGAATATGAAGCAAGAAGTATTCTTTCAAACCTCGACGATGTTTACCAAAGAACCACTGATATGACAGGTATATTTAAGTTTATATTGTTGTTTTTAGTTCAATCGTATATTACTTGATAAAGAAATCGCTATTTCGGATCTCTCCTGTAAGATATATGTGAAAATTTTGTACAATTATCATTGACCAGATAGGTTATGTTTATGTTTGGTTTTTTAGTATTTGTTTGTACCGGGGCCACATCTACGAGTATGTATCACCGTATGGGATCGATTGACATAAATGTACGATATGATTTGAATAAATTTACGTAATAATTTCTTTTAATTTGAATTTTGGTCGAATTTCATTCCATGAAGATTCAAATTGATTATGATTTTCTGTCATTATAGGAATCAGCTGAGCGTGTATTTCGAGATATCACTAGAAATGGTTGGAAAAAGTCATGACAACTTATTCTATGTGAGAGATTAGTTGTGAATTTTGAGGTGACAATAGCAGTACTTCTGAATCTGAGTCCCAGGAAGATGATGTTGCGGCCAGCTTTAATTATGACATGGATGTAGAAGCAAGTAGCGAGATAGAATATTTAGATGAAGATTTATTGAAATAAAGTATATTTAAATAATACCTATCATTATTTACTTCCGGGAATTTTGAATGAATAATAAAATGAACATACACTTTAACGACAAGTAACATTAAAATAAAGGTTTTTGGATAGTATTTTTGTAAACTTTGTGCATAACCTTAGATAACGCCGAGAACATGAACTATTTTTTTTGCTTTCTATCAATATTCTGTCCTACCTATTTATAATCAAGGTCAGCGAATTATAACAAAGCGAATTCTTGTGGTTTTAATCATTACGCTGATCCAAGCCTAAAATCCATTTTAAATAATACGGTTATAATAATGCTACGTTTTATACGAGAAGTCATTTTTATAGTTTATCAAGGATACCTAGCTGAATTTGATGCAAAAATATTTTCGTTGTATTTTGATGATATTTACCAACAAACAGCCGATATGGCCGGTTTGTAAGGGTTTATTTAGCTTCTTTTCATAAAATAATTGTTATTTTAATTATCGTAAGGTATTAAAGTTCTTTCTTGGTTACAAAATTATTGTCATTATTATTTAAGTAAACATCATAGGTTATGTTGAAAAAATATACGCATGTCTTAAATGAAGAAACCTGATCTTTGCACAATGTTTGTCGTAGCACCTACCTCTGGGATAACGTTACAGATATAAGCCGTTTCACTAAGATGTGGCTATGGGTGCAATGCGTTATTTGTGATCTAATTAGGCTACAATCAATATATTTGACAATATCGCAGGTGTGGCCCTCCAAACATTGAATTTGCTAGAGTTTAGACAAATTTCTAAAAGTGGCATCCCTATTATTTTCTACATTAATTTGCCACAGTATACTTCTATAATGTATCACCCACTTCTTAATAAGTTTGCTGTACCCAGACCAAAAATCAAAAAAGCTAATTTAAATAAAATGACATTTGACAATCATAATGTCAGTAAAAAAAATATTCAGGTATTTAGGTATATTTCCAAACGAATCTATTGCCAAAAAACTAAATAAATAAAGAAAGAAAAGAATAAGTACATTGTATTTTTGACGCCAAGGCCACAGTATTTATCCACTATTATTATACAGATATATAAGTAGTCTAAACTGCTTACCTCTCTATTACAATCTATTTTAATTGTGTTGCTGACTCTTAAAGTCCGTAACACATTACCGCAACGCACCTCAAGATAGGTGCGCTGCACCATAAGTGAGAGTGATTCAAATTTTAAACTTATTAAGGGCCGCGTGATAAATAAAAACAAAACACTTTCAGAACATTTGTTTAATAAAAAACGTCATTCCTTATGACTTCCGCTCTAAAATAACTTAATTATTAAAAATTTAACGAATTAATGTAAAACTAATAAAGGCATAAGTTTATAATATGAGTTTTATTTGTACCTTAGATGTTTTACATGGAATAGAAAATTCAAAGAAGTGACACCATCAGTTTTGGTTTATTCCTCTAAAGACGTCAAAGCATATTACTTTTATCTAAGTAGGTTCGATAGCTTCACTATAAAGAGTCTATATATACAAAATCTAACATTTTCTCTTGAAGCTAAAGAACAGCAGAATCCTTAATGTGCAGCATTTACGAAGGTAGAGGTGACAGTACCGGCCAAAACAGGAATTGTTGCCAACTGGTTTTCTTTTAATATGCCAGTTTTATGTTGGCTGGCATGTCGCTGCAAAATATTGAAATATTAGTTTAGAATAATTGTGTCCACAGTATTTTTTTCATAAAATTTGCTTAAATTATGACATTACTTTTCAAATGGAATCACAGCCACAATAAAAATATAAAAACAACATCATGTTTGCAGAGAAAGTAATTGAGCTGCTTAAGGAAACAGAGAGAAACCCTGAGACTATAGATCAGTTCAATGTAAGTTTAAGCCTTTTGTTTTATAATTATTAAAATGATAAATGCTTATGTAACAAAAACTAACATACAATCTTATTACTTAAATTTTTTTGCTTGTTTATTAGCGCCAATGGATAGGTCTGCTATTATAAGGTGCTGCCTTAAAACGCGAAAACATCGGAATACATACATTGAATAATACTAATAGTTCCATTTTAGTATAAAACCTTTCTAATCCTTAGATTTTGCATTTTAATACTAATTTTTAGAGTTTTGTTATAAGAAGTTGATTTCTTTTTCAGGATGAAAAAATACGTCAAATATTGGAAGAAATGCAGCTATTATTTAAAATGAATATGAATGATGCGTAAGTATAAAAAAATATTATGTGATTCATGACTAGTTCCTATATCTTACTATTCATTCACTTGCCTTACTATCGGTTGAATTTTGACATTACTTGTATGAAGTTTATGTTAAATTTTAACAGATAGTAAGGTGAATGCATTGTCAGTAAGTATAGGAACGGGCAATAAGTGATATTTTGAATGTAACCATACTATATTATATGATAAAAGCCACCTTCTATAAAGTGGCCTGTACTCCAACAGTTAAAAAAGTATATATAATTATTAAACTCGTATGGAATATTTGTATGCACATTAGCCTGTTCTAGTAGAGTAAAGCCTCTTACTTGGTGAGTTAATTAATTAGTGTTTGTCCTGTTCTTGTAGTTATTAGTATCAGCAACCGTGGTGTTCATTGTACAAATACCCAACACACTTGTCATAGGTGGCTTGGCAAGTTTGACATCTGTTATCTCAATGTGTAGGTTTTATCATGATATTTTAATTAGTCGTAATTGTAACAATATGCACATGAGCTCCTAAAACTACCTAAGCGGTGCTGCTTTTCCGGTTAGGATTCTAGCGCCCTTTGAGTTTCGAATGTGTGTGCTAGTCACTAAACTACAACGGTTTAAAACATATATTGCCACCATGACTTAAAATCATCTGTGAACAACAATAGAATCAATATACTTATTTTTCAATATTTACAGCAATGCAACAATGGATAATAAAGCACTTTGGACCACAGTACAAGTACGGCATTCAGCATTGGAACGCAATAAGCGTTGTCTACTTGCTTACCTCTATAACAGAATGAATAAAATAAAAACTCTAAGATGGGAATTTGGTTCTGTTCTCCCTTTGGATGTTAGAGAACTCCTTGCTGATGAGGAATATGACTGGTTTACAAAATACTCATCAAATTTGGCAACATACATGAGATCTTTGGGTCAAGATACTGGTTATAATGGTATAGATTTGACAGAAAACCTCAAGCCACCCAAATCACTCTATATAGAAGTGCTATGTGTTTTAGATTATGGGAAATTGGAATTAGAAGATGGAGATGTTATCATGTTAAAGAAAAATAGTAGACACTTTTTACCAACTACTGAATGTCAAACTTTGATAAGGCAAGGGATTTTGAAACAGATCACTTAATGAACTTAATATAATATATTTTTTCTACACCATGTCTTATTTCTAATACCTATAAATAATTCTGTATTTAATAAAAGGGAAGATAATGGAGCAGTAAATGCAGTTCCCTATCTCACTTGCACATTACTACATTTTTCAAGATACAATATTTATTTTAATTTAATTTTAAAGTTGTATTTATTTATTTTTAAAGTGACAAAGCATTTTATTGTTGGTTTTATTTAAATTTATTTATTTTGATTTACTTAGTAAAATTAGCGTAGGTAACAAAATAGTAGTAGTAGTTTTTGTCTCACGCCTAAAGGAAGGTTTGCACTGAAAATCAGCGTTGTGTCGGATATAATTCCTGCATTTGCACTCAGCAGCATATTGCTGTTGCTCAAGATCCAGCGTACAAAGTCTCAAAATAGAATATCTATATTATTGTAATTATTATTACGTCGCTCTTTCTTCAAATAAAGTATTTTTCTTTCTTTAACAGAATTCACTTACGGCAAATTCGTATTAAATGAATCTTAACAATAATAGTACGAATGTTTCAGAAAAAACCATTTTGATTCAGACAAGGTATATATATATATAACTAGGATGTGCCCGCGAATTCGTCCATGCTTGACTTGAAATTCCCCCGGGATTCCCGGGACACAAAGGTACTGCAGCATTTAAAAAATAATGTAAACTATCGTTGAAAACTCTCGGAATAAGCTAATTTTTATGCTGCCGAGAAAATTTCCACGGGATTCTCTGGATAAAAAATAACACATTTTAATACATAAAATTTGTTATCGATCAGTGAAATAATTACATCGGAGTTAAAAAATTTCAATTATTCTGGCCATTTTAAATGATTCTCAGAAAAATTCCCGCGGGATACTCAGGATAAAAAGTAGCGCAGATTTTAAGTCTAGAATTTGCTGTCGATCAGCGAAAACCGCGTCGAAATCGGCCCAGTAGTTTTTACGTAAATTCTGAAGTCCTTTCAAGTAAAGGGACAAAAACATAAATTTATCGATATGTCGATAAATCGGTTCACATTGGCTATGTAAACTGATTTATACTGTTTCACCGACCGTTCAAGTTTCGTGCCGAAAACTATAACTAAAACGCAAAAAATAAGTAAGTTCTACAATATCTTGAAGTCGGTGCCAAGTCAAACATGAAAAACAAAAAAAATTACTTCGCATCGATTCAAGATGCAGATGTTTTTTTTTTAATTACTGTAGTAGTAGGTTCCTTTTATGCTAGAATTTTTTATAAACTAAAGTGACATGACGATAAAAACTGCACAACAAGCTGAAAATACAACTAACAGAAGATTGGGTCGCGAAAGAAAATAATTAATTGCCCGCGGCGTCTAATTTTCTACGTGGCGTGATTTATTTCAGCATTAATAAATAGACAAGTACCTCTGGCTGTTTATTAGCTAGTAAAAAAACTATTACATGTTGGCAGCCGTAACATTGTTTTTTGTATTCCAATTCAAATTAATTTATTTGCATAAAACATGGATTAAAGGGTGTTAAATCAGTTATGGTTATAGTACATACATGTTTTCCCAGAATGGTGTGCAAATTTAGCTCCTGTAATTAATTTTACATTACATGTCAAAATTACAATTAACAGAAATAGCATCCGTAATAACAGGCAAATATTACTAAAATTCAAGTAACACATACATACATACATACATAACTTCACGCCAGTTCCCTCGCGGGGTAGGCACGAACAACAGAGTGCCATTTAGGCTTATTCTTACACACCTCACTTGCCTCTTTGACATTCATATATTCATTCTCTTCGTCAAGTAACACGACTATCATTATTGTGAATGAATGATATTCTATTATTTATTTATTCATTTATACTGTAACAAAAAAAATTAAATTGAATTTAAAATTGGAATTTATTGTATTTAAGGATTTTAAGTTTTGTGGAATTTTATTGTTAATTCTAGGTGCCATGCATACGGTGCTATTTTGCATTAGCGCTGTCTTACAAGGATGCAAGCAAAGCCTATAATTAACTCGTCTGTTCCGTGGTACACCATCTGACATAGTGGAAATATGTTTTTATTATCTATTCTAATATTATAAAGAGGAAAGATTTGTATGTTTGTAACGAATAAACTAAAAAATACTCGACCGATTTCAAAAATTCTTTCACTATTAGAATGCTACTTTATCCCAGATTAATATAGTTTTTTACTAGAAAAAATTAGGGATTCCTACTAAAATTTCAATAATGTAACCTAAGGCATAAAAAAATTGTGTTTGAGTGGATCCGGGGATGGTTTAGATTCGCGATTAGACCTGGTAGGTGGCGCTGGAATCGTGTTCTAGATTTTTTATTTTTTCAGGGCACGCCAACGTCTGCAGAAACCGCTAGTGTCTAATAAACATGGCTACTTCGAGGATATATAGTGATGGCACTGTTAGTAATTTGTGTTTTACAAAAAACTGTTTTGTTACAAGATGTCCACCACAGTAGTCAAGAGAACTATAGTGTATATTAATATCACATAGACAATCGTCATAGATAATATTTTTAGTCGATTAATCGATAAATCGAATCATCTTATCAGATAATTCAATTACCATTTTCCACCGGTTAGTTAATTTTATAATCTAGACGATAATTTAGTGCATCAGCTAATTATTATAATTGTTTTTGTGATCCTGGCAACACTATGATGTAATTGCTATTTTATTGTTTTGGAGGGTAGTATTTTCGTATAAAAGGCGTAGCGGCGCGTGGACGGTGTTCACTCTTATTCTACGGGACTTCCTCAAAGACCGTAGATTCAGATTCCGAGTGGAGGGCATTCGCTCCTCCTCTCATACCATCTCAGCGGGAGTCCCTCAGGGCTTTGCGCTTTCCCCCTTACTTTTCTCGCTGTACACCAGCGACATGCCACGGCACCCCCATACTCAGCTAGCCCTATATGCGGATGACACCGCCATATTCAGTAGCGACCCCAGCAGATACAAAATCTGCAGTCACCTCAACGCCACCATCAAGGAACTAGGCGACTGGTTCCGTAGACGGAGGATTGAAGTGAATCCCGAGAAGAGTGCAGCCATCATGTTCACTCGTGGCACTCTCTCACCCAATACTCGCCTCACCAACCAACTTATGCCCATCAAGCTATTCGACGGAGTTATCCCATGGGTTAACGAAGTCAAATATCTTGTGTGTAACCCTTGACAGAGGCTGGTACTTCCACAAGCACACTAGAGCGGTCGGGAACAGAGCATACTGGATTCTAGGCCGACTCTATCCGTTGATATGCAAGAAGAGTAAGATGAGCCTTAGAAATAAGGTGACTCTATACAAAACTTGCATCCGCCCCATGATGACCTATGCGAGTGTGGTCTTCGGCCACGCCAGCGATGCAAGCATCTGGAGACTGCAAAGAATCCAGAACCACTTTATGCGTGCTGCAGTCGACGCCCCGCGCTATATGCGGCTCGCCGACCTGCATCGCGATTTGGAGCTTCCCTCCATCAAAGACTACATAATCACCCTGTCGCGCAGATTCTTTGACCGTGCCCCCCATCACCCGAACCCTCTGGTGACGGAAACGGTCAACTACAAACCCACACCGAACGCTCCCACTAGAAATCGTCGCCCTCGCAATGTACTCATTGACGAGCCCGATGAAATCACCCGTCTCTTCGCGACTATGAACCCCCCGAGGCTCAGAACATCAGCCTGGCATAACAGACGCAGACAAAACAGACGCCGGAGAGCCCCCGGCTCGGATCCTCTTACACAAAGGTAAGACCCACCAATCTCACTCACTCACTACAGACACAAGTAGCCATACAAGACTAGCATAGGCGTGTTGCTGGAGAGTTTCTTCCGCCGCTTCTTCTCCTCCAGCTATAACACGTTGCGAAGCGGTAGTAATAATAGACTAGGATCGGCTCCGCCGGCGGAGTCCATAATTGGTCCCCATATAATCACTTCAGCCTGGTGGCTTAGCATATTCAGCCTTTTACGGCTAATTCTCAATATAGAGTCAACCCCCCGCAGCGGTCGAGCCGAGGTCGAACCTCACAGGAGGTGCCTCCTCGAGCGCGCTGCTTTCGGGCTGAACGCCTCCGCTCCCACGGAGTCGGGAAGCCCCCAAAGTCCGCTATCGCTGAAACAGCCATCTGCGGCTATTCGGCTGGGTCCAGCTCCAAAAAAAAAAGACAGTGTTCATTGCTTACTGTGTTGTATGAATAGTCACATCAAAGGCTGAACAATAAAGGGGAAACCCTGCCCAAATAGTTAATATTTGGTATATTTGGTATTTTCTTACCCGAATCTCTGCAAAGCTGTTACAGTTTGCAATTATGTAACTCATATTGTCTAGGATAGGTTCTATACGAAGAATTCTAATTTCAGTTGTTGTTATGTTTTTTTTTATTTTTGCAGGAGATCAGCAGACAGGCAGACGGCCCACTTGATGGAAAGCGGTTACCATCGCCTATGAACATTTGCAACACCAAAGTTGCTACAAATGCGCTGCTGCTCTCTTAAGGGAGATCGGAACCTTTTCACTAATGCCGGAACACAACTCAAGGTTGTTAAGGCGACATACCAGTTAGACCAGGGGTGGTAGCCATCCAGTCGGGCAAATGCCCTACCACCTGGCTGTGGGTTGTTAAGTCGCCTCTTACGACAGGCCGCCCGGCCGCAGGAAATTGTATTCTTTCTCCGTTCCTGCACGGATAAAATGTTAAAGATTTAAGATTTTATTCATATTGAGTTAAGTTTGAAGACTTCTTTAAAAATCATAAAATGGCCGAATGTGTCTTATTTAAAGCGTTAAAAAATAACGCCATTAACAAATAGCCACATTAGTGTACCTATACCTACATACGTTATCTGTCAAAATTTAACACCATTAAGAATGTCGCATCTCAAATAACGCATTAAACACGTCGCCATATCTACATGAAACGGCCGGCCTATGGCTGTAACCTTATCGCAGATAAAGCTTCACCATTAACAATAATACTTTTAATGGTTTTAATCAATTGGGGTATTTCTCTGTACACTTTTCTGTTATGGGTGACATATCATTAGTCATGTCATAAGTTCCCAAATCATCATTGACGAAATCTACGTCACCGTATAATTGTAAAAACCGGCAGTTTTATAATAAAACAGTTGAGATTGTAATCAGTCGATAGATTGTGAACTGATATAAAAATGACTTGTATGTAATCAGTGGCTAAATGATTCCTATAATACAGATTAATCAAAGGAAGGATCACAATGGAGTAGTTGAGACCACACAATACATTCTGATACAATCTTACAAAAGATCAAGCGTTCAAGAACCATTTCATCATCACATTTTAAAATTATCATGATAGAAATAATTTTAATTACTGTTTAAACTATTTGAGCCGTTATGGAAATGACGTCACAGTTTGTTGGGCTGGGCACGGGCTGAAGGTGAATGCGCAAGCAAACCCACAGCCCGGATAAGGAACGTTCGAGGATAGGGCAGGGGTTTTATCCGGTATACCAATCCAAGGCGTGGCAATAGCATTACTGCGGAGAAAGTAGTGCCACCCCGACGAGGCGAATCCCACATATAGGCGGCGACCTTTCCCCTTTCCGCGGCTTATGGTCCTCAATCGGATTTCTCCCGTTAAAAAAACGTATATCTTATCATATTTTTCTTATGCTTCAGTATATCCAGCCAATACTTACAGCTTGAGCTACTTTGAAACGTAGTAACATTTCTACAACATGTTTCCTTATGGATAGGGAAAAATAAGGCATGGACAAAAAAATACACGTTCCTGGAGAATTTATTGCGTCGTGTTTTCATAGTTGTTCATTCGGCAAATGTGAATATTAAAAAAATGGATTTGAGCAGTTGATATGATATTGATAAGAATCAGCGAAGTTATGTTACAGGAACTGTGCATAAAATAAATCATTGAGATATTTGGCGTCTTTATGATAACCTTTAAAAAATAGAAATAATTAAAAAATATTCTTAAAATTATATAAAAAGCTAATTTAATATATATTTTTTTAAATCATATATTGTGCTCTAACTTCAGAGTTTATCTTCCTCCTTCATAGCCCTTTCAATATTCAAATGAATGTAACTGCAATGTTAACTGATAACTATGGACACAGGCCTTTTGTAATATTCCCAAACACATCCCTTGACTGCCCGTTTGTCTATGTATACAAGTCTGACAGTCATATTTCAAAAAACTATCCATATGGACGATATTTTGCAAGAAAGTGTACTTTCTATGCCGCTACACAAAAATGGGGGGGAAATCACGAAAAACTATTTTTTATTTCTCATGCACGGCTTGAAGTTACCTGATCATAGGGATGAAAACAGTACTTTTTGTCCCTGGGAAAGGATTTTCCCTGCTGTCAAAAAATTTAAAAACTTCACGAGCCATGTGTGTACTTTTTATACAGCCACTGTTAAATCGCGGCATAAAATTGTAAATGAAAAAAAATGTGTGTGTGCAATTCACACACGGCAGAAGTGAAACTTCAGAAAAGTAGCCCGAGAATGAATAGAATTAGATAAATATACAGTATCAGGAGTTTTCGAATAATTATAAGGTTTATTATTTTTATAATATTTTTACCAAGTTCAAAAATATTTTTATTTTAATGCAAAATATTACATTTCACATATTACAAATTTAAGATATATTTCACATATACATACTATTCAGATTCCATGTTGTCACTTTGAACAAATGACACGAGAGGCTTATGATAATTAAAATAGCAAACAAATGCTCTAGTTTCGATTTGATTTATGAACGTCAAAATATTGCCAACTCTATCTTTATGATTATAGTGTTTAAATGAATGAATATCTCTTTTTAGTGTCGCTTTTGTACGTTTATCGATTTGTCGAGTTTCAAATTACAACGATTCTAAATAAGTTACACTTCAAAAATATAAACAATATTGTAATTTGTAATTTTGTAAATCTGTCAGTAACAAAAAAATACTGGCGGGTAGAATGCCACAGAAAAATAATTTTACTTGACGTATCATATGTCATGTATTAAATGAGTTCACTAGATTTATTATGATATATGATGTTCATATGATTTCATGAGAAAAGTATTTTTTTTTAAATAATCATTTTTATTTATTTACTTTCCTCATATTCGAAATGTAAACTAGAGTGTTATCCTCGGGCGAAAGACCAATTTAGGTACTCAAACTATTAGCGCCCTCGCTACGCTCATGCGGCAAACCATCTCGTGCCTAAATAGGTCACTTTCATCCCTTGTGTAACAATATACCATTTTATCATTATATAATTATATAGGCATGTAGAATTATTAAAGGAGAGCTTGAAAATAACCCTAATTATGGTCATTAATTACTTTTTGTTTAAGGTAATATATCGATGAATATCCTCTACCAAAATAATAAAACGTAAATCCCCTCTTTTAATTTTTATACTACGAACGTAAAACTCTGACAAAATATTTAAAATAGCAAGAAGCTCTTTCTATTTTGATAAACACTTAATGAAAGTTGTTTGATATCGAATCGTTGAGGATATATTGAATATGGAATATTTCGATTAAATGTTTTTTCTTTGTGATCCCTCACCAAATGACAAAAGCGGTGTGAGTTTGTAACCTCTACAGAAGTTTTCATTCGCTTTAAAACATATTTTAGAAACATCCTTATAACTTAAAATAGGGTACACCTGTATATAACTATGCAGTCTCGTTTTATCAGGTTTGCATTGAAACCTATACGGCATAGGAATGTCACTACCTAATGTACTTAAAGTATATAATGCCATAAATTTACCCGCATAACACCCCAAAAACCCCACAAAACAACAAGCCGTTAAAATTGGTACTTATATTAAGTAGGTACGTACCGAGATGCTTTTAGCTTTTAGACTCTTCAAAGCTATTTCCACGAACACTAAGTACTTACCGAAATACCCACATAGCTTCATTGTGTCGACTCTCATTTGAAAGCGCAGTTAAATATATCGACTGTACTTCATATTTCTGTACGGGGTCAAATTCTCCATACTGGGCTTAGTAGGGGGCAAGCCAGGGTCCAGGCCCCGAGCGACCAATTCAGAGGCCGCCAAATTATAACTTCGTAGATACACCTACTATACAACTCATTATAAACGCAACTTTGACTACTGAGACTTTCGGCACATTAAGCACATAAATTTCCTACTTTCGCGGGGCACAGATTAAAAACCATAGACGCACACGTGTGTATCAGAGGGCGTTTGATGGCTGAAATAATTGGCGAGCGGGGTTGGCATTTTTCATTTCTTGCTCCCCCTTCGAAAAAATTTAAGATCCGGGGCTGTCTCCATATAAAAAGGACTTATATGTAACTTACGATTCCAAAGTTTTCATTTCATAGTGTATTTTATTACCATATTTAACATATTGCGTTATGCTTAAATTAAACAAAATAGATCTATTGTACCCATATCAAAAACAAACATGATACTTTTTTACTACTAAACGATACTTTTCTATTTTTGGCTAGGACTGCGAGTAGAAATAGAGTACTTATTTTGAATAGTGATATTTGTTCAGTTGGCAACAATAAGTTATCACAATAACTCATTTTTTTCGTGACCCAACTAAATGTGATTGGAACGTTTGTTTATTTCCAAGTTTGGCTTATCTGAATATAGAATATTTAACTGTGCGAAATTTCAAGTCATGTTATGAGTAAATAATGATGCTCACAACGATGCTCACAACTATGATGTGATACAACATCGGTCCATTAGTGTATGTACCACAGCTGAGCTCGGGCCTCCGCATTTACGTAGAAATGGGCACTAACCAACAACGCTTGTCTAAGGCACTCCACAGCAGTGGGTTTTAAAGTTTAGTAACCCAAATGCCTTGCGCCCGCTCTAGAACATGATTCATGTGTAAAACAACACTTAACATTGGTTATCCGTAAAATTTAAAGAATAATGGTAATAAAGGATCACTTTCATTTAGGTATATGGCGGTTAGAGTTAAGCTTTACTGTTGCCCGGTTTTGGCATATGGAATATACCAGTGGCGGATTTACCAATACGCTGAGTGGGTTGGAGCCGAGGGTGGCAGATTTTACAGGCGGCAAACTTGAAGTCTAAATTTTATCCCTTAAAGCCTAAACCTTATTAGGTGAGGTAGAGTAGTCCATGACAAAGCTTTAGCTTGCTCATTAGTTTATAAATAAATATATAAATTATCGACTGCTTTTTGCTCTCACCCCAAAATATCTCAGGAAATGGCCAAACAAAGCTCTTGTCAAAAGTGGAGCTCAAAATTCCAATTTTAAGAGGTTCTCCATGGAACTTTGAGTTTTCCCGTCTAAATAACATGGAAAACAGGTAAGGGGTTTTTAACACTTTTTTGTCCTGCAAATTGCAAAATAAATAAATAATAATGAATGGATCTTTCTTGGTATTAAATTTAGTACAATAAGTTCCATTGAGTCAAATTTCTATCTTCAATATTTGATTTCTTACAGGGCTTTGAAGTTCATATTTTCGGGTTTTTGCATTTTTTAGGTAAACTATCAAAGTTAGGGCAAAATGTTAAATGGCAAATTTGTAGTACGTTTGACATTTGTTGTTGGACTACTACAGATAAGCTAACGGACTACGTATCTCTTGAAATCACGGTCACATTTATATACTTAGTACAAAATGTGTGCAGAATTAATTTTTGCATGAATGGATAAGCCAGGCAGAACACATAATAGTGAAAAATATTGTAATAATATAGTCTCCACATGAATTTCTGGGAGAGAGGCCATTAAAAAACCCGTGTTATTGTCAACCTAAATTTTATACCAGTTCTCGAAAAACAATTCGCCACGTGTGTTGTAAATAAGTATTTGGTTTTCCCATTCTAATAAACAGCGCGGTTTGTTTATAAATAAGAGGAAAATATGCTGTATGAATCATCATTCGTAAAGAAACAGAAGTTGCGTCGTAGTACTACGGGACTGCCATGGTTTCGGATTTGGCGTGCTGCCGTCATATCAACGCTGTTACGCAAATAAGGGGTAAACACATTAGTGCTGTGGTTTTTACAGTGTGGATCCTCGGCAAAAGGATCAGTAGAATTCGGCTACTGACTCAGCTCTGTCGTCGCTGTGCGCGACCTTGGACGCCCAAAGGGACCACGTGAACTTTTCTATCATATGGTCGTAATAAACAAATGGTCGTGTGCAAGTCGGACTCACAAATTGTGATGTTGATATATAAATTGGTGCTGTTTCTTGCTTACGTCCAGCAGTCGACTGCGATTGACTGACCACGAAAAAAAAAAAATATAAATTGCGATATAGATATTATAACCGAAGTATCTAGTGATGACTAGATAATCTTTTAAGGAACTTGCGAGTCATCCGGTAACCGGACGATTATTATTCGCCAGATTACCGGACGACTAGCAAGATCCTATTCCAATAAGTCTTTTTTTAATGCGAATCTGGCAACCAGGCCGGCGATTCACCTAATGGAAAATTATTATCAACTCCTATAGACGACTAAAACAGCAGAGCCGAAGCAAATGTGTTGCCAGCATTTAGGTTTGAATAAAACAGCGGGAATAGGAGGATTGGATAGAGACAGGAGGAATGGGATAAGTATGTAGCAGCGACAAGTATAGGTTAAATGATACTTCAGGTGGCAGAGAGTATTTAGTATTCACTGTCGAGTGCTGATCTGAACTGATTTATTTTGGAAACGGAAACCTTAAGTACAAATATTAACAAGTCGTACAACTAGTACAATATATAGCACAATGTGTCGGCGGGACGGATGATGTGCGACTGAGATACAGTAACTATGTATTTGCGCTCTCGCGTTGCGGTTGCCAGTAGTTCGTTGTCCACTGCGGTGACTAGACGTATGCAGCTGCCATAAGTAAAATAAGTTACGAGGATGGGGAGGGGGAAGGGGCCAACGGAACACTCACTCATTGTACGTAATATGATTAGCTCAAGGCTAATCGTTTCACGTCGATATTCTTTGGCAGTGTTGTTTCACGCCGGTTGAGCCGGTCCAGCGTGCTGTAATTAAGACAATAATTTCAGCATCGTACTACTTCTTAAGTAATCAAGTCTCATTAAGATTCCTTATTTAAAAACAAATAAATTAGAACCTTGGTTATCTCGACAGTGTGAGCTCCCCATCCTCGTCAGCCGCTGTCATTGCATACGAACGCCTGAAGTTTAGTTAGTCGAGTTGCTTACATTTTGAATTAATATATTTATCTACACTTTTGTAGTATTCGCTGAATACCGTTTCTCCGTGCAGGAATGGAAGAAGCATACTAATTCCTGCGACCGGGCGGTCTGTCTTAAGAGGCTACAAAAACAACCCACAGCCAGGTGGTAGGTATTTGCCCAACTGGATCTGGTCTAGAGTATGCCGTCATAACAACTTTGCGTATTCCAGCATCAGAGGTCAGGTTCCAGTTACTCCTTCAAGGCCGGCAGGCCATTACCAGCACCTCTGGTGTTGTAATGTCCATTGGCAATGGTAACTACTTTCCATCACAGTTCGACCGTCAGCCTGCCTCCTGTGCTTCAGCATTAAAACAAAAAAATGCCGATCAGAAATATATGCGAGGGAAGCCGCGTCAATTGCTGTAGTTTAATATAGTTTGTAAATGTATAATATTATTTCATTTTTGTACCTATAGTATCCAATTACATAATCATTAGATTAAAACCTTTGTTAGCTTTGATGTTGAAATTAATGCTATAATATTTAGACGCGAATGCTCAACCATCAGATAAAATTAATTATCTTACCAATAGTCTAATGTTTCCATACCATAAGTCATAATTATTTATTTAGTACAATAATATAAAATTATATATACACGTCATATCAATTACATTTACAATTTTTCATTAAAGAAAAAATACACAATGTAATTAAATAATTTTTAAATTAAAAAAATCCTCTATTGAGTAGGATGTCTGCTCGATAAGATAACTATCTATTTAATCTTTTCTTAAAAGAACCGAGACTTTCGGATTCTTTTATATTGAGAAGTAGTCTATTGTAGATTAAAGGTCCCATTATATATATCGTCTTACTCATCTTAGAGAGCGAGCATGATATGGCCAACCATACTATTCGTACAAAATTTACAATAGATGTATGGAGTTTATTGACAAATTTTAAATAATTTTTATATCTCCGAGGCAATGCTTTTACGCATCTCTTCGGACCAAGGTTTGGTCAATGAGGGGTATGTATATGTGCATACATCTTCCCTGAAGCAGGAGTTGTGGAGATGCCGATCGCCTACTTACTAAACCTCCCAGCGTCCTACTTTCTACCTTCGCGTCTCGTGTGGTGCTCGGGGGTCGAACTGTAGGTATCTCAGCGGAAGACTTTTTTTTTTTTTTTTAAGGTGGGGGCAATGCATTTCGCACAATACCGGGCCCTTTGCTAGGGATTAGACCATAGTCGATTATGGAGGCATTCCCAAGGGGGCAATCCAAACACTAATCGACCGTCTTGTGTGGAGACTCGAGTACTCAATACTCCACTAAAACTACCCTCCTCCGATGTGCCCCACGCTTATGGCAGGAAGAGCGTGAGGCTTAGAACGTAGTTACGCCCACGCTGATCCTAGCGCATCAGTGCTTGAGAATGCTTCGGGAAGTAGTGCAAACTCACTTCGGCAACAGGGGTGAAGACTCCTCTGCTCCCTAGATGCTAGAGGGCCCCTGCAGCAGTATTTTCAAGAAGGGAAGTCATGCGCATATCTGCGCCTCCTGGACCCCGACTGACGTCGGTACCCGTGAGACGCATGCGCACTTGTACCTCTCTCCCCATCTCGTTCTGCGGCGTCCTTTTGAGACATTACAGTCTCGCAGAAATTGGACGCACCCACCCAATGATCATCGCTCTGTAGCATGGCTTGCACCAGACTGCTGAGCGAATCGATCGGACCTACTATTGTCTCGAGTTCAAACCTCTGTGGTGCCCATGCTGCGCACTCGACTAGCGTATGAAACGCCGTGTCTTGTGCGCCACACTGGCGGCATTGAGAGGAAGGTATGCAGCCCACGATATGATTCAGATACTTATCGAAGCACCCATGCTCGGTAAGTATCTGCGTCATCCTGAAGGTCAGGGTCCCGCGTCTCCATGAGAGCCATCGCGACAGGTGTGGGCCCACGGCCTTCACTGTCTCAACGCCAGCTACAGGGTTTTCCAACTCTACTGACCAGGATTCGATCATGGCCGCGGTTTCCCCCGTCCTGATCGCCTGAATTTCGGCCTGGCAGTAAACCAAGTCACGTGCGAGGGCATCCTGTCGGAAGCGCCGAACTTTGGCAAGTACGTCCGTCTGGAGAGGCCAGGGCGGATCGCCCGCCAAGAGTGTTGACGCCGTCCACGACACTGTACGGTATCCACGAATTGCCCTCACCGCCAGGACCCGTTGTGCGCGGCACAACAAAGTCCTATTGTGGCGGTGCAGTGCAGTGGACCAGATGGGTGCACCGTACAGGGCTATACTCCTAAGGATGCCCGAGTAGAGTTTCCTAGTCTTCGTCCCCAGTCCCTCCACGTTGGGAAGAAGTGGAGAGAGGGCGCTTGCGGATCTCACGAGTTTGGAAAGTAGCTGCTCACAGTGCGCTTTAAACAGCTATTTCCCATCGAGAATTAGCCCCAGATATTTCATCTGGGGTCCTACGCGAATGTTCACCTCTTGAACTGTAACGGTCAAGTCCGCGGAGGGATTACGAAAACACCTATGGAACATGATGGCCTCCGTTTTCGCGGGGGAGACCTTCAAGCCCAGCCTACCTATCCTTTGGACCACGATCGCCAATCCGTCATTGGCGAGGTCCACCGATTCCGCGTAAGACGCAGCGCGTGCCGTGAATAGGGTGTCATCTGCAAAGCAGATTAACCCTATTCCGGGTAGGACCGGAACCCGAAGGATCCAGTCATAACCGACATTCCAAAGAATCAGCCCGAGGACCGACCTCTGTGGAACGCCGCACTCGACGCGTCGCCGACCTATCGCGCGATTCTCGGACTCACTGCCCTCCCAAAGGATGTACCTGTCCTGGAGGTACACGCCCAACAGCCTCGTGAGGTACAGGGGAACTCCGTGTGCACGGAGCCCCTCCCTGATCGTCTCATGAGGGAGGCTGTTAAGGGCGTTCGCTATATCAAGTGACACAGCCAGGATAGTATCCTTCGCTTGGACGGCTTCGTCCGTGATAGACCGCAGTGTCTCGAAGGCGTCCAACGTGGAGCGCCTTCGTCGAAACCCAAACAACGTCTGTGCTAGCCCCGGCTCCACAGTATCGAGATGCTTTACGAGACGTTCCGCCAAGATCTTTTAGGTGACGCAAGCCCTTAACTCAACCCGGTTTTACTACCTCATTACTAGGAGGTCAGTGTGGCGGCGCCGCCGACCGCTAGTGATCGTCGTTTGCGGAGGGAGTTCGCCAAATTATCTTTTTCCCTGTCTTTTGATCTCCTGCGACATGATACCCTCGCAGAAGCGGCATGACAAATTTTAATCAGTAGTAAGATAAATTAGTGTTAGGTAAGATTTGTTAATGTTTTATTGCATGAGTTTAGCACACAGGTAGACAGCTCACCTGATCGCCTATGGACATTTGTAATACCAAAGATGCTATTAATAATGTGCTGCCAATCTCTAAAGGGAGCCTGGAACCTGGCCTCTAATGCCGGAATACAACTCAAGGTTGTTATGGCAGCATGCTCTAGACCAGGGGTAGTAGCCATCCAAACGGGTAAATACCCCACCACCTGGCAATTATTTATTTCAAAACTCATTTAACTTTTTGAAATTCGACTGAGTTTGAACGAGAATTGAGTTCATAAGATGAATTTGATGAAAGGTGTACCTAGTTGGTTTGTAAAGCGAAAAGTAAAAAGAACTCGCTTTCAGATAAAACAATAGGATTTTATATGCCTTATAATAATCTTTACATAAACGACAATTTGGTATTCGTTGCTATTCAAGTATTCAGGTCGCTTGGTTGCAATAAAGCAGGTCGTTATGAATCAAAAACACATTTGTACATCGTTTTTGTCCGCCATTATCATACGTTGACACATTATATAATCTCTAGTGGTCGTCGTTTAAAAGTAAGCACAGACAATGAAATTCTTTACTCGTAAATAAATAAATAGCTTCGAGCAGGATTTGAAGTAATTAGGTATATTTAGTACAACACATTAAGGAATGAATTATATTTATTCGGGGGGTAAGGGGTGTGCGAAATCCAACTAGCAACCCAAACGTCAACCTCACCTGCCCGCGGTACTCCCTGCCGCCAACTAACGAGGCTCTGACGACCGATCGATGGCGGTATAACCATCAACAGAAATCCGGATTACATAAATCCCCTGATCGGAGTCGGGCAGCAGCGTCTCCGACGCGAGTAAGCCGGTACTGCGGTCACCAACCCGCATGCCAAGCGTGGTGACTATGGCATTTCCCCCAAATATGAAACGCAGACATAGACCATGGCCCTCAGTTTCCGGCGGCCCCGCTAGTCCCGGCTACGGCAGCGGTCGTGGTAACTACGAGGAGGAAGGTGCTAGAAATCTCCGGGTTACGGGAGGCTGCCAACGTAACCAACCGACGACGCACGATCAGGCTGGATAAACATCTCGCGGAATTGGAAGTAGAGTTAAGTCATATCAAATGGCACATCTGAAGTCCGAAGAGAGGGGGAGGATACTATAACCCTGGAGTCCGGGCACTTGCTCTACTTCCGAGAAGGTGATAAGGCCTCCCAGGGTGGTGTCGGTTTTCTTGTCAACAAGTCCCTCGCTAACAACGTTGTGGAAGTCAGCAGTGTGTCGAATCGGGTAGCGTACCTAGTACTAAAACTCACCAACAGGTACTCCCTGAAGGTGATACAGGTATATGCGCCGACCTCGGCACACCCTGACGAGGAGGTTGAGGCCATGTATGAGGATATCACTAAAGCCATACATGGGACGACCTCCACACACTACAACGTTGTTATGGGGGACTTCAACGCCAAAGTGGGAGTACAAGAATGCGACGAACCGAGAATCGGACCTTATGGCTTGGGGCGCCGAAATCACAGGGGGCAAATGCTGGTCAACTTCCTCGAAATGCAGGGGCTCTTCTTGATGAATTCTTTCTACAGGAAGAAGCTCCAAAGGAGGTGGATCTGGCAGAGCCCCGATACTGTGACAAAGAACGAGATAGACTTTATCATGGCGAACAAGAAGCACATATTTAGAGATGTCTCAATGGTCAACAGGTTTAATACCGGCAGTGACCACCGACTTGTACGAGGCACTCTAAATATCGACTTCAAAGCTGAAAGACTCCGCCTGATAAAGTCTAATCTCCGACCTACGCCACCCCAAATTATCTTAGGGTCCGAACAGTTCCAGCTGGAACTGCAAAATCGGTTCGAATCGCTGGAAACCACTGGCGATGTTGACGAGATAACCGACAACGTGGTGAAAACAATGCGAGAGCTGGGCCGAAGGCACTTTCCACCTATGCGAAGAAGCAAACGCTTTGAACTCTCCACCGAAACCTTGGATCTCATGAGGATGAGACGTGCAATGCCACCTACTCTTTTTGCCTCACCGGAGCATAGGGCCCTCTCTAAACGGATAAGAAAATTTGTAAGACGGGACCTCCGCTGCTCAAACACGCGAGCCATTCAGGCTGCTATAGAACAGAATAGGGGTCCAAAGTTTTCTTAAAACCATTGGGGAGAAGCCATCTTGCAAAAGTGAGAACAGCAGATGGCAGGGAGCTTACGTCTCACTCTGAGATCCTAGCGGAGGTGGAACGGTTCTACGGGCGATTGTATTCTTCGCGGGCGGAAGGACCTTCGGTTCAAGGCGCTAATGATCCACGTGCACCACTCGCGCGCCACTATACGGAAGATATCCCGGAGGTCGACATTGGCGAGATTAGGACGGCACTCGGGCAACTTAAAAATGGCAGGGCCCGAGGGACGACGGTATTACAACTGAGCTCCTCAAAGCGGGAAGGATCCCAATCCTGAAGGCTTTAGCGGAGCTCTTTAATTCCGTTATCCTCCGGGGCACTGTGCCAAGGGCGTGGACCAAGAGTGTGGTGGTCTTGTTCTTCAAGAAGGGTGATGAGACCCTCTTGAAGAATTATAGACCCATCTCACTCTTGAGCCACGTCTACAAATTGTTTTCGAGGGTCGTCACGAATCGTCTCGCCAGAAGACTTGACGAGTTCCAACCACCGGAACAGGCTGGGTTTCGAAAAGGCTACAGCACCGTAGACCACATCCATACTGTTCGGCAGATTATACAGAAGACCGAGGAGTATAATCAGCCGCTGTGTATGGCATTTGTGGACTACGAAAAAGCCTTCGACTAACGAAATTTGGGCTGTTCTAGAGTCTCTGCAGAGATGCCGTATCGATTGGCGATACATCGAGGTGTTGAGATGTCTGTATGAAGCCGCAACGATGACCGTTCAGATCCAGGACCGGAGGGCGAAGCCTATACCTCTACGTCGCGGGGTGAGACAGGGGGATGTCATATCCCCGAAACTGTTCACCAACGCGATGGAGGATGTCTTCAAAACTCTGGAATGGAATGAACGGGGCATCAACGTCAACGGCGAGCATATCTCCTACCTACGTTTCGCTGACGATATTGTCGTCTTTGCAGAGACGTTGGAAGGACTTGCCGACATGTTGAACAGCCTGAATAAATCCTCCCGACGGGTCGGTCTCGACATAAATTTGGACAAGACGAAAGTCATGTTCAACGAACATGTCATGCCGAGACCGGTAAACGTCGATGGTTCCTCTCTTGAGGTTGTGGAGGAATATGTATACCTTGGACAAAAGATCCAGGTAGGCAAACACGGCTTCGAAAGGGAAGCCAATAGGAGGATCCAGTTGGGTTGGGCAGCATTCGGTAATCTTCGACAGGTGTTCTCTTCCACCATTCCGCAATGCTTGAAGACGAAAATTTTCGAGCAGTGCGTCCTACCTATTATGACATATAGTGCCGAGACATGGACACTGACAGCGGGACTGGTTCACAAATTCAAAGTCGCTCAAAGGGTTATGGAGCGAGCTATGTTAGGTGTTTCTCTTATGGATAAAATCAGAAATGAGGACATCTGTAAGAGAACGAAGGTAACTGACATAGCTCGCAAAATTAGCAAGTTGAGGTGGCAGTGAACCGGTCACGTCTGTCGCAGGACCGACGGCCGATGGAGCAAACGAGTCCTGGAGTGGAGACCACGTCTCGGCAAACGTAGCGTAGGACGCCCGCCAGCCCGGAGGACTGATGACCTGCGCAAGATTGCTGGCAGGCGCTGGATGAGGAAGACTGGAGACGGAGACATGTGGCGCGTACTTGGGGAGGCCTACGTCCAGCAGTGGACTGAGAGTGGCTGAAGAAGAAGAAGATATTTATTCTGTTCTCGTGTAGACGTCATTGAACTCCTAAACGATTGAACTGGTTTTGGTAAAATTTCGTGTGCATGTTCGTATTGGTCCCAGGATGCTTACCATTTAATTTTACGATTGAATCCGGTAGGTGGTGCTGGAATCGGGTTCTAGATTTTTATTTTTTCAAATCAGGTTACTGTAAAGCCAGTTAATTATATTAATACGAATGCTTAATTTAGATCAAGGTTAATTTAATTTACCTTAAGCAGACGTAAGTTTCTGATTATTCAACTGTTTGTCTAGACTTAATACTGGTTTAGACAGTGAATTATGTTATTGGAATACTAAAGGCGCTTACCTCGATTTGTTGTGTATTAATATTTAAACTATTCATGCAGGAACGGAGAAGAAATACCTAAAATTTCCTGTTGCCGGGCTACCTGTCGTAAGATGCGACAAAACAACCCATAGCCAGCTGGTAGGGTATTTGTCCGTCTAGATACCGCTCCTGGTCTGGAGTATGCTGTCATAACAATCTTGAGTTGTGTTACGGTATTAGTGGCCCTCCCTTTAGAGAGCAGCAAGAACATTCGTAGCATGTTCATGTAGGTTGCATGGTAGCATGTAGGTTGTTAAGAAAATCTATAGGCGATGGTAACCGCTTTCTATCAGGTGGGCCGTCTGCCTGTCTGCTGAACTCATGCAGTAAAAAAAACAAAATAACTATATACTTAAAAAGGGGAACAATACGAGGTACTTAGTGGTAATTCATAGTTTTAAAATATTGTTACAACCTAGGCGACGACAAAGACATAAATTCTGCGTACAAATTTGTAAAAGCACATTTTATTACTGTCGGCATTTGAACTACTTGTAATCCTTTTATGATCGCCTTCTTTTGTTCACTTATTTATTAGCATACATTTCTAATTATTGTGGAGAATAGCCTATTGTACTCGCTCGTTAGCATAATTAGCCAGGTGTTGCGGCTTCATTTGCATTTGTGAAGTATAAAACGTCGGCCTGATAGAGAGAGAGTGGGCAGTTGAGCGAGAACCACGATCAAGGCGTGACGTGTGTGCATTCGGGAATCTAAGATTGACGGACTTTGCGCGTTTTATTGAATTACGACCTTTTGCATTACGTTTGGATTTGTCATGTTCGGTTATATTTGTACCTGTTTTATACGTGTTTGTATAGTTCTAATATACTCTATAATAATTCTAACGGCATTTTAATTCGAGTCCCGCAACTCATAACAACATTTAATTTTACAATACAGACTACCTGTGATACTGAGATTCGTATAATATTATTCGTATATTCGTATGTTAACCATAAAAAATAAAATAAACAAAAATCGGACAAGAACGTGCCAATTCATGAACGACGAAGGATTCTGTAGAAGTCATAAATGTCCAATATCTCCGTCATTTGGCGTCACAAAAAAAATCAAAATAAAAAATATATATAATCACCTAACGTAGTGTTAGAAATGTTAAATGCTATGGACGTTTCCTATGATTTGTATAAATCAATTCCTTTTAAAACTTTTTTCGATATTTTGTTAAGCAAACAAAAAAACTTTTCGTTGGTAGTCACTGATCAATAATTTACCAAAAAATTTCACATACATTTTCATAATATGATTTTTTCATAAAATTTTCTTTGGTCATTTCAAGTTAAGAAAAAAATTCACGAAATCACCTCCAACTCATTGATATGAAACCATTTTACTTCTCCAATTTTGATCAAAACATAGAGAGATAAATTACTTGATTTTACTGTTTTTTTAAATACTACTTTATTTTATTCCCAATAAAATAATAATACATCTGAAAAAAAAACCGCCTCTATGCAATCCCCGTTATCGCCCGAAAAATCAGTGTAGGATAGTCAGCGTAGCACGTATGTCGAGTTTTCTAGGCTCAGCATTATAAAATTGTACTCTACTAGCCGTCCCGGCAGACGTTGTCCTGCCCTGAAAAAATAAAAACCTAGGACCCGATTCTATTGCATCCTACTGGTTCCAATTTTGACTCTAAACCATCTTGGGACTCACTCAGACGCACATAAAAATTCATCAAAATCAGTAAAGCGGCTCTCAAGTTATGCTCGTACATACATTTCTACGATTCATTTTTATGTATATAGAAGATGGATAACCTTGTACTTCTTGCAGTAACACATGTTTTATTAACATAAAGAAAATGAAATTTCAAACACAGATAATAATATATGCAATAAAATTTGCAATTAAGAAAAACATCCCATTGTTATCGTACTTGTTTTATGGCCGTCATTTGTATCGAACTAGTCCCTGTTGTTATTGAATTGCGTCGAAGCTTGCCAGATGTGCGCATTAATTCAGTAAACGCGGCCCTTTGTCCGTATTACACAGTATAAAACAATGCCCGAACGGAGGGGTGGGGCAGTCGAGCGAGGATTACGACACGAGTAAGACGTACATTCGACAAGCGATATAGTGACGGACTCTGCGCGTGTTATTGTATCGTGCAGTTTGTACTAGTAGTGTCTAGTTATATTTGTACCTATGTTATACGTGTTTGTATAGTTCTAATAAATTTTATAGTAATTCCAACGGCATTTTAATTCGAGTCCCACACTCTTAATAATGTGAACGGAGTTTTATGATAACAACATGAAAAAATGTCACTACTTCTTGCGCCTTGCGCGCAGAATATTCGCATTATCTTATGCTCTAGGTTCAGTTTGGTTGTACACTTCGAACAGTGATTGTCTCAAGATAAACTAGATACTTAAAAAAAAATTGACTTATTTATTTTTTAAATGTGTTTAGATCTGTCAGAGATATTGATCTCTGTAATATCAATACAGACTTTAGAGCTGATTTACATTGATTTAGCTATTGATTACAAATTCAAAGGAAGTCTGTACTGACTTCTTACTGGCATCGTGTAAATCGATTTAAAGTCAGCACAGCGCTAAAAAGTCTGACTGACTTCCATATTCTCGATTGAATATTTTGAAGTCAGTACGCTCCCCAAGTCAGTAGTTGGGTTAATGTATGTATACCTTTAGACAGTTAATAATAATGGTCTAAGTCAGTCGTGTACTAATGTACAGTCGTGGTATAAAAATGTTCGCCAGTTTTCAAATTGATTAATTGAACGTGCCGCGAGCACATGCTACCTTTTCAAACTAAGTCACAGAACAGAACGATCTACAGAAAATTATGTTTAAATATTTGACAATATAGTTTAAAATGACTTAATTCAAAGTTGTTTAATTTTCTATTTTGTCTAAGGTTGTTTAGACATGCGAAACTTTTTTATTGGTATTAATATTTATGTTAAGCGTAGTGATTATATCCTCTTTGTTTCTTATTGTTAATCTCAGCGTCTGTCATTGTCAACACAGTAATTTTCTTTTTCACGTTCAATATTTTATAAATGTAATATTTATTAAAATATTGGCAGTTTCGTTTATTGTACTCGTGCAAGCAAGAGTCGACTATGATCGGTGTCGAACATTTTTATTCCGCGACTGTACATAATATGTAGGTACGTTAGATAATATTATTATGTACATTTATACATGAGATAATATTTTTATGCATATTCAAGTGTCGAGGGAATAATACATCGATAGAATTCCTGCATATCAAAATTACCGATTATGTAACCTATCAATCCCTGAAATATGAGGTCATTGCCTAGCATTTAAACTTTTAAAAGTTATTAATATGTAGCTATATAGTTGTATAACATATATCTTATACTAATATATAAAGCTAAAGAGTTTGTTCGTTTGATTGAATGCGTTAATCTCAGGAACTACTGGTCTAATTTGAAAAATTATTTCAGTGTTAGATAGGCCATTTATCGAGGAAGGCTATATCACGCTAAGACCAATAGGACGGGAGCACCAATGAAGAATGTTTCAAAATCGGGGGGTTTTGAAAACAAAGTCCACGCGGACGACGTCGCGGGCGCAGCTACTAAAGTTATATATACATACATCTTATTTAATTGGTTTTATTTGGTTCAGAAGGTAACATTTATATTTAAATGGGTTTGTAATTATTGTTGTTTTTGTAACATTATCAATATGCGGTCACGGGTTTACCAGTTATAAACGAAAGTATTTTAATAGTGGTTTTGAACGTCATATTAATGGTTTTTTTATTAGGTGCCTTAGCTTACAGTGTATTAAATATGCATATTTTTCTTACCTCGAGATTGTTGCGGTAAGCATTTATTAGAAACCTACAAATTGTGACAGCTAAAACTTGTTCGCGTTGCCATGGCGACGTGTTTGTTATGCTTCATTTAGGATAATGTTATAGTTATGGACCGTTTCACGCACATGTGGCGGGTTTAAAGGTTTATTTGTGATGCGATATCTATATATTGTTAATGTGGATGTAAATTTTAATTTTAAATAGAGAATAAATAAAAAAAATATACATAGTTTTATTTTACCGTAATTATCTGAATTTTATGAATAAATCAATCCAATTAATTTATTTGCTTAAAACATGGTACATGAATTTGAGGTGACAAAAGAATACAAGACTCATGTGTTTTGTCTATGAGGCGTGCAAATTTTCCTTAAGATAATCATTATATTAATACGTGAAGCATTATATTAATACGTGAAAATTATGCATAAAAATACATTAAATCAATAAAAAAACATTACACACACTACCATGTATTTGACACACACACGCATGCATATACCGGGTGTTTGGCGCATGGACCGACAAAAATTTTTGGGGGATTGGGTGGATCAAGAGCTATCTTTAACCCATAGATCATCTCAGATTTTGCCAATCTGTAAATAAAATTTAATTAAAACATCTTAAAATACAAACAAGGTATTTTCTTTATTCTGACATTGGTTGAGTAATACCTTGTTTTGTGATCACACGAATAATTTCAAGGCCATGTGGTATATCGTTGGAAAGGCTATTAAGTACAGATTCTGTTTAAATCAAATGAAATTCTTAATACCTTTCACTTTTTTTTATAATTAACTTTGAAATGGACGTTTTTCACAGATTAATTCATTTTTAAGAGTTTGAAAGCTCGTCGAGTATTTTTTGTTATCTAATGCTAAGAATTAATGTTTAATTTAGAATAATCATACATTAAAGACTGCAATAAAAGTTATTTGGTTCAATTACAACAACAAACTAGAAAAATATGTCGTTTTAAAGACGATGAACCAGGTAATTTTCAAAAACAAACAAAAAAAATCGTATCTCGATTACAGTGACACTTAGGACATAGGGATCTATGGGTTAAAGATAGCTCTTGATCCACCCAATCCTCCAAAAAATTTTGTCGGTCCATGCGCCATACACCATGTATACACTTTTGTTTATTGTTAAAGCCAAATTAACAGTGTAGCCTTGGCAACATTTGTGAATATAGAAGTATATAGTCTTTGACCTCAGAACCTTAATAATGTTCAAACTTATAATTTAAATTAATTATTATGGTCAAATTCCGACCACGGGCGACCACTAGTTGTTATTAATTGCTAAAGACGTTAAATATGGACGGATTACGTATTTTTTTTAATTACATGAGTTCAGCAGACAGGCAGACGGCCCATCTGATGGGAAGCGGTTGCCATCGCCTATGGACATTTGTAATACCAATGCGCTGCCGCTCTCTAAAAGGAGACTTGAACCTGGCCACTAATGCGGGAACACAACTCAAGGTTCTTATGGCGGCATATGTTAGACCAGGGGTGGTAGCCATCCAGATAATTAATGACCCTCTTTCAGCTGATGTAATTGCTCCGATTTGTTTTTTCTTTTCAGACATAATTTTTGGAATTTTGTTCTGGACTATTGAGAGACAATAACATCAACAATACTCTTTATTGTACACCCATATAAGAAAAGTAATACACTTTATGGCTTTAACTATAAGCTACTGGTACCTTAAGTACCTTATAGTTAAGGCTTAAGTAAGGCTGCTTGAAGCAGTCTCTTCCAGGCACCCTTTGGATGGACAAGAACTTATCAAAAATTAATTGTTGGTATGCAGTATAATAAGAGAAACCACTTTTATCTACATTAAATATGCAAGCAGCAAAGAAACACTTATCAGTCAAAATGTTTTAAACATCCTTCTAAAAATCGTGCATTCTTACTTTCGTATCCATTCAACTATTCCCTTGCTTGCGAAGTTGCAGACTAATGTCGATGTTGAGTCGATGATGCTGGTTTCTATTTAAAACCCTTTAAACAGTATCCAGCACATTCTTCTCTTCTTCCTCTAAAGGATCTTTAGATAGATAGATAATACTTTATTGTACACCAATACAAACATGAACTTAAAGATTAAAATTATATCTAGTTATGTACAAAGGGCGGTCTTATCGCCAAAAAGCGATCTCTTCCAGACAACCCCAGGAATAAATTGAGATGATAATGGCGATGGTGGTATACGTAACATAGATTTCTTGTTATCTTTTAGGTAGTTGATATTTCAAATCACGCAAATTTTTGCGCATGCCCCTCGTTCCTCACTGCCACTTAAACCCAAATACCGGCTACTGCGCATTGCATGGGTCAAGTTAAAAGTCGCTTATTATACCCTGCCGTGCAGTAGGACGACAAATTATTATTATTATTTTTATATAAATAGGTTTGCGTTTGACCACGATCACGTCCAATGCCGGACGATGACGCGGTCGAAGATGGAGCACGCTTACCCAGATAGTACCTATTCACACGAGACTTTAAGATACCCGGATTGTACTTTTCGGGAAACACGGACTCCGGTAGTGCATTCCATAATTCTGCCGTACGTAGAAGGAACGTGGAGGCGAAACGTTTAGTACGCACTGGTAAGCGTTTTCACTGTGAAACGATGGCGTAGACCAGAGCACCTTGTGGTCCGAAGATGGAATGGTGTAGGGGGAATCAGGTCGAACAGTTCAACCGCACACTCTCCGAAATGAACCGTGTAAAAAACCGATCGACTAGCAACCCTGCGTCGATGCTCCTTTTGACCTTTACCAATTATGAATAACTTTCTTAACATCGTGTAAGTTTCTAAGCAATACTACGAAATATGTTTTAAAAAATCAGGTTTTATTAAGATTAAACTTGGTTTATCCGTCAGTCTATAATAAGCACGTTAGTTCCAGGAATTTTATTATTAGGAAAGTGATTTAATTGGTACATTAATTTGGGTTTTTACGGTATTACCGCTTATCGTTGAAGTATTTAATTTACAAAATACGTTATTGGTGAGTCATAGCGAATAATGCCGTTGATTCTAACCTGTGATAGACGCATCACTGGGTTTTGGGAGTTCCTTGTATGAATGTGGGGATTATGGTGTATTTTTTAATAGCTGGAGACATAGGGTCAGAAACTGGTTGCAATCCTATATAGATATCTATAGATAGAGTGCAAACTACTTTAGAGGCTAGTGGAATAAAAAAAACTGTCTGATCAATGTATTAAGTTTCAAATAAATAAAAGATAAACATTTGACTTCACGGAATTTTATGACACCTTGTTTTAAAAAGCTCCATATTCCAATGTTGAAGGAAACCCCCAGCTGAAGCTCATGACAAATCCCCAGAATGTGTAAGATAAACATTCTTCAAATTCGGTGCGTACATGAGCAATGCGGCTCAAAGAAATGAGGACAAACGCCCAACCGATGACGAGCGCTGGCACCTGGGGAAACGACGCAGAGAGACGCGGAATATGTCCGAAGGCCAAGCGTATGCAGACCGTTCATGAATACACTGTCGATGACAAGGAACTCCGATTGATTTTAAAATACTTCCAGAATTAACTTCCCTTTATTATGCATCTCTTTAATACCGTTATCAAGTAGAGCCCTCTTACCTCTATGTTAGAGGTTGCCTTTTTTTATTGCATGAGTTCAGCAGACAGGCAGACGGCCCACCTGATGGAAAGCTGTTACCATCATCTATGGACATTTGTAACATTAAAGGTGGTACCTATGTGCTGCTGTTCTCTAAAAAGACACTTGAATCTGGCTACAAAAGCCGTAACACAACTCAACGTTGCTATAGCGGCATACTCTAGACCAGGGTTGGTAGCCATCCAGAAGAAACAGCTGCCCTCGTTCTGCTGGAAAAGACAAATAAAAATATTAAATATTTGACTGCTTTGGTCTAAAGATACTAAGCGGGAGTTAAATGATAAAATATTTAAAAACAACAAAAGCAAGATCTGTCGTATCTATTCATATACGAGTCGGGAGCTTCTCAGAGGTATTCACGTGCTAGAATCAAGCTGAAAACATTGCCTTGATTATAACCCGCTGCGGCGGCTTGATCGGTGTGATCAGCATCTTACAGAACACTGGCGTTAAACGGTTAGCCTTGGGCAAATCGTGTCTTGTTCTTTTTCCATATCCATATCTGTACCCTTGTTCGATTCTCCTATCTCATCCTTCTATTCCATTTCTTCTGTTTCAATACCCTAATCCATCTCCTCCATCCCACCTTAAAGGCTGGAAACGCGTTGGCATAACCCCTGGTGGCAAACAGCTATAGGCGACGTGCGCGATCTGCTTATTTAGGGCTTTCGTAAAAAAATACGTTTTTACCTGCGCTATCATAATTTTTAGTATTGTTCTCTTCCCTATAAGTAATGTCATTACTAATTCAAACACTGGGTATTTTTTAAATATAAATATGTTCGCGTTTGATAACGATCACGCCTAATATTAGAGCATTATGCAGTCGAAGATTGGGTACTGTAATACTTGCAACACCTCAGAAGGGTTTATGGCAGTAAAAGAACAGCAACTGGTCACAATACTTTATAATCAGAGAACCTTACGGTTTTAACACATTTATTACACTAATTTTTCGCACTCTACCAGCTTTTTTAGAACACCTCGCTATCCCCCAACAATTTTACAGTACATGAAAGTTAGCAATTGGCACAACCGATAGCGGATTGAAGTCATCGATAAACTATTTTAATTAAAGTGTTAGGAATAAAAAGATTTTAATATATTACTGTTTGGAAATTCCAGATAATATTTTATACAAGATATCATATAAAACATTATACTTAAAGTTTTACATGCAATAAAATAAACTGAACACAGTACAAATCTATCGCGTCTGCCAACATGAAAACAAAATGAAGTGAATATCGTCTATATACAATTGAGAAATTTTGAATTATAATCTGTACATAATGAATTGAGGTAAATTATGGAGAACTACTCTATACGAAACAGGCGCTAATCACAGAATAAATAAAAATATAACATTATTATTCAATTAAGGAAATAGCCGATCGTATCGATTAGAAATAAGAGGGTACATAACAAAATTAATCATTAACTTTAGAAAGAAACATGAAAAGAACAACTATGCTACTAAATAATTGTATCAGTATGCTTATTTAGAAATTACCTATCTATGAACATGAGAATTGAAGATACCCGAATTGTACTTTTTTGGACACACGGACTCTGGTAATGCAGCGGGTAGGCCGTCATTGACGCCTTGTTACTCAAATGTATTGTTAAAACAATACAGGGACAATATTGTATTAGAATTAAGGGAATTATGGCTTTAAAATTTGAACCCATTTGTTGTACAGTGAGTCAAGAGGATACAATCTTTAAATCTTGGTTTTACAGCACTTGTGGTTTTCCCACTTTCATTTCTGAGTAATTGCCAGGGAAGTTCGTACAACACCCAAATTGTAATTATGTAATTACTTTTTTGGAAAAAACGGAATCGTTATAAAATGTTCATGTCCGTCTGTCTGTACGTTCCTACGTCTATGTATGTGACATTTATTTTTCAAGAAAATAGTTTGTTGTTTAAAATAGTTAGTACAATTGTTGTATTTATATATTGTTACGAGTACGGGACTCTAATTAAAATGCCGTTGGAATGACTATAGAATTTATTAGAATTATACAAATACGTATAACACAGGTACAAATATAACCGGACGCAACAAGTGCAAATTTAATGCACAATTCAATAACACGCGCAAAGTCCGTCACTAAAATGTACACACGTCTTGCCTCGCTTTGACTGACCATCTCTCCATTGGGCCATTGCTTTTCAATGTACCGATGCAATATGTCTACCTGGCAAGCGTCAACGCAATTTCCTAGAAAACGTAATCCGCACACCTGCGTAATTATGCCTGCGAATGGCCATAAACGAGTACAATATACAATAGGCTGTTTTTTAATTACCAATTTTAAACACAAAGTAAACAGAAGAAGATCTTCATAAAACAGTGTCAATGTTATTAGCCGCGGCAGGTAATAAATGTGCTTTGTCTACAGGTATGCAGGTGGCCCAACTTGTAACAATATATATAAGGAATGTAATGTCAATCTTAAATATATTGTAAAATAAATTGTCACTCTCCTATCTAAGCTTATTATAACATTTTAATTTAAATTGCAATGTTAATGAAGGAAATTTAGCATCAAGGTGCAGTTTTCAATTTGTACATAATGCTATAGTGAAATCGCAGGAAGAACAAAACTTTAGGATGTTTTTATTTAATATATTTTATTTAATAATTTAAACGATGTTTTTATTTATGTCAAAAATATATACTGGCATATCCCAAAAAATACTTCCAAACCTATTATTTTAGGTATATCGTAGCCTCGGTAGTACTCTGTGAAATAATGTCTCTCTGTGAAAATTCTGTCTGAGAATTTATAATCTATATAATAAAGAACTGCTATTTAAGTATCATATTCACCCTAGCGTTAAATCCCAGTTGCTTTTGGAGCATCTGCTTCAGAGCCCAGAGTTCACTTTCCTATTTTTATTCTCCACTTTTCGCGGTCTTCACTAATTAGCACGGATACCCTATATACCTATATATAGCCGTTACTTGTAACTTTTCTTATTAAAGTATATGATACAAGACGATTTCTGTGATTGAGCGGGCTAAGCCGTTGCCGGCTTACCTCACTGCAACGCAGAGCCTCCGGATTCAATTCCTGGCAAGGCAAATTTCGGAACTGAATTTTGTCCCTTACTTACTATGGGCTGGGTGTCTAGGTTTGGCCCCAGCGTAGTCTGTTTGTGTATTATCTATAACACAAGCGTAACTTGCTTAATTCGGGAATATGCAATGTGCGTGCTTGTCTTCCGATTATTATACAAGTATTTATTGGTATCTATAATCAAAAATTACTTTAGAATGTTTGTCTGTCTGTCTAAAAGTTTATCAAGATATACTTCTAAGCGGTTCAATTAATTTCAATAAAAAAAAATATGTTTTAATATAGGAATTACCTTTAATTTTTTGTGTAAACATTTCGATATCTTGCCGGGTTCAAAAGATATTATCTATACTAATCTATACTAATATTATAAAGCTGAAGAGTTTGTTTGTTTAAACGCGCTAATCTCAGGAACCGCGGGTCCGATTTGAAAAATTCTTTCAGTCTTGAATAGTACATTTATCGAGGAAGGCTATAGACTATATGGTTGCGCCGAGGAACACCTCCTTGTAAATTCTTCCTCCCCATCCTCGCCATCAAGAAAAGAGTAAACTTTTAAAAGAAGAATGCACAGAATAGAAAACAAAAAGGGTTGTCACTGCTGTCACCGCGCTATATATAAAAATACGTATAAAAGATTGTTGGAACATATAATAAAGAAATAAACTGTTTATAACCACATTTAATTAGGAAAAGAATAATTCTAGTGAGTGTGTGAACCCCCGGGGACGAGTGCAGTGTGGCGGCGGACTGGTGGCGAGGTAAGTACTTCCTTGCTTCTTTCTCCACGTCCCTTTGCCTTCTCCCGGCCATCGCATCGCGCCCGCACTATATATCATCACGCTAGGACCAATAGGAGCGGAGCACCAATGAAGAATGTTTCAAAATCGGAGGGTTTTGAAAGCAAATTCCACGCGGACGACGTCGCGGGTACAGCTAGTATATAAAGATAAAGTCCCAGGCGAACAATGCCTTGGGCACAGGTAAATCATAATTAATAAAATATGGTCATAATTTCTTTGATGATTTCTTGTAAGAACTGTATTATTTTGTTGCAATACGATAATTAAATCTTTCTGTTCCAATAATAAAATTAGATGGTAAAATGATTAAATGTACCGTTACAAAAGAACACGTTCTTTGCCGTTGGGTATACACCTATTTGTTATCAAAGAAATTATCATAATTATTATTTTCGGTTTATTTATTTGTAATTTTTTTTTAATGTTTAAGGCTTGGCAACTAGGCCTTTAAGCCAGGCGCAGTTGTATTGTAGACTACAATCCACACCATTCAATGGAGTTCTTGTGAAAACTCGAAAGGCCACATTTGACTATACAGTTCACATTTCTCACAAAAACACATAATTACTACTCAAAAACTATCAATATCCTACAACTATTGTTCATTTTAGTGTAATTTTACACATTTTTAGAAAATAAAACTGCACAGCACAACATCGCCTTTCAGTTCCCGCCAAAAAACTCTATTTGTAAAATACAGTACCTACCTAAAATAATAAAGGTCTCCAAAGAAAAGTTGTCCTTGCTGGGTGTCCGACTATGATTTTTTGGCGTATTTTATCCCGCTAAAGACGAATTTGAAGTCAGAATTGAAATGAGCAAATAGGCAGAAAAACCCAAAATCGATCGCCAGATCAAAAAAAAGGTGTTGATTTTTATCGGTTTTTATACTCGTGTTAGGTGGAGAAAAAAGTACGCTAAAAAATCTGACACCCGGCACACAATTTTTTGGGGACCTGTGCATGAATTAATGAAAACACTTTATTGGTCACCAAAAATTAAACCTACGTTCTTAAAACTAGCTACAGTAAATATTGAACAAAGAGTGGCCTTATCGCTTAAAGTGATCTCTTCTAAGCAACCCCCTAAACTAAGGAAAATATTAAGACAACAGTGGCCGTGAAGACAATAAATAATATGAAAAATTCCAAGATTAAGTAAAATAAATAAAGTAAATAATAATATACTTTATATACTATACAAAAATAAGATTTTAAGAAGAAGCATGTTTTAGACTTGCGAGAATCAAAGATCTCTAAGAAAAGAAAAGTATCTATTAGTTTAAAAAACAATCTGGGTTTAGCTTTTCTGATGTTGAGGGGCAGTGAGTTGTGTAAACCTGTGTAATCATATAGATAAACTTATTTATCCTAAAATAATAAGGTTTCACGCGATAGTTCATGTAAACTTAAAAGCTGTTTATCTTTAAAATTATAAAGCACAAAAACTCGATGCATCCGTACCCGTGTGGTGTAGTTCCATGTTCTGTGGTTTCCCTGTTACCTTATACGCCCGGATTCGGGCTCTGTTGTGAGGAAGCGAATGGCCACAAAGCCGCTAGTGGTCCACCAGACGCTATAGATTGCCACCTAGCAAACTTGCGATGGCCACCGGACGTTGCAGATCGACCACCGAGAGCTGACACTATGGGGGCTCTAACACCCAACCGGAGGGGTTTTTTATACGACAACTAAAGACTCTGGTTCCCTACCTTCTTTCTTTGAGTTTAATTGTGTACAATTTTACTAATCTTACATGATTTATTGTTTGTTTGTTAATATGTATGTCATTTATTATGTTTCTTAGAGCCGGTTATTCAATAACCCGATAAAAGTTATTCATTGAATAAAGTATAACATGGAAAAATTAAATTTGGTTTGAGTTTTAATGAAATTTGGCAAATAGATGGGTTCAATCCCGTGAAAGGACATAGACTCAGTTTTGTCTCAGAAAAAAATTAATATTGTTAAGAAAATGATCGTGATGATATATAGACAGATAGATGGATATGACGATTTTATAAAGGTTCCCTTTTTCCAAAACGGTAATAGAAATCTAAAAACTGCGAATTTAATACATGCAATTGATAATAATAATTGATCATTTATTTTATCAATTGCACATTGTTGATAATCAATTAACAATAATAATTTTAAACAATTTCAAATTGTCTAATTTACTCAATATTTTTTTTCTAAATGCTTATGAATTATGAAAATCGCTTATATTAAAGATTCGATATACATCATGTAAGTCGCAGGCATTGTGAGAGAAAACCACCGATATGAAGAGTTTGGCACGACTCCAAAGGGGATCTGGGTGACGCAGCGGATCGGCGGCCGTGCGTGCCAAGTGTGGCCAGATTTATTCTTTAGTTATTCAGCACATGGGTATTTCTTAACTTCCAAATATAACCTCTTTGACCTAATTATTTACGAAATGATTAAAGACAAATTTTTGGAATGTACATTTTGAATAACAATGGTAACTATTAAAACACCACACGGGTATTTCTTAACTTCTGAACGTAACTGGCCATTAAGGCAATTTTCTCGAAAAAATATTATATTTATATACGAGAAATAACAAGAGATTCTTGGAATCACAACGTTAGTTATTCGAAAAAAGAATGACTTGTTCTTATTTTAAAATACTGTCTTGAACTTTTAACAGAAAACAAGACGGGGTTCCATGCTGGTTTTTTGGAACAACGTAATTGGTTTATTTTTCCGAAGTCGTGATAGTTTATTTGGTAACGTTCTTGAATTCAAAAGAGAAGAGGGCCCGAATCCTCGTTTGTCAGAGTGCACCATTTGGCAGTTTTCTGACCTAATGTGCATATGGTTACACTTACCACTTAATAACGGCGAAGGAAAATTTATGATGATGAAACCTGCACATCAATCGTAGCGAGTATACTCTATGCTCTTCCAATAATGGGGAGACCCGAGCCCAATAGTGGGACATTATGGGCTACTATTATGTTATTTATTTATTTGGACAACACAGCAGATAACAATCAATAATTCATTAACATAATATAGTTTGTAAATTATTAGGTCTAGATCGGAATCCAAGCGTGAAAATATATCAGTGTTAAAATGATATCTTCATAAACAAAATTTATGTAAATAATGTCAGTAATAATAAACTAATAAATATTTAAATCTAAGAAAGAAATTATTTCTTTGATTATAGTGATACATTGTAAGGACAATAGACAAGGAAATTTTATGTTAATGTAATGGTTTTTTAAAAATAAATTAAGAATTTTTATTTAAATTCAGCTAAAATGATTCATCATAGCGTTTCACAATAAGTAATTATGGTTTTAAATAAACATTAGTTGTAACACAAAAAAGTCTTAAAGATCCGTTGTTGTAAAAGAAATATCAAAATTTATTGAAAATTTGTTATAAAGGAACAAACGATAAATTCCGAGGAAGTAGGTTCAAATTCTTACAAAAGGCAGTTCTTGCTTAGATAATTTATCTGAAATGACCACGAGGCAACCACTGAGAAACATGGAGGTTATATGTCCTTTTTCTACTAAATTATTTGTAGATTTCTGCACCCTACTAAATACGACATAAGTTTAATACTATTGCCCGCCCTTTAAAATGAATAAGTATCTAAATATAATTAAATACAGATATCAATCAATATCTGTACTTAATTATATTGGTCTAAGCTAAGAGTGATTTACAGTTTGTCTATTTCACTAGAACGCTGAGGCCCTGGTTCAGTTCCTAGGATAGTGAATTAATAAAGTCATCATTTTTTTCTGGTCTGGGGTCGCTCATGTAGTTCTCTATTTAGATTAGCTACTAGCTGACCCGGCGAACTTCGTACCGTCATATTTTCTGAATTCCTAAAAGAATTTGTTTCATGACACAAAAACAAAATCAACATAATCGGTCCAGGTGATAAGGAGGATTCTAGAACCCGATCTCAACGCCACCTACCGGTTCTAATTGCGAATCTAAACCATCCGGGAACCCACTCAAACACACAAAAACAAAATCACCAAAATCGCTCCAGGTGATTAGGAGGATTCTAGAAGCCGACCTCAGCGCCACCTACCGGTTCTAATTGCGAATCTAAACCATCCGGGAACCCACTCAAACACACAAAAACAAAATCACTCCCGGTGATTAGGAGGATTCTAGAACCCGATCTCAGCGCCACCTACCGGTCCCAATTGTGGATCTAAACCATCCCGGGACCCACTCAAACACACACACAAAATTTCATCAAAATCGGTAAAGTCGTTCTCAAGTTATCGCTTACCAACACATTTTGCGGTTCATATTTATATATAAGAGATAACATAACCTTAAATTAAAATTAATAATAAAATTTGTTTAGCTCAGGAATAAACAAAAAGTAATATTTTACGTCTAATCTTAGGTTAATGGCAACATCGCATTATACGCTGACTTTGCAGTGTGTATTAGAGAAAAATCTTTTTTTAAACCGAACCTGACCGAATGTTCATTCTTCTAAGCTCTTATTTCTTTTAAGAGGCTTGGTATACAAGTCACTATACATCTTCGTTGACGAATTTCTTTTAAAATTTCTAAGTTTATATATGTGTGTGTGTGTGTGTGTGTGTGGACATATATTGAACATATAAATGTGTCCAAACCAACAGCCTTAGAAATGATATAAATTTATTTGATGTAGGTTGGTGCAACAGCCTTTTGGCAGAGCACTTATCAGATGCTGCCAAAAAAAAATATAAATATCTTGCACACGCCACCTAAATTAAATATATGTTGATTGTTAATTATTAAGGCGACATAGCCAAGTTGTGGCTAAGCCTTTAGAAGGTTATAAAAATAAGTTTTAAATGCAGAATCTGTCATCTTTCTTCTTTTATTTATTTACAAAAATAGTAAGATAGAGGTGATGGAGCCATGTTGGAATCGTTATTGTGATTACAACTTGTTACAAGATCGAATGGTGTCCTATCCTATCTTTTTTATTCCATCCCAAAGGTTGGCACCGCATTGACTTCACCCCTGGTGTTTCATTCGTCTATAGGGGAAAATCCACAAATAACGTCACACGTTAGTTGGGGACGGGGTCGACGAAATGTAACAATGTGTGATAAGGGGGTCCTAAATTTCCTGACGTCACATTTCAAAATGTAATATATTTAGGTGTCTATGTGTATATGTCTATTAAGTATAATTCTATTCAATAGAAAAATACAGTTAAAGACTAAAACTAAACTACAGTATGAAAAATAAATCTAAAATTAAAAACTAGAACTAAATAAAAAAAGGAATGCATAATTCTATAATTATGCCCTCCTTTTTTTTATTTTATCAATATTTTATCTATGATAAAATATTGGTCCCAAACCACTGTCACTTACCGGGAACGTTCCCAAAAGGCTGGCGACGTTACCACATTATTTTTTAAAAATATTATTATTATTAAATCGTTCCCGGTAAGTGACAGAGGTTTGGGACCAATATTTTATCTATAATTATGCCCTCCTTTTTTTATTTCGTTCTAGTTTTTAATTTTAGGTTTATTTTTCATACTATAATTTAGTTTTGGTATTTAATTGTATTTTTCTATTGAATAAGATCGGTGTAAATATAATTCTTACTTATATAATATTTTACATACTTACATACATACATACATAACTTCACGCCAGTTCCCTTGCGGGGTAGGCACGAACAACAGAGCGCCATTTAGGCCCATTCTTACACACCTCACTTGCTTCTTTGACATTCATAACCATTGTCATTGTTGAATAAAATATAATGTAAGTAACTGCATATCTTATAATATTTATGCATATACCACTTTTGACAAATTTAATAAGTTTTGCTCCTGCCACGGGTTACCTGGAAGAGATCGCTTCTTAGCGATAAGACTGCCCATTGTTCCCATTTAGAATATTTTTAGGCTATTAGTTTTTCTGTTCTGTAATGGTATACAATAAAGTGTTATCTCTCTCTCTCTCTCTCTCTCTCTCTCTCTCTCTATATATATATATATATATATATATATATATATATATATATGTTATATTCAGAGCTAATTACGGAACTGCTGTTTTAATGGTTTCTTGATGTAAAATTGCAAAATATATGATGTATTACTAGTAAGGGAGGAGTCTCACGAATGTGACCAGCTGTGACAAGGAAGGGTTAGGGGTCCAAAAATCATGAATTTCGTATGACGTGATTTGTGGGCAATGGTAGCCATTGTATATCCCCAAACAGTCGCGTAGCTTGCCTTAGACGGGCATCAAACTGTGTATCAAAATGTGTCGGGGGCCCCAAAGGAAGGGTAAGTGTTTTAGAACAAAAACAAAAAATTCTTGTATTAAACTAAAATAATTATATATTGAATATAAGTTATAGTGTAAGTAACACTTCATGCCTCTAAGAGCTAAGTTAGACAAACGATTTATATCATAGATACACTTTTCTCGCCTTTTTTTGGCTAGCTTATTTATGAAATCATCCATAGCTGAAGACGATTTTAGTTTTTTTACATTTTCTGCCTCTATATACAACAATGACAAGTCTGATAGCCGTTTTTGTTGGCCCAGCAGTTGTTCTGAAAAATGTTAATCTTTATAATAGTTGGGGAAAAAGTCTTTTCGCATATAGTATGTATGAACTTGTAATAAGGTCTCTTTGGCTATACCATTCGTATCTGGCTGGTTTTGGTATCATTAAAAAGTTTTAATTTTAAAGAACACAATTCCAAATTCAAATTAGGAAAATATGTGATTTTCATTTGTTTTTTTATTGTTAAAATGAGTGAATCTAATGAAGAAATTTGATACATTTTAAAATTTGACTACAAAAAAGGTAAAAATGCTACAGAAGCCGCGAAAAAAATTTGTGATGTTTATGGACCTAATTCAGTATCTGTGAGAGTAGCGCAAATTTGGTTTAAGCGTTTTCAATCCGGAAATTTTGATATCAAAGATGCACGTCACTCTGGTCGTCTTGTTACGGACAAAATTGATGCTATTTTTGAAAAAGTGGACCAAGATCGGCATATTAATGGTTACGATGTAGCTGGAGAACTGGGAATTGACTACAAAACGGTTTTGGCGCATTTGAAAAAAGCTGGGTACACAAAAAAACTCGATTTTTGGGTGCCTCATGAGCTCACTGAAAGAAACCTAATGAACCGTGTACTCATTTGTGATTCTTTATTACGACGTAATGAATCCGAAACATTTTTGAAGAAACTGATAACTGGTGATGAAAAGTGGATCACGTACGACAAGAACGTGCGAAAAAGATCGAGGTCAAAGGTCGGTCAGGCTTCACAGACTGTGGCGAAACCTGGGTTAACTCGCAACAAGGTGATGCTGTGTGTATGGTGGGATTGGAAGGGCATTATTCATTATGAGCTGTTACCGCCAGGCAGGACCATCGATTCTGAACTGTACTGCGAACAACTGATGGGATTAAAGCAAAAAGTTGAGAGAAAGCGGCCGGAATTAATCAACAGAAGGAGTGTGGTTTTTCACTACGATAACGCTAGACCTCACACATCTTTAGCCACTCAGCAAAAATTACGAGAGTTTGGCTGGGAGGTGTTAATTTGCGCCTTCAGATTTTCACCTGTTTCGGTCTCTGCAGAATTCCTTAGGCAGTGTCAGGTTAACATCACGAGAGGACTGCCAAAATCACTTGTCGCAGTTTTTTGATCAGAAGCCCCAAAATTTTTATAGCAATGGGATCACGTCCCTACCTACAAGATGGCAAAAAGTTATCCAACAAAATGGCACCTACATACTTTAGTCAAATGTAAATAAACTTTATAAAAAGAACCTTTTGAATTTTTATATAAAATGCGAAGAAACTTTTTCCCCAACCTAATAATTATAAAATTCTTCTGTGCGTGTGTATGTGACTGAACTCCTAAACGGCTGGAACGATTTCGATGAAAAATTTTGTGTGCGTTCAGGTGGACTCGAGAAAGGCTTAGAATCACAATTGGACCCAGTAGGTAGTGTTGCAATCGGGTTTTAAATTGATTTCTTCAGGGCAGGACAACGTCTGCCGGGAAAGCTAGTAATCTATAAAAGATTATGGATAACATTTTAGCAATTTTTGCTTACGGACTTTCGGGGCTTCTGTGGCCTGCGAGCCCCATATCATTGATACGGCTGATACGGCGGTGTCTACACCCCTGTCCCCAAGCTTAGCATGTTAGGTGTGTTACAGGTTACAGGCAATATACAACGGACCACTCTGTGGCCGGTCTCAAACATCCAGGCCTTAATAAATAACTGTAAATTAGTTCAAAACATTTAATATTCTAGGAATCGAACTTGGGATCTAGATCGGCAAAGACTTAGTCTATTTAGGTAGCCCCAGAATTCATCAAGTTACAGTTACCGAACTATTGAGCTGAGCTTTAAAAGTTAAAGTCTAACTTAAAATTGTAGAGCTTAGTTTCGCGGTTACACCCTCGTAAATTTCAGCGCTATATAGGTATATGATTACTGTAAACACACGTACCAGAGTTATAACAGGATAGGTCCTGTTATAAATCTGGTATGTATGTTACATTAATCATTAATATACCTAGGTAGGCCGCAAAGAGAAAAACAACGAGAGCGTTCAAACGTAAAAACCCTCATATTCATATAGACATGATTAATGTTGTATTTGTGAGAAATTAACTTTTTTCAACTAATAATTCGATGAAATTCTTTTACTCAGTGTCAGTCAGAAATATACGTATATTTATATAGGTTAGCCGTTTCTAGGGCATATTAGTAATTGATACGTGATTTAACAATTAACCTTATTAGTAATCTGCACCAACTACATCGCCAGATTAGATTAAACTATTCCTTAAGTTAGGTTGCCTGGAAGAGATTGCTTTAAGCGATAAGACCGCCTATTGTCCGTCCTTTACCTGCACAGGAACGGAGAAAGAATACAATTTCCTGCGGCCGGGCCGCCTGTCGTAAGAGGCGACATTTGCCCGACTGGATGGCTACCACCCCTGGTCTAGAGTATGCCGCCATAACAACCTTGAGTTGTGTTCCGGCATTAGTGACCAGGTTCCAGTCTTCCTTAAGAGAGCAGCAAATGTCCATAGGCGTTGGTAACCGCTTTCCATCAAGTGGGCCGTCTGCCTGTCTGCTGAACTCATGCAATAAAAAATAAAAGTTACCATGACAATATTGTAGTGGTGCAGTTTTGAAATTGTATATTTGATGAGCAATAAAGTGTTATCGCTATCTATCTTATTAGTCATTTTATTCATTGTATTAAATTACTAGAGGTCCCGGCAGACGTCGTCGTGCCCTGAGAAAATAAATATCTAGGACCCGATACCAGCGCCACCTACCGTTTCCAATTGTGAATCTAAACCATACGGAGACCCCCACTCAAACACATAAAAAAAGTTCAGGAGACTAAGAAGATCCTAGAACCCGATCCCATCGCCACCTACCGGTTCCAATTGTGACACTGAATAATCCGGGACTCATTTTTATTTATATAGATATCTAACCAATATTTATAAACTATTTTTTTAATATTTTATTCAAAGAAATGAGAGGTGATGTGTTCCATAAATAAACTTTATCACTCATTTATGATTTTAGAAACCCAGTCACTTCCTCTTACTAATTTTGCGAGCTAATCAATAAGGATATCAAGATTTTTCCTAGAAAAATCTATACTATAGTCTGTACTAATAATAAATCTTTAAATGGTTCGAGTTTGTACAACGCGTTTAAAAATGTAAAAAAAAACAGTGGACTTATCCCGACCAGCAGATTCATAAATACAATTTAAAAAAATTATGTCTGCGTGTAAGAGTATCACGTGAAAACTACTGAATAGATTTTAATAAAAATCGACATAGATCCAAGCTTATAACCCGAGTTAAAATTTATTATACATTTTATCCCGATGCATAACGTCGTTTCCTCAGAATAAACGGATTAGCAAAAGATATGGCGCTAAAATCGCGTTTTATGTTCAATTCACTAATAAATACCTTCGTTTCATAAACAACATGTCTTTCATTATATTCCTTCAAACCAGATCGTCTTCGACTCGCTTCTATGTTTTGCTGTTAAGTTATGTAGATTATATGGACTTAGTTTCTTTGTTATCATAGTAAATTTAACGAGAAACAGTAACGTTTTAACCTTTAACCAAATATGTTATTTGTAATAATGTAATCTCATTAGAAACCATCATTCATATTTAATGGGTTTTTTTAGTTTACCATCCATAGGTACGTATTACCTGTTACTATATATTCTTTAAAACATAAAAATGGCAATTTAGTTATTGGCTTTCTAGCTTATACCACTTTTTACATCTGGAATGATGTTGTAATTGTTGGCCGTTTCGCGCAGATGTAGCGATGAGTTTAAAGCGTTATTTGTAATATGATATTGTAATTAATTAATAATAACGTTGATTATTGACAGATAATGTGCATACAATAATGTAGCTATGTTGTTATAAACGATATTCATCGTGAGTTAGATACATTTTCATTGAATGTTCATACATACAAAAAACCTAACTAAGTTTTAATGTAAGTAACCTAGAGCAAACACCTCGGGTTCTTCAAGCGGCGTAGTCGCGGTAATAACGCTACAAAATAAATAATCATCGACTCTGAAACAGAATATTGTATATACCTAAGTTAAACAAGATACGCTTATTTTATAAGTAATATACAACGGCCCACTCTGGGGCCGATCCCAGATACTCATACCATGGAATCGAAATAATGGAAGGGGTGACAAAAGTAATGAAAATTTGTTTAAAATATGACTATTTTTATTCTACGCGAGCAAAGCCGCTCTCAATATCTAATATCAATATAACTAAATAATATTGTTTAAATAATTATGTATTGTTTGCTTTATACTTGTTTTATGATAATAAAAACCCACTATCTATGAACACAGGGTTTTCCGTGTAACATCTGTACTTTGTCTTATCTGTGATTTTCCACGCGGAGAATTTACTTTTAAATGTATAATGGGGGCATATAATTTCCCGACCACTTGCTCACACTTCAATGCGATTGTCTAAATTCCCACTTAGTCAATATGGGAAAATTTTACAAATTTATGTATGTTGGATCCTTCAGATACATATTGTATATGGTTTTCCTGAAACTAATGTGGTTGTAAATATATGTGGTTATGTACGTTCTAGGTAAGCGTGTTTTATCCTTGGCCAAATTGTTACGTAATGGTCAAAGTTGCATAGTCTCTTTTACATAGTAGTATAAAACAGTCTGTCTGTATATCCGCTAATCCTTTTAAACCATGCATCGGATTTTTAAGCGGTTTTCACGATTAGTGACGATTAGTTAGCGGCTACGCTCGCGTTATATGCAAAAGCTAATTAATTTTTTATGTAAGTAAAATAGAGCTAAAGTACTTGTAAGTGTATATATATATATATATATATATATATATATATATATATATATGTCTGTATTATCACATATATATATATATATATATATATATATATATATATATATATATATATATATATATACGCGTGTGTATACGTATGTGCATATACATATGTATGTATATTTATATTCTTTTTGTACTTATTACAAGCTTTTATTTAACTTGCAATGGATGTATCTATTTATGTATGTAAGTTCGGGTGGAATCTTGCGAGTTAAATTTGACCAACTTCCCGGTTTCTGATTGAGCTGCAACTTTGCACGCATATGTATATTACGTGACAATGAAATAATATGGTTCCATGGAGCTGATCTGGAGACGGAAGGTAGCCATAGGAACTCGTGTACTAAACAAGATAGACCCGTCGTGTTTGGGCTCGTTTTACTTGTCTTGGCTAGCACTCTGCTGCTACATGATATCCAGGATCTTAAAAGCTTGCATATAAAAACATTTTTAAAAAAGCTTATATGTATTGTATATACTTATCATTTATCATTATTTATAAACTGCACCACCGACAGTATTAAAGATCCATCAATCCGCTTTTTTGCGATAGCTGTTGTACTATTTCTTGTATTTTTCAATTTCTGTTTATCCATGTTTTGGTGTACAATAAAGTGTTTTCTATCTATCTATCTATCTAGAATGTCATTCCAACACTCTTGTTCCTTAATAAACACCAAAAGCTCGGTCGCAGGATCACAATGCAAAATGGTCGCGTAGTGATGCCTGAATTCAGATTTTCCATTCGTATTCCAGAAACTCCTATTCATAGGATGATTTCACTATTTGATTGATGCAGGCCCGTGAATGGCCTATCTGAATCGTATTCGAGCGATGCGAACTGAATCGGCTACCGATATCGAAAACCTTTATCGACCCCGCGTTGATGGATAACCCCATTTACTGCATTCATACAACGTGGAAGGGTTCCAGGAAGTAGCATCACTATTTAAATTTTAAGTTTTGTATTATATATTATACTAGGATATGCTCGCTACTTCGTTCACGCTTGACTTGAAATTCCAGCGAGATTCCAGGAACAAAAATTACTGCAGCATTTAAAAAAGAATGTAAGCTATTGTTTTAGTGAAAACTGTGTCGGAATAAGCTAATTTTTATATACCTAAACAACTATAAACCGCTCCCGGGAAAATTCCCGCGTGCATTCCGGGATAAAGAGTAGCGCAGATTTGAAGTCGAAAAATTATCTGTCGATCAGCAAAAACCGCATCGAAATCGGCCCAGTAGTTTTTATGTGAATCCCGAACAAACATACAAATGGACATAAAAAATTATAGACAAGAAATCTAAATAATATTGCATCGTGTTCTCCCTCGTTTATATAGTCTATTCTAGTTTTTTTTAATAGCTTCAATGTACAGACACGGCATGTTTAGAATTTCATAATATTATAGATATACTCGTAATATAAATACCAAACAATATCTCTCTCCATGTCAAAATATACAATAGTAAGATGATAGAAAGATATTCGAATGCACGTTCCTTGTTGTGGGTGTTTAGAATTTATTGTAAGACGTGTCAAGTACCCAATTCAGGCCTGTTATGGAAAAAACGACCTAAGCGACAAAGTTTACGTATTTCACTTTTTTACTGTAACATACAGCTAAAATAATTTAGATCTTAACACAAATACACTTAGACCATTAGAATGTGCGATAATGGCAACATTATGAATATACTAAAAATTAGAGATCTATGAGTAGAACTATACAAACACGTATAACACAGGTACAAATATAACCGAACACAACAAATCCAAACGTAATGCAGAAGGTCGTAATTTAATAAAACGCGCAAAGTCCATCACTACTAGATTCCCGATTGTACATACGTCTCGCCTTGATCGTGGTTCTCGCTTAAGTGACCCCCTCCCTCAATCAGGCCATCGTTTTATACTGCACAAATGCAGTGTGCCCGCCCGGCAACGTGCACCGAATTTCCTAGAATCAGCTTGTACTTTATGTCCGTAACTCCAACCTATTGTTGTATTGTAATCATTATACAATACAAAAATAGGCTCTAGAAACGTATGCCAATAAATAAGTAAACAAAAGAAGACGATCATAAAAGAATTAGTTCAAATGCCGACGGGTAATAAATGTCCTTCTACAAATCTGTATGTGGAATTTGTCTTAGTCGGCGCCTAGGTTGTAACTATATGAAAAAAGTAGGTCACAAAACTGTCTAAAAGGTGCCATGCTGTTCTGGTTAGGGTTCCAACCAGCGTCACTTAAGGGACGCCAGTGCGTTAATTCAGCAAGCTGACTCCGGAATCATAAAAATTACTACGATTGATTATTCCAACCGTATTAACTTAGCAACCAATATTTATGAAATGTACCGGTTGGGTTTTGTCAGTGTTTTGATGATGCATTGTTTAATAATAACGTATTTCCCGTGTGAACAAGGAAATGAGATACTAGAGTACCTATTAGCATTGCTCAGCGATGTAGATAGAAATACATAATATTGCTTTATTTATTTTGTATGTTTGCTTTTAAGGCCACTATAAACGCTAAGGTCTACCGCACAAGTTTACCTGTATAGGCGTGACTGCGCAGATACTCCAGAGCATGTATGCGAAGAGACCTGTGCTTTTTTTATTGCATGAGTTTAGCAGACAGGCCGACGGCCCACCTGATGGACAGCCGTTACCATCGACTATAGGCATTTCTTACACCAAAGGTGCCGCCGCTCTCTAAAGGGAAACTGGAACCTGGCCGGAACACAACTCAAGGTCTTTGAATGAATGAATGAATCGATGACTCTTTATTTGGAAAAAAATACAGGTAATAGTTGTTCATAAGATGGTAACAAAGTCAAATGTTCACACAGTATTAGATCTCTACTCATGATCATACAAATATTTGAGTAATCAATCAATCGATCGTTTATCTAAAAACAAACAAAAAAACATCACAACAATTCTAATATTATATACAAAAGCAATTAATTTTTTGTATTAAAATATAGAAATAAAACAATGTCAAGAAAACGAAATAAATCAAATTTTAAAAGCCAAAAATATAAATATAAATGTAAATTGGTATAAAAATAACATCTCTTTATCGCAGCACTTAGGAAAATTATTAACTACTAGCTGATGCTCGCGACTTCATCCGCGTGGTGCGGTGTCTTCACTATCCCACGGGAACCCTTTAATTTTTCGGGATCAAAAGTATCCTTCCTATATCTTTCCGATATAAGCTACCACCATACAAAATTTCATTTAAATCGGTCCAGTCGTTTCCGAAATTAGCCGGTACAAACAGACAGACAAACAGAGAAACAAACATTTGAAAGTTTTTAAATTAGTTCTATTTCACTTCTTACATCCCCCTGACTCGGTTTTTAGCATTTTTTGTCATTGTACAGAAATTCGATCTTTACAGATTTATAAGTCCCGCCACGTAAAAAGAACGCTGAGGGATAGCGGAGGGGATGTGTCTGCGCAGGTGTACAGTCGTATCACCCCGTTTCGCCCCCTTCATACCACCAATTTGATCGATAAAACGCTCACTGCGCAGGTTCAGGACCAGCGTTCTTTTTATGTGGCGCGAACTATATTATATGTATAGATATTCGTATACACATCGCGCAATAGTTTTTATGGTCGGATTATTCTTGGGACAAAATCCAATAATAATCTATCCCTATTTCTTGTACAACATTATATATATATATATATATATATATATATATATATATATATATATATATATATATATATATAGCTTTTTTAAATAAAGAAAATATACAAACAAGGCAACGGCAAGGCGTTAAGAGTTTTAAAATATTGTTTACATGATTCATACGGTGGAATGCCTACTATTTGCTCTCATATATTTTTCTGTTTTAAAAAAGCTCTATTGAAATCTCTATTAAAATTCAAGTACCCCATAATAAAACACCATACCGCAGACAAAGCCAACGTGTCCATGACACGCCATCAGTATGTGTTGATTTGAAGTGGTTCTCAATTAGTTCAATACGTAAAAATAACTTGTTTATTCGTTTTCGTGCAGTGTCAACATGTGTTTTCCATGAACAATGCTTATCTAGTGTTAAACCCAGAAATTTTACACCGTCAGATTCACTTATGTTTATACCTTTGTATGACAATGTTTTTCGGTATAACAAGTTGTCCACGAGTTTGAAAGTCTACAAAATTTATTTTGAAAAAGTTATCTCTTAGATTATTTTTGTCAAGCCACCGAATAACTGATTCAATCGTATTATTTATTTCAATGTCAAAATTGTTTAAACGCTCACATGTCAGTAATATAATAGAAATATCATCAGCAAATAAAATACATCTATATTGAATTATATCAGGAAGATCATTTATATAAGCCTTAAGAACAGACGAGCGTGCATGACAAGAGTTATGAATGTCAAAGAGGCAAGTGAGGTGTGTAAGAATAAGCCTAAATGGCACTCTGTTGTTCGTGCCTACCCCGCAAGGGAACTGGCGTGAAGTTATGTATGTATGTATGTATGTATCATTTATATAAATTAAACCTAGTAGGGCCTAGTACACTGCCTTGTGAGACTCCGTATTTATTTTCCAAGAAATCAGATCTTTCGCTACATTTATTAAGGTCAACACATTATTGGTGGCTTTAAAGACAGTTATTTATCCAACTTAACGCTGATCCCCTGATACCATAACTTTCTAATTTACGTAATAGCAGCTCATGTGAAACGAAATCAAACGTTTTGGACACATAAAAAAATAACAATTGTGAGGTATTTCATGTCGATGTTTTTTAACACATTATACATTAAATTAAAGCTGCAAGAATTGTGGATTTACCTTTCTGGAATCCATTTTGTTCAGGTTTGATTATTTTAAATTTATCAAAATATGTATTTAGCCTCAAATGCATCGCCTTTTCAATTTGGAATCGACGTTATCAGACGATAGTTTGATAAGTCTAACTTCTTACCTTTTTTATATAATGGTTTTAAAATAGACTTTTTTAGTTATTCAGGAAAAGTACTAGTTTCAAAGGAGAGACTGATTAAATATGTTAATACAGGTACCATATTATTTCATTTAATATTTTAGTGCTAATTCCGTCCACGCCTACAGAATTTGTATCATTTAAAGACAAAAATTTTTTTCACTTCATTAAAATCTATCGGTTGTAGAAAAATGCTACTTGTCAACTGCTTATTGTTCGTATTTTTTAGATCATTACAGAGATTTTTAAAAAACTAATGAATTCATTTACAATAGTACTACATTGCCCTATTATATTATTACCCACTTTAATTTTGGCTATTGTTTCTTTACATGTAGTATTGTAAGTATTTTCGTTTATAATTTTCCATGCAGCTCTGCATACGTTTTTTAGATTGACTTATAGTATTCAAATTATATATTTTTTGGTAGTCACGCATACATTTTCGTAAGACTTTGTTATATTTATTATTATTAGTTTTATTTTTTTGTAATTTCGTGTTTGTAAAACTGAAAACGTAAACTTGTTTTTGTTTGACAGCTACGGCACAGGCCTTTTGTAATCAATTTAATGCCCCTTTTGTTATTATTTCTCCTCTATCCTTTGTTGGTATTTTGAGAAACATAGTTCATAAAATAGGCAAAATTCGTCATATAACGGTTAAAAGTTATATTAAAGTCGATACTTTTAAAAATATCCATAAAACTCAATTTGCTTAGGGATTCGTTAAATTTTGTTAAATTTTATTTATAATAGTCTCGTTTCATTATAAAGAGTTTCTTAGGCTCACATATATTTTTTATTGATTGGGAGACTTCAAATTTGAGTAGTTTCGTGGTTGGAAAGTCTTTGTAGTGGAACACTTACAAGCCAATAGATGGCGCTGTGGAATAATTGATGTCACAAACGTTTCCCGAAACATACAAAGAATATATACAAAATTTCAATTATAATAGATGGGCCTATGCCTGCGAGGAACAACATTAGCCTCGCTGGAAGACCTTCCTTTAAGACGGAGGAGCATTACATCTCGCTCCTCCACCCTGTCGGGGCTCACCCCCTTCATCTTAATTTTTCAAATTTTAATTTTAGCGTGTTATAAATTGCTTACAATGTAGTTTAGACATGCTTTTAAACGCGTGGGTTTCTTTATATGACATGTCAAGTTGTAATTAAAAATAATGTCCTTATAATTCTGAGGTTCTGTTCAGGTCACCAGCAATTATTAGCTTACGTTGTTTTATGGTCAGAGTATAATGGTTTTAAATAAGAATGTGTCAAGATAATTTAAAAACAAGTCCACGTTTGATGTTGGTGTCCGGTATAAGCATATTACTAGAGTACTATTGCAATTATTTTCAATCAAGAAATTTTAATTCCACAACATTCATGTTCTGGCGGCCTACTCTAGACCAGAGACCATACAGACAGGCAAAGCAAACAATGGATTCAAAAGAGAGAGAGTAGAAATTAAAAATTGGTAATATTATCATATGAGGTATTAAAACAAACGACTCTATTACACATTACAATAATATTTTAATTGGTTTTATTCCTTCTTAACACGGTAAAGATTTAATGATCTTTTATTTATTATTTGAACACAATATAAACGTTTTTTATTTTATTTTTGTTCTATAGACAAAATGCACTATCATTTACATAAATGTACGACTATTCACTGTTATATGTTTTACGGAAATTTTACTCAGGACATCAAATAGAAGAACACCAAGTCAAATACTTACAAAAATGTCAAATATGATTATGTTATGTATGCATATCTATTTGTTATCGTTTTGTTATATACCTTCTTAACTATGTTTGAAGTTAAGGTCTTTAACGTCTTTGAGCGAGCCCAACTCGTAAATAAACCACTTGTATTTATTCTTGAGACCCGAAGTTCCTTCATACCTTTATTTATTGCCTTTTTTTTTCAGGAAAATTTGTCCCATACATACAGGGAATAGAATAAAATTACAATAATTACATTATAAATGGTGAATGGAACATAAGTGATGGTGTTCTTTTATTACGCACACGCACACACATACACGCACACAGACGCACGCACATATACAAACACCCACTAATATATATCTGGTTCTACATTAATAAAATTAATCAACTTTCATATATTGAAGATATTTTTTTGAAATATACAATACATACTTCATCAATTCGTGTATATGTTATTTTATGATAACTGTACAAAATAAGTCGTTGACTTATTTACATTTATACCTACCCTAACTATTCCCTAAGTACACTCATTGCCTACTAAAGGTGCAGTTTACCCTGTTAGCGAGCATCGCCAAGATGGCCTTAGATATCAGAACCCTACAAACAAAATAGGTACTTAACTTAAAAAAAGTGATCACGTATTTTCCCGCGTTCGTTGGAGTGTCTTTGCAAATTACTCTCAGTTCAATTTGTCGACACGTGAATGCCTCTAAAAATAAAGTACTTTTTTATCGAAGCGCTCAATTTGTTGAAACGCCTATCGTCACCGCACTAGCTCACCAATAAAAATAAATAGGAAAATTGTTACGTTGGCAAAAATTCGTTTCCTTTATCTTTCAGATAGATATTCATCATGGTATTGCCTTCTTCTATGTTTAAACATAACATAAACATATTTATTTCATAGTCATTACAACGTAATTACGTTACATAGGAACAAATAAAATGATTATGTATACATATGAATGAATACCTACAAATACATACATACATAACTTCACGCCAGTTCCCTTGCGGGGTAGGCACGAACAACAGAGCGCCATTTAGGCCCATTCTTACACACCTCACTTGCTTCTTTGACATTCATAACTCTTGTCATGCACACTCGTCTGTTCTTAAGGCTCCTGACATCACCCTCCGCTAGTACACGATCAATTTGATCATGGAAGGTGTGTCGTGGTCTTCCACGACTTCTGCATCCATCCACTTTTGCATTGCATATCTGTTTAGTCATTCTTTCATCATGAATTCTTTCCACATGCCCGAACCACCGGAGCATTCCTTTCCTTACCTTCACCCCGACACTCTCTTTCAGACCAACTCTCTTTCTTACTTCGGTATTACGAATGCGGTCCGCGAGCGTCACTCCGCAGATTTTGCGCAGTGCTCGCATCTCAACCGCGTTTACTCTACTTTCATGCTCTCTCTTCCATACCCAACTCTCGCTTCCATACGTGAGCGTAGGTACCAGCACCTACATACCTACAAATACACATACATATATACAATAGCAAGCTGACACGTGCCCACTTCACTGGGCGTCATTAAAAAATATACATGCACCCACGCACACATCACACGCACGCATATCAAGGTTTATTAAGCTTTGTAACATTTAATTAATTCATAAATGCAGAAAGCACTCGCAGTGCCTCGTACGAGGTTATGCGCACATCTTGCGTGGAATGTTATTGCTGTAACATATTTGATAGGCTTTCCCGTACCCACTTCACTTCACTGGGTGTAAAACATTTTTACTTTTTTGATTTATTAATCACAATCAAATATAGCCTATGTCACTCGGAAATAATATACCTTTCTACTGGTGAAAGAATTTTCAAAATCGTAACAGTAGTACCGGAGATTACCCCGAACATCCAAACTTACAAACTTTATCTCTTTATAATATTAGTATAGATAATTTTATATATGTAATAATGTATCGATTTTTATTTTATTTTGTAAAAAGAATGTGCTGAAATGTAAATTTCGAGCGAAAGTGTAAAATGTTAGTGAGAGGTAGGTACTAATATCTTTGTTCCGTTTGGAATTGAAATGTTAACTCCATGTGTAAACTCTTTGAAGCTTGTTGAACGTGACTGGATAGGTCGTTCGTTATTTCAATATGAGCGTACCTAATGTATAAAAGGATTATGGGATCGCTATTAATCTCTTTGAGTAAGTAGAGAAGTTTAAGTATTGTATGGGAGACTATATCATTGTTGGCACCAGCCTCTTTCCCGTGATTGGCACCTTCAGAATTTATTCAGAATATTAAGGGATCTTAATATATTTTATTTTTTAGCCATACAATCACGATTAGTATTAGAGAAGTTAGTATATTCTTTGAAAATTTTTAACAGCTGGTGACTCCCGCTTAAAAATCTGGCAGACAGACGCGGAAAGAGATTTTCTTTTTATACTATGTAAAAAGATTGTATGGCTAAAATATATATTTTTTTAAATATCTTGAACAAATTGATAGGCCGCCAATCACTACCCGGGATGCCAACAATGGTATAATTTACCCTATTATATAGAAAAAGCCATAGCTATGGTTCTAAAAAACTTGTCTTACCCCAAACGTTTATGTAAAGTGAAAGATATTTTTCATCTCTCAATGACGTGTATGGATGGCCACTCCTATTTTTGTTATTTCGCGATTTTTTTTATTGCAGGAGTTCAGCAGACAGGCAGACGGCCCACTTAATGTCAAGCGGTTACCATCGCCTATGGACATTTGCAACACCAAAGGTGCTACAAATGCGCTGCTGCTCTCTTAAGGGAGACTGGAACCTGGTCAATAATGCCGGAACACAACACAAAGTTGTTATGGCGACATACTTTAGACCAGGTGTGGTAGCCATCCAGTCGGGCAAATACCCAACCACCTGGCTGTGGGTTGTTTTGTCGCCTCTTACGACAGGCCGCCCGGCCGCAGGAAATTGTATTCTTTCTCCGTTCCTGCACGGATGATTTCCTTTGAACATGGTGTAGCAGCATATAAAATACAACTTCTAACAAAATTTCACCTATCAGAAGGCCTAAAGCGGTCGCCTTTGAAGAATCGCGTAGCAGAAATTGACATGTAAAGTTATTTTTTAGAAATATTTATTTGTTTAAATAAATAATAAATATTTGTAAGAAGCAAATTTACCAACCATTTTTTTTAGCTAAAGCTAGCAATAAACCACCTATAGGTGGTGGTTGCAAACATCTATAGGTGACGGTAACCACGTTCCATCAGGTGGCTTATTGGCCAACTTCGCAATAAAAAAGGTTGATAAAGTTATTACTTAGAAATATGAAACCTAATATTTATTTCAGAACCAGGAAATGCTACCTACCTCGTCCACACTTGACATGAAACACCTCGATGAAACACCCGCGGGATTCCCGGGAAACAAAGTACCGCAGCATTCAAATAAAGAATGGTAGCTATCGTTTTAGCGAAAATTGTGTCGGAATAAGCTAATTTTTATGCACCCAAACCGCTACTACTAACCGCTCCCGGGAAAACTCCCGAGGGATTCCCGGGATCGTAGTATCACAAATTTTATTACATAAAATTTGCTATCGATCAGTGAAAAAAATCACAACGAAATTCGTTATTTTTTAATCATTCCTAGAAAAATTTCCGCTGCATTCCCAGGATAAAAAGTAGCGCGTAGACTTTAAATCTAAAAATTCGCTGTCGAGTAGCGAAAACTACATCGAAATCGGCCCCCTAGTTTTTACATGAATCCCGAACAAACAGACAAGAAACTTAAAAAAATGCATCGTGTTCTCCATCGTTAATATAGTCTATCCATTTGTTTTTTTATAGTTTAGTATACAGACACCGCATGTTTACACGGCAGTTTTATAATATTATTATAGATAAGGGTGACAAGTAACGCCATGTAGGAAGGAAGGAAATAAATATCAAGGCAATACATCATAGTACTGGTATTATCATTCCAATTGTGTTCTTCCATGCCGTAGTAAAAAAAAACTGCACTACAGGTGTAATAGTGTCTCATGAAAAAAGTCCCGCAGATGACAGGCCGCGTTGATCGTGCAACGGATTATTATAGAGTAATAATAATATTGTTACGAGTTAGCAGAACTCGAATCGGAATTAAAATACCGTTAGAATTACTATAGACTTTATTAGACCTATACAAACACGTATAACACAGGGACAAATATAACCGAACGCAACAAATCCAAACGTAATATTAGATTCCCGAATGTACACACGTCTCGCCTTGATTGTCAACTGACCCCCTCTCTCAATCAGGCCATCGTTTTATACTCAACAAATGCAATTGTGCCCGCCTGGCAACGTGACCGAATTTCCTAGAAACAGCTTGTACTTTATAATCCGTAACACCTGACTAATGAGGCAGCCCGCGAGCGGCCGTAAACGAGTACAATAGAACAATAAATTGTTCTTCACAATACTAGAAACGTATGCCAATAAATAATTAAACAAAAGAAGACGATCATAAAAGGATTACAATTAGTTCAAATGCTGACAGGTCATAAAATGTGCTTTTACAGACTGTACGTGGAATTTGTCTTTGTCGAAGCCTAAGTTGTAACAATATAATGTAACATTTATTATAAAACACTTGATAAAAACGATGTATCATAACCTGACTGAATATAAAGTAAGAGAGCTGAACTATCTCGTTCACGCTGTACTGTAATGTTTAAATCATTCGTGTTGTGTTTTATTCGATAAATAACTGTTATCTAACAATTGAAAAATCGGCCTAAGTTTAACTTGAATCTCATTCCACGTCTCGCAAATATGCGTGCTAACATATTATATTAAACAACAATAGCAAATTAATTACTTCCGTTAGATTGTAACGTGTAAGAACATCCTTTATTTAAATGCAAATAAAAACAGCTAAATGATTTACAAATTGTTTTGCGGTTTTTTGGATGTAAAAGGGAACCGAAGGGATGAAATGGGGTTATGAGGGGGTTCAAAATATGAGGTGTGGGGTAATCGTTCCTTGTTCACCGGTCACAGCCAACTGCGACCTGGTTAACAAATTTTTTAATTTAAATTTTTAAATGTACATTGTACATTTTCTTTAGTCATTTGGTGGTTTTAATGCCATAATGGTGTGAGTTTTTTAGAGTTTCGTAATGGGTACCGTGGAAAAGGTATACTATCTTTTTTCATGAAAAAAGACAGTATTCCTTCCCCTTTTAAGAATAATGAATTACAGACATTATCGTGTGATTTGTTCACCTGTCGAGTTACGTATGTCACAGACACCAGCTATACTTCTTAGATGATGTAATGACCCTGTGAAAAATAGAAATAATAGTAGATTGTTACATGAGATGGAATGTGACTTATTTAGGCAAGCGATAGTTTGGGGAGTGCCTAAATAGGCTTTTCATCCGAGGTTAACACTTTACTCTTCATTGCGAGTATTTGAGGAAAGTAAATTAAAAATGATTAGTTAAACAAACAACTACTTCCCTTATGAAATCATTTAAGGCATTAAATCCATATCTAAATCTGATGAACTGTTTACTTTTTTTTAATACGTCACATATGAAATATCAAGTAAATTTATTTTTCTGTGGCATTCAACAAACTATCACTAGTCATTGACAATAGTAAATATTTAACTCAAGCAAACTAGCAGGGTTTCTAAGTAAATACTGCCCCCGCGGCGTTTTCTACTTTTACTATGGGGATCGTTTTGTTATCAAATAAAAATAATTCATATACATTTTCAGCTTTTTATCTTAAGTATTTTTCGAGATTTTTGAAAAGCCTATTTCTCCGTTTTTTTTTTTCAATAGTTAAATTGTAAGTTAACTCATGGAGATTTTTTTACCAATATTTGTGAGTAAGACATGAAAAAATATTTTTGTTTTAATTCACGGATGAAAAGCCGGTTTTTTAAAAATACAATAAAACTAAAATATTTTTTATTTCGAGTTTGTGAAATTTATCTATCACTATTTTTTTTTTCAAAATATGTGTTTTAAAATCCTTTCTATTCATGAATTTTTTCAATTTTATTGAAGTGGTGGAACAGTGTCATTAAAAATAAAAACTGATTTTTTTCATAACTGTGTTCTGTCGAACTGATATACTTTTGATTTTTATCTCAAAACACATACCTCTTTGAAACGACTCTAAAATAATAAATTTCTTTACTTTTGTTCAAAAAATAATACAATATAAACTATAATTTTTTTGGTGTTATTATATTACATAGAAATTATTGATTCTAAAATCAATTCCCAATTCTGTAAACACTGTGTAGTGCCTCAATATGAATGTACTACCATTAAAACTTAACTAACTAACTGTAGCGGCTCAGCGACTCAAAATGAGTCCCGGCCTTCGAGATGAGAATAGTCCACTCCTTTTTGTTCAGCGCTGTCTCCTGCCAGTCATAGGCTTGAAACTCGCTCAGTTCAGTCTCCACAACGTGACTCCAGTGATATCTGGGCCGACCAACTGGTCGCCGTCCCGTTGGTCTGCCCAGATAGGCTCTTTTCACCACGTGATCCTCCCCCACTCTATGCAGCTGGCCAAGCCAGCGCAAGCGATATGCCTTGGTTTCGCCTATGATATTGGGCTCATCTACCAGCTCTTTGATTTCAGTTTTTTTCGGATGCGCCAGTTGTCATCACTTCCCCGTGTCGAACACAGGATCTTTCAGCCTTTCAGCCAACAACAGCTTGTATTCCTTCTTAAGTGTTAGGGTCCAAGCCTCACATCCGGACAAACTTCCATTTCACGTTGAAACAAATGTTATTGTATAGAAGGAAATGATGAAAATGATCGTGTAAAAGAAACGCTCGTACCGCGCCTTGTTTTGTTACGGCGCCCGGCGCCGCAACGTCGACTATCACGGACGCAATGTCTTTGAGAGCGCTGGCGCTGCGAGCGATGCTTTTTGGACGTATCGTGAGCAGTACTCGGCGCTCGCTAAGACCCTGCGCCCGTTTGCGCCGCATACCCTGCACTAAAGGCAAATCCGGCACTGAATAAAATATTTCTTTGGAACGCCATCTATGCGTCCACATCCCGCAGTTCAAATGACGTTTTGTTCGGTTCTCTAAAACGTTTATTTCGCGTACAACACTGATCGGGAAGAAACTTTTCGCCGAGGTTTTTCCTCTACATTACTACTTAGGGTTGTTATCTTAAAATTTCTTCAAAGCTGCCAACGTGTTGGTAACGCCCTTGCTATTCTAGTTGTCCTTACGCGGCAATAACCTCTTTCTGTCTGTTCATAGACAGATTTAGGCGGGCCTACTGCCTATATGCTTGCTTCAGCAAAAACAAACAAATAGATATACAACTATATAGTTAATTTATTAAGAAATATTTTACTCGTATTGTTTTTTATTTCACTTTCTTTAAACAAATAGAGTAGACACATAATATAATCCTATCACGTGTCGTTGGAGTATGAAACAAGTCAATGTAAAAGGGCAATAGCGGATCTAATAATGGGGTTGGAGTGAGGTGTACTCCCAGGTATCACCGGCACAAAGTTACCAACAAACAGCTAAACAGATTTGTATGCTGACGGCGAATCTGCGGTGATGTAGGTCCAAGTAATAAGCAAAGGCGGGTCTCTAGGTACATTCTACTTTTGAATATATATTTACAAGTAAATTAGTCTCCGAGAAGGTGAATATATATGAACATTTTGTAGATTGGCAAATAGACTGTCTATCTAATGCAAAGTCGTCACTGCCGCTCATAAACCGCGCGCAGGTTTGCTGAGACTACTTAGTATTATTGGATATACTTATGTAAAGCAATTCTTTATGTAACCTGTTTTCTCAACCGTACTCATCATCGACGCGTGACATCATGAAGCTATTGGCAAACCTTCTGCGCACGGGTATTATGAATATTTACAATAAGGGTGTGGCGAATACGTTACCGGCCTAGCAGATATTTTATGATGACCTTCATGGGCGTACTGCAAAGGGAAAATTTATTCCCTTTAAAACGATTCGTTTAGGAATGCCTCTTAAGCGGAAATGTTTAACACCTTTTTCCGAATATAACCAACTACTATTTCCGTAGATATTTATCTATAATATTATAATTTTTTCTAAACTTCTAAACCTGCCGTGTCTGTTCATAGAATTAATTTAAAAAAGAACTACTAGAATAGACTGTATAAACAATAGAGAACGCGATGATTTTTTTTTAATTCTTGTCTGTTTCGGGATTCACGTAAAAACTACTGGGCCGATTTTGATGCGGTTTACGCTGATTGACAGTTAATTCTTAGATCTAAAATTTGCGCTACATTTTATCCTAGGTATCCCGTGGGAATTATTCTAGAAATTATTTTAAATGGTCAGATTTAAAAATAAACTCGAATTCCGATACGATTTTTTTCACTGATCGATAGCAAATTTTATTTAATTTTTTATCCTAGGAATCCCGCGGGAATTTTCCCAGGAGTGGTTTGAAGTGGGTCAGATGCATAAAAATTAGCTTCTTCCGATACAGTTTCTACTAGAACGATAGCTTACATGCGATAGTTTATGTCCCCGGAATCCCGCGGGATTTTCAAGTCAATCATGGACAAAGTCACGGGAACATCCTAATAATATAATCAAACTGTGCATGCAAACGTCGAGATTTAAAAAATAGGAAGCTAATTCGGACCAGTGTCCGAAAATACAACTTCTGGCTGTAAAAGCATCACGTGAAAACTACTAAATGGATTTAAATGAAACTCTACACAGAGCTAACTTATATTCCGGATCTTGATCTTAGATACTTTTTATTCTAATAAATGATATAATTTCCTTGAGATTGTCAAATATAGATTAAAACGTGGAGCTGTAGTTGCGTTTTTTTGGTAACGAAGTTGTAGTTTACTAAAAAATGCCGACATGGCAACGCTAACGAATTTTCGCCGACATAGCTAGTCTTAATATTGTGTAAGTTCAATAAAACCATTTATTCTATATCTAGTAGTGAATAAACATCCTGTTTCTTTTTTTAAATATTAGATTCTTCTTTCCAGAGATGTTAAATTTACTGTTGCAAGCAGTTGGGTTCCTAAATAGCAGGTGTATATTGTTCCTTGCTTTAATCGCCAACTCTTATACATTGGCCCATGTTATGAGACGTGAGGAGCCAATAAATGCGGGCACTCTGTTAAATGGCCCGCCTCAGGCTGCCCTCTCGGATAAAAACGGCTAATCAAACTTTTTTCACGTTAAACTTTAAAAAGACGTGGATACTTAACTCCACTAACCTGGATTTTTTATACTACGAGCTTTTTTTTAATTGAAGAGTAATTTTCTGTGTTCTGAGATATATATTAGACTTGTATATTTTACAGATACGTTTTGGCTATTGATATTATCAATACGAAGATGAAGCTTTTATAAGATGAATAGAGGTAAACGATCAGGCAATAGAGGGTAGTTGACAATATTGAGAGTCAAATACAAAACGCTGCAGGTCCTAGATTTCGTACAAGCCTAGCAAGTCGTATCTTTCACGAGCCCTAAATATTTATTATGGTTTAAACAGTAGGTAATTATAATTATTTTTGAAGTAAACACGTATTCAATGGCATTGAATTATTCCAGTTTATGTATAAATGGATCACTTTGGTTGATTCATCTAAATTGAAAGACAGAAATGAACCGTCTAATATCGGCTTAATAGAATATGTTAACTACACAATTAACCTCATGGTAAGTGAAAATCGCCACCCATTCACACGTGTAAGGCTACGGTCACACGGAGACGTCAATCTCTAAGCTGTATCTGATTTATGCAGGATACGCTATAGTTATAATACTTATAATTTATGTGTATGACTTAACACATGCATTCGGTTTCGGATTCGGATCTCAATCCGGCAAATAACAGAAACGGGCAAATCTCAACTTTCGATTTTGTGTCTGCAATCGATTCGGTTACAAGGCGAAATACGAAACACGGTTCAATGGTAATAGCATTTTAACATCGCTACATGCGTTCACACGAGCGCAGATTCGGTTCTCTATCAAAGCTGTAAAAACCAGTTACGGCAAGTCGGATGTCATAATAGTATATAATAACAAAAATATTGACGTTCATCGCTTTCAAATGGTAGGGAGAGATAGATAAAACTTGACTAAGCGCTTTCCTGTAAAAAACAGAATTGCATATTCTACAACATTTCATTTTTTTCCGAAAAAGAAAAACTGAATGCCGTGTGAACAGAGCATTCGGTTCTGTCGAATATGGTAACAATCCGATCCGACAAAACTTGAATTCCTGTGAACGTCACCTAACGCTAGAAGACAGTGGCAAAGTGTACAATTTAAAGAAGAAAGAAAGCCTTTGATATGTTATATGTTATGTTTACAAATAATAATTGTAAAATGTGAATTTAACTTTGTGAATAATAAATAATCTGTTTAAATCCATACACAAATCTGAGAAAGAAAAAAGGAGAATGTAGTGGAATTTCAAAAACATGTGGAGTGAATGGGCTCTATGTGGCTGCAACAAAGTTTTCGAGAACATCATTAGCCGTTACCCGCACCAAGTCTATTAAAACCGATGCACAAAGGTGCTTCCCTAATCAGTAGAGGGATCTCTATCCTCTAATTGATGAAAGCGAACTGTTACTGCCACTGACCATCACTGTATTGGTTAGGTTGTGATTTAAAGAACACCGGGGTGTTTTACTTAGCGAAATGTGATGGCGGGATCTTCAAAAAAAAGAAGACGTTTATTTGTCAGAGACGACATACATGAAAAATATAAATTTAATAAAGCAAAATAATTAAGCCACGTACTCACTTGCGAGCCGTAACCGTAATTGTTGTTCACTGCTAGACATAGGCCTCCTCAAGTTTGCACCACCTATCCCGGTCCTCCACAGTTCTCATTCAGCCCCCACCGACCTTGCGCAGATCGTCGGTCCATCGGGCTGGAGGTTGTCCTAAACTATGTTTGCTGAGTTGAGCGAGCCGAGCGATTAGGTATATAACGTTTTGTTTCATACTTAGAAACATACCTACGTTTCCTTTGTATCATTATTTATAGACTACACCACAGTCACTTTTAAAAACCTATTAATCCCTGCCAAGGGTTGCCTGGAAGAGATCGCTTTTAAGTGATAAGGCCGCCCTTTGTCTATGTTTTGGTGTACAATAAAGAGTTACTTTACCTTACCCTTACCTTACTTTACCCGTACCATTACCTTACCCTTACCGTACCCTCATCTTACCCTTACCTTACCCTTACATTACCCTTCCCTTACCCTTCCCGTACCCTTACCTTACCCTTCCCTTACCCTTCCATTACCCTTCCCTTACCCTTCCCTTAACTTACCATTACCTTACCTTATCTTTTGCGAGGATTTGTGATTTATCGAATCTGATGTAGTGGTTGGGTTTATCTAGCGAGTCAATAATCTTATACTTTACAATCACGTTATTTACTTCTCTATTTACGTAATTTCTCCCATAACGTCCTATTTGAATGAACTGTTATTTATTTTTCAACACACTTGCTCATAAAGTGGCTCTATGGTCACCGCAATTAGGCACAGAATGACACCCATTATCAAACTGTGAGTAAAAAACATTATAACTCACTAGTGAGTTATAGATTTTTTTTTTAAATTTTATTGGTTGAGTTGCTTTGTTCTTAAAAAAGTTTTTATTAAAAAAAAAAGATCGTGTTCTATAGAACAAATAAATTAATGTTCCTATTGCTTGCTCATTTCATGCAACTTCTTATTTAAATAGATAATTTTAACTCGTACGTGTTTAATAAATAAAACTTTCACTCATATATAACTTTTTTTATCTACTAAATAAAATGAGTTTTTGTTGTTATTTTATTCACAAGTGTGTTGAAAAACGTCGTATGATACACGTGTGTATTGATGATTACCGTCCTCGGCTCTCTTAAGACCCTCGCCTACGGCTCGAGTCTCAATGGCGCCTCGGCGGTAATCACCAATGTTACACACTAGTACCATAATGTACTATTACTCGCCGATTTAAATACAATACCAAAATGAACTAACGCTTAGCACATAATCTTTAAAATTCATCTTCAAAAATGAAAATATTCAAGATACAATAGGTCTATGTGAGATCCTAAATGTTTGTGCATAAAAATTTAATCCCGTTTTATATTGTATTTTGAAAGAGATAAGCTTTTTTGTATCTTATATTCTTAGAGATATTCTAATAAAAATATCTTTGATATAAGCACTTTCAATATAAACCACGGCTGAGACTGAAGGGTATTTATTAAAAAAGAATAGCAAATTATTCTAGAGTAGCGGCTCGGCGCGGTTTCACCTGCACTCGGATTACCCCTACAACGTCACAAACTCACAAACTTTACCTCTTTATATTATTAATAACGGGTGTTTTTTATAGAGGTATAGAACTTTAAGTTGCAATAAAACAACGATGGATTATTCGATTGACATGAATTTTATTTATCCGAAAGATAATCTTGTGGCATTACATTTTAAATATGATTTCTGGCATATGACTGCCACGGCTGGCGCGGATGTAGTTCAATCTGAACGTCCAATTTTCGATGACTTTTTCCAACATTTGTGGCCGTATATCGGCAATAACACGGCGAATGTTGTCTTCCAAATGGTCAAGCGTTTGTGGCTTATCCGCATAGACCAATGACTTTACATAGCCCCACAGAAAGTAGTCTAGCGGTGTTAAATCACAAGATCTTGGAGGCCAATTCACAGGTCCAAAACGTGAAATTAGGCGGTCACCAAACGTGTCTTTCAATAAATCGATTGTGGCACGAGCTGTGTGACATGTTGCGCCGTCTTGTTGAAACCACATCTCCTGGACATCATGGTTATTTAATTCAGGAATGAAAAAGGTAATAATCATGGCTCTATACCGATCACCATTGACTGTAACGTTCTGGCCATCATCGTTTTTGAAGAAGTACGGACCAATGATTCCACCAGCCCATAAAGCGCACCAAACAGTCAGTTTTTCTGGATGTAACGGTGTTTCGACATACACTTGAGGATTAGCTTCACTCCAAATGCGGCAGTTTTGTTTGTTGACGTGGCCATGCAACCAGAAGTGCGCTTCATCGCTAAACAAAATTCGCTTATGAAAATCGGGAACAGCGACAATCTCGTTTTGGGCCCATTCCACGAATTTACGCCTTACTTGATGATCGTTTGGCTTCAATTCTTGCACGAGTTGGATTTTGTAAGCACGCAAACCAAGATCCTTCCGCAAAATCTTCCATAAAGTGGATGGACACAGATCCAATTCCTGTGCTCGATGGCGGATGGACTCATTCGGGTCTTCCTCAATGCTACGCTCTACAGCAGCAATAGCTTCTTCTGTACGCACCGTACGGCGTCTCTGGGGATGCGAGTTATCAATAAGAGTAAACGTGGTGCGAAAACGTTCTATGGTTAATCGAATTAACTGCTCTGATGGACGATTTTGTCGACGATAAAATGGACGTAGTGCGCGATACGTATTCCGCACAGAACCATTATTTTCGAAATAAAATTGCACTATTTGCAAGCGTTGTTCAGGCGTGAGTCTATTCATGATGAATTGCCAAACCAAACTGAGAATAAATCACTTGACAGCTGTTAAATCGGTCGCCATCTTGAACAGTAATGCCAACTTAAAGTTCTATACCTCTATAAAAAACACCCCTTATAAGTATAGGTAGGTATATATACTTTTATACAAGTTGAATTTTTCAAGTGGGCTTTCAGGGTCTAATCCTTAACTATACGAATTAGCGAAAAACACTCAAAGGAATCTCGAGGCCAATTGGCACGAAAACTATAGTGGTATAACTAAATTATTGATAAATCAATTACCCTCGTCAGAAATCGAATCGGTTGATTTTGAAAACATAAACATAATCTGTATTATATTTTCTTAAGTTTTCGCGACTTGTATACATAATAAAACTACGTTTTAACGGTTTTAAGCGCGGTAATTTATTTGATTTTGGTCTTTCCGACGTTTCGGCCACTTTTCGGTGGCCGTGATCACGGAAGACAAAGATGTCAAGTGTCAACGAGTATTGTTAAAGTTTCATTTAGCCTACCGGCAACTTGTTACTTTTAATTATTTAGTTTTAATTTTGTTTATGGTTATTATTTACTCTATGGGAGCCTAATCTAATTTACTACCGCTTACTACTTTTCATAAGGTATATCCTCTCTATGCTTCAAGATGTTATCTTGAAAATTGAAACCTTAATTAAGTCTTTTTAAGCTTCAAAAAATAATTGATTGAAACGAACAACGTGGCGTCTTTTAAAATACATGGTATATTGACAGAAACATTTTTATTAGTTTCGAAACAATAAATTTTTGTAGGTAAAAAACTTGAAAATGTAAATTTTTAAGATAACACATTATTAAAGCAAATAGTCGATATGTTCGGCAGCAAGCATCAATTCATTCATTAACGCGACTTAATAATAGTGTTACGAGTTGCGAGACTCGAATTAAAATGCCGTTTGAATTATTATAGAGTTTATTAGAACTATACAAACACGTATAGCACAGGTACAAATATAACCGAACACAACAAATCCAAACGTAATGCAGAAAGTCGTAATTCAATAAAATGCTCAAAGTCTGTCACTACTAGATTCCCGATTGTACACATGTCACGCCTTGATCGTGGTTCTCGCTTGACTGCCCTCTCTCCCCATCAGGCCATCGTTTTATACCTCACAAATATAAATGTGCCCGTATTGTAGTCGACGTAATCCGAAACACCGGGCTAAAGATTCGGCCGCAAGCGGCCATAAACGAGTACAATAAAACAATGGACTGTTCTCTAGAAACTTATGCCAATAAATAAGTAAACAAAAGAAGACGATCATAAAAAAAATTACAATTATTTAAAATGTCGACAGGTAATAAAATGTGTTTTTTACAGATATGCAGGTGGATTTTGCTTTTGTCGGAACCTAAGTTGTAACAATGAGAAAGCGAACCCGAAATCAATTAAACACTTCGAAGTACCAAAACAAGTCATTATTACAGGAAATTTATTACACAATACGCATATCGTTAACAAAAGTTTTCTACGCAACAAATTTCTCGTCCTGAAGAAAGCATAAATTAGAATTGATTACAACAACATAGCAAGTATCTATACGAGTTCCTCTGAGTTTTTATTTGGCAAAGTTCCTAACTTGACTCGTTCGCAACTTATTTCGAGTGTAATACATACTTCGTTGAGTTAACTTTCCTATTTAGGGTTCCGTAACCAATATCAATAATAATGGAAAAGTGTGGCAATCCACCAACTATACAAGTTCATTCAATAGATATTTTATATTTATTACGAAGGTATATTCATATATATCGAGGGCTTCATAACAAATGGGCGTACAGACAAAAGTGCAGTTTTTACAGAAGGGACAAAATTGTGAATAAAACAGAACTAGTTGATTGTATAAGGCTGAAATTTGGAATACCCTTCGTTTTAGGTATACTTGCATACTGGTAAGACTTTCTAAATTTTAACATGCATAGTTTTTAGTAAATAACAAAAAAAAAACATTTTTACGTATACGCATATATGTTATGAAGCCCTAGATATATACTAATGAAGGAGAAACTAGAACCTGGCCACTGATGCCGAAACACAACTTAAAGTTGTTATGGTGGCATACTATAGACCAGGGGTGGTTGCCATCCAGTCGGGAAAATGCCCTAGCACCCGATTAAAGGCCAGCAGCTTCTCCTTCAAGGCCAGCAACACATTGACAGAACCTCCGGTATTGCTAATGTCCATAGGCGTACGGTAAAGTATGGCGTCATAACAACCTTGAGTTGTGTTCCGGCATTAGTTACCAGGTTCCAGTCTCCCTAAAGAAAGCAGCAACTCATTTGTCGCAACTTGGTGTTGCAAATGTTCATAGGCGATGGTAACCGCTTTCCATCAACTGGGCCGTCTGCCTGTCTGCTGATCTCCTGCAATAAAAAAAACCCTTTCCGTCACAGTTGGGTCATCATCCTGTCTGCTGTACTTCAGCAATAAAAAAAAACGAATATTATAAAGAGGTATAGTTTGTGAGTTTGGATGTTCGGAGTAATCTCCGGTACTACTGAATCGATTTTGAAAATTTTTTACCAATGGAAAGCTACATTATTTCCGAGTGACATAGACTATATTTCATTGTGATTAATAATATTTTTCAGATATGTCAGATATGTAACAGGAATAACGTTCCACGCAAGATTTGCGCACACTCTCCTCGTACGAGGCACTGCGAGTGCTTTCTGCGTTTATATATTTTATATTATTAATTAAAGGTTACAAAGGGTAATTAAACCTTGATATGTGTGCGTGTGTGCGTAGGTGCATTTTTTAATGACTCCCGGCGAAGTGGGCTCAGATCAGCTAGTAATTAGATAAAGATTAATTTAAGTATACTGTTTAAGAGCAGCTATACTAAACCTTTGTTTATGGGCCTCTATTAACAGAGGTTTAGTATAGCTGCGATATAGACTAGATGAAGTTCCGAAGGTCGCAACATTACTTATAACATTAGGTTTTTTTTTTACTAAAATACCAATATTGACGCGGAAGAGCCATGTTGCAATCATTATCTTGATTACAACATCCCATTACTTATGACGCCTGCACACATTTCATCTTATTATGATAATTCTTTTACAGTGCAGGCTGCCAAACTTTGGAATATGCTGGCTCTTACTGTCAGAGAGGCCAAATCCTTACGAACATTTAGAAATTTGCTCAAAAAAAACTATTTGTCCACAAATAGCTGTTTGATTAACACAATATAATCATGCTAATACAATTATTATAATAACTTATGTATTATTGTATATATATATATATATATATATATATATATATATATATATATATATATATATATATATATGACTATGTATATATGTATGTATCTATGTATGTATATATTTATTTCTTAAATTAGTTTAAGTAGTTATGTATCTATTGCCTTTTTCCTGCACCACTTATATCGCGTGATTTAAATTTCTTTCATATAGGTTGCCTGCAAGAGATCGCTTTGAGCGATATGGCCGCTTATTGTATTGCCTAGAAAATATTGTAAAAATAGTCTTCTGTTTTTGTAATTCTATATTTTGGTGTGCAATAAAGTATTATCTCTCTCTATAACATTTAAGCCCGGCTCGATCGGTGTAAAATGGTTAACCTTGAGCTAGCCGTGTTTCGTACTGTTATAACCGTCCGTTTAAATTAAATAACATTTTATTTATTTATTGCATGAGTTCACCAGACAGGCAGACGGCCCACCGGTGAAAAGCGGTTACTATCGCTTATGGACATTCGCAACACGAAAGGTTCTACAAATGCGCTGCTACCCTTTACAGGGAGACTGGAACTTGGCCACTAATGCCGAAACACAATCCAAGGTTGTCATGGCGGCATACTTTAGATCCAGACGAGCAAATGCCCTACCACCTGGCAACAGCCAAGCAACCAAGAAACGTGATCCAAAGCTCATGTTCTTATCCTGTTTCGCTCTGCAGATCTCACTCTCGATTGGACCTCTGTTTCTCGGACTGACTGACTCTAAATTCTGTTCATTTTCAATTCCGTATTTAATTCTGATTCTCAGTTTTATTTAGATAAATAGTGTTCATTCTAAAAAGTTATTTTTAAAAAGCTCTACGGAGCAACCAATACGATGAGTAGGAATTTCGAGTAGTACGATGAGTGCGAATTCTGATCGCCCATTCCCCTCTACTCTTATTCCAGCTTACCTACAATATCCCCTTGTTCCATTTCCTCTATCCATTCCTTCTCTATCCCATCACTCCTATCCCTTCCACTGATTCCCTCCTAAAGACTGGCAACGCGTTAGCTTCGCCGCTGGTGTTACAAACATTTATAAACGAGGGTAACCACTTTTCATTACGGGGTCCGTCTGCGTGTTTGCCAGCTTCGCAAGGAAAAAAAACACAGCAGACAGGTTGACGACCCACCTGATGGAAAGTGGTTACATCGTCAATGGAAAGTTGTAATATCAAAGATGTTACCAATGTAAATCCATTACATTTTGCAAGTATGTAGTATGCGAGCTGCAGGTTTGAGTAGTATAGCAGTTCTAAAGCTATTCACGCTATTACGCTTACGTATTCTTCAGCTTTATATTCCACGGAATCTATCCAATTTTGCAAATATAATGAGTATATTTATCCGTGCAGGAACGGAGAAAGAATACAATTTCCTGCGGCCTGACGGTCCGTCGTAAGAGGCGACAAAACAACCCACAGCCAGGTGGTAGGCCATTTGCCCGACTGGATGGCTACAACCCCTGGTCTAGAGTATGGCGCCATAACTGCCTTTCACTAAATTTAAAATTAAATTAAAAAGCATCTTGCTAAAAAAGGGATACTACACTATTGAAGATTATTTAAATGACAAAAATTCATTTACATAGCACCTAGCTCCAACTTCTTATACAAAATTTTGTATAACGTTTTTATTTTTTTCTAATCTTGCCATGCTTGTAAGGAATTTGTGGAGACATATTGCAGCATAACATTTTAGCACGTCATGTCATTATTATAACTATAATATTATTTTTCTTTCCTTTTATTGTCTTGGTCTTATTGAGTATGCATTGTTTGCTACAACTCCATTAATTCTTCAAAAAGTGATTCTGTAACATACTTCTGTACAAAACTTATTAAAAAAAAGAATTTGATATATAAATAGAATATGAAATATAAAGAAAAACAATATTTAGCTAGACGTGTTGCTGGGGAGTTTCTTGCCGCTTCTTCTCCTTTACAGCATCAACACGTTGCGAAGCGGTGTACATAGAATAGGAAGTAAAAAAATAAATTTTAACTTACATGTATGACCTTCAAAAAGTGTTCTCCAGTGGAACTTATTTTGAATAAAATCTTTTGAATTTGAACAACCTTGAGTTGTGTTCCGGCCTTAGTGACCAGGTTCCAGTCTCCCTTAAGAGAGCAGCAGCGCATTTGTAGCACCTTTGGTGTAGCAAATGTCCATAGGCGATGGTAACCGCTTTCAATGAAGTGGGCCGTCTGCCTGTCTGCTGAACTCAAGCAATAAAAAAAAAATAGTAAAAGAATCCTATGTTGATTTACACTGTTTAAAGTACTAAACCAAATTTCGCTTTAATACCAAAACCGTAAAGAAAGAACGAGCGAACATCTTGTATTCACATGAAGTTACTTTAATTAATATATATGACTTTTTTATATAATATTACAAAAACCTTGGAGGGGAAATACATATTACACAATATTTTAATTTACTTATTTGCTTGTCACATATTTGCTCTTTCCGTTCAGCTTCCCCTATTCATTTGAGGTCGACGTCGTATGTTTTACCTTTTATTAAACGGATATTATTTTATTAATAAATGTTTCAAAATTTCTTGGAGAGGAAACATCGGATTATATGCACTATCAAAATGGCAAAATATGCACTAAAAAGGGGCGAAATATGCACAATCAATAAACCATTTATTATTAGATTAATTAGAATTTAAGTTTATTTTCACATTATATTTATATATTAAATATATCTTAATATTAATCTAAACAATAACATATTTATCCAGGTTTTCTGCAGCAAACTTGTGACGTTTGTCACTTAATATTAATTTATAGGCTGAAAATGGCCTTTCAACGTCAACTGACGTCACCGGACAGAACTTGAAATTTGGCGCCATTTCTGCAGAGACTTCTTCAGGTAGAGTTTGTCCGGTGCCGTTGATAAATGCGTCAATTTTCTTTATTCTTTCAAGACCGGGGTTTTTATACAAAACTGCATTTAATTTTCCACAAATCTTTTGCGATAGTGAACTCGGAAGAGCGTTACTCGGTTCAATCATTTTTTTGTCGTGTCGTCGGCATAATACAAGACGCCTAACACGTATAACTACCGAAATAAGCACTGTCAATGCAAAAGTACCAAAATATGCAATAACGTTATAAAAATAGATTTATATGCATTGGCATATGCAAACATGCAAATGCATATAATCCGATGTCTAGTTATCACATATTTCTTATTTTCTTTCACCTTTTACGATTTATTATTTCAAAATTTATCCAATACAAATCATTAGACATATTTATACTAACGGCGAAACATTCCAAAACCGATTATTTATAATTAGTCATTTTATAGTTTTTATTTAAATTTAGTCAATTTATTTTGAAATCAGAGACAGGAAGAATTTAATTTTTTGTTTACATAGATGTCCTATGTATAGTGTCACATGCATCATGATAGGACATCTATATAGACAAGCGAAACATAGAGCCGTGCGAGTCCTAAGATGTACATTTCACTAAAACGCTTCACTTTATCCGTGCAGGAACGGAGAAAGAATACTAATTCCTGTGGCCGAGCGGCCTGTTGTAAGAGGTGACAAAATAAACCACAGCCAGGTGGTAGGGTATTTGCCCATCTGGATGGCTACTACACCGGTCTAGAGTATGCCGCCGTAACAACCATGAGTTGTATTCCGGTATTAGTAGCCGAGTTTCAAATTCCCTATAGAGAGCGGCAGAACATTGATATTATCTTTAGTGTTGCTAATGTTCATAGGTGACGGTAACCACTTTCCATCACAGTTGGGCCATCAGCCTGTCTGCTGTACTTCTGCAATAAATAAAAAATCTTCAGAGATTTGATCGAATCACTTATTTTCTTCTGGGAAATCACCCACAGGGTACCTCAGGTATATGTAATCTCGCGTGAATTGATCATCTCCCTTGGTTTATAAAAATCACAGTTTTCGTAATTTCCCTGCGACATTCATAAATGTATAACCAGTGTGTATTTCTATAATGTAAACTTAAGCTATTGTATATTCCTAGATTAACATAAGTTAGTATAATTGAATATCGCAATAAAGGAAAGACGAGGATCTAAGGCATGAATAAAAGTATCAAACAGGAATATTCTGTTGTGTTCGCCTCGCAAAGGGAGAATCGTGAAATTAAATGTGTAGCGACGACTGTTGTTTATGTCGCACGGATACGACGCTTTGGGATTAAGTAATACATTTTTAACAGAATGCACACAATACAATTTCATGCCTAAGCTACGTAAAACTGTGACAGATGCGACAGATATTAGAGCCGAATGGTAAGTACATTCCACAGTAACGATTTTCCAAACTTCAATCATTTTTAAGCATTACAAAAAAAAGGAGGTTTTCAATTCGTCGTGTAAATATCTTTGGAAGTGTAACTACTTTAGAATCGTTGTGATTTCAGTTTCAAGACTCGATGAAATGAAAAAGCAACATTAAAAAAAGATAAATCTATAGCAACATTGTGCAGAAAAGATTGGAGAGTCAATAAGACCGATGATTAAACATAGGTCCAATTTGGACCGAAATAAAACAGATAATAATATTTTTTAGAATATAACAGTTAAAAATTGAAAGTGATACTCGAGAAGTTTATTTTGAATTTTAATATGTTGACGGATGTAAGATAAAGGAATTATATTTATATTAATAAAGATTAGTGATAATTATCTGTGAGTATATTTTCTGAAGTTTCACTTCTACTGTATGTGAATACACATAATTTTTTTAATCTATTTTCAGCCATAACAATTTTGTTTCTGTTTCGATTTAGATTTTTACGTTGGATTCAGTACAGCTTCAAGATAGTCTCATATAAACTTAATTGAAATTAGATACTGAATGAAAAAGAAACCGAGTCAAGAGTAGCTAAAAAAATAATTCTTTGTTACATCTTTAAGTCAGTAAAACATAAAAATAAACAATATCAAACTTGCAAAAAAAAATTCTATTTTACTTCGCACCGATTTAAGTTGTAGGAAAAAATTATTTTTACGTTACTATTGTAAGTCGGTTTATTTTTTTTGCTAACTTTTATTATTGAAAAAAAAATATTTATATCAAAAATAATATTTCGACGAATACGTAAACTGATATTGTGTTTGAAGTTTGACCGAGTTAAGTGGGTGGCGACGCGTAGGAGCTTTTAGCAAAGATCACTGTATTCTTCGAAGGCATATAATGAACTAATAATTTAGATCATTTTTTTACAGACATGAAACCTTGAAATCTTATACTACGAATTAACCTAAGGGCTTAGCCTACGTAACTCCCGCTAAAATAAATAAAATTTATAGATGTCTGGCTCTGACTTAAACTGTGAAAATTTTAGTGAAATCCGCTATTTATACTTTTGTTTTTCTCCTGTCGCATAGGTATCTTGAAAAAAGCATACCTTTTTTAGGGTTAACCCTTAAAAGGGCCAAATTGAATATTATTTTTATCGATAATCTGCCAGCTGTCATCCAAAACCAAGAGAATGATATCGTCCCTTTTACTCTAATACAAAATTCTATGTAGTTAGAGGGAGAAAGCATCCGTTAAACTTTCGTTTCAATTATCTGTGTTTGTGCGCAAATTTGTGGTGCTTTCCAATTCCCAATTAGCTGTGTGTGACCATTCGGCAACTTTGTGGTGGTACCGTCTTAAAAGGTTAAGCTCATCTTTGCATATCACGTTTATATGTATTTTTTTACATTTTACTTACAATAAGGAATTAATTATTACACTGTTTAATTTTAAAATATACATTTAAGAAATTAAAACAAGATTTGTCTTAAATCTATATATATATGGTTTATTTCAATATTTTGCAGGGTGCAGAGGATACGAATATAAAGACCCAGATTGTTTACGGATGTTTGCTCCAGCCCTAAACCAATTGCATATCGAGGGCATGTTAGACGTATGTATGTAACCATGTACAATATACATATTATATAATTGTGAGGTTACCGCCGCTATTTCTACGTAATTGGAAAACCGCAACTGGTGTCTATTATGTATCAATTTGTCAATAATTACGGTTTGCTGATTGTCGATTTGCATTGCATATTTTGAATTATTATCGGGCACAGAGTGTAATCATGTTTTGCGGTTACAATATGATTGTTCACTATTTGTACTCAGTGGAATTTTGTAATCTTCCTTAAAAATTTAAATGAATCGTAGAAACGTATGTACGCGTATAACTTCAGAACGACTTTACCAATTATGATAAAAAATTGTGTGTGTTTGAGTGGGTCCCCCCTGGATGGTTTAGATTCACAATTGGAACCGATAGGTGGCGCTGGGATCAGGTTCTGTGATCCTCCTAATCTCCTGGATCGATTATGATGATGTTTTTTGTTTGTTTGAGTAGGTGTCCGGATGTTTTAGATTCACAATTGGAACCGGTAGGGCAGGACAACGTTTGCTAGGATCTCTTTTGAAATCAAGAGAATTTGGGCAGAGATAAGTGTAGCTCAACCAAAAATTGATATGAACAATATCTGTTTGAGTAGTTTTAAGATAGGGGTATTTTCTTTTCAATGTTTTTGTTATATGTTCGTAGCCGAATAACCAAAATAAACGTTTGCCACCTCTACGAGACCCTTCATTGGGACTACGTGCACTTGTACTTGTACGCCGATTCCCCCCTCCCTGTATTCAACCTTTCCTATCCCTTCTTCGTTATTTCAATTCCATAGCTCATGCCTTCTATACTATTCGTCCTGTGCATAACTCCCTATCCCATCTTAAAAGCCGACAATGCGTTGGCTTCGCTCCTGGTGTTGAAAATGCCTATAGGCGACGGTAGCCACTTCCCATGAGGTGAGCTGTCTGTCTATTTGCCAGCTTCGCAATAAACAATGAGCGGCTTTTTGTAACTACAAGGGAGACTGTCGTACATGATACATAATTGAACTTAAAAAAATATTTTCATTTTCATTATCTCTATAAATATTATAAACGCGAATGTTTAAGATTGGAAGTATGGATGTATGTTTGTTACTCTTTCACGCAAAAGCTACTGAATGGATTTTGGTGAAACTTTACAATAATATAGCTTATACATCAGAATAATACATAACTTATTAAGATATAGTGTGAATTATCCAAAATTTAACGACTTTCCATAACCACGCGGGTGAAACCGCGGGGGCAGCTAGTAGTTTCAATAATTCTATGAAAATACCTGTGACTGAAGTTGTATTATCTGAAGGATTACTTTGTTATTAATGAAGCGGCAACTGTTACTAATACATTCTAATTAATTCTTGTTAAGAAAAATTATAATTATTTTTAATTGATAAAAGCTGGCGAGTGGGGAGTCTGCCCACCTGATGAAAAGTTTGCAATACCAGGGGCGCTACCAACGCGTTGCTGGCTTCGAAGAAATATTTTATCGTCTTTCTTAAATTAACCCATATCGCAGCACAGAGGAAAAACCGTGGCGGAAAGTTCAGTTAAACAATATTTACTGTAGTTCTCTTGTAAATAAGGAAACCCAGCAATTTATCAGGGTTTTATATTATTTTATGGAATATTGTAAAAACAAAACCCAAATCGTATCAGTAATTAGTTTATTAACACGTATAAATAGAATGAAAAAAATAGTGAAGGTTTTCCTGTTTCATTTTGATTTCTTTAGGTTTTAAGAATTGTTAGATATAATAATAGGAGAAAAATATTAAGAATGACAATGGCCCAGTAAAAGATGTAAAGATAAAAAGCTTCAAATCTATAACTAGATGGCGCCACAGGTCTTATCTAGCTTCTGGACGTTTTATTATTAAAAATAAATTAAATTACCCAATTCTTGTCAAATGTAGATTCATGTCAGCATATGGTATACTATAAATATAAAGGAGAGGGATCAAAGCTGGGCAGTTTTTTTTTTCCGAAGCATATATTTTTTTAATTTTGCTTCGTATTTTAAACATTCGTTGTTTATATACTAATTTAGTACATATAGCTATAAGTGATCTAGATCTGATGGAATTATAGACACGAAACCTTTGCTTCCGTTTTTTTTCACCACAGCACCGCCCCTTCCGTTCGTTCATCCGCGGCCTACAACATGTACTCCAAACAGTTTTTTTATTTTATTTTTTTATTGCAGGAGATCAGCAGACAGGCAGACGGCCCACTTAATGGAAAGCGGTTACCATCGCCTATGGACATTTTCAACACCAAAGTTGCTACAAATGCGCTGCTGCTCTCTTAAGGGAAACTGGAACCTGGTCACTAATGCCAAAACACAACTTAAGGTTGTTATGGCGACATACTTTAGACCTGGGGTGGTAGCCATCCAGTCGAGCAAATGACCTACCACCTGGCTGAAAGTAATATTGTAATTAATTGTTTAAAGTAATTAAAAGGTATATTTGAATAAATCTTTTTATTCCCAGAAGATTTAAAATTAACTTTTTAAAAACATGTTTTCTCTGATGTGAACGAATTTACAATATTTGTATTTAAATTAGGTATCTATATATACGGCAGTGCAGGCTATGTATGATTAGTGATAGATGGTTATCTTTGTAGTAAAACAACATGTTTAGAAATTTAATAAAGTTATGTTTTATTATTCATTTCCATGGTTTCCTAAAATGTATGTCTTGATGAGCACCCCTTTGTCCTACCACTTTGTACATTAGGCCTAGAGAAGTAAATAACTCTCTATATCTATGTCTAGCCAGCCATGCCGCCTCCGCCAGGTCCCGGTCGAAAATCAAGGCCCAAGAAATCCTGGCTTGAAATTGTGAAGGATGACATGCGTACCGATGAGCATAAAATAGGAGATGCCGAAAAACGCGCGAAGAGGAGAAGAAAAGTAGAAGAGCGGATCCTGAGCGTCGAAGCAAATGCTCCGAGCGCAACCAGCATTTAACGTTCGAATGCCGATGAACTAACTCATCATTTGAGTAAAATCCGAGTGCTATATTGACTAAGCTACAAGTACTTATTTATAGTTTCACTCTAATGATAATCAAACAATGATAATCGAGGGCTTCATAACAAATGCACGTACAGACAAAAGTAAAGTTTTACACAAGGGACAAAATTGTGAATAAAACAAAACTAGTTGATTGTATAAAGCTGAAATTCGGAATACAGTTCTATTTAGGTACACTTACATACTGGTAAGACTTTCCAAATTGTAACATTTCATAGATTTTAATAAACAACAAACGAATGGCATTTTTGCGTATACGCTCATTTGTTGTGAAGCCCTCTATATAATATATAATTATACTACTGCTTAATCTAGGATAATGTTATAGTTACTGACCTTTTCATGTAGATGTAGCGATGGGTTTGGATGCGTTATTTGTGATGCGCTGTTGTTATTAATTGTGAATGATGTCAAATATTCATAAATACTGTACGAGTATACACTAATGTAGCTGTTCGTTAATGGCGTTATTTATAACGCTATAAATAAGATTCATTTGGCCACATTCAATAACTATAACAATATCACAGATGAATCCCGGCATTAGAAAAATAGTTGATTTTGAATGAATGAAAACACTTAACTGTTTATCAAAAATTAAAACAACGTTCCTAAAAACTAGGTACAATAAATGTTGAACAAAGGGCGGCCTTATTGCTTAAAGCGGTCTCTTCCAGGCTACTCCCTAAACTAACGAAAATAAAGCATGACTTCTTATCTCATTAGAAGCAAACGATTGATTGAATATAACAATTTCATCTATCTTACTGTTTAATCTATGAAATTTCTTCTATCTGCCATTTTGTTGTTGGTTCGATGTAGTATCTTGTTTCCTTAATTCGTGAATCCTCACCCCATCCCTATTCTACTTCTTGCACCCCCCTATATACGGTTCCTACTTATCGTAACGGCGCAACTACTAACTTACTGTTTTGTAAAAACGCCATTTATTTTCTTCCTAGTATTATGTAACATGTATTTAGTTGTATAGTTTTTGTCATGTTTCCTTTTAAGGTTAATCATTAATTTTATGTACTCTCTTATTTTTCAATGATACAATCGGCCATTTTCTTAATTGAATAATAATATTATATTTTTATTTATTCTCTAATTAGCGCCTGTTTTGTATAGAGTAGTTGTCCATAATTTACCATAATTTTATGTAACAATATTTAACATTAATATGATGTGGTAATTAGTATGTTATGTAGATTACAATTCAAAATCCTCTCAATTGTATATAGACGGTATTTACTACATTTTATTTTTATGTTGGCAGGTGCGATAGATTTTTTTACTATGTTTGATTTATTTTATTATATGTAAAACTTTAAATAAAGAAATATTATGTAAAATTTCCAAACAATAAATGTAATAAATTCTTGTCTTTGATATCATAATTAATTAAAATTGTTTATCAATCACTTCAATCTGCTATCGGTTGTCCCAATTTGCTAAGTTTCTTATATTGTAAAATTATTGGAAGGATGGCGAGGTGTTCTAAAAAATTTTGTCGAATGTGTAGAGCAGTAGATGAAATGTTCTTAAACCGTAAGGTTATCTGATTATAAGTAATGTGATCAGTTGCTGTTCTTTTATTACCATAAACCCTTCTGAGTTATTGGAAGCATTATAATTCCTTCAGCAAATTCACTAGTGTAAACTAAAATATATTTACTTAATTTGATGCCGAACTATATTTTCCTCTAAAAACCTACAAAGAGACGTAAATTACTGAAGTTCAAGTTTAATGAACATTAATTGGCAATTTTTTTAAGAAATATTCACATGTTTTGTTTTTATAGATTAGTGTTTTTACATCTGGGGGCCTAAATCAGCCGCTTTCACAGATTATGAATATGTCAAATACCAAAATGTAATGGAACTGTGTACTATATCTTACAAACACGGCCTCTTTAGAGGCCCCCTGAATAGCATTTATTAAAATTGACCTACAGCATTTTCACCACCGAGGGCAGCGTAACACTGACATATTTTTCAATTTGATAAAATTTAACAGATACCTTTATTCTCCTTACACTGATTAATAAAACATTACTTACGGGTTATCACTAAATAGCCCCCGAGAAGTCCTAAGGCGTAACGGTTTTATCGCGATCTATCAAGACGTTATCTCACGGGAACAGAGGGTTGGCGTATATTTAGGGTAACATATTAGCATTGCCATCCATATCCCATGTAGCACATCTTTTGGGAATAATATCTTGTTCCTTAGAGAGCGCTATGGGGAAAATTTTCATATTATAATTGTGGGGGTTGTCTTATCTCGTCGAATGGTTTCGATGTTAGTTGTCTCGTTAAATAGATGATGGGAGCGAAACCCCGTGACATGAATGATAATCATCTATTAAAAAAATGTGACCTATAATGGGAGGCCTGAGTCCAGGAGTGAGACGTTTATGGGCTGTTATTATATAGTAAAAAAGTTATATCTTAAGTGACCCAAGGAGGTCCCGAGATTTTCTCCTCTTGCAGATTGAAACCACTGCATAGATTGAAATAAAATTAGTAAAACGATAACTCGTCGGAGGACGGACGACCTACTCGAAGGGGCCCATACACAACCCTGCATTGGAGTCCTGTAGTGAAAGAAGCTTGCAGGACTCAAGAGACATTCTACTCGGTGTTGCAGGATGCAATGTAGGTTGCAACAACATTCACAGACCTGAATTACGCGGCGGACTGCAATACAGCATCGTGAATGGGCCATTTAAGGTCATTGGTAGGGCTGGATGAGGAAGGCGGGATACCGGGGTATGTGGCGTAGACTAGTGGGGGGCCTACGTCCAGCAGTGGACGTTAATTGGCTGAAGAACAAAAAGTAAAACAATATAGTAAATAAGTATCAATACGTTTCCGATTCATAATGTTTTTATTGATCCAGTTGAGATGATGTCAAGTACTTTTCAGAGCTAGCAGTTACGACGTGGAGTAAGTATGTGTAGACACGAGTATAATAAGGTGGTCGACTTGCACCCGCTAGGTCTCTACGCCCGGGTGCTACGCACCCCTTACACCGCAGGGTAAAGACGGCCCTGAAGCGTAATTTGCTTACCTTGGGGATGTACAATGTGCGTGTTTGCCTGCCGATTATATTATTATTATGATGAATGATTTTATTATTTAACATTCAACCATTTCGTCATCTCTCATTTATGTTATGTCCCCCTCCATCACAGCAAGCAGGGAAGTGACGAGGAAAATGGGTAGCATGAATATTCCAACAATGTAGCGTTTACATATTCGTCCTGCCTAATTCCCTCAGGAATTTCCTGATTAAATAATTAAAATGAACAAGTTGGCGGTAGACTAAATAAAACTTTAACAATACTCGCTAACACTTGACATCTTTGACTGCCGTGATCACGGCCACTGAAAAGGGACCGAAACGTCGGAATAACAAAAATCAAATAAATCACCTCGCTTAAAACCGTTGAAACATGGTTTTATTATTTCCTGATTCGTCGTCAGCCATTTGTAGTCCACTGCTGGATGTAGGCCTCTTCAAGACGGCGCCACTCATCCCTGTCCTCTGTTTTCCTCATCCAGCGTCTACCGGCGACCTTGCACAGGTCGTCGGTCCATCGGGCTGGAGGGCGTCCGACACTACGTTTACCGAGACGCGATCTCCACTCCAGGACTCGTTTGCTCCATCGGCCATCGGTCCTGTGACAGACGTGACCGGCCCACTGCCACTTCAACTTGCTGATTTTGCGAGCTATGTCGGTTACCTTGGTTCTCTTACGGATATCCTCATTTCTGATTGTTATGGTGTATATGTACATAAACGGTCTTATTCATATTAAGTTACAGTAAATTTGTAGGCTTCTTTAAGAACCGTAAAGAAGCCTACAAATATACTATAACTCAATACGAATAAGACCAAACATACCTAATTATGGTATAAGATATATTTATGGTGGTACAAAAGTCTTATCTGTTACGTGCTAACATAAATCTATGTATAAGTAATATTGTTTAATTATTAACGTTAATGAGACTGAATATATTTTATGGCCACGACAAAGTTAGTTTATCTTTGTCTCTGACGGCGATATTTTTGTCGTTCTGTATTGATTTTAAATCACGTCCATGAAGTTAGTTTCAGTTACGTGAAATTATGCAGACATAAATTGATATTTCGCAACACTAATAGTCGAATATATAACACTCAACTAAAAAAGGGCCTGAAGTAAATAAATATGTAAAAGGTGTTCTCCAGTGGAACTTATTTTTAATAAAACTTTTCGAATTTGTGTTACAACTATTATTAAAAAATGTCATAAAAAAGCCTTTTACCATATTTTTAAAATGTATATTTTAAATAATCTTAATTACCATTTAAATAATTAACAAGTTGACTGCTTATATCTATAGTGAAATGAAATAACTCCTTGATAATAATGTGTGTTATGTACTTATATTTAATACACACTTACATCAATGTAATTACACATGTTTAGAATATAGCACGATATAGTAAATTCATACTAAACATTATTATTATATATTTATCATATATATTATATATTTTACATATTCTCAATCTTCAATACGTTTTTATAAATACCTACGGAAATAAAATAACTTATAAAAAAATTACACTGTTTTCCTTTACAAAATAAAAATAATAAACAAATACTATTATTTCTTTTAGATATCTATGTTTTAGTACAAATAAAATGAGTGTTTAATGTTTGTGTTTAATTAGAAATTTATCATATATTACTATAAATATGTGATAATTATGCTGATATTAAACGAATCAACTAAATGGATTCATTTTGGTTGACAGGAATAGAACTGAAAGGACATGACGACATTCAATTAAATGACTCAATTTTAAGTGGATCACTTTGTTTGCTTCATCCAAATTGATAGATAGAATTAATCCGCTCCTAAAACTGAAGTATTATTATAATATGTAAACAGTCAATGGCAGAAATACAATAAATAAGTCGTCGTTCCCTAACTACTGGCGATCGTGACTTTGATGGATGTGAATAATTGCTGTTATCCGCCGAGGTCGGTTTTGAGCACGGCGGAAGGCCGAATTTATTGACACGTCCAGCTGGTCAGCAACCTTTTCAATGCACCTCTTTGAAATTCTACCACAAGGTCTCTTGCCTTCAACTTTCCCAGTGACCACAAGTCTCTCCATGTTGTTTGGGTTCTTGCGGGCTATGTGGCTAAAGTATTTTTGTATCCGTTTTCGACATACTGCTGATAATCTCTGGTGATCTCTAATAGAGCTCTTTCACTATGAAGGTATTCATTCGGTGAGCTGTCTCCGGAATTTTTAGCATCTGACTCCAAGACCACATGTCAAAGGCGTTAATTTTGTGTCTCTCAAAAATGCAATAAAACGTTAAAATAATGCATGTTATAACATTCGTATCGGGCACACTAGCTAGATCCTTTTGCAACTTTTGAACGAATTCCTAGAGCTACGAGAAACTTCAAAATCGGGTAGGGTGGCGTCCTGCTAAGTGGGGTAGGAGGGCAGAAGGGGATGAGCTTGGAGCGCAAGTTCCGAATTGTTTACACATTGATCGGACGTGGTCGAAGCCGTTTATGATTTGGTGGTCCAAGATACGAAAAGTTTGAAGTAAATAAATGTCACATAAAAGTCTCCTTCTTCTTATAAAAGGAAAAGCAAGTGAAGAAGATGAACACTTGGCTTACATTGGGCTTCAGGAATGGAGAGTTACAATGTAGCCGGGGTTTTTTATAGGATTCATTTCGGAGAATGTATGATTGACTTGATTGCTTCTCCGACCATTCCATCTTTTTCTAGTGCAATGAGTTCAGCAGACAGGCAGATGGAAAGCGATTATCATCACCCATGGACATTTGTAACTACAAAGGTGTCACTAATGTGCTGTTGCTCTCTAAAAGGAGACTGGAACCTGGCTTCAAATGTCGGAACACAACTTAAGATTCTTATGGTGGCATACTGTAGACCAAGGTTGGTAGCCTTCTTAGTCGACCAAGCGCTCTGGTCTGCGCCATAGTTTTACAGTGACAACGCCACCAGCCCTATCGAAAAATCTTACCTTCACGTTCCTTCTGCGTACGGCAGAGCAACAGAATTTACTACTACCAAAGCCCGTGTTTCCCAAAAAGTACAAGATGGATCTTTTCAACGGTCGTGCGGACAGGTGTTATCTAGATACGCGAGCTTCATCTTCATAATAAGCATGATCGTAGTTAGACGCGAACCTAATTATCATAAAAAAAATTAACGGTAATTGTTACTAATAAAAATATTTACCAATATATAAATAAAAAAAACTGAGAATTAACTATTTACTATTAAACTCAGTTTTTATACTGTTTTTAGGGTTGGGTAGCTATTTTAGCAAAAATGGAACCTTTAAGAAATCTTCATGTCTGTCTGTCCGTCTATCCGCTCACCACCTCTCTTTGTATGTTTTCGCAGAAGGTAATGGGCCTATTTAAAAAGAAAGGCAAAATTATTTAATTCATAATTCAAAAATTTTATGAGGTTTATAGGATATTTACACGAGGTTTACAAAAAAATGTTATTCATAATCACATTAATAACGCAATTGCCGATAACACTTGGTGACTCAATGAAGGATTCAGTAAAAGAGAGAAAATATTGAAAGTTGTGATTGACCGTCATACATGTACCATCAAATTATTTTCCAGTTCTTTTAAAACTTATTTGTATTAAGATTTTGTAGATATATGTCCAAAACAGTGGGAGTTTCACACCTCTATGGAACCCTTCAATATGCGTGCTTTGATACGCATTTGGTCGCTTATATATTGTCATACATATGTCCAGAATTCTTCGATTATCGCTCAGTCTTGTGACATGAGGAAAATTTGACGCGGCCATACGAGTAAGGTGGAAACAGCACTAATGAAGCCAACTATTACAAGTTAACTGCGGAAACGTGTTTATTTTACGTAAGGATATATATTAATTCTGCAACAATTTACTTAAAGACTTATTTAATACGATGAAGAAATTGAATATCTTATGATGGTGAATTTAGAAAATAGTTTTTTTATTAGTGGAGTACAATCTACATGCTGGTAGCCCCTCTGATCGAAAGTGGTTTTTGTCGCCTCTATATGTTACGGGTAATTTGATTAATCGGGCAGTATTAATATGGACCGATCATTATGAATAATAAACACGAGCATTGGACAATTTGATATTTTTTTTTACTTTGGCCGGCCTATATTAATAATGCAGAACGGCGTCACAACAATTAAACAATAAATTATAACACCACACAAAGTCACAAACACATAACTAACAACAAAACTTATACACATACTGAAACCAACGCGCACTACCACCGCATTGCATTACACGCACACTTCACAAACAAACCAAGACACACAAAGAGCCTAAAAATTAATAACCCAGGCACAGAAAAGAAAAAACAACACACATGGCACTAGATAGGACAATATATATAAGTATAGATATAAGGCCCACACTGCACATGCACTTCCTCACAACACCAGCATGTAACAGATACACTCTACATTAGTATAAGTTTAGTATTAAAACTAGAATAAATTAATATAATAAGTTATTCGTAAGATACATACACCTCAGCACAAAAATCAATTAATTAATGTCACACACAAGAACCAAAATAACTAATAAGCGTGTTAAATTCAAAAAATTAAATCTATAAATTAAGTTGTAAAAAAGGGTACGGAACTCGAGTCCGTAGACTTGTTCATAATATATATAAAAAAAATGCAGAACGGCTTATCATGGTTTGAAATAATTAATTTATCTTTTGGACTGGGCAGTATGAATACTTCCTTACTTCTAGCCGGAAAATGTGATAAATTCGGTTACATTTCCATAAGAATTATTTAAGTTAAATTCATTTAATGGTGGGGTATAGTCATATGGCGCTTTTATTTATTATCAACAAATCAGATTTTTTAAAATATACATACATACATACATAGCTTCACGCCAGTTCCCTTGCGGGGTAAGCATGAACAACAGAGCGCCATTTAGGCTTATTCTTGCACACCTCACTTGCTTCTTTCACATTCATAACTCTTGTCATTTTTAAAATATAGGTGGTTAGTTTTTTATAACTACCCACAATTCATTTTATATCTCATCTCAAATAATAAATAAAAGTGCCATATAACTATACTAACCTCATTTAATAAAAAAAAGTGCAGTTCATCCGTGTTTTATTATATTGGCCAAGATAAGGTTGTCATTATGCGTACTGACCGCAAAAAGTAATTAATCATGCAGTTTTATTTACATTGCCCACTTGATACGGGCATTATGTATATAGACCAGTCATTATTCATAGTGACCGGATTTATCAAGTTGCCCGTAACACATACACCTGCAACACTAGAGCTGCTTCCAATGTGCTGCTAAACTCGAAGGGGGCACTGGAACCCGGCCACTGATGCCCGGACACAACTGAAGGTTGTTATGGCTGCATATTCTGGATCAGGGGTGATAGCCATCCAGTCGGTTGTGTCTTACAACGGTGGCAGGATTTAGTATTCTTCCTCCATTTCTTAAGCTGATATTAGAAGTTCATTTCTGTCTTTTAATTTGAGTAAAACCTATCAAAATGAGTCATATAAGCAATCCTTTGAATTCTGTGCTTTTCAATCCAATTGATGTCATCTGATTGACACGTCTAATATCAGCGCTACAGGTTATTTAAACTCAAATTTTTTAACCGATTTGGTTGTAAATGTATTTTAAACAATAACACGTTAAAAAATTTAGAGGATCGCTTAGTGAAGTTAACACGTGTATACTGCATACTGGTAGATCTAGAACAATGTTCTACTTTATTTTAATATTTTTCCTGTTCTGTTATGTAACGGTATGTTCAGTATTTTTATTATACAAATTAATTGTTATCAAAATTATCGTCAACGGTCGATTTGCCTGCAGTCGAGGCAACACGTCCGGAAATAACCCACTAGGAAATAAAACTGTGTATCACTTACAAAAGGACACCATCAACCACCATCCTAATAGTTTGTCATACGAAATTGCGAAAGCAGCCGTTTTAGACCCTCAGTTGAGTCTTTAGCATGTCTGCTATACTCTAACTATTAAAACGTTACATTTATATTAAGGGACTGACATTTCTAACTAATATATATGATATCATGTCTATACAATAACTAATATAGGTATGAAAGAAGGTATTACAGTGTAAAAATAATTGGACCAATTCACACGTGCAAAGGATTTATAGGTTGTATTGAATATTGCTCCCCGTACACCTTGAAAAACACACAAATCGGATCAAATAACTCTTCTTTCGACGAATAAGACTTAGTTTTTAGATTTCCTTAAATTATTTACAAATACCTACTAAGGTTCTCTACGTGACTACACGTATCCATCGCCGGCCCGTATATATATACGGACGGCAGCAAAATAGAGGGCAAAGTAGGAGCGGCCCTCACCTGGTGGGATCAGGATAAGGAGACAAGTAACTCCACCTTCAGTCTGCACCCCTTCTGCACTGTGTTCCAGTCGGAACTTTATGCACTCCTCAGGGCGGTGAATATGGCAAAAGATAGCAGCGAGTTGGAAATTAACATCATGAGCGACTCAAGATCTTCGCTCGAGCTGCTATCTAACCCAAAACCATATCACCCCCTAGCGAAGTCAATCCAAGAGGGCATAAAGAAAATCAATGCGGAAGGGAGGAGAGTGCGCTTATTCTGGATCAGAGCCCATACGGGAACAGCTGGAAACGAGCGAGCCGACGAACTGGCTAAGCAGGCGGCGCTGGAGAGAAAGGATGCCCCCGACTATGACGAGCTACCCATTTCCTACGTCAAGAAAAAGATCAGAGAGGAGTCTGTCCGCCTATGGCAGGACAGATATGACTCCTCCAGTACCGGGTCAGTGACTAAAACCTTCTTCCCTAACGTAGCCACAGCGTACCGCGTGGTGAGGAAGGAAAAACTGACCCATTTACAAGTACAGATCTTGACGGGACATGGCGCCATGGCGGAATATTTACATCGGTTCAAGCTGAAAAGCAGTCCCGAATGTGAATGTGACCCCAATGTCAACGAGTCGGTGTGGCACATTGTTCTCGAGTGCCCACGTTTCTCGGCAAAGAGAATGGACTGCGAATCCCAAATTGGTGAGCCACTCACCAAGGATTCGTTGCACACCATCCTGGCAAACACCGAGGCAAGACCACACCTATTGGCGTTTTTCGACCACCTTATGGCTATAGTCTTCAACAGAAATAGCACATTACATAAACAAGTCATAACAGAGACCACACACACACAAGAAGACCCCCCTCAGTCACAATCATCTACCCCACCACCCCCACCGGCGTTGCGCAGACTAAATCTGCAATACCATGGTGAGGAGGGAACACCGGGCATACGACTGAGAGGGGTAACATTATTTATGGACTCCAATAAAGAAAAGATAGGCATTGCCTTCTGCGAAGCCCACGGCCGTAAAAACGTCACCATCTCACCGGGACTGGCAAGCCTCATAAAGGGCAGCACTACCAGAAACATCATGCGCCGCCGCGACTACGACTCGCTAGCGCAAGCGCAAATAGCCGGCATAGATTGTCGAATAGCGAGAGAGAGGGGGAAGGAGATCCTGCTATTCGACAAAGGCAATAACATCAGCCAATTTCTAAAAGCCAGGCAAGTGCTGACCGAACTATGGGGAGCTAGTACCGGTAGCCTGCACACCCCGAGGAGAATCAGCTTGGATACCATGGTGGTCGGTTACGAAAGGGGACAGGTCAGTGACTACTGGGGAGCCGTACTGGCTTCCGAGTATCACGAGATAGTGGTTTACGAAAACAGGGGTGGAAACCTCAGTTTTCTTAAACCGTACCAGCCTGGCTCTGACGTACTCAACCCAATCGACCACAGAGGCCGTCAACTACCACAAGAGGACGGCCTAAGTGGATCCGAGCGTCTCCAAAAGGAACTTGAGGCAGGATGGCAAGAAGCCAAGCAGAAGCCTTTAAAGCCTATCTCAAACATAACTGCCTTAGTTTTCACGGAGCTGGCCACCAGGTCAGCCCTAAATGAGCCAACAACATCGGCTATAAGCATCTCAACTTTAAAAAACATAACGGTAGGAGATCCTCTCCTATCGAAAAGCATAACCAAACAACAAACTCTAACCCCACCCGTGAGGGAACCACCAAAGGCAAGATTAAAAGCCGATATGGGGATAGTGGAACCTCCAATCTTACTCACTCCAATGAAACCGAGTGACCATTGGGCAAACGCCTTCATCGAGTTTTTAGCAGTCTGTAGAGCAAACATCATCCTCAACAAAAAGGTGGGCCAGTCCATCTTGGACACCTATAAGTTGGGAATCGACAGACTGCTTAAAACCAAACTTGAGACCGCAGAGGCAGCCGTGTACGACAACGCCACCTCCACCGTGCTAGCGGGGGAGATGTCGGGGGAATACATGGCAGCCTACAACGCCACAGGCGGTCTGGTCATTTTGGACGAGGAGGAGAGGAAGAAAGGAGAGGAAGGGAAACTACGCTTCCTAACCCCCCCAGAGGATCCAGTGGTAGTGGTGATGAAGTCCACAAGGATAATGCTAGACGACAGAATCCTGGAAAAAGCTAAAACTTTGACCGAGGAATCTGCCGGAGGCAAACCCTTCGACGAATGGACCGTCCCCGACATCACCTGGATTAACGGCGTCCCGGGCTGCGGTAAAACAACAGCGATGCTCCGTGGCTTCAACACCAGCGAAGACATGGTCATCACAGCCACCAAGAAATCCGCAGAAGAAATACGGGAAAAGCTCCAACCCATCCTAGGCGACGATGCCAAGGCCCGAGTGCGGACTATGGCCTCTTTCATAGTCAACGGGCTCACATCCACCTTTAGCCCGAAACGTCTCATCGTAGACGAAGCACTAATGAGCCACTTTGGTTCAGTGGTCATGGCAACTCGCCTAGCCGGAGCGGCTTACCTCACCCTCATGGGTGACATTAATCAAATGCCTTTTATAGATAGGAACGACTTGTTCCCTATGCTGTATCACCGCCCTACTCCATCGGCGAAGATCACCCGGGAACAGCTTTGTACACACAGAAACCCACAGGACGTAGCGTATGCCATGAGTGACGTATACTCCGGCATATACTCGTCCAAGAAACAGTCTCGCTCCCTGGAGCTGAAGCCGTATTCGCAGGAAAGCATACCCACAGACCTTGCCAATACTCTCTATCTGACGCACACGCAGTCAGAGAAAGAGAACCTAATAAAACTAGGTTGTGGCAAGGGCGAAGGGTCTGCAGTCCAAACGATACACGAAGCCCAGGGATTAACATTCGAGACAGTGGTCATTGTGAGGTCCAAAACCAGAAAAATGGACCTGTACAGAAGCATTCCACATGCGGTCGTGGCAATCTCGCGGCATACGGACAAATGTTACTATTATACATCCGTATGCGAAGAGGACGCCACTGCAACCTTCGTCCTCAAAGCACAGAAGGCCACCACCGCGGAGATTAGGGATTACATACTTAAAATGGCGATCCGCATCAGGGATAAGACGGTCGTTAATAATCTAATGGAGGCAGAACAATCCCTATAATCCCCCTACAAATCCCACCCCAAATCATCAATAGCAAAATATCACAACTCACCTAACACACACCCCACACACCAGAACAACAAAACACAAATAACACAGAACAACACAAGTCACAAAAGACACTATGACACACAATAAACAAACAGCACACCAAAATCACCAACACACAACGAACAAACAAAAATTCCACCCTGACACAAAAATAAATAAAAAACAACAAAATGTATTAGAATAAGCTATTTTTAAGACTACTTGTAATGTACATTTTAAGGGAAAAAAAAAAAACAAAAAAACACAAAAAAAAATAAAAAAAAAATATATACATATCCTAAGAATAGCATAATAATATTAGCACCTAAGACTCCACACACGCCAAACACCACACCCACTTTATAACAGCAACACTACACAAGTTAGAATAAGTAATATAATAAGTCCAATACATCTATAAACCAATATACAAATAGCAAACAATAATAAAAAAAAAAATGTCATATAACATAAAATACTTAGAGATTAAGAAATTAATCAATAAGCACCACCCGTGTCTATGTCGTCAACTTTAATACAATAATAAAAAAAGAACAATGTTATCAGCGCAATAAAAAGACACAAACCAATACAACTAATAAACTTCAAATTAAAAAAGGTACGGAACTTTAGAGTCCGTAGAATTGTCTCATTTAAAAAAAAAATCTTGATCCATACTAACTCGATCATCTAATATTATGTTTTCGTAACACACTGCGCATGATCGGCTTCTTATTACAAAATCAGCTCCCTTTAGCTGGCTTCACTTTGAGAGCTCGAGACTCGGTATTTTGTTCGTCTGACACTAAACCACAAAGCTAGGAACTCGGAATTCAACCTGTAACAAAATTATAGGTTAATTAAATATAACGTTTTTCCCACCAAAAAGCAGAAAGGAAAATAGGACTCAATCATAAATAATTATTTGGAGTGAAAATTCAATATTCTTGTAATGCCTCCAATTGTTTGAAAGTGTTTAAACCTACAAAACGTGGGAAGCCAGAGAGTAAATTAAGAAATTGAATTAGTTTCCTTCGATATTTATATTTAGTATCTAGCTTGTATTTTGTTTACCTAATATATGCATACTTCTTTTGTGTGTGCCTATTTGGAGTTGTAAACGTTTATAAAGTCTGTCGCTAAAGTCGTGGTAGCGTAATGGCTAGCGCACGCGTCCCAAACTCAAAGGGCGCGGGTTCGATTCTGGCCGGAACACATGCAACACTTAGACAGTTTTCTGACCTAATGTACATATTGTTACAATTATCACGTGCTCACAACGGTGAAGGAAAAAATCGTGATGCATCGAGATAAATAAATGTCAAAGCTGCCAAGCCGCCTTGGACAAAGCGTGGCGGGTATACTGTCCACCCTAAATGGGAGACCCGAGCCCAGCAGCGGGACGTTGATGGGCTGTTATTATAATTATTATTTATTATAAAGTGTGATGTACTATTATGTAAAGAAAATCCATCGCGGGCCTATACGCGGATGTCCGTAGTCCCACGATGCTCTGGTTAGATAGATACTCGTAAATTCACCCGCCGGAGATGTGCAGCGAGTCATAGATGTTCGCAGTCAGCAGCAGCAGGAGGGCGGCAATTGGGCTGTCAGCCGGCAAAGTTAAGTAGGACAGCACTAGCGGGATCCGCAGCAGCTGGTACCGTCTTGTCCTGTGGCATGGTTAAGAACACCAGCAGAATATAGGAGCCGGCGTAGATGAAGCTCTCGGGCTGGCAGAAGGGCCTGCATAATCATACGATTATGCAGGCCAGCAGAAGAGGCCTGCCGGTACTTTAGCAGACTTTTCTTTTAGTGCTAATTGGATGTAGATCTGCAGAATGAGAGTACTGGTCACCTTGACGACTGTATATGTCAGAGCTGCCCGGTCTTAGTTACGATGACTTAAAATTCCTATTTAAACGAGAAAAATAGATTAGAGAAGAACTGCCGTAGATATATACAAGAACTGCTCGAATTATACGTATACTTCATTCTCCAGGATTTCTCCAGTAGAATGATAGATAGATAGAAAATACTTTATTGTTCACCACATACACATAAAGTAAATAATTTACAGTCATATCGTGATGCACGATGAGTCTTGAAATAGTCCGGCAAAAACATGACATTGCACTAATTTACATTTCCATTAGTCAAGTAGTTAGTTAACTTGCTTAACTGGCGAGTCATGTCCTTATCATCTGTCGCAATTTTCCACTTATTAGTTAATGAATGCAAATGTAAATCTTTAGTGCCTTTTTTACGATCTTATGTACTTATACCTAAATTGATTTGAAATGTGACTACTAGTAGGTAAAATTCGGTATATATTTACAAAAAGAACAATACTCTTTATTGTACACTAACATAATAAAAATAATATATTTACTTATTGTCTTTAATAGTACAAGGTTGTAGTACAACGGACGGCCTTATTGCTTAAAGCAATCTCTCCCAAGCAATCTTATTGTAAAATCTGAAAATTATCGTAAAATGTGGAATAAAAGTTTAAAGAAGCGATTTAATCTGGAAAGCCCGATCTGGCTTATACGTTTGTGTAAAAAATCGGCAATCCAAACAATAAAAAAATAAAATTGACTCGTATTTTTATAGCAGACAGGCTGACGTCCCATCTGATGGAAAGTGGTTACTATCGCCTATGGGTATTTCCGACATGGGAGCTGTCGTAATGTGTTGCCGACGTCAAAAGAATTTTAAGATACGTTTTTTGTAATATCTCATATTCTAATGTTGTTGGCAAACCTGGGTGTCTAAGGCGGTCACTTTCGTAAAAAGCTTGTGGGCATAAACTTATATAATATACACGTGGTTTGCATCTGTGTGGTTGATAGTAATGTAAACATTAGAAGCTATTCCTCCTTTATACGTACTAATTCGATTATTTAACACTAATAAGTTTTCAGATTCCAAAATCGGCTTTCTTTAGCCGGCTTCATTCTGGGAACTCGGAGCTCGGTTTAGCTATTTTGTTCGTCTGAGGCTACAGAGTTATTTTTAATGCAAAAGTAGTCGTAATTTTATTTAAAAAAAACATACCGTAACCTTAACTTCTATCAATAGATTTAAACCAGCTGGAAGTTTCTCCAATTCCTCAGAATATTTATCTGTTTACAGAAATATTAAGCCACACTTAATATTTTAAGTCCAATTCGAAGATGTTTCTATTCATGTGAAAGCAGCCTTATCACATTTCTAAAACGTTCCTTTGCTTTGAGTTCTTGGAAATTTTACTGGGAGCAAAAGTTGAACAGTTTCAACGATGTTACCTTTTTTCGTGAAATGCTACGGTGATTTCGACATATTAGAGTTCCTCTCTAAAACTGAAGATTGGCAAATTAATATTTGAATGTAACAGAAATAATGACCCAGAAATATTCACCGTATTTGTAATCAACAATATGTTGTTGTCACGTCAGTCAAAGCCCGTGTTGTCTGGAATAGACAGTTATTTTATGATAAGACTGCCTATTGCACGACTGTGGGATATACTTTGATTGTGTACTGAGTACTGATATTTTGATTAATTAAAAATACTAGTACCAAAATATTTACGTATACTACCTCCAGTTTTCTTAAAATCTTCGTCATGTAAGTATTGTGGTTTCTATGTATATATAATAAATTATAATGAGATCATAATTTAGAGCAGAAACTTTGAAACTTTGTAAAAAAGTTACTGTAGATTTTCTTTAAATATATATTATGGTGGTAGTTTCTTTTTCCAAATAAAACTCGATATGGACTGTATGAGTTATTATTTCGATATTTACAAAATTTGTAATTAATTTAAACATATATGAGCATAGAGAATAATGGTAGTAATATTACAGGGAGAGAGAGTAGTCGAAGAATAGTGGTAAGTGAAGTGAAGTGGAGTCGAGTCGAGTGGTGTTTCAGCCTTCAAGGCCGCTTCTTTTGTGGCATTTTATGTCTGACGCCTAGCTGCTAACTGCGCGAGTTATGGGCGTCGGCGCTGTACGGGGCGCGGAGGTGTGCTCCGGCAAGCGGACTAGGGGGGCACTCTCTGTTCGCAACATCATAAATTTGTTGCTTTAAAATTAAGACACAAAAATAAAAAAATGCAAAACCAACTTCACACTAAAAACTAAAAAAATAAATATTTAACCCCCTTCATTCTATAACATCTTAAAGTAGGTGTCAAGTAAATTCGATAATAGTAAAAACAATCTGAAAATCGGTCCACAATTGACAAAAAAATATCAGTGTTTTTTGATAAGGGTTACTCTCGATTTCTCTGGGAGGAATTGGCGGAAAAATCGCGTAACACATATATAAAAAATTAAGCGCTTGTAGAAAATGTAATAGCTACACGTGTACAAGCTTTTTTCCAAGAATTTAGGCGTACAGCGTTCTTTAATTAATGTTAAGCTCGATAGCCCTGAGTTCCGATCCACTCATCAAATCCTGATTTGATGACCATGGGACTACCTCGGGAGTATACACTTACGAGTAAAGAAAACAATTTGAAAATCGGTTTACAATTGACGGAGATATCGTGTTACAAAGAAGTTGGTTAACGATTTTCGAGAAATGCTCTAATACTTTGGAATCCACTCATCAGATTCTAACATGTTGATAATGAGACCAATTCGGTAGTATAACGTTTCGAATAAAAGAAAAATTTTGAAAATCGGTTCATAATTGGCGGAGAAATCGAGTGATGACAACAAAAAACAAAACTTATAAAAGAATTGAGAACTTCCGCCTTTGGTTACATTTTTAACCCCAAAAAATGTAACCATTATTGTATCACTCCGATAGGCCGGTGTATCCAGTTGAATATCTCTGAAACCATATAGTAAACATAAACAGTTTCCCAAATAAGGAAAATTTTAATGATCAAAGTGAGCGATATAATTGAATGAGGTAAGAAATGAAAGTGTTTTTTTTGCTTTTCAGAAAAAATATCATAAAAGCAGAAAAAAGTTTTGTTTATTTTTCACAGCAGGGCCACGACCTCGTCCAAATGCGCGACAGCTAATCTCGATACGACAAGCGACTGAACCAAAATTATTAAAGTGTATGAAGCATGCCATGAGGCCGCATTCGGCCATTTTTTTTTTGGCCACGGGAAATCCGTTTGAGGACTAAGCCGCGACAGGCACTGAAGCCTGGGGGGATGTTCGCGATCTGTGTGAGTGTGTGGGATTCGCCAGATCGGGGGTGGCACTAGCGTGCCCGGTCAGAACCGGTGCCACGTTATTGCCACTCCCCAGTTAGGGATACCCACTAAAACCCCTGGGTGTTCCGTCCTGCGCCTTATGCCAGGGCTACGGGAAATGGGCTGCCCAACTCCGCAGTGCCCTGGCAGGCATGGGCCCCCCTATGCCAGTGGACGTACCCCCAGGCTAATACTTGGTCTCATTCTTGCGTGGGGCGGTCTGTAACGCGCCCCACGGGAAGAGAGATGAGAGCGCCCGGAACACTCGGGCTCTCATCTCGATCGCGTTCTGCCAGCGCTAACCTCCATCGCAGCGCTAGCTGTGTCGCCCGTCGCTAAACTCAAGGATGTGGTCGTGCCATTATCTCTGAGTTTATCAGCCTGAAAGTTTGTAAAATAAAAAATTTGTACTTATCTATATTTTGATGGTGTTGTATAATCATTGCCTGCACTTAATTATTGTAACAACAAACAAATTAGAAAAACTGTCTCGAACCCACGTAATTACCAGAACTTATGACTATTTCGTGATGAACATGAACAGTCCTGAATTCTGAGTATTAATTTAAAAATTGTCCACGAGATATTTGTGTGCTATGACGCTGGCAAGCGCGGGACACCGATCTTCAGAAGAATACAATGCACGATATCAACACTTTATTTCATTTTCCAACACAATTCCAATCGTTGACTTTTCATTTAATTTTGCGTTTTACAGTTACATAGATCGCGGTGGAATAATGTTTACCAACAAATGCTAGCTGTTTATATATTTCCAACGCTAAAACAAACGGATTTCCGTAAAATGTCGGTACCTGAAGTGGCGCCATGTATAAACAGCGACTGTTGGCGGGATCAAGGTTTTCACAACAACACAGCTACTTATTTTCATAACTGTTCAAGTTATTTATTTAATTTGTTTGGGTAACATACAATAATTAATATTCTTAGGTATAAAAGACAAAATTAATACATATATCAATCAAGTTTCCACTAAAAATAATTTATATAATAAAAATAAAAATTGGCTCAAATATAATTACAATAAAAAAATACAATTATACGAAAATTACATAAATAAAATGCCTATTTACTAATACTATAATCTTTATATATATAATTCTTCTGTACGTGTGTTGACAGTGAAATCCTCCTAAACGGCTGGACCGATTTGAATGATTTTTTTGTTGTTCAAATGGTTTCGAGGATGGTTTAGATTCACAATTGGACCCGGTAGGTGGCGCTGCAATCGGGTTCTAAATTTTATTTCTTCAGGGCAGAACAACGTCTGCCGGGACAGCTAGTATTACCTATATATAATATTACTAATACACAGTATATATATAACATTACTTACATAGTTTAATATAATCTATTAAATTATGACATTATTATATGAGTAACGAGGATACGCTCGCGACTTCGACCACGCTTGACATGAAATTTCCGCGGGATTCCCGGAGCACTAAATCCCGCAGCATTTAAAAAAGAATGTAAGCTATCGTTTTAGTGAAAACTGTGTCGGAATAAGCTAATTTTTATGCACCGGAAAAACTTTGAACCAGTCCCGGGAAAAAATCCCGCGGGATTCCCGGGATAAAAAACACGCATTTTATTATATAAATGCTATCGATCAGTGAAAAAATCACATTGGAATTCGATTTTGTTCAATCTGGCCATTTTAAACTATTCCCAGAAAAATTCCCGCGGGATTTCCAGGATAAAAAAGTAGCGCAGATTTTAAGTCTAGGAATTTGCTGACAATCAGCGAAAACCGCATCGAAATCAGCCCAGTAGTTTTTACGTGAATTCCGATCAAACAGATAAATAGACAAAATATCTAAAAAAAATGTATCGTGTTTCCATCGTTTACATAGTCTATTCCAGTTATGTACTGTTAATAGCTTCAATGTACAGACATGGTATGCTTAGAATTTTATAATATTATAGATTACCTCAAACATAGTTTCATGACATCTCCAATAAATACGCTGCCATATATTTTAGGATGCCAACACAAGGTAGCTTATGTAAGAATATCATATAACCTTACCTTTACAACACATATATATGTAAATGTGAAATCTTTGACGCTAATAGGAATTTCAACGTATTCAAATATTTGAATACAACTAGTACAGAACCAAGCAAAATTATGGAGGGGCAACACGTAACTCCACAAACTCATAAGCTTATTCCCGAGGGAATGCTAACGAACTAAACACGTTTACTTTCACAGAGAAAATTTAATGTAACTGCTTTTTCAAATTAAGTTTTTTTCGTCGTTTTAAACCTGCTATTTGTGAAGTGTGTTTGGAACGTTTGGTCTTTTTAACCGATTTTAAAAAGGAAGAGGGTTCTTAATTCGAAAAAAGATCTAAACAAAACTTAAAAATTAGTATGAATTTCAAACATATTTTTAAGTGTCTACGCTTTTCCTTAATAATTTTTCATAATAATATATCTAATAATCTGAAGTTTAACACAAATAAAAACAACAACAAACAAATATACATATTATATATTGTTACGAGTTAGCGGGACTCGAATTAAAATGCCGTTAGAATTATTATAGAGTTTATTAGAACTATACAAACACGAATAACACAGGTACAAATATAACTGAATACAACAAATCCTAAACGTAATGCAGAAGGTCGTAAGTCATTAAAACGTGCAAAGTCCATCACTATTAGATTCCCGAATGTACACACGTCACGCCTGTATCGTAGTTGTCGCTCAACTGCCTCTTCTCTCCATCAGGCCATCGTTTTATACTTCACAAATGCAAACGTGCCCACCCGGCAACGTCGACATAATTTGCTAGAATTAGCTTGTACTTGTAATCCGTGACACCTGGCTAACGATTCTCCTGAGCGAGTACAATAGGACAATAGCCTATTCTCCACAATAACTAGAAACGTATGCTAATAAATAAGTGAACAAAAGAAGACGATTATAAAATTATTACAATTAGTTCAAATGCCGACAGGTAATAAAATGTGCTTTAACAGATCTGTACGTGGACTTTGTCTTTGTCGGGGCCTAAGTTGTAACAATATAAATAGATTAGATTAGCAAAAACGCGGTGCTTTAGGAGGGCTCGCGAAGTTTTTACCTTGTAATAATTTTTGAGATAGTTAAAAAAAATATCTTTTAATGTATGGATTATTATTACAGCCTTTTGTAAATAATTCATACGACAATTATTTATTCTATCCAAACAAAATTCTTCATACAATTCTAGTTAATAAAAATATTTTTTATTTATTTATAAGTTATTTTTTATTATTTAGTACTTCTTTTTTGTATGTGTATTTTTTTTTTTATTGCAGGAGTACAGCAGACAGGCAGACGGCCCACTTGATGGAAAGCGGTTACCATCGCCTATAGACATTTGCAACACCAAAAGTGCTACGAATGCGCTGCTGCTCTCTTAAGGGAGACTGGAACCTGGTCTCTTATGCCGGAACACAACTCAAGGTTGTTATAGCAACATACTTTACACCAGGGGTGGTAGCCATCCAGTCGGACAAATGCCCTACCTCCTGGCAAAATGTGTATAATATAATATTTTTATAATTGATCCAGAAATAAAATAAAATTACTACGTCAAAGCCCAAATCCTAAAGTATGATAGTTTCTCAGTAAAGTGTACAATAAAAATGCATAGATTATGAGATAGTTTTACGGCTCGCTTCACTAACCCTGATTACGAAAGTAGATAAAGCGACAGTCCTGAGATGTTCTAAAATCTTAACAGAAAGAAATCTCCATTCGCTCATGCGCTTCGGTTTCCAAGGACTCCCCTTGCCACCACCAGGAGTAGGATCCTTGATGCCAACACTGTGAATGATGTGCAGTTGAGGGGCCTTATTGAAGGCAAGAAAAACTTGCTTGCAAGAAGCTGGGAGTACTAAACCGATCCAAGCAGTACTTCACTTCGCGGCAACGCCTTGAGCTTTATAAAGCCCAGGTAAGGCCACATATGGAGTACTGCTCATATCTGTGGGCTGGAGCACCAGCCTACCAGCTTAATTTCCTAGACTCTATTCCCATACTCACAGACGGTCTAGATTACGGTTGGCCTTCGGAGACACATCGCGTTTCTCTGCATATTTTACCGACTGTAAAACGGGAAGTGTTCTGAGGAAGTGTTCAGAATGGTGCCTTCGTCCTTGTTCCACCACCGTACCATCCTAGGCTGGGTGCTCATGTGCATTTCTTTGAGCCACGTCACTCACGGACGTAACGTTTCTCTTGCGTACTGTGGGGATTTGAGATAAGCTCCCAGCTGAGGGTTTCCCACAGCGTTATATTATGCAGCTTTTTTAAAAGGGTATCATAATATTTCTTCAAGGCCGGCGGCGCGTTGGTGACATTCCTGGCTTTCTATCAGGTGGGCCGTCGGCCTGTTTGCTGTACTCCAACAATAAAAAAATAGCAAGTGGAAATTCATTTTCTTTGCTTGCTATGTACCTACTATGAAACTTTATAAACTTTTTTTTTAAATTTTTTTATTGTAGGAGTTCAGCAGACAGGCAGACGGCCTACTTGATGGAAAGCGGTTACCATCGCCTATAGAGATTTGCAACACCAAAGGTGGTACAAATGCGCTGCTGCGCTCTTAAGGGAGACTGGAACCCGGTCACTAATGCCGGAACACAACTTAAGGTTGTTATGGCGACATACTTTAGACCAGGGGTGACTTATAAACTTTCATTCATAAATATATACGTCTTATCACGCTCTTCTGAAAAGGTTAGGCAAAGAAAATGAATCTCCAAAGACTTAATAATACGATTAGTTAATCGTATTAATAAAATTTAATACCAGAAGATTACAATAAGCATTATGGCGAGAAAGCAACTAATTCATAACGATCTTAACTTTTTGCCCCAAACCTGATTCAGGGGCATCCATTACGCGAATCCCAACCGTGTTATTTTTCTCCGGGCCTTTATCTCCCTGTCCGCCTTGCGTAGCCAACAAAAGCGCTAAGTAGCCCGAGCAAAAACATTCACGACGTTTTTGCCCCCAAACACGGCGACGAGATTCACCGCTGGCAACGCGCCCGACCACTGGAAGGTCAAATTGTGTTTTAACTGCAATTATCATTCGTGTCTCATTGTAAAGACGTAGGATCAAATCCTAACAAAGACCATGTCATTTAGGCAATGGCGTAGTTGGCACGTATCACAATAGATTCTGAAACAATGTTCATATAAAAGAGCGGGCGTTCAAATACCATGTCATTGTCGTAACTTTAAAATATCATAATAACTTTAATTACGGTCACTGTTTAAATTATAATTAATACGCTATTTGACTCATTGTAGAAATGACCTCATAATTTGCAACATTCATACAAAACTAGGTGGCTTCGGCATTGTGAAACATATATATTTAAGTTGATTTGATTGGCATCTAACCTATTGGGAAGATGATACACGTTAGGTACAATAAACTCTAAAATTTGCGCTAGTATACTTTATTGAAGTGATAACTTTTTATGGGAGGGTAAACCGCTTCGTTACGTAACGCGTTACGGCGCCAGTCTGTCTGTCTTCCCTTTCTCTCACGCAAGTTATCACTTCCGTCCGGCGTCCGAGACGCACACGTTTTTTGTCATCTCATTTCAAATTATCACAATAAAAATGTGTTATGTTCAAAACAAGAGTTATGAATGTCAAAGAAGCAAGTGAGTTGTGTAAGAATAAGCCTAAATGGCGCTCTGTTGCTCGTGCCTACCCCGCAAGGGAACTGGCGTGAAATTATGTATGTACAATAAAAAATCTATTTTTTATTTATTTATTGCAGCAGTTCAGCAGACAGGCAGACGGCCCACTTGATGGATAGCGGTTACCATCGCCTATTGACATTTACAACACCAAAGGTGCTACAAATGCGCTGCTGCTCTCTTAAGGGAGACTGGAACCTGGTCACTAATGCCGGAACACAACTCAAGTTTGTTCTGGCGATATACTTTAGCCCAGGGGTGGTAGCCATCCAGTCGGGCAAATGCCCTACCACCTGGCTGTGGGTTGTTTTGTTGCCTCTTACGACAGGCCGCCCGGCCGCAGGAAATTGTATTCTTTCTCCGTTCCTGCACGGATAGAAATTTCTACACAATAATTAAGTATTTGACTCGTGTAAGTTACGATGTCATAATTTGCTGCTCTCGTACAAAATCTAGGCGGCTTAGGCATTTTCAAAGATGATAAAATGTATGTAAGTTGATTTGACTGACAAATACTACGTGAATTTGTGTGTATTTGTACTGAAGGTTAAGAAAAATATGTGGATCGAGATTATCTATATGTGACAATTGTCAATTTGTCTACCATATATGTATTCCAGTCTAAGAAAACTATACCTGATTTTCACCAGTAATATAATACCAGTTCAAAGGGATATAAACCATATAGTAAGCATGCACTAATTTAACATTTAGGGTGGTCTAAAATTTATTTATTTCTTTGCTCACAAAAATTGCTATAATCACATTAGTCACCAATACGTACAATACAAAATGAAATATACATCCCAGAAATATGGCACAGAAAAGGTTTTGAAATGAATTATCGCACCAACGACAAAATGTATTTAATGTAATGGAGTAAATACAATTGGAGTTAGGTACTACCGGAACTAACCCACGGGTTTTAAGATTTAGGATGCTCATACGAAAACCTTATAATCTTCCTAAACGATTTTGATAACGCTGTAAACCCTGGATATGGATAAATATCTGTATGGAAGGTTAGTGTAACCTACCTGTTATTTAAAACTCTGTTCAAACTTTTTGATCATTAAAACACGCGGATTGGAATTATTTGTATACAACTTAATTTTGCCAAAAGTTGAGTGTTGGTGTTAGTTTGCTTAATTACGTTCAATTATTCTATAATACCAGCTTTTTGGGACGTCGTAGCTCTTTTGGTAAAAATGAAACCATTATGTCGCACTCATATCTGTTTTATGTATCATAGTAGTTTTACTATTGAGTATATGACCAGGGTCTCAGGGCCTCCAAATTAAATGTTAGAAATTTTCCCCATATGATGAATTTATTATGGTCAAAAGCCTAGTCCTATTTGTGTATTTATTAATAAGTAGTCGTACTATAATTTACTTACATCACCATCACTATTATCATCTCAATTCATTTCTGGAGTAGTTTGGAAAAGATCGTTTTTTAGCGATAAGACCGCCCTTTGTGCCTAATTTTCATTCACCAATTTATTGATGTATAATTTAGCACAGTTAAAGACTAACGTTTGTATATCTTGGATGTGCTTTTAGCAGGGATGGAAGGTACACCGCTGATATAGAAAGAAGAGTGAATTTGGAGAATAGTTTGAATGGAGCGTTAGGTAAACTTCTAGGCGCTAAGAACCTCAGCCAGAAGGCCCAGCTCGCCGTACACAACGCGGTGCTGGTACGTACGCTCACGTATGGAAGCGAGAGTAGGGTATGGAAGAAAGAGCATGAAAGTAGAGTAAACGCGGTCGAGATGCGAGCACTGCGCAAAATCTGCGGAGTGACGCTCGCGGACCGCGTTCGTAATGCCGAAGTAAGAAAGAGAGTTGGCCTGAAAGAGAGTGTCGGGGTGAAGGTAAGGAAAGGAATGCTCCGGTGGTTCGGGCATGTGGAAAGAATACATGATGAAAGAATGAATAAACAGATATACAATGCAAAAGTGGATGGATGCAGAAGTCGTGGAAGGCCACGACACACCTTCCATGATCAAATTGATCGTGTACTAGCAGAAGGTGATGTCAGGAGCCTTAAGAACAGATGAGTGTGCATGACAAGAGTTATGAATGTCAAAGAAGCAAGTGAGGTGTGTAAGAATAAGCCTAAATGGTGGTCTGTTGTTCGTGCCTACCCCGCAAGGGAACTGGCGTCAAGTTATGTATGTATGTATGTATGTAAACACTAACGTGATGCTATGTAAATACAGATAGATGATATCGCTGTTAGCGCTGCCAATAAGATTAGGCATTTAGACAAATACCTAATCAGCAAAAATTTCCAATCTCATAAACGTGTAAATATAATATTTAATATTGATTAGAGTACTGTTGTACACATCACGCAAAAAATAAAGTTTTTGTATATATAGTCTTAGTTAAATTAGAAACAATTAAGCAATTAATATACTGCAAGAGTACAACAACTCGTCGTCTTATTTTGTACTCCCTCTCGGGCGATTGAGCCCTAGGCTCTCGCCAGTGGTGCTTCACTCCATTCTACGGGGTGACATCATAGACACACCACTTAACTTATATTTCAACCCCCACAAAGTTCATTATTGTATTGGTGTACAATAAAGTGTTATCTATCTATCTATGCTTTTTTATAGTCCCGTAGCCTAATAACGAAAACATTTGTCAAGGACATTTGTCAACACAACTGAAGCCTTCACAGTCGAAAGTGACGTACTTACACGATTTTTTATTGTTATTAGTCTCGAAGCTCGCTCTTGGAATCTGACTTTCGGATCAATGGGTGTACAATTAAGATGAAATCAGTGGCATTGCGGACTGTTTGAGCATCAGCCCGGGGATACATAGACCCTCATTTAGATTGGAACGACACTAACATACGAAGCTAATTGTTGCGAGCGCACATTATTTGATTTACCAAAAAGGTAACTAGCAATTATAACAGCCACTTTTTATGCTTAGGAGTCATCCACAAATTACGTCACACGAATTTCATGTTTTTTTGACCCCTCCCCTGTCTTTGTCACAGCTGGTCACATTCGTGGACTCCTCCTTCCCTACGTGACGTTACATATTTGGAATTTTTCACCATGAAATTATAAAAATTAAACAGCAATTCCGTAATTAGTTTTATTACCATTTTTAAATATTATGCTCACACAGATAGAGTTCGAAATATTTTGAAGTTTTTCGTTAATAGTTCAAATTCTGCGTTTGAAAACTTAAATATATTAGATTTTTGGCTGCCTGTCCATTGAAGCGGAGCGAGGCTGCGGAGCGGATGTGCGGAGAAATATTACACAATAGTATTGCATAAAAATTTCGTCATTGGACCAGCCAATCCTATTGGTTAATATTTCACCGTTTCTCCGCTCCGCAGCCTCGCCCCGCTTCAATGGACAGGCAGCCTTTAAGTGTGACATCACAAAACTTAGGACCCCTTTCACTCCTTGTCACACAATCTCACACTTCGTCGACCCTCCCCCACCCGCCATCCCCTTAATGTGTGACGTAATTTATGCGTCCCTTAAAAAATGGTAATATTTCCTACTAGGATATGCCCGCGGCTTCGTCCGCGCTTGACTTGTAATTCCTGCGGGATTCTCGGATATAGAGTACTACCGCAGTTAAAAAAGATGTAAGCCGTCGTTTTAGTGGGAACTGTGTCAGAATAAGCTCCTTCTTATGCACCCGAACAACTAACCGCTTCCGGGTAAATTCCCGCGGGATTCTCGGGATAAAAAATATCACACATTTTATTACATACAATTTGTTATCGATCAGTGAAAAAATCACATTGGATTTCGATTTTTTTAATCTGGCCATTTTAAATAATTCCCAGAAAAATTCCCGTGGGATTCCCAGGATAAAAAGTAGCGCAGTTTTTTAAGTCTAAGAATTTGCTATCGATCAGGGAAAACCGTATCGAAGTCTGCCCAGTGGTTTTTACGTGAATCCCGAACAAACACAAACCGACAAACAGACAAGAAATCTAAAAAAAAAAATTATCGTGTTCTCCATCGTTTATATAGTCCAATCTAATTGTTTTTTAAATAGTTTCAATGTACAGACACGGCATGTTTAAAATGTTATAATATTATAAATAACTCTGACAATTATAATTCAGGTACATTTATTACTTACTGAAAGTTGTAAATCATGGGTATAAGGTTATACAATGTTGCCATAAAATTCTTTGAAGAATTGGTTGTTGAGCGGCGATAGCAAGACGCCCTATGTGTCACTTTTTCTACTGATATCGGCCATATAAAATATCTACACCACTCCAGCCGTGCAAATTCGTAAACCGTGCAGATATTGTCTTACTTGATATTGCCAAATATATTGTGCTTGTAAAATATATATATTTTTTTTTATTGCAGGAGCTCAGCAGACAGACAGACGGCCCACTTGATGGAAAGCGGTTACCATCGCCTATAGATATTTGCAACACCAAAGATGCTACAAATACGCAGCTTGCTCTCTTAAGGGAGACTGGAACCTGATCATAAATGCCGGAACACAACTCATGGTTGTTATGGCGACATACTTAAGACCAGGGGTGGTAGCCATCCAGTCGGGCAAATGCCCTACCACCTGGCTGTGGGTTGTTTGGTCGCCTCTTACGACAGGCCGCCCGGCCGCAGGAAATTGTATTCTTTCTCCGTTCCTGCACGGATATACTGCATTCAAATATTGTACTGCTTCCAATAAGCTTGATTAATAGGTTTCACAAGCCATAATTAATTAAACTTCATGTAATTTTTGTTTTTTAGTTTTTATTTTTTTTTATAATTTATTAACTGAAAAGCTATTATTTATCTAACTTTGAGTATTTTTTCGAAAATATAACGTACGACGTAGATACTTTAAAAAATTAAAGCTAGTACAATGAAGAAATATATAAATAATCGAATACAATAATAGAAAACTTAACTTATTTGTATTGTATTCTACCCATAGTCTCTCAGGACTATAAGTAGAATACTGAGCCTAGATCACCGTCTTCTATGGGTAAGGTGTCCGCCCGCCCAGAAGGCTGGCTACGTTTCCTCGCTGGATTTCATCGCACCAGTCCTCTGATCACCTGAAGAGTCAACGAATTTCTTGAAATGCACTTGCTAGCTTGAAATTGCAATGGAAATTCGATACAAACATTTCATTTTAAAAATTGTGTCCAGGAAATATATTGAATACGAGTGTAAACGTATACTTAATTATGTGTATAATTTACCTTCGTAACAGAATTAATCTCTAACACACAATTAAAATATTGGATAAAACGTAGATAATAACGTTATTACGATGAAAGTGAATACGTACGCAATAAAAGGGAAAATTAAATGCTAAAGAGGCTCAGATTTCTGAGAGCCATTGAATGAAGTATAATATTGTACTTCGTTGATATTAAAACCTTAAAAGTACTGTTATAATTCACAAAAGGACGGCGATGTCAGATTTTAATGAAAACGGTGGGTACCTAAACGATTTTAGATGGCGTTTTAAAGCCATAAACCATGGATATGTATTTTTTGCTATAAACGTACAAGGTTGAATATTTTTTCTTGTATATTTTTGAATATTAGTAACTAGCGGCCCGGCGCGGTTTCACCCGCGCTCTGTCCCGCTCCCGTGGCATATAGCGTCATGTTATATAGCCTATGATACTCCCTGTTAATGTAGTTTTCCAACAGTAAAAGAATTTTTAGAATCGCTTTAGTAGATTCAGAGATTACAACGTCACAAACTCACAAACTTTACATCTTTATAATATTAGTATAGATAAGGAGAAGTAAAAGCAAATCATGTTTATGTTGTTAAAGGATAACTGACATTCGCAATTTAAGACTAGCTATGCCCACGACTTTTTTTCGTGAGGGATTTCGACAAATAGCCCTTTCTATTTTAACCTAAATGAAATGACAGGTGCTAATTTTGGCAAAGTTGAACTTATGAATATAGGACAAAATATTCTAATATAATTCTATTACAGGTAGTGTGGCATTCGTAATTTAAAACTAGCTATGTTCGCGACTTAATTCTTATGAGATTTAAACAAATGCTTTTTCTGTCATGCCCTCAATGAAACAACAGATCCATAACTTTGTCAAAGTTGAACTTACGAATATAGGACAAAATGTTCTAAGCTAATAATATTCGATTAAAGACCCTGCCTAATTATTAAAGTTAATTAACACATACACAATTTTAGGTCATAATAAGATGTCGGCGCAATATAACAATGTGGTTACACATAATTAAAAAGCTTAAGGGACTCCAGGAGAAACAATATTTAAGAGCATTTAATAGTAGATTGTTCACACGAGAGGTGAAGGTGACTATTTAGGCATAACATAGTTTGGCGCACAAGTGTAGCGAGAGCGCTAATAGTTCGAGTACCTAAATAGGCCTTTCACACGAGTTTAACACTCTGACTTTCGTTTGGAATATGAGGAAAGTAAATAAAAACTGAATAGATAAACAAACAACTTCCTCTCTAATGAAATCAGGCGTTGAATCCATATCGAAATCTGATAAACTCGTTTAATACGTCACCTACGAAACGTCAAGTTTTTTTCTGTGGCATTCTACCAGACAGTATTTTTTTCACTGATGGTAGTAAATATTTAGCTTAAATTTATATAAATTAAATAATAATTTAGGGAAAAGTAATTCACAAGTGTAAAATGATGTTACAAGATGTCGATATTTTTTTATTACAATTTATGCCGCGATTTAACAGTGGCTGTAATAAAAGTCGGGACATGCGTCGCATGTATTATCTGCAGTTTGCATAGTTATTACATTTTTTGACAGCAAGGCTAATCGTTTCCCATGGACGAAACATACTGTTTCCATCATTTAACTTTTACTTCTTTAAGTTAAGGGACAATTATCCAACTATGAGTACGGAATTTAATGTGCCAGCAGATCTCTTGTTTTTAGCATATTATCTTTCCCGTAAAATATTTAGTATTTGATGTAACTTTCAAAATTCGTTCCGAGATGGAAGTGTATTACAACATAATCATTATTGTTAATATTAATTTGAAAACTTATTATTGCTTCTAACTTATGAAAACTGAAGTTCCCAAAATCTCCCATCTCAGACAGTATAACAATAACCATTTTCATTGTATTTATTAAAGTTATGATAAAATAATTTCGAAATTAATTTATTTACTCTAAGTAATAATTTGATTACTGTCAATGTTTATTTTATTTAAGTAAACGGGAACAAAAGCTATCTTAAAACTTTTTGACCTATTAGCAAATGTAAATAAAGAGATGTCAGTAGTATAGTTATAAGAGTAACAATAAAAATGTAATAATAAATAAATATGGTGGTGAAATTAAACTAAGTTCTAAATAAATTACTATAAACTAAAATTAAAATGTATTTCTGATTGGATTAGGAAATATGGGCTCAGTGTTAATCCTAGTAATACCCAAATTATTATCGCTGGAAGTAACAAAATGATTTCTAGGATTGACTAATCCTCATATATACTATGTTTGATGGGACTGTTGTACCTATAAGTGATACATTGAAGAACCTAGGAATTCACATAGATAATTTTTTATCTTAGGGACCTCAGCTTCAGTAAATCAGTCAGAAAATATTTGCGTCAGCTGCTTCTCTATGCCGTCTGCAATATTTTCTAGCATTCACCACTAAAATATCGCTAGCGCAATCGCTCCTTCTTCCCATACTTGATTATGGTGACGTTAGCTATCTAGATCCTAACCAGAACTAATTAGATAAACTTGAGTGACTTCAAAATTTTTGTATACGATTCATATTTGGCTTACGTAAATATGATCACTTATCTGAATTTCGCACAAAGCTCCAATGGTTGCCAATCCGTCTTCGCCGGAATGCTCATGTTCTGTCTTTTCTTTGCAATCTTATCTAGTCTTATCTTAAAGAACGTTTTCAGTTCTTTCAGTGATACAACTCAGCGGTGGCCGGGTTGAAGGATGCGGACACTCTCTATATATGTGGCGCAGACTTGTGGAGGCTTACGTCCAGCAGTGGATATTGATTGGCTGAAGAAGAAAAAAGAAAAAGATAACTCGAAGATAAGGGTAGTATTGATCATTCTTTATGTTCCTTATTGTAACGAAAAATAGAAGTTAAAAATAATGGTACAAAATCAATATGCTTTTTGATTCGTTTCGTAACTCAATGATATTTATCGAATGTTAAAAGTCAAGCTTTCGCATCGATTTTAAATATTCAATAAAATATTTTTGATTTACTAATACATAATATAAAAAATAGATTTTTTAGAACTAGGTATATATTTCTGAATACATATGTCCGTAAAACGCTTTAGGTATCATACTTACTGTAGTCAGCTATTAAAACGATTCGACCGAGATCTGTTCTAACTAGATGTTCTGGTTAAGAAATCCATATTCAAGGTGGACAATTAAAATGTATTTAATCATCTTGTTGGCGCACTATTGACCAAAAGAGGTACGCACCGGGCCGGCTGGGCATGAGAACAGCACGCTCGCGCCGGTGTGTACACGTAATATCAATTTTATTTGGAATTTTGTTTGTACCGAACGCTCAATTGTATACGGGCGGTCAAGCGACAAAATTAGAACCATAAGTAATGATTATAATATATAGGTGTTATCTCTGCTTATGATCATAGATTAAACTTTTAATCCACGACTGAATCAAAACCGAATATTGTACGCGTAAAGAAAATCGTTAAAAATTAAATATGCGCATTACTTCGAGAAAAAAGTGTACATAATACTTTCTATCCATTAATGCTATTTATTAAAACAAACTCTCATATACATTTTCTATTACAATATATTATTATGGAACAATATTTACACAACACATTTATATAACAATCTCAAAGTAATACATTACCATGTATCGATTAAACCTCAGGGAATTTCAGGTGTTTCTATAGCAACATTAATATAATTTCATAATACGTTGTTACCCATAGAGTAATGAGATATTATTTCTGTTTTGGTGTGTTGAGTATTATAATTATATTTACGTAATAAAATCCATTGTTGATTGCGTAAGCTATCTACCTAAGCTTGGCAACATTTTTTTTTATTTAAATTTATTGCAGCGAAAATGGGTAGATACATCTATAAAGATGTTGTAAAATACATATACAGTTCACCATAATCCACCTGTCGGCATGCGTAGATTCTAGGAGCCATAGGTACCCAAAATAGGTATCTATAAGTATTGTACAGCGTGCATTGCCGTGTCCGCGTGTCAGAAGGTGAAAGAAAAGAGATAGGTAGAAGTATATATATATATATATAGAATGATAATGATAGGTCTGCTAATAAGTACGCATGCTTATGGCTCATTGATTTATTCACATATATGTCACTGTAAAAGTGAAATTACACGGATTCACTCCTGTCTCTCTATTTCGATAGAAATACAAAGGAAGATGTCACGTGAAGTCACAAAGCTGCATTTTTGTTACTTTATATATTATACACATTTCTTAAATTTAAAATAAATAACGTTGAACATTGTTGGATTAAGAATGTTATTGAACAGTAAGTTAAATTAAGTTCATTAGCTACAAAATGGAGTAAACTTTTTATCCTGAAAATAAGTACGTCACACGTTTGAAATGGCTGCATTTGTCACGGGTTGCTCCTAAAATGGTGCTTCAAATTTATCGCCGGCAATTCACTCAAAACGCTAGGATTCATTTGAGAAAATAGCTTCGTTATTTAGGTCTAGCGACCAATTCAAAATGAAATATTTCGCAAGTGGATTTCTTAAATTGTTTCATAAATGTGCGCGTAAGATATGAACTACAATTCTCGAGAGAAATTGTTTGCCCCTTTTTGTGGTAAGATGTTTTCTGAATAATAAAAAAAAAGTGTCATATTATACACGGCGCTCCGGATATACATATTGTATATGATAATTCATCAGTTTCAAAAACATCCCAGGCAACCGAATATCAACTGTCATCAAAACAAAGTTTAACGAATTAGCAAAAAAATATTTTATTTCGTTTATTTTAATTTTATTCTATTTTATTAGGGGGACTAACATCTGTAGTTTTATGAACTAAGTTACAAAAATAAATAAAGATGAGCTATTGAAAAGCCAACACAGATGAGAGGAAATATAAAAATGAATATTAAATAGTCTTACAAGGAAGAAAAAATACTATATCTATCTATACCTATATAAAAACTATATCTCAAGCTTGTAACCACAGCTAAAACTTACATATACATACCGTGTAACTGATTAGTATTTGATTAATTTCGCAATCAGAGATGCTAGGCTATCCACAAATAAGTCCATGTTCACATAATTCGACTCGCTGAGTTTGTTAAGTTCGTTGACTGTTCTGACAATATTGTTATGTGAGTGGCGTCTGTAAGCTGTGCGAGTCAAGGGTGAATGTTCTCCTATTATATTAATGTATTCTGTGGTGATGTACAGTCCGCGCCACCAAAGAAGTTCCACAGACGCGGCGCTGCTATCGTCTTTCCCAATCCTGTCAGAGTATTTGATAATCTGTAAGTCTATGTAGGTATTACACGCAAAGTACTAAATAATAAATCTAAAATATTCCATAAATAAACCTGTAAATTTATTTCCTCGCTAATTAATGAGTAAAATTCGATCAAATAGGGGGGGAGTTGCCATATTTAATTCCTTTATGTACCGTGGTACTCTTTTTGTGGCGCGGAGTCTAGAATTTTTCCTTATTTATTTATATTATCCGTGCAGGAACGGAGAAAGAATACAATTTCCTGCGGCCGGGCGGACTGTCGTAAGAGGCGACAAAACATCCCACAGCCAGGTGGTAGGGCAATTGCCCGACTGGATGGCTACCACCCCTGGTCTAAAGTATGTCGCCATAACAACATTGAGTTGTGTTCCGGCATTAGTGACCAGGTTCCAGTCTCCTTTAAGAGAGCAGCAGCGCATTTGTAGCACCTTTGTTGCTGTAAATGTCCATAGGCGATGGTAACCGCTTTCCATCAAGTGGGCCGTCTGCCTGTCTGCTGAACTCCTGCAATAAAAAAATAAAAAAAATAAAAAAAATTACCACTTAGTCTAAGATTCCTAAGCTAAATTTTGAAGATTTTCAAATAAATAAATTAACATAAGATATCCATGAAATCAAATGAGGTACTAATGAAAGTAGACATTCCAATTGTTCACAAAACTTTTAAAAATAGAATAACATTTATTGTATACTAAAAAACTGTCACAAACATAAAATTATTAAGATGTTGAGTTCTTTGTTGGAACGACAGTTTGTTCTTTCGGTCGTACAATACAGGCAATTATAATGGTGCCTGGCCATTGTAACATTAATTAATCAATCAATAAATTACCTAATTAAATTAATATAAAACTATATCATTACAGAAGCACAAAACAATGTTACATTACTATAAATTATTTTTTAACGTCAGTCAATAAGTTTCAAAATAATACTGTTATACATTATGTAAGACGTCATTAATTGTTTGTCACAGCAATGTGTTTTTTACCCGTGTTCTGTTTTACCCGTGTGAGTGTGGATTATCATACTTTGGGCAAACAAAGAGGAGCATAAAAACACGGGTAAAATAACACATTGCTGACATGAAACACACAAGGTCTACAAAGTCTACGATCAGTAATATGTCACGAATACACGCTGGACAAACCCAACCGCTACATGAGATTCGATAAACCACAGATTCCTACCTTCCTATTCCTACAGATACCTAGAATGATGCGTGAGGTTATTGAAATCAAAAAACATGCATTTTCGGAATCTCCTGGTCCGCGTTATTATCACTCCTGATTTTTTTCACCTATTTTTCAACGCGATGTACAAACTCGAACCATTTACAGATTTATTATAATATAGATAGATTGTGTTAATAATTTTTGTTACAGATCAACAAATCTAAATTCTTTTTAAATGAAGGTACAATGCTATATAAATAAAACCACATCGCATGCAAGCACTCATTTGTGTACAATACATAATTTTGTTGACCCTTACCGAACGAGTCATTTGGGCGCTTTAAAGAATGTTTTATAACCCGGACAGAGATTTTAGGGGTTTTCACCTTTTCTATATCCCCCGCTGATAATAATTATTACTCCGAGTAACGCGATGCGATAAACCGTACGATTGTGATTTACGATTATACCTTCCTATGTACAAAAAATTTATGTTTATTTTATGTGGTCATGTTTTTGTCAAGTTTGGCTTTCGATTATTACCTATGTGAGCTCAAGCTAACTTCTCTCGGGGCGTTTTTGAAATTTGTGTTCTATTATTGTCAATAAAATTCAAGGAATCATCGGTAACATCACGGGATGGATACTTGAATGTATGCATATCCAATTAAGGGAACACACCCATAATACGTGACTCATTTTTTACAATTTTTTAACCCCTTCCCATCTAGTTTTCACGTAGTAATTTATAAATATGGTTTAACTTACTTTTGCCGACAGAAAGTTATTATCATCTCATATTTTTGTCTTTATCAATACAGCGCTCACCGCGTGACGCCAAGATGCGTACATACCTATAAGTGAAAAAAATATTATCAAATTATGTGTAAAAGTAAAAGTTACTATAAAATAATCTGGAAGTTTAAAAAGTGCTAAAAGCTGCGCGCCATATTTAGATATAGCACCAAAAAGCACGAGAATTCCCTACATATTGACACATATTGACTACGTGACGAAAACCTAATACCCCCCCCCCCCTGTGACCAAACGTGGTATTTTGAAGACCCCCCTGCTCCTCAGAAGGGGTCACGTAGTATGGGTACGTTCCCTATGATGATAATTATATATAGATAGCCAATCCGGCCAAGCTGAATTTTTATATATATAATAAAAAATAATAGCAGTAAATAAACGTCCCACTGCTAGGCTCGGGCCTCCCATTATAGGAGACCGGATGGCATATCCACCACGCTTGTTCAAGGCAGTTTGTCGGTTTTGACACATCGTTTATCTCGATGTGCAGGTTTCATCATGATGTTTTCCTTCACCGCCGTTAGCACGTGGTAATTGTATTTGTAACAATATGCGTATTAAGTCAGAAAACTGCCCAAGTGGTGCATGCGTTCCGGCTAGGATTCGAACCCGCGCCCTTTGAGCTTGAGACGCATGCGCTAGCTATTATGCTACCACCACTACAATAGTATAGAGTAAAAGATAAAGAACATAATAAAAAGTAGGTATATAATAAATTCTTCTATTAAAATTCAAAGTTATGTAAAAAAATTAGTTAACCGTGGACTATGTATCGTGTTTTCCGAGTATAAACATACAAAAGCTGAAAGTTTATATAGACATAAATATATCTACATTATTATCCCTATAAATAACTAAAACGTCGCTAAGTAGTATATAGAATATTAAACAAGTCTCTAACCATGTATTGTAATTTAATCTGCTTTATTACACGTTCATATAATAACATTGCACGTTACATTTTGATGAGAACTACACCTCGATAATATCTGATAATTTCCAAGAGAATTTTGGCGAAAACTTGAAAGGTGTTTTTTTTTTACTTGAAATTTTTTGTGCAGTTTAAAATTAAATCGGCTAATGGCCGGTTCCTATACGTTACTATTCATTGACTTGATCTACCATCGGTTGCATTTTGACATTAGATGTAGAATTCGATAGTAAGGCAAATGAACGGTCGGTAAGATATAGGACCGGTTTTTATATATTAACGATCGTTCGTTAACTTTACTATCGGTTAAAATTTGACATAAATTCCATACAAATAATGTCAATATTCAACTGATGGTAGGGCAAGTGAAGGGATAGTAAATATAGGAACCGAGCCTAAAAGCACATATTAATGTTATAAATGCGAAAGTTACTCTGTCTGTCTGTCTGTTCCGTTTTCACAGAAAAACTACTGGACCGATTTCGCTGAAACTCAGTACATATGTAATTTTAATACCGAGGTTGGCCAAGGGATACTTTTTATCCCGCATAATGGGATAGATTTATGTAAAGGTTATCCCGGAAACTAGAATAGGTTTTGTTATTCTGTCAATTTCGTCCACTTGGTTCCCTCGATCCACTCAGTCCACTTGATTCACTGGGTCCACTTGGTCCACTGGGTCCACTTAGTCCACTTGATCAACTTGGTCCACTGGGTCCACTGGGTCCACTTGGTCTATGTCATCTATTTTGTCACTTATGTAGTTTACAGATAGACGAGGAATGGTATAGTTTGCGATATAAAATGAATAATAATGAAACAAATAAATACCCAGATTAACTCGCATTTACAGTTTTTTTTATAGCTGAAGTACCTACAGCAGATAGGCAAACGGCTCACCTGATGGAAAGCGGTTACCGTTGCCCATAGACGTTTGCAACACCAGAGGTGTCACTAACGCGCTGCCGGCCTCAAAGAAATTTATTGATACCCTTTTTAAAAAACCCTATGTTATAGCGCTGTGGGAAAACCACAGCTCATTCAAAATCCCCACAGTGCGCAAGAGAAACATTCTAGAGAACCGTTGCACATATTCCTTTGAATAAGGTATACATACATAAGGTATGAAGGGATAAAATCTAAAGAAATATTAGCTTGAGACGTGTCAATAAACGGAATAACAATGAACAATTAATATGACTAAAAGAAACATGAAAAAAAAATACAACTTTAAAATATTATTAGTCATATAGTACAATATTTAAAGGTCAAATATCTAAATCTATCAATAGGTAGGTATATAGTATATCTAATATAACCGCCCCTTTATTTAACATTTACTGTACTTAGTTTTAAGAACGTAGTTTTAATTTTTGGTGAACAATAAAGTGTTTTCATTCATTTATTCATTCTTCATCACGACCGGTCATGTTATACGGGCCCGAATGATGAGCCAACAAAGTGATAGACCACAAACGTCTCAACTCTGAGATGAGAATATTGCGATGGATTTGTGGTGTTACAAGAATGGATAAGGTGAGAAATGAGAACATAAGACTGAGGTCGTATGAGCATGTAATGAGGAAGGATAAAAGTCACGTGACAAAAAGAATGTTAAACTGCAAGAGTCATGGATATAAATGTAAAGGTAAAGATAAGTAAAGAAAGAAGAGATGGATTGTGTGTAATATTTAGTTTTAAACGGTAAGTAACACCTGCGTTATGAGGGATGAATTGCTTGCTCTTGAAACAATGACCAGCGGCACCGACTAGATAAGTTTGCGAGCTCTACTTAACTGGGATTGAAACGGAAAATTTAAAGACGGGTGGTAAAGAATAAATCTGCTATGCATTTTCTAAATATATTTTTTTTTACGGAGAAAATCCGGTTGAGGACCATAAGCCGCGCGAGGGGAAAGGTTGCGACCCGTGTGTGGGATTTGCCAGGTCGGGAGGATACTAGCACCTAACATGTGAAGTGCTATTGCCACGCCGTTAGGGATACCCACTAAAACCCCTGTCCGATCCTCTAGCGTCCTTTGTCCGGGCTGTTGATTCGCTTGCGCATTCACCTCCAGCGCGGACGGACGACGGCCGGCCCCTTTGCGGGCTGGCCTCACCATGTGTTAGTTGGAGATCTGGGTCTCTCCGGCTACCTCGGTCTCACCTCGAGGTGAGAGGGGGCGTGCGGATCGGTGCCCGTCCCTCCTCTTCATGCAATTTCTAAACCTAGCAATGACATTGTTTTTTAAATAAAGTTTCGCGCAGTCATTATATTAATAGACACTTGTCGTCGTATATATACACTAGAGTTTATCCCGTGGCTATGCCGCGGTTCAACCTCTGGTGCGTATCTCTTGTTTAAAGAACAGGCGGTACAGGATACATTGTATTAAATTTTTATGTGTTACCCCCAAAGATTCACTTCATTTTATATCGCAAACTATACCATTCCTCGTCTATCTGTAAACTACATAAGTGACAAAATAGATGACATAGACCAAGTGGACCCAGTGGACCCAGTAGACCAAATTGAACAAGTGGACCAAGTGGACCCAGTGGACCAAGTGGACCCAGTGAATCAAGTGGACCGAGTGGATCGAGGGGACCAAGTGGACGAAATTGACAGAATAACAAAACCTATCCTAGTTTCCGGGATAACCTTTAACATAAATCTATCCCATTATCCGGGATAAAAAGTATCCGTTGGCTACCCTCGGTATTAAAATTATATATGTACTGAGTTTCAGCCAAATTGATCTAAGTCTTTCCATAAAAGGATAACAAACAGAGAGCCAAATATATTTTTATCCCGGAAACTATCCCATTTTTCGGGATAAAAATATCCTATGTTCATTCTCGGCATCGAAAATATATATATATATATATATATATATATATATATATATATATATATATATATATAGCCGGAGAGACCCAGATCTCCAGCTAACACATGATGAGGCCAGCCCGCAAAGGGGCCGGCCGTCGTCCGTCCGCGCTGGAGGTGAATGCGCAAGCGAGTCAACAGCCCGGACAAAGGACGCTAGAGGATCGGACAAGGGTTTTAGTGGGTATCCCTAACGGCGTGGCAATAGCACTTCACATGTTAGGTGCTAGTATCCTCCCGACCTGGCAAATCCCACACACGGGTCGCAACCTTTCCCCTCACGCGGCTTATGGTCCTCAACCGGATTTTCTCCGTATAAAAAAAAATATTTAGAAAATGCATAGCAGATTTATTCTTTACCACCCGTCTTTAAATTTTACATTTCAATCCCAGTTAAGTAGAGCTCGCAAACTTATCCAGTCGGTGCCGCTGGTCATTGTTTCAAGAGCAAGCAATTCATCCCTCATAACGCAGGTGTTACTTACCGTTTAAAACTAAATATTACACACAATCCATCTCTTCTTTCTTTACTTATCTTTACCTTTATATTTATATCCATGAGTCTTGCAGTTTAACATTCTTTTTGTCACGTGACTTTTATCCTTCCTCATTACATGCTCATACGACCTCAGTCTTATGTTCTCATTTCTCACCTTATCCATTCTTGTAACACCACAAATCTATCGCAATATTCTCATCTCAGAGTTGAGACGTTTGTGGTCTATCACTTTGTTGGCCCATAATTCGGGCCCGTATAACATGACCGGTTGTGATGAATGAATGAATAAATGAATGGAAACACTGGTTTATTGTTCACCAAAAATTAAAACTACGTTCTTAAAACTAAGTACAGTAAATGTTAAATAAAGGGGCGGTTATATTAGATATATTATATACCTACCTATTGATAGATTTAGATATTTGACCTTTAAATATTGTACCTATATGACTAATAATATTTTAAAGTTGTATTTTTTTTCATGTTCCTTTTAGTCATATTAATTGTTCATTGTTATTCCGTTTATTGACACGTCTCAAGCTAATATTTCTTTAGATTTTATCCCTTCATACCTTATGTATGTATACCTTATTCAAAGGAATATGTGCAACGGTTCTCTAGAATGTTTCTCTTGCGCACTGTGGGGATTTTGAATGAGCTGTGGTTTTCCCACAGCGCTACAACATAGGGTTTTTTAAAAAGGGTATCATAAAATTTCTTTGAAGCCGGCAGCGCGTTAGTGACACCTCTGGTGTTGCAAACGTCTATGGGCAACGGTAACCGCTTTCCATCAGGTGAGCCGTTTGCCTATCTGCTGTAGGTACTTCAGCTATAAAAAAAACTGTAAATGCGAGTTAATCTGGGTATTTATTTGTTTCATTATTCAAAATATTTATTCCTCATTGCTAATTTAATTTAGTTCCCTCTTCATGTACATATCGGTTCACTTTTATGAAAGTATGAAGATGTTCGAGTAACCAAAGATAAAGTAGGTAAACTTTTTTTTATTATAAACAACTTAAAATTATTAACATAGGAAAACCGGCTAATTTTTTAGGAAAATATCTAGTAATGCCGCCTCTACCAGGCACCACAATGGTTAGGTTCGAGAAACACTTAGGCTTGTCATTATGATGGATTAATATGGGTAATAATGGTCTTAGAACCTAGACGCAGGGAATCTAGATAAACACATTCTATTTTGTAACAAGATTTTTGCAACTTAATTACTAAAATATAGAAATTACTTACACCCACATTTATAACGCGTTTAAGGCTAATTTCTAACCATAAATACCAAAGATAAACTTAGAATACAAAAACAATATTACAGTAATCATAATAACTGCTTTGTAATGGAACAATTAAAAAGATGGATCCGAGCTCCGAAACAGATACCCTGACTACAACCGTGATTTAACGTCCAGGATAATTATGAATATTAATTTCACATTATACAACCGATATGTGAGCATCGATAACATCGATGTGCAGATTTCTTCAGGATATTTTCATTCATCGTCCGCATCAGATAATGTTACGAATTTGCATTTACACACACGTAATTCACAGTTCTTAAAAGTACAGCCGAATACAACAAAACCAAACCGTAGTGCAGAAATAGTTATTACATAAGTCGTGTAAAGTTCATCGTTGTAAGATACTCGGTTCGAAAGTGCGCATTTGTAAATTAGACATAACTTCTTAGCAACATGCCGCCCACTGGTTTTGGTTGAAACAGTTTACAGGTTTTATGACGTGTTGCTGCGGCTTAAACAAAGACATTAGCGCAAACAGTAGATAACTCAAATTCAAAGGGGATAATAAGACACCTGTAAAGAATTTGTCGCATCGGCTCGCAACAACAATATGAATATTCTTAAGGTAAAAAGGAAATCTGTAAAATCGGAGCATGAGTGTTATGAAAGGTCAATTACTGTTTAAATATAGCCAAATCAGAAGTTCAACAGTCCTTATTGACTTTGACAACGTTGGAATAATTAATTATTATCAAAACAAAACTTTATTTCGGATGTGGGTTTCGCTTTGAAATTTAATTGTAGCCTTGCGCTTGACATTTTAATCAATACGACATTAATTATTAATAGTTAAACCCGTTGTATTATTTAAGTGTCTATTTGTCGTGTCTCCTTATTTAATTTAACACATTTTATATAAACAATTTGGCGTTCGGTTTCGAAAGAGGTTGCTCAAATATGACTTGAATGGATTTTGCTAATATCGAGGTGATTTAAAAACTTCAACGGACAAGTGGAAAAACGAATGGCAACGCAAAAGTGGAAAAACGAATGGCAACGGACAAGTGGCATAACGAATCGCAACAAAATTTTAACTTGAAGTTTTACGGGCAGATTGTTAATGTACCTACTTGTTCAATTTAAAAACCTGCGCGTAAAACTTCAAGTTAAAATTTTGTTGCGATTCGTTATGCCACTTGTCCGTTGCCATTCGTTTTTCCACTTGTCCGTTGAAGTTTCACTTCTACTATGTCTCCCAGCACACATTTCCATTTTTCGCAGGTTTACTGCAAATTATGATTTGGTTAAGTTAGGTACATTTTAATGATGCATTATTGAAATACATTATTTAAACAAAATTATTTAAACATATTTTATTTTATCAAACAAAAAAACTGATTTCGATCCGGAAACAAAAAATGCTTCCATATTCTATTCTAAAATTATACCGCCTCTCACCACGTCTAGTCTAAATTTATGCCGCTCCTCCACGCGGCCGTAACGCTTTTTCGTGACAGAAAAATACTAAGACCCGTCTACATAGAAGTTTCACTTCAAAAGGCAGGTGGTATGGCATTTTCCCGACTGGATGGCTACCACCCCTGATATAAAAGTATGTTGCCATAACAACCTTCAGTTGTGTTCCGGCATTAGTGACCAGGTTCCAGTTTCCCTTAAGAGAGCAGCAGCGCATTTGTAGCGACTTTGGTGTTGCAAATGTCCATAGGCGATGGTAACCGCTTTCCATCAAGTGGGCCGTCTGCCTGTCTGCTGATCTCCTGCAATAAAAAAAAGGCAGATAAGAAAGGAAGGTAGTTACAATGCAACGTATTTATCCTAAGGCCTTTCGAACACTTTTTTAATGTTTTTTTTGCGAAGCTGGCAAACAGGCAGACGGCCCAGCTCATGGAAAGTGACTACAATTGCGTATAAGCGTTTGTAACACCAATGGCGAAGCCAACGCGTTGTTCAGTGAGTAACTGTATACGTGGTAAATCGAACAACAATATTTTACCTCTTAATAAATAAAAATTGTGTGTGTGTGTAGTTCACACGCAGTATAAGTGAAACTTCAGAGAATATACTCACAGACAATTCTTCCCTAACTTTTATTAATATAAATATAATTCCTTTAGCCTACATCCGTCAATATGCTATAATTCATAATAAAACTTCTTACGTATCGCGTTCAAGTTTTCACTGTTTTATTCTAAAAAATATTATCAGTTTTATATTGGTCCAAATTGGACCTTTGTTTAATCATCGGTCTTACTAAGTCTCTAATCTGTGTTACACAATGTAAAACTCGTATCATTTTATCATTATCATAAAAGTCGTGGTAGCGTAATGGCTACCGCATGCGACCCATACTCAAAGGGCGCGGGATCGAACCTGGCCGGAACGCATGCACCACTTAAGCAGTTTTCTGACCTAATGTGCATATTGTTAAAATTACCACATGCTAACACGGTGAAGGAAAATATCGTGATGCAACGTGCACATCGAGATAACCGATTTCGGCAAGCGTGGCGGGTATACTGTCCGTTTCCCCTTATAATGGGAGGCTCTAGTTCAGCAGTGGGACATTTATGGGCTGTTATTATTATATAATTCGAATACATACCAAGGAACATAAAAACTTACTACATTCTACTTTTAAATGAGTTTTAATTATATGTAAAGGAACACGCCAACATAACAGGTCGTGCTATGTTGAGATGCCTTTTATGACATTGTATAAAAACTCCTGAGCAGAGGTCCTTATGTTAGCTTAATATTCCCTCCCTTTGAAATGGCTAGACCCATTGCCGTGAGAACGGGCCTATTCACCCGCCAGAGTGGTTTCTTTCATCCCCGGACCGAACAAAGGCTCGTGCAATCCTGAGACGAGCCAACTGGGTAGCGGATGAGACACTGTTATGACATGCTCATGTTATACACCTATAGTATTATGAAGAAAAGTTCAATTTAAGTCTTATGTCAATATTGATTTCTGATACAATATGTACCATTAAATAAAGTTGAAGAGTATATCATTTCAGACTAAACAACAAAATTCTAGAGAAAACTAGTATTTTTTATATGATACATTAGAATACTTGTATGTTGGTCAATCTGCTATTTAAAATTAAATTTATACATACAAGAACATTGCTGTATATAACACCTGACATAAAACATGCTCAGACAACTGGCAGCATTGCTATATTGATTTCCACTACATACATATGTTTATATACTATATATTTATATATATATTATATTACACTACATATATTTTGAAGAAAAAAGAAAAATAATAGCCATGGGCTTCTTTCATTTTTATGCAAGAATTTTTATTATATCAATGAGTGAAGCAAAAACTTTGTACCCCCTTTTACGAAAATTGCCCGGCCGGAGGAGTACGAAATTCCGCACACTTATAGTTTATATAGAGAAGGAGTGGAGAATGCTATTTTTTTTTAAATTATGTATAAAAATACATTAAATCAATAAATGTTAAAGTCAAATTAACAAGTACTGGGTAACCACTAGTTTATAATAATTATATATTTACTAGCTGTGTCCCGCGATTTCACCCGCGGGGTGATGGAAAATCGTTTTATTTTGGTTAATTCACACTACATCTTTATAAATTATAGCCTCTGTGTTATTATGATGTGTAAGCTATATATTATTGTAACATTTCATCAAAATCCATTCACTAGTTTTTGCCTGAAAGAGTAACAAACATATCCATACATCCATAGATTCTTACAAACTTTCGCCTTTATAGTATTATTTTAAAGTATAGTATTTAAAAAAAAACTTAAAATCTAAATAAATAATATATTAACTAAAAGAGACATAATTGTATATTAAATATTGTTATTCTAAGAGCATCAGAATCAGAATAATATAATCATAAATCTATATATAGTCTTAAAGACAACAAAAGGCTTGTAACCAAAACTACAAAAATTTGTATGCCTGTCAAGGCGAAACATGTAACTTGAAACTTAGCATAACACCTGCAAAAATGTCCATGTTTCAAAAAAATAAATTACTTTGACTTGGACTAAATATAAATTATCATAATATTTTGTAATATATAGAGTCAACTATGTACAAATTCGTATATAAAAAAAATATATAAATAGTAGTAATACTTTCTTATAAGGTTAATAATTTATAACACTTGATGGTTGTTATCAAAGTATGTATTACATCCTCTATTTTTTATAAGAATAGGCTGAGTCCTAATCGCAGGGATGGAACCTCGTATTGAATTAATGATTAAAACAAGGCGATAAAGCAAGGTGTGGGAAGGCCTGAAAATGAGCTTAATGTGTCTGCGTAAAAGCAAAAGATTAAGCTCATCAAGTCGCCCCTCCTGCTGTCGAATGAGTTTTAATGACTCAATTAACACCTTAATACTGTCGCTTAGATTTGCCAAGCGCTTTAGCGACAGTTTTGATAACATTCTACAACCGTCGAAGAACCGGAAATTAAGATTTTGGAGGGAAATTGAAAAGTGATATTTTGCTGTGCAGTTTTGTTTTTTTTTTTAATATTATATAATTTTATATATTGTATTAATATAGTTTACCATTCTTTAAAAATTAAGTTTAGAAGTATCATTTTTCTGTTGCGTATAATAATGTGTATGTAACATTATTTATAAACTGCACCACCGTCAGCATTAAAAATCTATCAATGCCTATCAAGGGTTGGTTGAAAGAGATCGCTTTTTAGCGATAAGGCCCCTCGTCGTACTATATTTTTTACTTGTGTTTGTTTGTATTCTTTGGTTTACTATAAAAAGTTATCTATCTATTTAATATTACTTAAAAATAGCAATAGCTGTTAGATGTAATATCGACCAACCGGTCTGTTTGATCAAAAGCTGGCGGCTGAGGTTCTTTAGTTTGTACACTGATAGCTAGGTAGGTAGACGTGATTGGTTTGTAAAGTTACTTAAACTAGTTGCTGAACTTCTAATTTATTGTACGTAAACTAAACCGTTAAATTTCAAATTTTACTCTCCATTAACAATTTATTGACAGTTTGTAATTTTACTACACTGTATATAAACTAACAATTCTTGCAATTAAGCGGTTACATATTATAGGACAAACGAAATATGCGAGTATAGATATGCTTCAAGTGAGCGCTTAAGAGATACCTACTTACGTTCTTTTTAAATTAGGTTTTTAGTCAACAATAGATTGAGTTCAAAGAAACGTTTTCGATCAACAATGAAAGTGATACGGAAATTACTTGTTTTCGTATGACTTCCACTACACCGCCCCCGTTGTTTCCCGGAAAAGCTCCATACAATCCACGTAAAGAATATATACTTACTAGAGTTTACCCTGTGGTTGCGTCGCAAGTGAAACCCTAGTGCGTGCCTCTTGTTTAAAGAGCATTAATACAGGTTACAGTATATTAAATTTTAATGTAAATCGGTACCGCCATGTAAACCTCCTTTCGACCTATTCATACTTTTCTTCGACATATTTAAATTCTCACATCAAATATGACGGCGTTCCCCTTTCGCACGTCACATCAAATCGTTCATATCATAAAATAAAATAAATTAAATCGCTCCGCAAATGCAAATATAAATATAAAATAAATAAAATACCATAAAATATATCGCGCCCGCAACTCATAAATGTGTGTATTATACAAATAACCCGCTCCGCATCATAATTGTAAAATATAATATAAATTACTACAAATACATACACATAAAATTAAATACGTTAAACCATATTATAACAAATAAAGTGAAGTGGACTGAGGAGCAGAGGAGCAGCTGCATTTCATTCCCATTAACCTGTTAAGTGCGTGCTCATTCTCAAATTCCCGTCCAAATTGTCCCACACTTCTTTTCCCGCAATATTGACACAGTTCGCTTCTCGCTAAACCCAGCGCTGCCGCACCAGTTAATGCTGTATGCCCCCAGAAGATTCACTTCATTTTATATCGCAAACTATCCTACCTCTCACGATGAAAAGTATCATGTCCATTTTCGGTATTAAAACTACATATGTACAAAATTACAGCAAAACCGATCCAGTAGTACTCCAGTAGTTTTTCCATGACATTTTAACAGATAGGCAGACCGAGTCACTATCGCATTTTATAGATGACGATTTTTTAAATATCTATAACCTTAAGAAAGGATTGGTCTGCCATACAAACTTTCTTCCCCTATTTCAACCCGTTCTAGTTTTATTTTTGCGATAAAAAGTTGTAGCCTGCGTGTCATGTCAGTCTCGTCTATCATCTGTAAATGACGAAAATGACATGGTAAAAAAAAACAAAACCTATTTCTGGGATAAATTTTACATAAATCTGTTTCCCGGGATGAAAAGTATCCTATGTCCATTCTAGAAATTGAACTTACATATATATCAAGTTTCAAGCAAATCGGTCCAATAGTTTTTCCGTGAAAGCATTACAGATAAACAGAAAAATATACTTTTATCGCGGAAAGTATCCTATTTTTCAGGATAAAAAGTAATCAATGTCCATCCGTGGCTTCTAAATAAAAAAATATAATATATATACTCGACCGCGACGTACTCACAATGATCAAATTGAAGATATTTTGAAGAAATGTCTTGTGTCAAGCACTTAAAATAAGCGTGTAGTATGAAGAGATTAATGAAAGTTGATGAAGCGAAAAGTATTTGTCAGGATCGTAGCAGATGGAAATCCATCGTCTCTGCCTACCCCTGTACAAATGGGAAACAGGCGTGACAATATGTAGGTATGTATATGTATATGTATATATATATATACATACATGTATATGTATATGTATATGTATATGTATATGTATATGTATATGTATATGTATATGTATATATATATATATATATATATATATATATATATATATATATATATATATATATATACTGAGTTTCAGCCAAATCGGTCCAATAGTTTTTCCGTGAAAGCGTAACAGACAGACTGACAGAGTTACTTTCGCATTTATAATATTAACAGGAATTTCCATCGATCCACTTTGCTTTTGTATTGAACCTCTTTCATCTTTTCATTTTAAATTAAAATTACTAAAATCTATTAATATACTTAGTACTGCGTAAATACTCGTAAGAATAGCGGTATTTATCAAAGCTCTGTTTACACGAATAGGATAAAAGTGTACTATTGAAAGTGTATATTTTTATCATGCGAGCCTATTCATCTTTTATATGTTGTTGAATTTAAGGCGCGTATACACATACCAACATTCAATACACTTTTATGTCATCCCAAATTATGGATATGTATAAAGTATTTTAGTCTCTGATTCTGCTTTAAATATTTTTTTCTTTTAGGATCAGAGATAGGTTAATACATTTTTATTTGATAAAAATACCAGTATGACAGTGTTTTTTTTTTAATTCGTAGATTATAAAATAAGTAACATTTTACGTCTAATTATTTTTATACTACAATATTACAATTTTTAAAAGACTGTTTTATGGTTATCTATTATATTGTTTCCAAGCGTTTATTTTACTTTTGACGTTTGCACGTGTATCAAGTTACATATTTCTTGACAGTAAAGCCCACATCAAACAAATAACATACTTGTCGTACTTTATTGTTGTGAGTGACGTAATAGTGATGTTCTATGATTTATGTAGCGTAAAGACTTAAACCACCAAAACTAGGTATACGTAAATAAATCGAAAGTAATCGATTTAAAAATAAAAAAAATGTTCCGCTTTAAAGAAAAATAATACTGCAATTATTATATTAAGTACCATTTTAAATGGCTTATTTAATATATGTAAAATATGTTAATTGATATGTAGTTACATTTATAACACAATATTTTTAGCATAAATATATAGATAACTAATAGATTAAACTTATTTATAAGTGAAGTCGATTTTTATAACAAATCGAGTCGGTAACGCATTAGGTCCGATATCGTCATCGAGCTGTCAAAAGTAAAATAAGGGTATACAATGAGGCACTTTTAGAAACCGGAACATACATTAGTAAAAACAAAACCATTCATCCGTTTTTTCTAATACGTATTTCAGACTAATTTTTCTTGAAAAGTATTCAATCTATACTGGTGAAATTTTGCAAGAATATGTAGTACTAGGATATATAATGTAATGTAAGCTATCGTTTTAGTGAAAACTGTGTCGGAATAAGCTAATTTTTATATACACGAACAATTGCAAACTGCCCCCGGGGAAATTCCCACGGGATTCTCGGGATAAAAATATAACACATTTTATTAGATAAAATTTGCTATCGATAAGTGATTTTTTTTTATAAATTAGATTTTCTTTATAAACTGACTACTTTGAATCATTTCCAGAAATATTCCCGGGGGATTCTCAAGATAAAAAGTAGAGTAGATTTTAAGTTTAAGAATTTGCTGTCAATCAGCGAAAAGTGCAGCGATAAGTGGTGGTGTATGTACGCGGTGAGATATGGTACTGTTATCAAGGAATCAATGCAGACGTTTTAAACGATTTTAAAGGGGTTTGGCGTATATGTACTTTAGATAACGGTTGTAATTAAAGCAAGGTACAATAAATGGTTTACTCAAAAAATTCAATTTATATTATAATTTATTTATATTATATTATAAGTTATAAGGTCTAATTTAATGCAATCCACGAGAACGCTGCCGACAAACTGCGCTACAGTTTGGCAATGTAATTGTTATTATAATCTTGTAACTTTTTATTGAAAATAAATTGAAAAAAAAAAAAAATCGGCCCAGTACTTTTTACGTGAATCCCGAACAAACAGACAAACCGACAAACATACAAAAAAAATTTAAAATCCAGATTTTTTTAATAACTTCTATGTACAAACATGACATGTTTACAATTTTATAAGACAATAGTTATACATCGTCACATAACACTAGTGAAATCACGAGGAAAGTAAAGATTATAGAAGTATCATGATAAAACCTGCACATCGAGATAACTATGTATCAAACCCGCCAAACTGATTTGGACAAGCGTAGCCCGAGTCCAGCAGTGGGACGTTTATTAGTTGCTATTATAAGATAAATTATTATTGTGGGCCATTTTTAACCGACTTCAAAAAGAAAGAGGTTCTCAACTTGATGGGTATTTTTTTTAATGTATGTACATCGATTACGCTGAGGTTTATGATCCGATTTAAGTGATACTTTTTTAGTTTGACGCGGAATAGGTGCCATTTGGTTCCTTAAAAATTTAACATAGTTTGGCCCAATAGTTTTCATTTTATGAACATTTTTTTATGAAAATTTTCCGTTCCCGTTTCTTGGGACCTATATTTTGTAAGGTGCGCGGCACCTTTCGTAGGCCTACCCATAGCCAGACACTAAGTAAAGTAACAATTAAAAAAAACTTCGTTTAAAAACAGACTTCAAAAAGTAGAAAGTATAAAAGAACTTAATTAAGATTTTTGACTAAGAATTTAATTAGTTTATTAAGAGACAAAATAATATCATATCTACAACTTGAAGTCTGTGCCAATTAATCCATAAAAATTACAATATTTTGGTACATTTCGTTGTTTTGACAGTGTATATATATATTAATTTTTAGTTTTTGAAATCGGTTTTTTTAAACGAAGTTTTTTTTATTACAGTAATATTGAATGTAGTCGCGCCCTTGAAGCTACATTCATTCATTAGTCTTTGAAAAAGCAAATGTGAATAAAGCTTTCGTTTCAAAACAACATTCTTTGTAAGAAATGTTTGCATTACGCGCCTGTGAGTTTTCAGCAAGATGGATTTCTTTTATGTTTTTTTATTCAAATCACTCATGTTACTTATTGGTTGTTCGACAATTTTTATATGTGAGAAAAATTACATTCTGTAAATTCTGTAATATTTTGTAAGTGCTATTTGGGATAATAACGAATTGGAATTTGAAAGTACTTCGTAGAATTTAAGGGGTGGTTTGATATTATAAGAATTATGATAATTTGTGCAAATAATACATTTGAAATCAGTTTTTTCTTAATGCATGAATTCAGCAGACAGGCAGACGGCCCACTTGCTGGACGGCGGTTACCTCCGCCTGTGGAGATTTGCAATACGAAAGGTTCTACAAATGCGCTGCTGCTCTCTTAAGGGAGATTGTTTTTGTCGCCTGTGTTGTGTTTTGTCGCCTCTTACGACAGGCCGCCCGGCCGCAGGAAATTGTATTCTTTCTCCGTTCCTGGACGGATAAATTTTATTATTATTTCGCGGATTTATAATATTGTTACTCGTTAATTCCATAAATATAACCATAAAGGCTAGCGCTACGTCCCGTGACTCCGGCAATCAGGCGAAAGGCATTCCCGGTCGATCGTGCTAACGTACATCTTCACCAGGCGAGCCCGAGACACCGGCTACATAAATCATTTTTTGAACAATTATTTATTTTGGAAAAAACATTTGTTTAAATCTACTAAACAAGTCTTCTCATTTATTTATTATACTTTATGGCTTATAAAATTCGCAGATAGGGAGGGGCGGTAATTTTATATTTTTTATGATTAATTTATTATAATTTAATAACTTGAATAACACAAATTAGAAAAAAAATAATAACACTTTTTAAATTAACAAAAATATCTTTCATACATCATGCGATATTGATAGATAGATAACGGTGAACATTAAAGATATAGAAAACTCTTTAATGTTCACCACATACACATAATGTAAAATATTTTTTTGAACAAAAACAAAAGTGACTTGAAACTAAAAAGCAAAAAATGAATATTTAACCGACTTTTTTCTGCAACATCTTAAAGTCGATGCCAAGTAAAACATAAAAATGAACGAATTTGCAAAATATAGTAATTTTTATGTTTTAGTTCGCACCAACATTTAGATGTTGTAGAAAGATGTCGGTTAAATATTTATTTTTTGCTTTTTAGTTAGAAGTCGGTTTTGTTGTGTGAAGGTTGATATCTCACTCTTTCCCTGTGATCCACTGATCAGACCCTCATTTGGTGACAATGAGACCATTTCGGGAAAATACTCTTTTAAATAAAAAAAACTATTTGAAAATCGGTTCACAATTCACGGAGAAATCGCATAACATGCATACAAAAAACTTAAGTGCTTGTAGAAAGTCTAATACTGGCACGTGTATACAACCTTTATTTTTCGAAGAATATTGGCGCTCGACGTTCTTTAATAAGGGTTGCTTGCAATTTTCCGTGAATTCACTGATCAGATCCTAATTTGGTGACCATGGGACTACCTCGGGAGTATTTAAAATCACTTGACAATTAACAGAGACATCGTGTAACAAAGAAGTCGGTTAACAATTTTCAAGGGTTTCGAATTCGAATTCCCTGGGAACCACTCATCAGATTTTGACTTGGTGGCTATGGGACCACCTGAGGAGTATACTCTTTCGAATAAAAAATAGTAATTTGAAAAACGGCCCACAATCGATGGAGAAATCGCGTAATATGCATAAAAAAAAAATTAAGTGCCGGTGGAAAATGCAATGGCACGCGAATGCATACAAGCTTTTTTCGAAGAATGTAGGCGCTCGGCATCTCTTAATAAGGGATACTCTCGATGTCCCTGGAATCTACTCACCAGACCCTGACTTGGTGACCATGGGACCACCTCGGACGTATAAACTTAAGAACAAAGAAAAAAAATTAAAATCACTCCACAATTGACGGAGATGTCGTGTAACAAAAAAGTCGGTTAACAATTTTCGAGGGTTTCCCTTGTTTTCCCTGGTATCCTCTTATCAGATCCTTACACAGTGACTATGGGACTAATTCGGGAGTATTAGTCCCTTTTCATTAAATTCCAAATTTGAAAATCAATCAAAAATTTACGGAGAAATCGAGTAACAAACATACAAATAAAATATATACAGATTGATTGAGAATCTCTCTGCCTTTTTGAAGTTGGTTAATTAAATAATTTACAGTCATTTCATGTAAAGGCAGGAACAAAGGGCGACCTTATCGCTCTCGAATGATCTCTTCCAGACTACCGGGCTGTGTTGTGATTATGTGAAAGGAATTGAAAGTGTATGACGGTGGTGTGCAAATTAAATATTTACCTGTAAGTAGGACATATAAATATTGCATTATTAAATTGTAACTTTCTGGAATGGAGCCCTTTTTGTGTTACTTATTCCTGAGTCAATGAGCTGTGACATACAGACAAGCAGGCAGATAAACGCCGTGCCGGTGTGAGACCATATAATTCCTTTTTACCATTGGAATTTTAAAATTTCAAAAATTAACAGAACTTATATTAAATAATATTTTCTATATCTAAACTCTTTTTACAAGTTTATTATGAGTTGTGATGAAAAACAAGACCATTCAGCCAATTCCGAAGACAAACTTCAGATACGTAAAGATGTGTGATAAAATTGTGGATGACGGTTAGGGGCGACATTTGCTTAGCCCTCGAAAACATACGTAAATTTATTTCCATTTGCACAGTTGTTTTAGCTTAAGTAAGAACCTTGGATAACTCTATATTTCTGTTTTTTTGGTACTAGCTGTTACTTCAAATAAATTCTTCTCTTTAACGTTCTCCCAATTATTTGAGGACAGAAGTCTTTTCCTTTCATACTCACCTATTCTGACATACGTCCTCTGTCACACCATAAATCCTCACATTATCTTTTACACAATCCATCAATATCTTTTTTGGTATATCTTTACATTTCTAGGGAAGAGGTGGCACGAAAGGGACACGTATTGAAATGGAGAATTCAAATTGCCAACATATTAAAAAACATTATGAAACAAGTCTATTTTAACTTTGTAGTAGCCTGGACATTAATATTATATACCATTCAGTACAGACAATTTATGAAGGGGACAATATTTAAAATTCTTAAGACTAAAAATATAGAATTAAGAATGAAGAAATGTTTATTATTGCAATATGTATCATTTCATTATTTTTTTGTACAATAAAGAATATTCTATTCTAAAAATACGAACACTAGGTCAGAATACTGCCACGTATTACATCTTCCTCGACCAGAATTCATATGCAAGTCTTTGAAATGAGTTGCGAGTGCATAACCCGCTGGTCAACTATGGCTTATTACATGTATACTAGGAACTTAGAGATAATATCTACCCGGAAAACTTTCAAAAATACAACTTAGCAAGTATCTATACGGTGCTTTTATTGTCTGTTTCACGATATTTTTCCTTCAGAGAGCAGTGAAAATATATACGCAATCCAGCCCTAAGCCCTTATTATACGCCAGATGTATTATTATGTTATAACACGTTAGGTATTTTCGTTTATTCTGCCAGTATAGAATACAACGTATAAGATGGCAAAATAAAGTAGAAAATAATGGGGGCGCCACTTTCGGAAACTTGTCTAAACTCTACCAACTCCAATATTACGTCAAGAATAATTTTATTTCTTACTAGCGATTTTTAGTACTACATCAAATATCGTGCAAGTAGCAAGGTGCTTTAGTTACGACGTACGCCTTTTGTCAACATAATATTGACTATAATTTTGTAAACAAGAGCTTTAACACCTTGTCATAGTTAACAGAACAATTATTTGATTAAAAGGGGCTAAACTAACCATTACAAACTTATCATGTCGGCTGCTCTTTGGTGAATATCGTCGAATTATAACGAAAACATGTTTACATCAAATTCCACTAGAGATAATTGGTAAACTTTAAAAATCACTGCTCACGTGAAACTTGCGTATTTAGTTATGTTTTGAACGGATTTTAGACGCAAATCAACGTTAAAATAAAAATAACACGGATGAATTCGCTTTGTTTATGATTTACCAACCTTGAGTTTACAGATAAAATAGAATATTGCCAGATGGCAATAAAATTAGTTCTCGTTCTAGACGTTATGGTCAGGTCATATATATATGTTCGAATATGAATGAAAAAAACGAAAATGAATAAATATAAATATATGATTTAATTTTTGTACTACTGGATTACAATAGACATGCTGACGACCATGTTGATGGAAAGTGGTTACCGTCGCGTATGTACTTTTGCAACACGAAAGGTGCTATCAATGTATAGCTGCCGGCCTCAAAAGGGGGACTGGAACTTGGCCACTACAGAGTATTTTAATATAATAGGAGGAGGATTATTTTTATCTTGATATTTTAAAACTAAGAAGACAGTAAGTACCGTATTTATCTTTATCAAATTACTATGTCCGCCTATACTATACGGCAGGGGTAAAGTATGCCGTTTGATATTCCTTCACAAAACAGATCCTTCCGAGCTTCATTATGATTTGGTATAATAAATATAAACGTAAATATATTATCACGCCTGTTTCCCAAGGGGGTAGACAGAGACTATGGATCTTCACTTCCTACGATCCTGACAACATTCGCTTCATCTACTTTCATTAACCTTTTCATACAGGCACGTTTATTTGACATGCTTTTCTCGTTTGAACACTGGTATAATAATACAGAGGTTTTTATTTAAATTAGCCGATTCAATATCTGACAAGACTATTGATTTTTCAAATATCTTATAATGCCAGTATTCTTCAAAATCACCCCCTTCATTATCTTTTGCTATTTTTTATTTAAATAAAAAAATATGTGAATGGTAGCAATTCAGTCTTTTACAGTTTATACATTTTTTTAACAAAAACAAAACCGACTTCAAGATAAAAAGCAAAAAATAAATATTTAACCGAATTTTTCTACAACATTTTGAAGTCGGTGCCAAATAAAACATAAAAAAACAACAACTTTGCAAAATACAGTAATTTTTGTGTTTTACTTGCACTGACTTCAAGATGTTGTAGAAAGAAGTCGGTTAAATATCTATTTTATTTTAATCTGAAGCCAGCTTTAATTTTGTTAAAAAAAAATTAGTTGCGCAAATAACAGCTTAAAAAAATATATTAAGCGCCTCTAGAAATTATAGTACTGGCACGCGTATACAAGGTTGCTATATCACTCTTCTATGTAGTCAAGGGTTGCTTTCGATTTCCCTGGTTTCCATTCATCAGATCCTGACTTGTTAACCATGGCTCCATGGCACTTTGGGAGTATAGATTTACGATTAAAAAGAAAAAAAATTAAAGTAGCTCCACAATTGATGTAGATATCATGTAACAAAAATATCGGTGAAGAAATTTCGAGGGTTTCCTCTGGGATCCACTCATCAGAACCCGACATGATAACAGTGAAACCAATTCGGGAGTATACCAAGAAAAGATTTGAAAATCGGTTCACAATTGTAGGAGAAAAACTGACGAATTAAGAACTTCCTCCTTTTTGAAGTCGGTTAATAAAAGAATTTGTTGCGAAGTGTGTAATGTAAGCAAATAGTGAATTCCAGACGGCTGTGAAGTTTACGCGATCGAAGTCATACGCATGGTTCTACTAATAGATAAAACACTTGGTATTGTGTTGAAATGACGCACACTTTACATTTTATCTAAACTGTTCATTTGCTATTCTTTATCGTACAGCCTTCCCGTCATAGAGCGCAGTCATAAAGCCAGACAAACAGCATAAACGATTGTTTAGATGTATGCGCACTACTTTATTACTGGACCCACTGTAGTATTTTATGATTGTACTTTATCTTTATGTACAGATTTTAGTGCACAGGGAAGGTAAAGCATTTTGTGATTCTACTTTTGTGTTATTTCCTTGTGTTCAGTATAAATGATTTAGTAGTAGGTCAGTAGGTAAGATAGCAGCGTCACATTTCTTTAGCGTGGGTCCGAATCCTGGAAGAGGAGCGAAGGGGGGAGGAACCGTTTAGGAAGGTTTTCTGGCCTAATATGTATTGAAGGAAAGAAATATATATTTATTTAGAACTACACACAACATAAAAATTCTAAATAATAATAAAATATATGCAGATGAGCTCCAAATTGGATCTAGTTCAGCAAATTCAGCAAAGGCTGGAGCATCGCTGCAGGGTAGCAGGTCCGTCCGTTTTCTATCGGATTCTTTCGAGAGTGTGCTATGGACCTTCTGGACTTGGTTCCCCCATCCCCTTTCTATCATCGAACAACCAGACGCACCAATTTGCGCCATCGTTACATGATGGACGTACCATTGGTTAGAACTAAATGTTTTGCCTCCACCTTTCTTATGCACACCACTGTCTAGAGGAACTATTTGCCGGAGTTCCCCGATTCATACAAATCAGTGGTCTTCAAGTCACGAGTGAATAGGTATCTACAAGGTAAGGTTGTTCCATCTTAGATCACATCTTCACCTAACATGAGGTGAGATAGCTGTCAAACACGAACAAATATACCACGATAAAAAAAATTGCTGATTAAGTCAACCAGTGGTGATCCTGCGCTAGGGCCATTTCAGTGTCATAAAGAGGCAAATAATGTAACAAAAGATGAATAAGAAATACAACTACGTATACACACTAAAAACTACGTATATCATAAATATTTATACTATTAAAACTGTTCTTTTTTTGTAATATCTATATATACAAAAATCAATGCCACTTTTCGTTGTAATTTTATAACTTGAGGACGACTTTACCGATTTTGATGAAATTTTGTGTGTGTTTGAGTGGGTTCCGGGATAGTTTAGATCCACAATTGGAACCGGTAGGTGGCGCTGAGTTCGGGTTCTACAATTCGCCTTATCACCTGGAGTGATTTTGGTGATTTTGTTTTGGTGTGTTTGAGTGGGTTCCCAGATGGTTTGGATTCGCAATTAGATCCGGTAGGTGGCGCTGAGATCGGGTTCTAGAATCCTACTAATCACCGGGAGTGATTTTTGTAATTTTGTTTTTGTGTGTTTGAGTGGGTACCCGGATGGTTTAGATTCGCAATTAGAACCGGTACGTGGCTCTGGGATCGGGTTCTAGAATTTTATTTTTTAAAGGCAGGACAACGTCTGCCGGGGCCGCTAGTGTGTTATATAATTATTACATTACGTTGCAGGTATTTAGGAGATAACCTAGATAACAAGATTACCAATGTCTGAAACCGACCAAATCGCTACTATGTGTAAGGAATGTTTACTTAAGTTTTTCACTATGATTTGACCTCAGGCCAAGACGATTTTATCGATAACAAAGAATTGAAATGCAACTGAGTAATAGCATATAGGCAATAATGGGTGAAAAAGGTTTTATAATAAAATATCCAAAATTGTTCTGGAATTCAGAGCTTAACAAATAATCATCGTAGAGGAACGCAATGTCGACTGGTATTACGTCATTAAAAATGGCTTACGGTGGCGCTCGCTGTTGAAATACCAGGAAAGCAAACTTATGTTAACATAAGTCTTAACACAGTCAGTTTCCGTTGAAAGTCTGGCAAGTTTTAATTTCAACACGATCACGCTTACCTGATATATATAGCACCGGTGAAGACTTGCCAGCTCATCAGTCGTCTATAATATATACTTTTATAGAACACAATCGAAGACAAAATAACCCGCAGACAGGTGGTAGGGCATTTGCCCGTCTGGATGACTACCACCCTGATCTAGAGCATGCTGCCATAACAACAAGTTGAGGTGTGTTCCGACATCGGTGGCTAGGTTTCAGTTCTCCTTTGAGGCCTATAGAACCTTGGCCTATAGAATGTCCAAAGGCTTAACCGCTTTATATCAGGTGGGTTGTTAACCTGTCTATTGTAACCCAACAAAAAACGGTGTTTTACCATTACATCATCAAACCACAAAGCGCGTCTATTGAAAATATTACTAATACGAACGAAAAGTTTTATCTCCATTTTCTTCCTACATACGACAGAGCTCCCGTTCCCAAAAAAATAATATAATTATCTTTCGGCAGTGTTGTTCAAAAATCATAATACGGGTGCCTTCGTATTTATTCTTTGTGAGTTGGTATTTTCTAAGTAAGCGTGCTCGACCGCACCAAACGCGCTCTTATCTTCTGGAATATAAATTTCTGTCAAATTTAATCCATACATACCCAATATTTTCTGAGAATAATTCTCGAAGCGACAACACTTATCGTGTTATATTTGATATGACACATGTCGTGTTACATGAAACTAGTGTTACAATTTGCAAGAAGGTGGGTAGTTCGGCGATGACGTAATTTAAGTGGTGATTGACGCGGTGGTTCTGTGCTATAAAGTGGTGCTTACCTTCACTTCTTGCATAACGACTGACCAAGTTGGACATCTGTTAGGCTCGTTGTATGAATACGAGATTTGATGTTTCTCAATTATATCATGTTGCATTGTAGATAATATTTGATTTTATATCTTATGTACTGTGTTCTTTATATTTATAATGACGGTTCAACTTATAATCTAAAAGCGAAAGACTAGCGATTGAGCACACCAGTGAAATGTCATTGAGGTGTCATGCATGTACAGACTATGAAAAAGTCTCACTTTTTGCAATGAAATCACGATTGATTTAATATTGAGCCCAGATAGTTTATAGACTATCAAACCGTGAAAAGTTACGATTCCAATTTGATTCCATTATCAATTTATGTACAGATTCGGAGTCTTGTTTGTTTTCTTATTTAATAGTCTCAATTATTATGCAAATTTTAATTAATTCAATCAATTTTGAACTGTTCATAAACCTACTTTAGAAATATAATACTTAAAAATAATTTGAAGAAATCTTTTAAAAATTGACATTATGAAACTTACACCAAAAGAAAGCCACTGTAAGATACACCCGAGGAATCGTGTTAGAAGTTCTCGGAATACGACAGGAATTCGCAAAGATTTGCTCAACCATTGATTGCATTATGCATGGAAACAGCGGGCGAGAATAGATTTGAATGCGGAAAACTTTAAATTTGAAAAAGCTCAAATGAAAATAGCTTAGCTAAGCTGTTGAGTACCGGGAAATGAAAATTGACCGGCTTAAATTCAGGCAGTCAGAACGACCCACATTTTCAGATGAGAATTTTATGCCCATTTATATATAATCTACTAGCTTATGCCACAAGTGCTTTAGTTTTGTAATGTAAAATAAGTATAAATAACAATTTTGGTAAGTGGCAACCCATTTCCAATGAAGAATTCTGTAGAATACTCCACTGTTTTTGTAATACCGAAATGGAATCTACAAAATAAATTCAATCTTATTCAAACAACAATTCCTTTACTGTTTCCAAGCATTTAGTTTACTTTTGACGTTTGCACGTCTATCAAGTTACATATTTCTCGACAGGAAACAAATGACATAATTGTTCACTTTATTGTTGTGGGTGACGTTCTATGAGTCATGTAACGCACAGACTATTAAACCATCGACACTACAAATAAATAAATCGAAAGTAATAGAATTGAAAATAAAAAAATTATTACAAGTACCGTTTTAAATGGTTTATTTAATATATGTATATTTTTACATGTTAATTGAAATGTTTATTACACGATACAGTATTTTGAGCAAAAATATGTAGAAATTATATAAGTTATATTAATTGAAACTTATTTATAAATGGAGTCGATTTTTATAACAAATCGAGTCGGTAACGCATTAGGACATTACTAATTGCTCCGTCATCGAGCTGGCCGTCAAAAGTAAAATAAATCTTTGGAAAGGGTATAACTGTACGCGCCATTCAATCCATTCGTTCGCTTCTTCCTGTTCCGTACTCAAAATCTCCCCCTCCTACGACCTTCTGTTCCAAAAAAAGAGACGTTGCAAAACAAAAATTAATCCATCGCACTGCGACTTGCGTAAAATGTGAGAGTGTGATACTGTTGCCTGGCTCATATAAGCTATCGAAGGACATACTGCAAATTGTGCAAGGTTCTATTTTGTTTCACACTAACTAATATTATAAATGTGAATGTGAGTTTGTAGTCCTAGTTAAAGAGTGGACATAAGGATGATTTCCACCTATACGACACGACCAGATGTGGCGACAGCCGATCGCGTCCGGCAGGATGTCGACGCATACAAACGGCTCCGCACCGTCAAACCTGTCAAGTCGCCTTGGACAAGCATGGCTGGTATACTATCCATCCCTCTGAGAAATTGAGAAGCCCGAGCCCAGCTGTGGGACAATTATGGCCTGTTATTATTATAAACTACCTGAATAATTATTACTGTTGCGGCGGCGCTAGATTTAGTGATAACAATGGACTATGTCAAGTTTGTAGAAAAAGAAGTGTTGGGCAATTTAGGTGGGAATGTGAGGTTGAGCACGCACATACATGGTTAATGGGCATGAAATGCAGCTGCTCCCCTGCTCCTCAGTACACTTCACTTTCACCTTTAATAATTAGGTTATAGTTTATTTAATGTATTTACATGCGATGCGGGCTATAGTATATTTTACGGTAATTTATTTACAGCGATGCGATGAGTTGTTGTTGTATTATATGAATTTAAGCGGCGCGATATATTCTATGTTATGTTATTTAATATGTACAATTTGCGGGGCGACGTAGTTTATTTTCTTCGATGACATGACAATGAACGACTTATTGACGTGCGTGCGAAAAAGGGAACACGCCGTCAAATTTAAAGAAATGACTTTGTTTAATAAATATAATATAATAAATATAAATAGTGTTACAACTTAGGCTCCGACAAAGACAAATTCCACGTACAGATCTGTAAAAGCACATTTTATTACCTGTCGGCATTTGAACTAATTGTAATCCTTTTATGGTTCATAAATAGTAGTAAGAATAAAATATATATATATAGTATAAGTTATAAAGAATAATAGACTACCTTAAGTACTTGTAGCACGTCAACAAAGTTATAGATGTATATAAGAAAAAACTAAATAGAAAACATAGGTTAAGCTTCACTAAATACTATCATCATAGAGAATAGTTTAGATTTCAAAAATTGTAAATTAGACTCCACTAAAATACATAACTATAGGAAATTTGTAAATAAAGATTCGGCATCGAAATTGAGTAAAAAGTAGAAACATATACATAATTATATATAGACAAATAAGAAATGTAATAGTATTAAAGAAATGTAAGAAAAGTTAATAATAAATAAAGAAACATAGCACCAACCCTACCCAACCATAGCCAATCCTAACCAACACCAACCAAATCCAGTATTACTTAAACAGCCCCCCACATCAATTAAATTACTTAATATAAATATATATGTATCTATATAAAGTCTTATTTATCCCACCCGTACCTATCCTAACCATACACAGTAGTAAAATCCCCTTTTGCAATAGTTAGAAGCTATAGAGATAGGAAAAAATCGAAACCTATGAATAGCAATAAATAAAAATAGAAAAGAGTACCTCTGTCATGCCCCAAGACGGAGACACCCGGGTCTACAATAAAAAAATAAATAAAAAAAAATCCTTTTATGGTCGTCTTCTTTTGATCACTTATTTATTGGCATACGTTCCTGGTTATTGTGGAGAACAGTCTACTGTCCTATTGTACTCGTTTATGGCCGATCAAGAGCATCATTAGCCATGTGTTGCAGATTATAAGTACAAGCTAATTCTAGGAAATTATGTCGACGTTGCCGGGCGGGCACATTTGCATTTGTGAAGTATAAAACGATGCCCTGATTGAGAGAGGGGGTCAGTTGAGCTATAACGGACGACTTTGCGCGTTTTATTAAATTACGACCTTTTGAATTACGTTTGGATTTGTTGCATTCAGTTATATTTGTACCTGTGTTATACGCGTTTGTATAGTTCTAATAAACTCTATAATAATTCTAACGGCATTTTAATTCGAGTCCCGTAAACTCGTAACAATAAAATAAAAGTTTGTATAGGCCGAAAGAAGGTTACTTGACGATACCCATTACTAACAATTATTTTGGGAACAACATAAATTTAATACAAACAATTGGAAAGCATAAACTGGTTTATTGATATTAATTAATTCAGGGCACTCAAGGTAATACTTGGCAATTAATTCACCTAAGGAGAACCAACGGATTTGTCTGTAGACTATTTCAGTGGAAGTACTATAGTACGTAATTGCCAGTCGACTCTCGCTGTTTGCCGTAATCGGTTTCAATTGAGCTCAGCCTTTGAGGGGTCCTAGTCGTTTAATCTCCAAGGAACGTATTTTGCGAGCACATATGAGGCATTTCAAGTATGAATATCCTAAATAACATTATAATTGCGTATGTGAGTTTATACCTATATGTGTTATTGTATGTAAAGTTTAATGTTCACATTTGGATGCTGTTCTATTTAGAACATTATAAGACCCATAGTAATTTATAACGGTCTTATTCATAGACCATTTGAGTAAGTTTGAACGCTTCTTTTGGCGGGAACTGATAGATGACGCTGTGCTGTGCAGTTTTATTTTTTGAAAATGTGTAAATATTACTTTAGAATGAACAACAATTGTAGGATATTCATAGTTTTTGAGTAGTAATTATGTTTTTTTTTTTAATGAGAACTGTGTAGTCAAATATGGCTATTCAAGTTATTACAACAACTCCGACAGAGTTGTTGTGATAACTTGAATTAGTGTCAGTCGAAGACCTACACAATTTGGCTGAACTATACTAAAGACTTAATACATCACACAAGGCTGTATGGATGAAATTCCGTTGCCTACCATTGTGCAAATTGGACTACTACAACCTACTTGATTCGCTGATATAGATAATTAAAAGTCCTAACAAGGTTGCGTAGACTTTATTCCGTCGCTCGGCATTGTGGTGAAATAAACAATAAAATCAACTCTACACCACAATAAAAACAGTAATTCAAATATTGTACATATTTTTTCGTAGACACAAAATCTATATTGGAAACCAATTTTCTTTGGAGCCTCTATCATACATGAGGACATGGATTGACAGGTGTCTAAAAGATTACGTAATCTTTTTATAAATGAGGGACGAGAGAATAAAATATTATAAAGATGTGAGGTAATAATGTAGTTAGTCTAATTTTCTTTTGTATATTGTCCTCAGGATTCCAGAAAGTGATTTGGAAGATCACCGGCGAATTTTGTTTTTTGTATTCATATTCTTATATGCATCTGATATTTTCCCACCTACTGTGACATTGGCTAAATCAATGCAAACTGCGTGGGAGCCATAATCCCTTCAAAAAAGAAGAAAGAACAAAGATGTGACGTAAAAGTGTAATAAAATAAAACATTATGGGCCGATTTTTCAATCACGAGATAAAAGTTATTCATAGAATAACGTATAACATGGAAAAAATAAAAACGTCAGTTGCACGAATAAAACAGTTGAGTGATTTCATTTTTGAATTCACTCGGGTTATAAGTTATTCGACTGATAACTAATCTGGTGATTGAAATCGACCCTATGTGAAATAAATAAAAGCTTTTAATATTCATGTCATATTTATTATCTTTCCAATGTACCCTGGCGTTTATTAATATAGTGCCGATATTAGGCTGATCAATCAAATTGAATTCATTTATTTGGAAGGTACGGAACTTAAAGGAGACGCAGTATTCAATGACATTGAATGATTCTAGTTTATGAATGAGTGAATATAGTACATTATGGTACTAGTGTGTAACATTGGTGATTACCGCCGAGGCGCCATTGAGACTCGAGCCGTAGGCGAGGGTCTTAAGAGAGCCGAGGACGGTAATCATCAATACACACGTGTATCATACGACGTTTTTCAACACACTTGTGAATAAAATAACAACAAAAACTCATTTTATTTAGTAGATAAAAAAAGTTCTATACGAGTGAAAGTTTTATTTATTAAACATGTACGAGTTAAAATTATCTATTTAAATAAGAAGTTGCATGAAATGAGCAAGCAATAGGAACATTAATTTATTTGTTCTATAGAACACGATCTTTTTTTTTTTGAATAAAAACTTTTTTAAGAACAAAGCAACTCAACCAATAAAATTAAAAAAAAAATCTATAACTCACTAGTGAGTTATAATGTTTTTTAGTCACAGTTCGATAATGGGTGTCATTCTGTGCCTAATTGCGGTGCGGTGACCATAGAGCCACTTTACGAGCAAGTGTGTTGAAAAATAACTTTATTGCACATACATTAAAGTACAAAGGACGGTCTTGTCGCCAAAGGTGATCTCCTCCAGACTACTCTATACAAACCGACTACATTATTGTTACAACTTGGCCAAAACTCCACGAAGCACACCGGCCTGCCATAAAGCAGGGTTTTATTACCCTCCGCATTTGGAGTTCTTTTGTGTTTAAAATTTGCAATTAGACAAAAGCCTATTGTTCTTGTACTTGTTTATGGCCATTCGCAGGCACAATCCTGCAAGTGTGCAGAATTATGTTTTTTGGGAATAGCATCGACAGTGGCCAGGTGTGGTTCTTGAAAATCATTGTTTACACGGTCTTGACATATTGTAAGCTCAGTATAAAGGAATGCCCGAACGGAGAGATCGGCAGTCGAGCGATGATTATTATACTAGCAAGAAGTGTGTAGTACATTCGAAGAGCGATATAGTGACGAACTTTGAGCGTGTTATTGAATCCTGCAGTGTTACTGATTGTATCCAGTATGTTTGTACCTGTTTTATACGTGTTTGTACAGTTCTAATAAACTCTATAGTAATTCCAACGGCATTTTTAATTCCTGTGTAAGTCTTGTGTAGCTCGTAACATTATTAACTGACTTCATAATTATTAATTAAATTATGTTTATACCGATCACTGGTTGATTCATCCAAACTGAAAGACAAAAATGAACCGTCTATCTAATTATATTCATTTGTAAATATCCTACAAGTTAGGTTGCCTGGAAGAGATTTAAGGCTGCCTATTGTTTTCCTTAAAATATTTTATCTAATGTATTTTACGGTCTAATATTGACTTAATAGAATATACTTTATTGCATAACATAGATACAGGTGAAAAGTTTGCACACAAACAACAATAAGCGGTCTCATCACTGAAATCAACTTCTTCCAGCCAATCTTAGGATGGATTAAAAAAGTTGTGAATATGTATTGCAATATAATTGGATGTATGAGTAAGAAGTAGTATATATTTAATTTAATAACATAATAAGATTTCATTAAATGAATAAGAAGTAGTTGATATTTGTCTAAGCCTGGGTAATTAGAATAATACTTATTTTTCTATTGCTTGAAGTAAGCAAACAAGCAGACGGCCCACTTGGTGGAAGACGGTTATCGTCCCCTATGGACGTTTGCAACACGGGGGGCATTGCCAACGCGTTGCCAATACTTCACGAGTTCCTGAGCTAAAAGAAAAAATGATTCAACAATTTCTAGTTGTCCACTAATTAATACATGCGTCTGGGATGGTATTTTATTTATTTATTTGGACAATACAACAGGTAACAATCAATAACTCATTAACATAATATAGTTTGTAAATTATTCAGTCTAGATTGGAATAATAGCATGCAGACACATAATTATAATATAATGCCAGTACTAATAATTCAATTAACACTTAAATCTAAGCAAGACATTATTCGTTTTAGTGAGACATTGAAAGGATAATATATGTATCAAACAAGTGAAAGGGTGTGATTTCTTAAATGAGAATTTACCGATTTTTTAAAAGTTAATATTTTAGAATAATGTTTGATATAATAATTAAATATGTTTGAATTTTTTATCTTTTTATTTAGTCAACAAAAGGATTATACGAATAAAAAAGGTAAGTAGTCTCTTCTTAAAAGGTATAGGAAAAGATTTTAGCCATTTATGACTAACAACGTACTCTACTTTTTTTAGTACTCTAACGATGCTTGGTCCAATTGAAGTTTTTCATCAGTATCAGAAAGAGGATCGATTGGCATATCAATTTTTTTTTGTGTAAAATGGCTATTTTCTTGCTAGATATACTGTTACGTTTATTTAGTTGCATGGTTGTTCTTGTCATGTTTTATTTTTAAAGTTAATAATTAATTTTGTTATTTGCCCTCTTATTTATAAACAATACAATCGGCTATTTCCTTAATTGAATAATAATGTTATATATTTATTTATTCTGTTATTAGCGCCTGTTTTGTATAAAGTAGTTCTCCATAATTTTATACAACAATATTATCTCTAATGTGATCAGGTGATTTTATAGATTATAATTCAAAATCTCTCAATTGTATATAGACGGTATTCACTACATTTTATTTTCATGTTAGCAGACGCAATAGATTTTTACTGTGTTCGATTTATTTTATTAGATGTAAACCTTTAATATAATATTTCATATAATATCTTATATAAAATATTATGTAAAATTTCTAAAGATTACAGATATATAATTTTTTTGTCATTCATAATCCTTTTGATTAAAATAGTTTATCAATGACTTCAATCCGCTATCGGTTGTATCAATTTGTTAAGTTTCTTATACTGTATATTTGTTAGACGGATGGCGAGGTGTTTAAAAATGTTTGTGTAGAGATAGTGGATGAAATGTTCTTAAGCCGGTTGTCCGATTATAAGCATTGTGACCAATTGCTGTTCTTTTATTACCATAAACCCTTCTGAGTTGTTGCAAGTATTACAATACATTTTTTTAAAATCTATGATAATGAATATAAAAATCTTTGATAGTCTCCTAAGACGCAACGGTTAAGGTACCGCCTCTTACTACCCCACTAAAAGTTTCCACCTGCATAAAACATCCATACAAAAGCCTATTATACACTTACTTGAAATGGTAATGACACTCGTTAATTCACCTTGGAAAAACAGACACGAGGTGACGGGTGTAGCGTCTGGACCGCCAAACCTAAAATAATACGTTTCTTTTTTCTTCTTCTACCTTCTCCGAATTATTTGGGATCAGCATAATATGTTTACAGTGCCACGTTTATAACTGTTATAAACTCGCCTGTACGGATACTTTATCCCGAAAAACGGGGAATCTCTGCGGAATACAAAATGCAGATTTACATCGTCTCTCTGATTATTGTAACAAGAACTGTTTAAAACTTAATATCAAGAAATGTAATATAATATAATTCACAAGAAGAACAAAACCAGAATTAAAAATTAATACTCAAATTAAAAAGAAAAAATAAATAAATGAAATGATGTTCTACTAATTTCATATATACTCGTTTATTTTATTTTTATTATTTTGACTTTGATTTCATAAATATATTTTTTTTTAAATATTATGACTTTTATATTTAACATGTATCTTTTTAAATTTTAAATCTAATTTTCCAATATTGTATCAAACATATTATAGTTGTGTGAGCCAAATGCGTAACATGAATTATTTTTTTAGTGGAAACTTAGTTGATATGTGTATTAATTTACGTGTTTTATATTGTAATAATTATTGTATGTTTCCCAAATAAATTAAATAAATTACGATTTCAATTTTTGTATGTAGTTTTATGTACTGCGCCTGTATGAAAATAGTCCGGCCTACATAAAGTTGTATGTACGTATTTTTGCTAACATGTGAACAAAGGATATTTTTTCTTCCTGGAAAATCCAATGTTCTACTATACTACTATGCTTTAATAGAAAATCTTTTATAGACTCTTTACACTTCGTAGGTTACTTTTTACAGATATTTTACTTGTAGGTACTTACATCTTTTAGTTAGGCAGTAAAACACTAGATCGTAAAACGTAGCTTTTCGTTCGTCACAATGTAAGTCAATTGAAGCTTCTTCGACAGATCGCTATAGCGACATATACTTGAAGCCAAGTCTCGCTTACTCCGTCCCGTTCAACAACCTGCAATCGATTTTGTCGCTCGCTACTTTACTGAACAAATTCATCCACCATACCTTACAGTCAAACTTCAATTTACTATTTATAACCTTAGAGTTTATTTTAGTTAAACAGGAACACCGCCGCGTCATTCGTACACAATGTTAAAACGGGCTTTTAAAAATTACTTCTAAATTAATTGCAGCGGTGTACGAGTTCGGAGGGGTCAGCAATGTCCGATAATGCATATCAATCAAGCGTATCTAATTGACTTTATAGGGCAGTGAGTATATTTTAAAACGTATTAAAGATACTCGCTAACAAAATTTACGTAATAAGTTTTATAGTAAAAAATATTTTCATGTTAAAATACAAAAAGTAATTATTTTATAAATGGCCATTTTCGTAATGGAATGTAGAGGATTAAAAGCAAGCGTAATAATAAGGATTACAAAAAGAATATTAACATAGTTTCAACATATGTAGAACATGCAAGAACGACGATTGCCAAAATCTGGTCGACTGCTGGACACTCAACTGCCCACTAACAATGTTGATAGCCTATCAACATTGTGAGTAAATTTTAGCTAAAAACATCGGTATATAAGAAGAGATTAAGAGAGTGCCCGCAAGAACCCAGACAAAATGGAGAGAATTATGGTTACTGGAAAAGTTGAAGTTAAGAGACCTCGTGGTAGATCTACAAATAAGAGAATTGACCAGGTTGCTGACCAGCTAGACATGTCGATAATTTCGGCACTCTACCTTGCTCAAAACCGATCTCGGTAGAGGAGAGTAATTATTCTCTAGCATCAAAATGACTTAGAAGAAGAGATTTATAAAATTACTAGCTTTTACACACGACACTTCAACAGACATCAGTGTTGTATCATCTCTCGGTAATAGTAATTTTTCTATATATGAAGTCCTCGTATGTCCCTTTGTCGTTTTCGGTCTTGATGTGTCCTTTTAAGCACCTCTGACCGCCTTTGTGCAAAAAATCCTAATGATTAGTTGAGTAAAAGCGTAACAAACTAACCCACATTCATATTTATAATATTAGATAAGATATGATAATTATGAAGTGAATCTAGCAAATACATTCTAGCAAAGAGAGAGTAATAGGAACCTATAGATATTTTAATAGACTAGCTCATAGAAATGTAATTATTATTTTAAAGATTTGTTCTTAATATTTCCGAGTCCCACTTGATAGTAAATATCCAATGCACAATATGTGTGAGCTACCCTACGTCTGCAAATGTTACAATATTTTAGAGTTTAGAACTTTTTTGCAAAGATGGCGATGTTAAGCAGGTGTTACAGGACTAGTCATTTTCATTAAAAGCGTCTGTATTCAGCATCTGTGCTCTTTAAGATTCTGTAGTTATTTTGGCAACAACCTAACCCTTGTAAAATTGTCACGTTCTTCCATCTGTCTGTCCGTCGATCTATATACTGTAACGACTAACCTCTTTAATCGTTATGTAATTTAGTTAAATTCAATTCAAGTAATGACTCCCAAAACAATAGAAAACATTATTTTATCGGCCCGTAAACGGAATGTATCTCTTGTAAAAGTATCTTGGAAGAGAATATAAAGTTATTCTAAACTAGTCTTCATTTGAAGAATATTTCTTTTACTATTTTTTAATTATTGCATGAGTTCAGCAGACAGGCAGACGGCCAACTTAATGGAAAGCGGTTACCGTTGCCTATGGACATTTGCAACACCACATGTGCTACAAATGCGCTGCTGCTCTCTTAAGGGAGAGTGGAACCTGGTCACTAATGCCGGCAGACATGTTTGTTATGGCGGCATACTCTAGATCAGGGGTAGTAGCCATCCAATCCGGCAAATACCACCTGACTGTGGGCTGTTTTGTCGCCTCTTACGACAGGCCGGCCGGCCACAGGAAATTGTATTCTTTCTCAAGGATAATAAACAATAAGACCCCCGTTGGCTCTAAACCACGGCTGACCGTTACAGTAATAAGTCATAATCATTTTACTCAAAATACGGTAAGTATTCATGTCGCTCTACAATGGTACAGGGAAATCGTGAAAAGTTATAAATCAAGTATGACCTCTGTACAAAAAAAAAACAGTCTAAGTAATTGAATATGTAGAGGTTAAATTAGATTAGATAACAGTGTATTAGTTACCAAAATAAACAATTACAGAAACAAAATACATAATGACAATAATTCTTGGCAAAACAACAGGCGGCCTTATCCCTAAAAGCGACCTCTTTTAGACAATCTAGTTTAAAAGAAATTCTTAATCAAACAGGCGAAGTAGGTGGAGCAGAAAAAAGATGGTCTGTACAATTTAAATATTACATAATTTACACTAATTTATAAAATTAATACATACATAAATCCAACACCCTTACAGACTATAAATATAAACGTATTTACGAAATGATCTAAATAGATATACTTATTAACATTATACATGACAAGCATTTAGTATATTTCAATAGATGAATAAATAAATGTTTATTATATAAGACATACTAGAGTTTACCCCGCGGCTGCGCCGCGGGTCAACCTCTAGTGCGTATCTCTTGTTTAAAAAGCAAGTGGTACAGGTTACATTATATTAAATTTGTATGTATTTGCCCCCGAAAGATCCACTTCATTTTATATCGCAAACTATATCACACCCGTCTATATGTAAACTACATAAATGACAAAACTTGACAAAAATGACAAAATAGATAACATGGTCCAAGTCGACCAACTGGACCCAGTGGATCCAGTGAACAAAGTGGACCCAACTGGCCTAGTGGACCCAGTGGTCAAAGTGGACCCAGTGGGCCCGTGGACCCAGTTGACCCAGTAGGCTAAGTGTTCCAAATGGACCCAGTGGACGAAATGGACAAAACCTGTCCTAGTTTCCGGGATAAACTTTACATAAATCTATCCCTAAATGTATCCCATTATCCGGGATAAAAAGTATCCCTTGGGCACTCTCGGTATTCAAATTATATATGTACCGAGTTTCAGCCAAATCGGTCCAATAGTCTTTCCATAAAAGGATAACAAACAAAAAGACAAATATACTTTTATCCCGGAAACTATCCCATTTTCCGGGATAAAAAGTATCCTATGTTCATTCTCGGCATCGAAAATATATATATACTGAGTTTCAGCCAAATCGGTCCAGTAGTTTTTACGTGAAAACGGAACAGACAGACAGACAGACAGACAGACAGACAGACAGACAGACAGACAGACAGACAGACAGACAGACAGACAGACAGACAGACAGACAGACAGACAGACAGACAGACAGACAGAGTTACTTTCGCATTTATAATATTAATAGGGATTAATAAAGACAGATATTAATATCTAAGTGAGTTATGAAAAGTAGATAATGTTTTAGCTTCTCTGACAGTAAGAGGTTTAAGAATGAAATGAAATTTTTTTAAATAATTTTAATGATTATTTTATTATTATTATTGCGCGAGTCACCAGCATCAGGCCACTAATGCCGGGACACAAGGTTGTTATGGCGGCACGCTCTAGACCAGGGTTGGTGGACATCCAGACGGGCAAATGCCCTAACACCTGATTGTGGGTTATTTAGTTGCCTCTTACGATGGGCCGCCCGGGCCCAGGAATTAGTAGCCTTTTTCCATTCCTGCACGTATATAATGAACAACATTTAAACTGAAATTTTTGAAGTATAAGGTATTTATTTACGACAACAGTTAAAGAATATCATATATACGGAATCTTTTACTGTGCGTGGGTGACGAACGCTTGCCTGGTTTTTTCATCCACAATATTTCTCAGAACCAGGATATATCTTTCTTTGCTGAAAGTACGATCTGAAGCAATAGGATACAATACTGCGTGTTAGGGGCAGTTCCACCCGAGGGTCGATTAATACTGATAAGTTAATTCTTTCAGCCTTGGGGGCAGCTTAGACAACGTGAAGGGTTCTTTAAGATGTTGTTTGCTTCATAAAACTATATGTGAAGATGTGACATAAGTATGTGAATCGTTACTTGTATACGGTCTCTAATATATTTGTTTTGGAAGTTTTTATACTTATTACGTAAAATACAGTTAAAAACGGACACTAGACTCCACTTTTAAGTCAAAGGAAAATATTTTTTGTTTTCCTTATACGTGTTGATTATGATAAATTCTAAAAACTTTTACATTATGTGTAACAATTTCCACTTAATCTATGTTAGTAATTATTATTTCATGTTTTTAGTGCTTAAATTATTGACACATCTTGTCTGTGTCCTGTCTATGTTATGTTATGATATTTTTGGCTTAGGTATGCGTGTTGTATAGCTAATATACTATGGGAGTTGTATAAGTTTAGTCATCGCAGCGGACAACGAACTACTAGCTAGCGCAACGTGGAAGCGCACATTTTAATACTTGCCCTATCTCGCTCACTGAACCGTCCTGCTCACACATTGTGCTATATATTGTACAAGCTGTACAACTTCTTAATATCTGTATTTAAGGTTACTGTTTCCAAAATAAAGTAGTTCACTTCGATTCACAACAGCACTCGACAGCTCTCTACTATATGAAGTATCATTTAACCTCTCGTTACTACAATACAATTCAAACTTTATTTATAGCTGTTAAATTTACCCTCTAACTGATGATTGCGATGCCGAGACATCGAGTATTTATACGAGTATTTATATTTATAATTATGCGATATATTATCGCAACAACGTAAGTAAGAGAATGACTATCAGTTGTACTCAAAGATTTTATACCAACTTATTTGCGTATATTACAGATATGACATAAAGACGGGCCTAACTTGGTGACCTTCGGCCTGCCCATTATAGCCACACACATAGTGTATCATCTATGATAGCCACCCCATGCCTCGCAGTTATTAAATTACTATTTAAAAGGTATTTATATCATCTCAAATATCCCCTGTAAAAACAACCCAACAAATAGTAAATGCATAAAGAGCTACATAAATTCACCACTTACTCAGTTTACTGAAGAACCTTACACTTGATGGTTGGTAAAACAACCGTGTCCGCCTTATTTCACCGGCGGGTTTTATTCTAAAAAATATCTAAAACTACCGCCAATTATACTAGTACATATGCGAAGTGTAAAATGTCCAGTAACTTGCAAACAGATGATGTTATAGATATTTATGAGTGTATTAAGTAAATAGTGTATTTTTTTATGTGTGTGATGTGTTGATTAAGGTGACGCACCACTGACGAAAGCCCACGGCTCAATCGCCATGCGGGAGCTGGCCTCAACCGCTGGAGCGGAGTACAAAATAAGACGACGAATGTTGTACTCTACAAACTTAAGACTATATAATATTTTCTTAAGTTTTCGCGACTTGTATACATAATAAAACCACCCATTTTAATATTATATAAAATTATTAGAGCTAGGCACATTTGCTGAAGAGTTTCTTGCGCCGCTTCTTCTCTTCAAGCCATAACATGTTGCGAAGCGGTAGTAAATTAGATTAGGCTCCCATAGATTAAATAATAACCATAAACAAAATTAAAAATTAAATAATTAAAATTAATAAGTTGGCGGTAGGCTAAATAAAACTTTAACAATACTCGTTGACACTTGACATCTTTGTCTTCCGTGATCACGGCCACTGAAAAGTGGCCGAAACGTCGGAAAAACCAAAATCAAATAAAATTACCGCGCTTAAAACCGTTAAAACGTAGTTTTATTAAGACTATATAGTTATATACAGAAATCTTAACTGCTACGTGAAAAAATATATAAAACACTAAACATGTTCGTAGATGCATCTCCGAAGGTTTTCTGTTTTCTGTATTGCCAGATTTTGGCACATATATAGACTTCTCAGTTTTAACCTTGATTTTATGTAACGATAAATTATTCCATGTACGTGACGTAATAAATAGTAAAACGTAGACTAAAGAATATCTCGGACAGTTGCAAGGAATACTTGCTTTCCATTCCTTTTTAAAAAACAAGACAAAGTTATAGGTCTTTGCTCTAAAAATTGCTAATATAAATCTTTGTTATTCACTACAACAGAACGAGATATCTGCCTTAAATTAGTTATAATTTTGTGATACCTAATAGCATAGAGTGCTACCAATTAAATATCATTTTATGGATATTTTTTTAACGCAAAGTTAGTCCTCCTCACCTTTACTCTCCATAGCTTTGTATAGTCTGTTGCTTCGGTCAACTTTATAAAGGTTTAAAATTCCAGATTGTATCTGATTTGACTACTTGGCATTAGACTAAGAACTGCAGTCAATTAGATTTTATTATCTACTAGGTAACCCGGCAAATTTCGTACCGCTTCAGAATCAATCAATAAAAAACCTGAATGATAATTGTAGAATGTTTTAACTTTAGTAAAAAAATGTGGTCAAAACTTAATCGGAACGAACATCAAACGTTTGACATTCAAAACCAAAGAAAAAGAAAAAAACTTCACTTTTAAATTTAATTTGATTTCTGAACGACTTTTAAATTTAATTAATTTCTAAACGACAGGACGAACATCAAATGTTTGACAGGTAGGAATAATTACTAAGGGAAGCGAAATTGTTGTTTTTACTATATTCCAAGCATTTTTGTCATATTTACTCACATTTTAAACCTTCCTTGGATTTCCACAAATAATTCAAAACCAAAATTAGCCAAATCAGTCTCAGTTGGACTGATTTGGCTAAATTTGGTTTTCTTTCTCGAGTTTTAGCGAGACTAACGAACAGTAATTGATTTTTATATATATAGATTTATTGGATGCTGTGTATGTATATGTTGTCATCTTCATGGTCTTTATAATGACCCAATGACCCAATGACCCAATTTGCTTTCTATAATGTTAATAAGCTTAGAAATTCTTATACTAGAAACCGGGATAGCTTCCGCAGGATCCGAAATCGAAGACTGGGTCTTCGAAGCGAAGCTCAATAAACAAGATTATACTTAAATTTGGTTTATGTCTCCTTGGGATAAAAGGAATGAATGTAGGTCACTTTTTATCCCGGAAAATGGGACGTGAATCTATTACCGTAGTAAGTAGATGAAACAGAAATTTATGTCAGTAAACCTGTAAACCGCTCTCGTAATTTCTAGTTAGATTAATTTCAGAGTTCCTTTTTTAGTTTCGTTGCCAAATACCAAAAATATAACCTTTATAAATACACCTTCCTGCGTCCATCTGCTTTTATTTTTACTTGTCAGTAGTAGGTAATAATATAATAGGTTGGAGAAAAAGTCTTTTCGCATATAGTATGTATGAACTTGTAATAGAATCTCTTTGGCTACACCATTTGTATGTGGCTGGTTTTGGTATCATAAAAAAGTTTTAATTTTAAAGAAGATTTTAATTCCAAATTCAAATTAGGAAAATGTGCGATTTTCATTAGTTTTTCTTATTGTTAAAATGAGTGAATCTAATGAAGAAATTCGATACATTTTAAAATTTTACTTACAAAAAAGGTAAAAATGCAACACAAGCCGCGAAAAAAAATTGTCATGTTTATGGACCTAATGCAGTATCTGTGAGAGTAGCGCAAATTTGGTTTAAGCGTTTTCAATCCGGAAATTTTGATATCAAAGATGCACGTCGCTATGGTCGCCCTGTTACGGACAAAATTGATGCCATTTTTGAAAAAGTGGAGCAAGATCGGCATATTAGTAGTTACGATGTAGCTGGAGAACTGGGAATTGACCACAAAACGGTTTTGGCGCATTTAAAAAAGCTGGGTACACAAAAAAGCTCGATATTTGGGTGTCTCGTGAGCTCACTGAAAGAAACCTAATGAACCGTGTACTCATTTGTGATTCTTTATTACGACGTAATGAAACCGAACCATTTTTGAAGAAGCTGATAACTGGTGATGAAAAGTGGATCACGTACGACAAGAACGTGCGAAAAAGATCGTGGTCAAAGGCCGGTCAGGCTTCACAGACTGTGGCGAAACCCGGGTTAACTCGCAACAAGGTGATGCTCTGTGTATGGTGGGATTAGAAGGGCATTATTCATTATAAGCTGTTACCGCCAGGCAGGACCATCGGTTCTGAACTGTACTACGAACAACTGATGAGATTAAAGCAAAAAGTTGAGAGAAAGCGGCCGGAATTAATCAACAGAAGGGGTGTGGTTTTTCACCATGATAACGCTAGACCTCACACATCTTTAGCCACTCAGCAAAAATTACGAGAGTTTGGCTGGGAGGTGTTAATGCATCCGCCGTATAGTCCTGATCTTGCACCTTCAGATTTTCACCTGTTTCGGTCTGTGCAAAATTCCTTAGGCAGTGTCAGGTTAACATCACGAGAGGACTGCCAAAACCACTTGTCCCAGTTTTTTGATCAGAAGCCTCAAAATTTTTATAGCAATGGGATAACGTCCCTACCTACAAGATGGCAAAAAGTTATCCAACAAAATGGCTCCTACATACTTTAGTCAAATGTAAATAAACTTTATAAAAAAACTTTTGAATTTTTATATAAAATGCGAAGAAACTTTTTCCCCAACCTAATATAAGAAATCTATGGAAATTTGTCGCAGTATGAATTCTTAGTATGTTATTATTGCGACGGTAACAACATTATTTGTTTGTTACAACTCCATTCATTCTTTGAAAAGTAACTATAATACAAATTCTATATCTATTTAAAAAAAGCGCCTGAGGTATACAAATAATTATAATCAATTCTTGTTGCTAAACATCTTGCTGGGGAGTTTTTTGCCGCTTCTTCTCCTTTAAATAGCGATAACACGTTACGAAGCGGTGTACATAGAATAAGAAGTAGAGTTAAATTTGGACTTACATGTCTGACTTTGTTTGGCTATGTTTTAAAACTTTTAAATTTGAATTTAAAAGATACTTGCAAAAAAAAATAGAACATGAGTCCTTGAGTAGTTTTTGAGTAATCGAATATTTTCAATTGAATTCATTTTGGAGTTTTGTAGACAAGAAAAACAGTATACGTTCGTCACTTATATGGAGCCCGTCATCGAGCATGGACTAACACGCACTTGACTGATTTTGATTTAGAACTGAAAAGCTATGCGACTTAATAAAGTATTTAACAACAAGACAGGCTTAATATGAAACCTGTATTTATATTGAACTATCACGAAGGATGAATCAAATACCACTTGCAAACTGATCCTTTGATCTATTTTAAATCAACAAAGCTTGAGTTATTTCTTTTGACTGGACTTGATATTTACTTAAAATAATACAACTGGGCCATTATTCCGAATAAATAGCTTTGTAGGCACTGACTTATATCATTTTTTTTTATAGATAAATGCTTTTTGTTTGAAGATTTGAAGATTATTCGAGAGCCACTTTAAGATTTGTCGGCGCAGCAGCGACATGGAATCGATATACTTGGTGCACGTGCTACCGAAACCTGATTAGCTCGGTATGTGTCACTCCCTCATCGATACCGAGTGAATCAGGAAACGCTCATATAAATATAGGCGCTCGGTAAGCTTTCGGTACCGTATATCGAGCATATCAATTCCACTCTGCTTCTGCAACGACAAATCAGAAAGCAGCCTAATGGCTGAATATTCATGAATACTTAATACAGGCTAGATCCACAAACCGTGCGAACTCTTAATGCACTAAGTAGATCTCTAATCCTTCTCTGAAAGAAAGATAGAAAATATTTATTTCTGAATTCTCGCGGAATGAAAATGTCCGTCACCTGAAAGTCGACCTTTGCTTGCACGAGTACAAGAAACATTACTGCCAACATTATAATAAACGTTACGTTTATAAAATATAGTAACGTGAAAAATGAAAATTGGAATGTTGACAATGACGGATGCTGAGATTAATAATAAGAAACAAAGAGGATATAATCAGAATGCTTAACATAAATATTAAAACCAATAAAAAGGTTTTATATGTCTAAACAATCTTCTTAGACAGGATAGAAAATCAAACAACTTTGATCAAGTTATTTTAAACTTAATTTTTTTTTTCTGTAGAACAGTCTGTTCTGGGACTTAATTTAAAAAAGGTAACATGTGCTCGCGGGACGTTAAATGAATCAGTTTTAAATTTGGCGAACATTTTCATAACAACATTGAGCTATTATAATATACCTATCTAATAATCTTACTTCAGAAGGCCCAGCTTGCCATACACAACGCGGTGCTGGTACCTACGCTCACGTATGGAAGCGAGAGTTGGGTATGGAAGAGAGAGCATGAAAGTAGAGTAAACGCGGTCGAGATGCGAGCACTACGCAAAATCTGCGGAGTGACGCTCGCGGACCGCGTTCGTAATACTGAAGTAAGAAAGAGAGTTAGTCTGAAAGAGAGTGTCGGGGTGAAGGTAAGGAAAGGAATGCTCCGGTGGTTTGGGCATGAGGAAAGAATGGATGATGAAAGAATGACTAAACAGATATACAATGCAAAAGTGGATGGATGCAGAAGTCGTGGAAGGCCATGACACACCTTCCATGATCAAATTGATCGTGTACTAGCAGAAGGTGATGTCAGGAGCCTTAAGAACAGACGAGCGGGCATGACAAGAGTTATGAATGTGAATGAAGCAAGTGAGGTGTGTCAGAATAAGCCTAAATGGCGCTCTGTTGTTCGTGCCTACCCCGCAAGGGAACTGGCGTGAAGATATGTATGTATGTATCTAATCATTCAATGGCTAGATCCGATGATATCCGGTTTTTATGTCTTTCTAGAAGCTCCAGCAGATTCTAATTGTGAACCGAAATCATCCGGGGAACTATCCAAACACACACAAAAAAATCATAAAAATCGGTAAAGTCGTTCTCAAAAGTTATGCGCATAACGTACATTTCTATGATCCATAGCTAGAAAATTGATTTTACTTGTATGGAGTTTCGGCCAAACCAGTACCGCCGGTAACCAGTGGAAACCACATATCAGTAAATATAGCGTAGGACTTTCTCCAGCCCGGTAGATAGACGATCTGCATAAGGTCCTACCAGGAGCTGGTTAAAAAAGGCTGGAGATTGGTATATGAGGTGAAGACTTGGGGAGGCCTACATATTGCAGTAGATGGTACGTCACGTACATAGATAAATTTATTGCTACATAAATAAAATTGAGTAGTCCATGGAGCGTGCTAAAATCTGCTAATACAGACAAAACATTCGGAGATGCATCTACGAACATGTATGAAATATTATCAAGTAGTAGTTAAGATTTCGTTAAATTGAATGTTAAAATAATTAAGCAGCTCGTCATCTTATTTTGTACTACCATATTCAGCGGTCAGGCCTAGCTTCCGCAGCAATTGAGCCATGGGCAGCTGCTAGTGGTGCGTTAGCCTGTCCAACGAGGTAAGTATGAATATTGATTGACTGAAGATGCTGTAAGGAGGCAAATGAATGACTATTAAGATATGAAACCGATCTTAACAGCGGCCGTGAGTCTATATGAATTTGGTTTTAAATATTGTCCATACATGAACAACTTCAAAGCTTGTTTCGTGGACCAAATTAATCATCATTATCCGTTTCATTTTATCAAAAGGCCAAAAACAAAAGCGGTTTAATAAAAACAAAAAATACAATACATTCATTATCAAGTTTAACCTTGTGGCATTCGTACTTTTTCGTATAATTGGTTATCTATGTTGTCGATCGCGTTTGGCTTTGTATATCAAAATAATCGAGGAGTTTTCTGCTGTAGATCTTTTTTTCAGATAACAGGAATACACTTTGTTTATATTATACTCATGTGTATGTTATATGTACATATAACTATATTTTCAACACACTTGCTCATAAAGTGGCTCTAAGTGGCTCATAATCAAACTGTGACTAAAAAACATTATAACTCACTAGTGAGTTATAGATTTTTTTTTAAATTTTATTGGTTGAGTTGCTTTGTTCTTAAAAAAGTTTTTACTCAAAAAAAAAAAGATCGTGTTCTATAGAACAAATAAATTAATGTTCCTATTGCTTGCTCATTTCATGCAACTTCTTATTTAAATAGATAATTTTAACTCGTACGTGTTTAATAAATAAAACTTTCACTCATATATAACTTTTTTTATCTACTAAATAAAATGAGTTTTTGTTGTTATTTTATTCACAAGTGTGTTGAAAAACGTCGTATGATACACGTGTGTATTGATGATTACCGTCCTCGGCTCTCTTAAGACCCTCGCCTACGGCTCGAGTCTCAATGGCGCCTCGGCGGTAATCACCAATGTTACACACTAGTACCATAATGTACTAATATATATCTGTAATTTATAGAACATCAATTGTTTATAAACAATAATTAGGTATGTGTTTTTCGATTGATATCCATAGCTTCAAATGGTAATAACGCTATGATATATTTTTAAATTATATTTAATTTGTTTCCAATAGTACTCGTCTTTTTTTTTTGGTTGTTTCGTTTTTGTCTATCCGTGAGTCACTGGAACGGCCCTAGCGGAAGACCAGCGCTGGCCGAGCCAACCAGCATCATGCGGAGTTAGGACCGATTCAGAACTTTATTTCAGCTCTATTGTCTTATTTATAAGTATGTTTTTGTGTATATGTAGTTCTGAATAAATATTCTTCTTTCTTTCTTTGATATAATATCAACATTTATAATATTATAAAATTCTAAATATGCCGTATGTACACTAAAGCTATTTAAAAAACAATTGGAATAGACTATAAAAGCGATGGAGAACACGATGCATTTTTTTTAGATTTTTGTCTGTTTGTCTATTTGTTCGGGATTAACGTAAAAACTAGTGGGCTGATTTCAGTACGGTTTTTGCTAATCGTCAGCTAATTTTTCGACTTAAACTTTGCGCTATTTTTTACTCCAGTCAGATTAAAAAAAAACATCGAATTACAATATGATTTTTTTACTGATCGATAGCAAATTTAATGTAATGAATTGAGTGATATTTTTTATCCCGGTAATCCTACGAGAATTTTTCAGGGAGCGATTTGTAATTGTTCGGGTGCGTAAAAATCAGCTTGTCCCACACAGTTTTCAATAAAACAATAGCTTACGTTATTTTTCAAAAACTGCGGTATTTTGTCTCCCAGGAATGGCGCGAGAATTATAAGTGAAAAGTAAACGAAGTCGCGGGCATATCCTAGTATTTAATATATATATACACTAATGGTAAAAAAAGAACAGAAGTTATAGAAAACCCTAAAGTTATATATTATGTATGTAATAGACTACTGCCAGGGCGATACGTGCCCAAATGCCTGGCTGTAATATACGCTCTATTATAACAATAGTGATTTAATATGCGAAATATGAACCTAAATTCTGATTGCAGATTCTGCCAAACAGGTTTTATACAAATGTCTCTGAAACTTGCTCTGAAAGAACTCGTCGAACTCGCCTATAAACTCAATATTTAAATCGCAAACGGCACAAGTAGGTTACCTCTTCCTATGGTTCCACATTTGCGCCGTCTGACCGCTTCTCTGAAGAGGCAGCGTTGTCAACCCCTGACTTAGTCGTTGAAAGATTTGATAGAGTCACAGTGTCAACGCAAGTTACTTTTTTCTTGTTTTTTTTTTGATAACCCAGGGGGAATACGTTTCGTACCAACCATGCTATTGAATTTAAATGCCATATATAATAATAATTTCGATTAATCTTACCTATTGTTTGAAATAAATTAAGCGAAACTATAAAAATCACCACAAGCCACGTCATTTCTGTTTCTGATTTGGATTAACCGCTTACGTGTAGATCTTTGAGTATACGTGCGTGACACCACGACATTATTTTTCTGTGTTTATAGGGTCTTGCGTGTTAAAACCAAACTTAAATAATTTTAAAGAAAACAAGACGCCATAATATTTGTGGTATATTGTTAGTGTTTGAAGGAAATAATAAACGAAGTGATAGCGTATCACAGAGAAAAATTTGCGTGATACCTACGCGCGACACGTGTTTTTGGAATCACTAACAAAAGGTTTGACTCCGTTTTGATATGTTCTAGTAGCCAACTAGATCTTTTGTTTTTATATGTCAATGATTTATTTTCTTATAAAACTTTTTTGTGATTGTAATTTTGTAGAGATAAATAAAGGCCATTAACAAAATAACATTTAAAGTACAAATGTTACGTGTAACCACGAATGTAGATTGATCTGAAGGCTTAAGTGAGCCTTCTATAGAGAATCGCTTAGTGAAATTGACACGTGTCTGGATATACTGATAGGTTCGACGGTGTTAGATAGCATAAAGCTCTACTTTATTTTGGTATTTTACTTTATGTTTGTGATACGAATGTGCAAAAGTGACCACTTTAACCCTTCGTCGTATAACTCTAATGACTTAGGCATTAAAGCTACCATTATATTAATAATCAACCGCGATTGTGATTTTAAATTAAGTATGGATTTTTGGTAACTGAAAGTCGTGATTACGTTATTAGTATAGTGTGATCGATTTTGAAATATCTACTGGAGGTTTTATTAGTTTGATTCTTTCTGATAATATTGTATTCTCGCTTGTATATATTACTAATTGCTGCCAGTGGCTTATTACAGTGGCTTCGCTCGCTTAAATTAAAAATAGTCAAAGTTTGAGAAGTCATAAAAAGTTGAAAGGTAGCCCCTTTTCACCCCCTTAGGGGTTGAATTTCTAAAAACGCCGATAAACGTCTAGGTAAATTTTTTTTCTAAGCAGAAATAGGTATATAAAATTTCTTACTTTATGTATTTCTTACTTTAAAAATGACAAACAGATTTTCATATTAAGTCTCATCCTCTTTTTTAACCCCTTAGAGGTATAATTTTCAAAAATCCTTTCTTAATGCAGTATAGAAAAAACACGCATCCAAATTTTCACGGTTCTAGTCCCAGTAGTTTCGGCTGTGCCTTGATATATCAGTAAATTAGTGAAATCAAGGAATTATGTAATAGGTTACGTTACAATATAGGGAAAGCGGAACCCATAACATTTAATTTACAGCTCATTTGCTCAAAAGCGACAGGAAAATCTAAATACAGCTTAAGCGGCGCCTTTTAGCGGTGTGAAATTACATGGCGTTATAGCATGGATTGGTGTAGTTAAGTCGCAAAAATGTCTAACATTAATGGTGTCCACCATATATGAAAATAGAGAGTGAAATTTTACTCAATGTACCTACGTATCTAGGTTAGGCTAGGTTGCTTGGAAGAGATCGCTTTTAGAAGAAAGAAAGAAAGAAAACATATTTAATTAGGACAAGATACAAAATGTCTTACATGATAATAGATCTAATAATTGATTGTGGTGTCCTAAAAAGGTTCTTGCCCAGCATAATGCTAGTTTCACAACCAGCGCTGGTTTTCCACAAGTACCTCTAAGTGATGCCACGTCTTAGCTCCACAAAGCAAATTAAAAACAATAAACATCCCTATTAATATTATAAATGCGAAAGTTAATCTGCCTGTCTGTCTGTTCCGTTTTCACGTAAAACCTACTGGACCGATTTGCATGAAACTCAGTGCTTTTTATTCCGAAAAATAGGATAGTTTCCGGGATAACATATATTTGTCTCTTTCTGTTTGTTATGCTTTTACGGAAAAACTACTGGACTGATTTAGTTGAAATTCGGTATACATGTAATTTTAATACTGAGGGTGGATAAAGGATACCTTTTATCCCGGATAATGGGATAGATTTATGTAAAGGTTATCCCAAAAAGTGAGATAAGTTTTTTGGTGATTTTCCATGTTCGTCATTTTGCTCATCTTTGTCCAATTTATCCGATTTTTCCTTTATGTCCGATTTGTCCTTTTTGTCCGATTTGTCAGAGTTGTCCGATTTGTCGGATTTGTTCGATTTGTCTGAGTTGTCCAATTTGTCCGAGTTGTCCAATTCGTCCGAGTTGTCCGAGTTGTCCGATTTGTCCGAGTTGTCTGATTTGCCCTTTTTGTTCGATTTGTTCGATTTGTCAGAGTTGTCCGAGTGCTCCGATTTGTCCGAGCTGTCTGATTTGTCCGATTGGTCCTTTTGGCCGATTTGTCCGAGTTGTCTAATTTGTCCTTTTTGTCCGAGTTGTCCGATTTGTCCGATTTGTCAGAGTTGTCCGATTTGTCCGAGTTTCCCGATTTGTCCGAGTTGTCCGATTTGCCCGATTTGTCATTTTTGTCCGAGTTGTCCGATTTGTTCCATTTTTCCGATTTGTCCGAATTGTCCGATTTGTCCGAGTTATCTGATTTATCCTTTTTGTCCGATTTGTTCGATTTGTCCGATTTCTCCCAATTGTTCAATTTGTCCTTTTTTGCTGTAAATTTGTTTAAATGTAGTTTTAATACCGAAAATGGACATAAATACTTTTCATGCCCTGAGATGGGATAGTTTGCGATATAAAATGAAATTAAACTTCCGAGTGCAGCACTAACATAAAAATTGAGTACATTGTACCCTGTATTAAGGCCTGCTCTTTAAACAAGAAGCACGCACTAGAGGTTGACCTGCGGCTATTATGCAATTAGTAGTGTATATGATCATTGTTTTAATTACAAACAAAAGAAAACGAACAAAAAACAGCGAGCGATAAGGCCGCCTGTTGTTTTACCAAGAAGTATTGTAATTATGCATTTTATTTCTGTAATTTTCTATTTTGGTAAGCAATAAAGTGTTATCTCATCTAATTTATATAGTCATAAGGGGAGAGTGATATTATTAGAAAAGTCGCGAAATTTTACGTATTTTATATTTTAGTCAATAGTTGAGGAGATATTCGCTTTTAAATTCATCAAAAGTTTCCAACCGCTCAATTTTTTTAAATACATGATGGCCTATTTCGAAAAATTTAGTAAGGGTAGACAGAATAAAAATACTTCGAAAATGGGATTTTCAAAACTTTTGATATTGATGAGATATTTCTAAAGGTTACGTATTCAACTGACAAAATGGCGATCGTCTCCGCGTTTTCTACGGAACCCTTTACTTAACGTGAACCGAATCGAAATTTGCCAATTTATTATGTTCTAAAATATTTAGCCACTTTCAAGTGCTAAGTCAATTTAGCGAAGTTCAAAACCAATATATTTTATTTAAAGTCATTTATTGTGCAACGACTAGCAATTTGAAAAACTCAAACAAAACTTTACAACTTTGAGAAGATTGTCCGCACTTATTAAGCTAAAAGGTGGGTCGGAATACAAAGGAGTCTAAACACCAATTTGAGAGAATTCGTGGTGAATTTAGTTTATCTTAACCTCCCTCACATTTTGTGCAAATTCTTTTACATTCGGCTTCGCTAAGTAGGTCACTAATGAGTTTAGAAATTACTGTTGATATAAACTATTTGTATATTATGTTTTTTATTTCTTTATTGCTGGGGCTTTATCCGCGTTACTATTAAATGTTTAGGCTGCCTTTCCACCAGAGATGTGCTATCCGACGTTGCTATGGATGTGTTTGATATCCACCAATGATATCAATTAGTCAAATCATTAAAAAAAAATCTAAAAGTTGTATAGAGAAATATTAAGCCTAAATGGCACTCTGTTGTTCGTGCCTACCCCGCAAGGGAACTGGCGTGAAGTTATGTATGTATATATAGAGAAAGAGTACGCAACACTCGCAGCATAGCACATTTCTGGTGCACTTAAGGCTGTGGCCGAATCCGTCTTATTTAAAGCGATAAAAATAAAGCCGTGAATGTATTGTCACATTAGTGTATATACATAAATTATCTGTCAATATTAAAGGTTATTTACGATTTCTCATCTCAAATAACGCTTTAAACCTATTGCCATATCTGCGTGAAACGGCCTTAAACTTTAACACTAACGAAGATGATCCCCCGCCCCCAACCTTAAAACTAAAATCTAATTTATTATTATATATTATAGATAGACAATTCTTTATTGTACACCGAACCATAAACGAACAGAAGTAAGAAAGATAACAGATAGTACAACGGACGGCCTTATCGTAAGAAGCAATCTCTTCCAGGCAACTCTTGTCAGGTAGTGATAGGTTTTTAATACGGACGGTGGTGCATTTAATAAATTTTAATAAATAACTATGAATGATAAATAAACATAGTACGTACAAGTACAAAAACAATATAAATATATATACATATGTACATACGTATGATGACACATATGACAATACAAACCTACATATACTTATATAACGGCTTTAGAAGTTATTATACACAATAGAAAAGTAATGCTTCTGAACCTGATTTTTAAAGGACTGTAAGGATTTGGCTTATCTTATAGCAGTAGATAACTCACTCCAAAGACACACAGCCTGGACAGTGAAAGAGTTATTATAAAAACAGGACGTATGAGCTGATGTATTTATTCTGTGTTTAGTAGAGGGGCGCAAATTTTTGGAGCTAGATACATAAAGAAATTCTATTCTAAATTTTATTCTACCTTTAGTCGTTCAAGACTAAGTACTGACTAGACTGAGCCTATATCACCATCTTGTAATGATAAGATTCCCAAAAGTTACTGGCTACGTCTTCTCGGTGGATTGACGTTGTACGAGGTAGGCATCAATCAGACCTCTGATCACCTGTTTTTTATTCTATAAAATTTAACAGTCAGCCTGAGATTTAACACACGGTCCAATATACGAAAAATGGTTAACGTACTATGAACGTTTACAACACCAAAAGTGTTAGCATTATGCTGCTGGCCTCGAAGGTGGTCCTGCAAATTGGTGGTAAGCATTTGCTTATAACAAAACACCCACGAAACAACCAATACAGCCAAGTTGAAGAGCATTTGCTCTACCGATATTGGTTGTTTTGGCGCATGTTATGACAGGTTTCCCGATTACAGGAATTACAATTATTTGTTCGTTCCGACATATATTTTTAAACCCTCAACGAAATAGGTAACACATTAGATCTCTAGGTGTTGCAGATGTCTATGGTAAATACGTAACATCAGGTGCAGCGTTTATCAGATTACTTATCTACAAATATGAAGAATACATCTGAGGGTCGATTTTTCAATCAACAAATATAAAAATTATAACCCGACTAAATTTAAAAGTGAAACAGTTCAACTGTTTTATTTGCGCAACTCATATGTTTAATTTGTCAAGTTGTTTTTATCCTGTGAATAACTTTTATGTGGTGATTGGAAAATCGGTTCTTAGTCGAATATGGCGGATATAGTACCTACGCCCCATTTTCCTAAAACCGAAAGGCTCATATCACAGCAATGGGACATTTGAAAGTTGGAAATATTTTAAATAAAATTAAAATTACACGTTACAATATTTGAGTAAATTATAATCTACCTGATGATGAAAGTAGGTAGGTAAGGTAAGGTAACTCTTTATTGTACACCAAGCATAGACAAACAGAAATAGAAAAATACAAAAGAGTACAACGGGCAGCCTTATCGCTAAAAAGCGATCTCTTCCAGACAACCCTTGGCAGGGATTAATAGTGGTGCAGTCTATAAATAATGATGATAAGTATACATAGGTACTACGTAATAAAATAAATAGTTATATAAAACTTGATGCTCTTAATACCGAAGTGTTATTACTTGTTTTGGGTTAGTTTTTGGAACTTTTATGGCAAACTCACTGGTATTAGTACCCCATTGGATGCTTTTATGTTTCAAAGGAGGATATTTTTCTCCAATAACACATATATAAAAGGAGTTTTATTACGAGATTACAAATGTGTGTTGTCCATGGTTATAAAGTGCATATAGATATGATACATGCAAATATACCATTGAGTTTATACGTTCTAATTTGAAGGCATTCAATCTACTTTGATATTGAGTATAACATACAAAATGCTCTCAAGACAATCCACAGAAATGCACAGTACCTATATTCGCTATGCTTGTCTAGGCCAGATTGACAGGTTGTAGGGGTGACCGGAGTTATCATGTAAGAATGGAACCTCTGATCACACCCACACGTATGTCTGTCAGCGTGATGATATACTTAGCTGTATAGTGGTTGTAACAAGCGTCTTCTTGTTCATCGGTACCAGGTGCTAACGTTATCCAAGGGATACAGTTTAAAAATAGAGAATGGCTTTTGACTTTAAGAACCTCAAAGGGCAGAATGCCGCCTTTGGATTTCACGAATATTAAGTAGCGTATGGTCTCGATGGTGATCTTGCTATGTCTCTTCCTGCATGCCGCGGGAGCCCTTATATATTACTTCGCTTGTTGTTGATGACGCAGGTGGCTCGTGCAGTTGAGTCATCGTTCCACAGGATCGTACTCGCCGCAGGGCCGCCTTCGGTTTGTTGCTATGGGGAATGATATGATATGATCACGATTAAATAGTGGATGCCTGGTACACCACCATAAGGTTTCACATACCAGATACCTCATGTGCAGGATTAATTAAAAAAGAAGTAGTATACACTCGGCCTGTGTTCGAACCCGAATCACTGGAATAAGTCTCGGAAGCGCTATCACACATGCATTCGGCTTGTTTTCGGCACTCGAGTACTTCGGGTTCAATTTTTTTTTTATTTGATTGACTCTTTAATCATAGGGGAAAAAATAGTTTGTTACAAACCTTATATATGATCTTTCCACTTATTACAAAGAAAAATTGATTCAAACATCTAATTGTGAATTAATTACGTGTTTGGATATTTAATTAGATTTTTATGTGTGTGTGTTTAATTTTTATATATTTATCTCTGTTCTCTACAATAAATATTATAAACGCGAAAGTTTCTAAGAATGTATGGATGTATGAATGTATTTTTGTTACTCTTTCACGCAAAAACTACTGAATTAATTTTGATGAAATGTTATAATAATATAGCTTACACATCATAATAACACATATGCTATAATTTATAACGATATAGTGTGAATTGTCCGAAATATAACGATTTTTCATCACCACACGGGCGCAGCTAGTTTTATAATAATTCCTGATCATACATAACGAACTTAAAAAGAAGTTATAATAAAAATAACGCGAACAAAGCGGAGTAACAATCTTTACCTGACGTATAATAATAATATTCACATCCAAACGTCTTTAAAATGAACTAGCAACAAAGGAATTGTTAGATATTAAGGAAAAAGCTTTGAACGTTTTAAGTTTATATTGTTGCTTAATAAATTACTACAAAGGATTTTCTTCCGACGATTTAGGGAGACGAGCTGAAGCGAAATTCCCCACAAGTAAATATATTGTACCTTCGTCAGCTTTATACATACCTACCACATGCGTAAAGAACAACACTGTGGCAAATAAAGCCTGTTTTCTTTCGCATGCAAAGATTGTGGAAAGTGACAACTTCCAACATATTATAGAGAGAAATGTCACAATTAGTGTACATATTTTAATCCATATAAATCTATTTATCTAGCACCAAACCTATACTCAGCGCGCCATCAATAGCATCTACGTACAGATATGCGTTCCGCGCCCCGCCTCATGTGCGCCCCGCACACCCATCGACGTGACCCCACCTATGTAAGCCGGCGCTCGGCCGTCCAGCGCCAGCGCCTTTTATGACAACAGTTCAGCCGAGGTTGAGCCCCCTAGGGAGATCTCTCGAGCAAGTTGTCCCTGGGTGAGTACCTTCGCGTTGCGAAGGTGCTCGCCCCGAGCACCCCGTAAAGTTGTGAGGTCTTCGGACCAACAACATAAAGTCAAGTCTAATAAATAAAAAATCAGCGCCAGTCCCACACCGAACGCTCCCACGAGCGAACGTCGTCCTCGCAATGTCCTCATCGACGAGACAGGCGAAATCACCTAACTCCTCGCGATAATAAACGTCTCGAGGCTCAGAACAGCCTGGTATTACAGACGCACACTGAACAGAGGCCGGACAGCATTCGGCCCCGGCTCACTCCTACAACGTTAAACCTACCAATCACACCCACTCACTACAGACACAAGACTACCTTAGGCGTGTTGTTGGAGAGTTTTTTGGGCCGCTTCTTCTCTACCAGCTAGAATACATTGCGAAGTTGTTGTAAAGATTGACTAGAATTCCCATTTATAAATTGATAGAGTCGTCCTCCCCGCAGCGGTCGAGCAGAGGTCGAACTTCACAGAAGTGCTCCTAGAGCGCGCTGCTTCCAGGCTGAATGTCTCCGCTCCCACGGAGTCGCGTAGCCCACCAAGCCCGGTATCGCTGAAACAGCCATCTGCAGCTATTCAGCTGGATCCTGCACAAAAAAAACCATTGTCAGTCTGCTGTACGCAGGCCTTTCACCCGCAATGGAACGTGATCTCGCACAGCCCTACTCAGCGCTGACATAGAACTCGAACGGGTGCATCGAGCAATTCGAACTCCTGCTTCGTGGACTGTGTCAGCTCTTTGTGATTTATTTATTATTTTATTATTATTATGTCTTTCAAGACCACGGGCCATAAAAATGGCCCGAACTTTTGGGGGGCTTGCGTGGGGCCATGGGAAGGCCAACACGTAGAGGCCCTTTGACAAATTTAATGTAAATGTGGCGTGACACTGACCGGCGATTATCCCTGTCCACACCATATAGTAATGCACCCAAGGACAAGCCCCGGCCAGTGTAGGACTATTGTGGGAAATGAGGACAAAAAGTACCGGGCTATTGTGGTGAACTGTTAATGGTACTAGGGGTCTGGGAACATGGGAACTATGGCGTCTGCCCGTCGCAATGTTCAGGGAACATGGAAAAATGGGCAGACGGTGACTCGCCACTCCCTGCATGGGCCCCAAAAAATGCCATAAAGACAGGGACAACATGGGTGTTAGTGGCTAAGTGGTGTAGAGAGGTGGGCTGCAGGTTCACCGAAGGTACTTCCGACGTTAGGCCATTTATCACTTCCACCCCTGGAGCTTGAGTCTTAGCTCTAGCGATCTCCACTCTGTGCCGGCCAGCTAAGGCAAGCACGGAGGCGGGGGCCTTGCCTTGGCCCCCGGAGTCAGGTACGAGGTGTCGCTACTCACCTAAGGCTTCGCCACAAAACCCCCCTGCGGGTTTATTATTATTATTATTATAACTTCACGCCAGTTCCCTTGCGGGGTAGGCACGTACAACAGAGCGCCATTCAGGCTTATTCTTACACACCTCACTTGCTTCTTCGAGATTTACAGCTCTTTGTGATTTAGTTCTTATACTAAATTGTGATTAAAATTGTTTGTGAAACTCTGAATATTTGTTTTAACTACTTTATCTGGTTTTCTTCGAACTCACTACAGTTATATAATTAATAGATTAAATATTTGGCTTTGTACATATTAGCAGAAAATTATATATTATATTATACGAATGAATGGGGGGTCATTTTTATATAATTCTACCAACGACCCGTCATTAATGGTGACCCCGACGTACGGTGGCGAACCTTTTCACTCACTGGCCAGTCGGCCAAAGATGAGAGGATGGACAACTGTCATGAACATGAGAGAGATATCAGTCTTCGTCTAAAAATGTATATTTAAAAATCATTAATCTCATTATATTTGGGTTGTTTGTCACTTTGACTATCTAAATACAACAAAGTAAATTATATATATTTTAAATGCACGGGCTTTTTATTCCCACCACGATCCGTCAACACTATACATATGTAATATGTATAGATATTAATCTCTAAAATATGTGTATATTGTAGACATTTCGTGCCGAAGTTAGCAAGTATATATTATTCTACCTATTGAAATAGAAAAAGTTTTATTGCTCACCAAAATAGAATCTATTTAAATAAAGGTCGCTCAAAGCCATGTCTTCTACGAAACATAAAGGATAGATTATAATGTTGTGTCAATTGTACAAGACATTTATATACCTATAATTATATATTTATATATCTCGTATAGATAGGATTTCTGCACATACTTAAACTTATCCATACCAATGAAATTAAATTATTTGTGATTTTATAATAAATATCAAAAATCAGATGAAAACTATTTATACGATGGCCAATTTTACAAAACGAGTTTTCCCCGCGGCCACGCCGCGTGCAAAACCCCGGGTAGTGGCTCTATGTTCCGTACATAAAAAAGTTATTACGTGTTTTATATATATAAACCTTCAAGATTTTGAAACCTTCAAGTTTTTTGTTGAATTCACTAACATTACAAAGGCTACGTTCCACAAGAGGCTAGTAACGACCACGTTCACGACCGCGATTTTTCACGTTCTATTTTCTAGAGGACGTTACAATCATAATCTCTAGTGAAACGGATTATGGAGCATTGATGTCATAAAGACGAAATACACAAACGTCACTGGTTGATTTCATAATTACGCCTTTTTCAATGTCAATTGATAGAGAGAATTAATGCTCTGTGGTCAACGCACACTTCAACCCACCTCTTGACATGGGTCGTTGTGAGCGCTGTGTGATCGAAAATGATGACGTCGTTTGTGACGTTTTCGCCACAACCATAACGACTGTGATCACCATGTGGAAGGAACGGCTGACGGAGCATTGTGGGCGTTGTAAGCTAGTAACGGAATGCGTACAAAGGAAGTAAGTCAATATAGTGTAGACAACTGCAAAGCAAAACCTAAAGAAAAGTTGCAGCCAACCTGATTTGAAGTACATAATACATAATGAACTACACGTGGGCAACCTGACAACGTATTTGTTACTGAACTACAGCGATGGTTGTCTACATCGCGATTGTATCGTCATCATTTTTATTAATCCGCCTATTTTTTTTATTTTTTTTTATTTTTTATTTCAGGAGTTCAGCAGACAGGCAGACGGCCCACTAGATGGAAAGCAGTTACCATCGCCTATGGACATTTGCAACAACAAAGGTGCTACAAATGCGCTGCTGCTCTCTTAAAGGAGACTGGAACCTGGTCACTAATGCCGGAACACAACACAAGGTTGTTATGGCGGCATACTCTAGACCAGGGGTGGTCGCCATCCAGTCGAGCAAATACTCTACCACCTGGCTGTGGGTTGTTTAGTCGCCTCTTACGACAGGCCGCCGGGCCGCAGGAAATTGTATTCTTTCTCCGTTCCTGCACGGATAAAGAATCTATTCCACGGAAGTGAAGTGATTTATTGAGATTAAAAGTATCCTAAGAATTGACTCGGGTTATAAGTTAGCTTTGTATCTATTTTCATTCGTAAACGTTCCGTAGTTTCCAAAGAAATACGATCGCAGCGCAATCATTTTTGGCTATTTTCGTCTTACCCACGGAAACGACGTCACTTATCAGGATAAAAAGTATCCTAAATTACGATCCAGGATGTAAGCTAGCTCTGTATCGAGTTTCGTTTAAATCCGTTCAGTAGTTTTCACGTGATGCTCTAACAGACAGATAGACAGACAGAAATTATAAAAAAATCATTTTTGAAATATTCTAGTCCGAATTACTCCCCTGATTTTTTTCACATTTTTAAACGGATTGTACAAACTCGAAACATTTACAGATTTATTCTAGTATAGATGGTTTAGATATTCATCTATCGGTTTATCTGAAAGTTTGAGTTGAGTTTGAGTCTAAAACTGCTCAGCGGATTTCAATGAAAATTTTAAGGATTTAAAAATTTCTCTTAAAAAATTGGAGGTCTATGTATGAGTAATGTATTAAAAATAATTTGTAAAGTAGCTGTCCTGTAAAATTTGATACATATCTCTTATGATGTTCTTGCATAATGGGCTTAATATGTCAGGCATGTTATGCAGAAACGTCGTAAGCGACAAAATACCTACCTAAAAGTTTTTCACTTTTTTATTGTAACCTACAGTTAATATAATTTAGATTCTAATACTAACATCCATAGGTCTATATCTACAATAATATAATACACTAAAAACCTGAGATCTATGAGTAATATATATAATTTATAGAGTAGCTCTCTTGTAAAATTTTATACATGTCGCTTACGGTGTTCTTCCATAACACGACATATTGTTGCAGTTTTTCTAAAGTTTCGTTTATCGACAATAGCAGCCATCTGAGACCACACGATAGGGCGAGACCCTTTAAGTATACAAGGGTTCATGTTAATACGCAACTAGGGATGCGATTGTAATGATAATATGTTTTCTCCAGTAAACACTTTCCGGAGTTAGTACTGCAAGTAAGTATTATACAATACTAGTGGCCCTGGCAGACGTTGTCCTGCTCTGAAAAAATAAAAATCTAGGACCCGATCCCAGCGCCACCTACCGGTTCCAACGTGATAAAAAGTGTCCTCTTTCCGTCTCCTGGTTCTAAGCTACCTCCCCACCAATTTTCAGCCAAATCGGTACAGCCGTTCTTGAGTTATATATATATATATATATATATATATATATATATATATATATATATATATATATATATATATATATAGATGTATTAAAATCCTACTTCGGGGTTAGTTCCAGCTCAGGAGATCTAACTTTATATTCGGCATGATCTTCCAAACTGGATCCACGAGTGTGTGTGTGAACACATATAAATTTGACGCGTCTTCAAGATATTTTTTGTCATATTTAGCTACGAAGTATGTAGTTACGTTTGCACCCACGATACTTGCGTGAGACACGGTTACATTAGTCAGTGATCCAACACGATTTGGTACGAATATATCACGCATATTAATAAATTCGGCGTATTATATCGAACTTGGGACTAGTAAGTCATAAATTAAGCAGGCATTATATTATTCAATTTACAGAGTGCTAAATCCGGTGCGCTCACTATTGCACTAGATGAGCAAGCGTGGCAGAGCCCATACGGTCGCACTACATTGGATCACTAACTTTACACCATACAAATTTAGCACGCTAGCTCATTTAGCGCACCGCAAATTGGATAATGTAATGGCCGCTTTAGAAAGCTTAGCCTTTACTTAATATAAAATATAAATATAATATTATTTAAATTATTTCGTAATTACTTCTTATGTTTACAAACATTTCTACAGCCTTCTTTGGAAAAACTATATGCCAAACTTCTATATTGTTTCCTAAATTATGTATTTTCGCTTTACCAATCGCAAAGCACTTATGGGGCCCAATTCTCCAATTACTACTTGTCGTACTATTCGTCAAAATCGCCGGACATTATCATCATAATCATAGGTGTGCCTGATTTTAGAATCCTGTTAACGACAATGGCGTGCCCGTGGCGCGCCAATCTATCTTTATTAATATTTATAAGCGAAATAAATGTTTTAAATTTGGTAGCTTTTCAATATTCATTTCTGTTAACGTCATTTCTATTAATGGTGATACCAATTTTTACGACTATTATTCCGCCGCGACGATACCGAGAAGATATTGTGGATTTAGTAGAATACGAATTTTTGACAGTATCGCAATGCAATTGTACTCTGAATATCATCGCAACGCCAAGATATTGAAATAGCAGAATTGGGAACCTGGACATAAACATCCCGGATTTGGGCCACATACCTACCCGCTACTCCACTTTCCTGTATGAGGTATAGAATACCTTATACAGTTTGTCAGTCTACTGAGCTAGAAGATGTCTTACGTTTGCCAAGACATTATATCCGTGCAGGAACGGAGAAAGAATACAACTTCCTGCGGCCGGGCGGCCTGTCGTAAGAGGTGACAAAAGAACCCACAGCCAGGTGGTAGGGTATTTACCCGACTGGATGGATGGCTACCATCCCTGGTCTAGAGTATGCCGCCATAATAGCCTTGAGTTGTGTTCCGGCGTTCGTGACCAGGTTCCAGTCTCCCTTAAGAGAGCAGCAGCGCATTTATAGCACCTTTGGTGTTGCAAATGTCCATAGGCGATGGTAACCGCTTGCCATCCTGTGGGCCGTCTGCCTGTCTGCTGAACTCCCGCAATAAATAAATAAAAAAGACATGGTCTGTACTCAAGACTCGTCTGCTCTCCATCGGCAAACGGTCCTTCGACAATTTAGCTTGCAATTTTTATGGGCCATGTGAGTTATCTTGTTTCTCTTACGGATATCTTGATTGCCTATTACATTTCTCATTACCAGCGTCCTTAAGACTGTTTGATAAAATCTTTCAATTAGAAAATTCACAATAAAAATACATGAATTGCTTAAGTAAAAGTTCATTTAAGACAATAGTGTATGAATTTAACTCCACATAAGATAAGTGGTCTGAATTAAAGCAGAAAAAAAACGGCGATAGTAACAGTGGGGACAAACCGAGGGGATGAAGAACGCTGGGGTGCGAGGGGTCAATGCCGCCTGCGCGGCGCCAACCCTCCCGCTTCACCCCTCACTCAGTCAAAATCCACCCCTGACTCAGGTGGTACGTTTCAACTGTTCTAAATATCAAATTGTACCGTATGACATGTTATAAGTGTATAAGTGTACATTATAAGTGGGTGTGTACATGATGTGTGTATATACAGTGTAAAAACCTAAGTTTTTCATGTTAATACGGATTTGTTACATCTCCACAACGTTGACATGTAAGTATGTTTTTAAGCTCAGTATTTACGTAAAGATATTTGCAGACAAAGTTGTGTAATGCAGCTGCATTTCACTCGCCAATAACAATTTTACATACTTCGTTGTTCTTAAATATTCGTAATGAACAACTGAATTGCTCAGAAGCTAAGGCTATCAATTCTAGACTATAAAAATTGAGGAGATTGAATATGTTTTAATACGCGTGTTCTAAAAATATTAAAAAATTGTAAAACAGGGTAGTTTGAGCTAGAAAAGATGAAATGAGTGAATTCTTTAATAATTAGCCGCGGTAATTGTATTGCGTAATTTACTCAAATTAAAATTTACAAAAATCAAGAAATACCAAAAGATAGAGTTAACCTTATTGACTTCTAAACGGCATTTTAAAATGTTTTTGTTTGCGACTGTGTCAAGATGTACAGTATATGATTTAGATATTCGCCAAGTAAATATTTTTTGGTAGAGATTTCCTTGTAGCTAATTCCATGTCGATTTCAGAACTGTATCCCATGGATACCATTCCATTTTCCGGGATAAAATGTGTCCTACATATACACATGTAGAAATATGGCAAATTCTATAATGACCTAAACATTCTTAAGTCCACGTAGCAGGAATAAACATACATTTAACCTTCCAAATAAAGTCACTTTCATATTATTAATGTATTTTGAAACGTACAAGGCATCTGAATAATTGACAAACGTACACATGTTGTGTGCATATATAACCAAACTAAGCAACTTAGATGTATAACATAAAAACGCCACCTCTGGAACCTGAAGTAACTCCCAGACCAGAGTAAATTCCCATAATATCGTTATTGAGATTTTCCTGCAGAGAATCAAACTAGGACTGCTTCCTAGTATGAGAAACGTGTTTTATTAAAATGTATACATAATTATGTAATACCAGCTTTTGTCCGCCACTTCAGTCGGATTAATGTAAATTTCATAGACAGAGTTATCCCACGGGAGCCTTATATTTTTTCGGGATAAAAAGTAGCCAATGTGCTATTCCAGACTATAATCTATTTCTGTAATAAATTTCACCCAGATCCGGTTCAGTCCTTCCAGATTGTGTTTCATCAGCCCTTCTAGAGTGATTAAGCAACAAACATCCATCCAAACTTTCCCATTTATAGACTAGTATAGAAGTATAGATTAGCTTATATTATAATATTGTCTTAAGTTTTCGCGGTATGTATACATAACAAAACTACGTTTTAACGGGTTTATGCGCGGTAATTCGTTTGATTTTTATTATTCCGACGTTTCGGCCACTTTTCACTAGCCGGAAATCAAAGATGTCAAGTGTCAATGAGTATTATTAAAGTTTTATTTAGCCTACCGCCAACTTGTTCATTATAATTATTTAGTTTTAAAATTGTTTATGGTTATTATTTACTCTATGGGAGCCTAATCTAATTTACCACCTCTTCGCAACATGTTGTGGCTTGAAGAGAAGAAGCGACGAAAGAAACTCTTCACTAAACATGCCTAGCTCTAATAATTTTAAAATGGGTGGGAGGTAAAATAATATATTTTACCTCCCACCGCACTTAAAACCGTTAAATCATAGTTTTATTATTTATTATAGATTAGCTCTACAAACATCTCACAGTTATTTCTCGGGCCTCACTATTTCAGTGGCACAGATGGTAAATCCGTCACGCCTGTCTAAGTCGGATTGGCACATCGGTTACCTCAATGTGCGGATTTGTTTCAACGTCAGTTCAGTGATAATATGCACATTGGACCGAAATGCTTGCACAAGCAGTGTATAATTTTTAGTCAGGATAAAGACTCATTATTGGAATAAGATTCGAGTCCATTCCCTACATAGCTACCACGACTTTCATTCACCACATGAAAATTACAGAGACAAATATCGAAATACGAAATGTTCGTATGAAAATAATATGGGTAAGCATTAATGAGGTTTGGTAAATCGTTATTGTCCCGCATTTATACCTTCAATTGGGGGACCAATGTTTCGACGTGGGAAGCGCTGTGTTGAGTTTTGAGCATTTTAAAGCATTGGGAATTATATATTGAAGTACTTGGACTGAAACATAAAAGTAGATATATATAGAGAAAAAATTCGTGTAAACCGTTGTGTTGTGTTCCGGCATTAGGGACCAGGTTCCAGTCTCCTTTAAGAGAGCAGCAGCGCATTTGTAGCACCTTTGATGTTGCAAATGTCCATAGGCGATGGTAACCGCTTTCCACCAAGTGGGCCGTCTGCCTGTCTGCTGAACTCCGGCAATAAAAAAAAACCCGATAAAAGCGAAGAAAACTACAATTCACCGTGTGTATAATACTTCTCTAGCATTTATTTAAACTTTAAATTCACAATAACTTCTTAAAACTATGTCATCTACTTAATAAGAAAATTCTGTCCATTCCCAATATTGAACACTTAATCTACCGCCGTTATCAAGGGTATAAATCAAGCGTAGGAAGACACAAAATAATAATATGTCTTTAAAACTAATTACATCGTAGTCATCTTAGATAAATCTATTTAGGTTGCTTGAAAGAGACCGCTTTAAGCGATAAGGCCGGATTATCTAGATTATATATTTTTTCTTATTATATATTTCGGTGTGCAATAAAGTGTTATCTATCAGATAAAATCCATCCTTTTTGCGCAAACATTGTTTGTTACCTATGCCAGCTCAACATTATTACCCCTAAGAAATGAATATCTTGGTGCCTACAAGTCTCAATTACATTAAAGTCAACAATTTCAGGCTAACGGAAGAGCCTCCCCTAGGTGTTGCAGTTAATCTAAAACTTACTCCGGCGCGCCTCTGCCACTGCTAAAAGATGTACCTTACATATACTTCGTAAAATACTTATAGCTTGATACGTCCGACGAATGTCAGCAATATAACGCCCATCAAGTTCCTTCTTATTAATCGTTGAGCAGTATGTATGAAAATCACATTCTTTATTGACACAAGTGCATGAATAGTGATGTTCCGCGAACCACCTTAGACACAGATGATGATGAGGTTGATCTTTCAAAAAGAAAGTAATATAATCGATTTTTATCAAATTCACAATTTATATTTTACTAATTTTACCAGTAAAACTTCTTACACGTAGAGTTTATATTATTGTAAGCATGGTTGTATTGATTGTCAAATGTAAAGATAGACCAAAAATGCGAACTATGGATTGTGTGAAAGATGATATGATGATTTGTAGTGTGACAGAGGACGTATGTCGTAATAGAGGAGTATGGAAGGAAAAGACATATTGTACTGACCCCAAATAATTGGGAGAACGTGAAAGAAAAGTGAGAGAGGTTGTTATGATTGTCGATAATAATAATAATATAGTGTATATACTACAAAAACAAGATTAATTGCAAATACGGCGATTTTGTCGTCTTTCTTATGTTGTGCGCAGACTGCTAACCATTTACCAATTTTTTTTACCCTTCTATATGGTTGTTATGAAAAGATTTTTATAGAGTTTAGCATATTATGGTTATGCAGGTACCTTAGATACCTAACCAAGGTAATAATTATGTGCTAGGGATAAACTGATATTAAGCGCAGGCAAAGACATAAGAGAAATCCAAGTAAACCATAAAGGGAAAATCTAGAGTAAAAGTGTCTCAGGCGTGCCTAACAGAATAAAATTGTGTGAAGTACATAACAGTCGCAGCTGGAAATGTGATGTGGGACGTGATTTGAACACAAAAAGTGCCTTTATGACTATCAAAGTTCAGGTCTTAGAAAGGCTTATCTATACAATTGTCTAACTGCAAAAGTGCGATATTATGTTCTAAAAATTATTTTGATTGAATTTTAAAAACAAATAATATTAGCATTAAATTCTTTTGCACATTGACTGAGGTTGCTTACACTTTCTATTTTGATCTGAGGATTATATCAGTATAAGCTGTTTTGATATTATAACTTTTAGAGCGGGAATTTTTGGGTGGCCCAGAATTGGCCGGTCGTTGTGATCATAACTTTTTAATAAATCGTCAAGCGATCACAGGAACATTTTCACTGTTATAATAAATTAAATACTTTAAAGTGGAGAGCTGAAAATTAAACAAGAATCTATAAATTAAGGAATGAAAATAATGTAAGTACAGTTCCAATAATTATCAGCAAATTATATTTGTGTTGTGGCTAACACACATATAATAGACACCGATGTACCGAATCCCACTAACATCTAGACCAGAGCACATGCCGAAAATGTGGCTGTGGTCTAATATTGTTACGATCGCTGGCTAGGGCTATGCGAAAGGTGCTGCCTGCACAAAGTCGAGTCGGTGAGGGGTCACGGTTGTTCCACGTACTTTATACAGTTTTCACGGGGTGTTTTGCACCCCGAATCTATGAAAGAAGATGCGAGGATTTTACGCCCTGGCATTGGAATAGACTTTTTTGGCCGCTGCCTTTCAGTTCTAGCGGAGTTCATGAGGCTACTTTCCGTAGCCCGGGAAAAAGGCAATGAATAAAACATCGAAGAAATTTAGTGAGTATTTCAAAGTCGAAATACCTGGCAGAAACAGACCAGTAAATCGCACACGCCCTCGCCGGGATCCTTACAAAGTGGAAAGTGCTTAACCAGATTTCTCCCCCTTAAGAAAAGTTGTCAGAACTTGTTATAACCAATCAAAATAGTTTACAAGAAGATAACTATTCCAACAATATAAAGTCTTATCTCTAAAGGCAAATAAAATTTACGTTTTATTGGAAAATGAAAAGATTCTCTCAATTGAGTCGTTTAATAGCCGTAGTAGCACACATGACGCCAACGAATGACACTGTAAAACTCGTTAGACAAATATAAGATCTTTATCCGAGGAATTGCAAGAATGTTCCGGAAATCCAAGAAGATCACATATGAATAACGAAATTGCTTAATATGGTAGTTGAGAATCGTGTGCATGAATAAAAATGTTGGCCATTCCGTGAAAACGTTTTGCAATTAAAACATTAGACAAACTCGCCAAATTATTTTTATTTTCAAATTCAAATGTTTTTAATCAAATCCTCAGGGATTAGACCGACAGAAAATGTATATACATTATCAGTAATGTATGTATATTTTCTGACGGTCATAGATATATTATAAGTTTTATCCGTGCAGGAACGGAGAAAGAATACAATTTCCTGCGGCCGGGCGGCCTGTCGTAAGAGGCGACTTAACAACCCACAGCCAGGTGGTAGGGCATTTGCCCGACTGGATGGCTACCACCCCTAGTCTAAAGCATGTCGCCATAACAACCTTGAGTTGTGTTCCGGCATTAGTGACCAGGTTCCAGTGTCCCTTAAGAGAGCAGCAGCGTATTTGTAGCACCTTCGGTGTTGCAAATGTCCATAGGCGATGGTGACCGCTTTCCATCAAGTGGGCCGTCTGCCTGTCTGCTGATCTCCTGCAATAAAAAAAAAAGAAGTAAATCTACTTCCTAATCCAAAGATCCGTGTAGTATTTGCATCAAGAAAACAAATAAACAATTATAATCATCCGCTATTATATTCACTTGCGAAACCTAAATGTTTGCCTAAAATAAAAAGGTTTTAAAAATTCACATTAATTAGTCTGCAGTGCAGCACAATACTGATTGTAGATAACATGATGAATTATTTATTACCAATTTTCTAGATATAAATTTTTCAAGCAATCCACTAGTCTGGTTCTGTTTAAAAACTGCTTTTGTGATTAAAGTAATCGAATGAGAAACGGCTCCTGTTCTTAATGCTATACACTAGTGTATAAACGGAATAATGTCGGTACACGTGCCATAACTTTAGACAATGTCGACATAGTAATTACAGAACTTGCCTCGTTATTAACTGACATAAACGTATTTGAGTTCCTGCACTTTGATTAACAACAGTTTAATTGGTTTTTAGATGAAATACGATTTTCCCTTTCCTATTTGTATTATAAGCACAGTTATATTTTGAATAAAACAAGGAATTTTCAAAATTGATTCCAGTTGTCATCACTCTTAATTCAGTAATTATAATGCTATTTAATTTAGCGCAATTATCAATCGCATTTTTTATATATATTTAAATACTTGTGCAAGCAAAAGTATTATGCAAATCAGACGACGAAAAGTTAGATAACGCAGTGTGTTTTGAACTTATTTATACTAGAAAAGCATAACGTTCTAGTTCCCTTATTCTATGATGTGACTAAAATTGAACGCATGTGTTCATAATTTTTAATACTGAAAATTATATCTAGATTTGTGACACCAGGTTATTATTTCAATCACTCCAAATTAAAACTGAGTTGTAATAAAACTTCACCAGTCCGTGGGAGGCTATACAATATCCAGACTGAGTTAGTAGTTTGTTTTACTTAATAGTCTTTATTAAATAACTTCAAACATGCCCGGACAGTTTACTCTAATTTAATTTCGGAGCCGGAGATAGGAATTTGTTTATACTAAATCAGCGGTTTAAACTTATTCGAGCTCACCAATATCTAAATTCTTGTACTCTAGTGATTGCTCAGAGTTGGTAAACTTTTAAAGTTTTATTGTATACCCGTCTGGTTCATTTAATACGGCCTAGCTGGTATACACTTTCTGAGAAATTTGGATCAATATTAAGTACAGGCTGTCATTGAATTGCAAATTTTAAATTATTTAGCCATAAATAAAAAATAAAAATAATATCATTTATAGGTAGGTAACCTTTATAAGACATCATAATTAATTGTAATATCTATTGTCTTGTGCCTCTTTTTGTATCTTGTCTTTGTAAATATTTTTCTTTCTTTCTAAACAATTATCTTTCCCTTTCATTGTGAGTGTCCGTTCATGCACAATTAACAGTTCCGTAAAAGTTACCAAAGTTGACCGTTTCCTTTACTTAGCCACAGAACTCCAAAATATATTTATTTCAAAGTACCCAATCTCTCTATATCTCAAGAACTACTCAACAGATCTTGTTCAAACTATTTAGTCAGAACTTTTTCAAAATTCTCCACTTCATAGTTCAGAAGTTAGAGAGGGCGACGCATTTGTTAAAGTTTTTAAGCTATCCCTATGTAATGAAGAACTCATTACATTACTAATCATTTTTTCAAAATTTGACTAACAATACTCAACACGATTATGTGTATTTCATTTCTTCTTCAACGCTCATTCTGTGTATGGATTCCACTACTATTTTTTATTTTTATTGCAGTTTTATTACGCTATTAAAACATGATATACTTTGATAAATTTCATTTTTATAGATTCAGTAGAGTTTCAGTAAAAACTACTAACACATAAAAAAACAGACGAACAAATGAACGCAGAACATGAAGAAAAGTGTTTTTATTTTAATAAACAACTACAATGACCTAATGGAACAATTAGCATACGTTCTTTCTGAAAATATTAAACGGACCGTAATTACGAATTATATTTGTGCTTTGACCAAAGCGATGTCGATTGAAATTTTGCTGACTTCATATTCTGGTGAAAGCATTGGTGCATTTATAATGACAACGTGGCAAGATAATTTGTGCTCAATGAATATTATTGGTTTCCGTAAAATATACCTTAATGTAAGCAACTGCTGTGTTCATTTACAATGTCACAGGCGTAAAGGCCGCCTCGGATAGATTCAATATTGCAATCTGTTTCAGTAGTTGCACAAATATACTGTGGCATATTTATGTACGTACTATGGAGTTTCTGCTGGCATTGAATAAACAACTTTTCAATAAGGCTAAGCCGATATAAGACAGTTCATTTCTGTCTTTAAATTTGGATTAAACAACTGTTTAAACGTGTTTAAAATTTGTAATTGGACAATAGCTGATTGTCTATTGTAATCGTTTATGGCCGTTCGCAGGCATAATTACGCAGGTGTGCAGATTATGTTTTGTGGGAATTGCGCCGACACTTGCCAGGTGACATATGGCATCGGTGCATTATAAAGCAATGGCTCAATGCAGAGAGAAGCAGTCAAGCGACGATTACGATACAAGCAAGACGTGTGTACATTCGATAATCTGTATAGTGACGGACTTTGCGCGTATTATTGAATCGTGTAGTTTGTACCGGTTGTGTCCAGTTATATTTGTATCTGTGTTATACGTGTTTATATAGTTCTAATAAATTCTATAGTAATTCCAACGGCATTTTTAATTCGAGTCCCGCACTCGTAACAATATATTTATAACATATTAGCCTCTTATTCTTTGGATAATTGGCATCAGGCTATCAAATATATGTATTTTAAATACTACTGGAAACACTTTCGTGTTATATAGAATAGTTTTAAGGTCAAAGTCGGAAGGGACCTTTGTGTGAAGACCCCTTTGGAAAGGTTTCGCAACGAGTGGGCTTTAATGCTGGCGATATTGCAAAAGTACCCGATTCGCAGTGATTCTATTAACTACTACGCAGAAGTAAATTATACTTCCCAATTACGTGGTTATCATTAGACGGTTCAAACTTAAAGTTATTATGCTACCTGTAATATAGACAACGTCCTAATTTTTGAAATGAAACTTCTTTAAAATCGTTGATTTGCAACTTGATAAAACAAAAAAAGCGACACTAAAAAGAAATAAACACATAAATATATAGGACTAAGCTTGCGAGAGAATGAGATAAAATACATTATATTTAATCATTTAAACACTATGCTCATACAGATAGAGTAGGAAATGTTTTGAAGCTTTTCGTTAATACTTCAAATTTCGTGTTTTAAAGCTTAAATATATTATAACGATATAATGTTTGAAATGTGACGTCACAAAATTTAGAATCCCTCTCACCCCTTGTCACACTTTGTTTCACTCCTACTGCGTGGGGACTACACACAAATACATTTTTTAATCACTTTTACATCAAAATGTACATAGACTGTTGCCTGTAGCTTCACTCGCATAGATTAGTCAGTTTGTGTAGTCACAAAAAGTTACAAGGTAGGAAGGTGAGAAGGGAGGCCTTTTGTCCTGCAGTGAGACAATACAAGCTCGAATACTGTGAAAATGACGGATTTTCATACAAATTTTCATCCCTTTTTTCACATCCCCTTAAGGGTTTAATTGTCAAATATGGAAAATCAAATCAAATCTAATTCAAATTTTCACGATCCTAGCTCCAGTCTTTTTGGCTTGCGTTGATATATCAGTGAGGTCAAGTATTTATATACGTAGTTATATATTATAGAACTATTACAATGAAGATACCTTATATTGTATTCTACATATTATCTGTTAAGACTATAAGTAGAATACTGATCCTAGGTCATCGAAGTCAATGGGTAAGGTTCTCAGAAGGTTGACTACGGTGCCTCGCTAGCTCGCTCTGCTGACCGCTAGTCAGAGATAGGATCCAACCTGAGTGTTTTTTTCAAAATCAGCCGGTTCGATTACTGACAATAATAATTTATTTTTCAAAAATTTAATGAAATACACTTTAATCTTCGTCAAAATCGGCCTCGAGATTTCTTTAAGTGTTTTTCGCTATTTATTACATTGATCTAGAAAATGTATCACAGTATAATTGTTTAGAATTACATAAATATTCAAGAGGTAAAAAAAGATGTATTAATTTTATTGTATAATATGGCTTGATAAAGATGTATTAATTGATACTTTTTTTAAGTTTTCGCTACTAGTACCTATACATAATAAAACTACGTTTTAACGGTTTTAGGCACGGTAATTTATTTGATTTGAAAACTTACCGCACTTAAAACTGTTAAACCTAGTTTTATTATGTTATAATTCGTCTAAGATACAGAACCCTTTTCAATTACCACCCCTTATGCCTCTTGCTACTAAAACTGGAAATGAAAGAGGTAGGTATACGAGTGATACATTTGATATTTTTTTAAATTATCGACTCGCTCATAATTCGATTGCTAAGTCACTGAGCTGGCAAATATTGAGAAACGGAATGGGGAATAATATTATTTTGATTAAAATTTTGAGTAAAACGCAATATGTATATTATAATAATTATATTTTTATTTGATATGTAAAAATCGTGAAGTAGGGTAAAAACAAGTTTGCTTTAAGTGCTTATAAAAATGACTATGATGACTAAAAAACTGTATATTATTATTCTGAGAATAAACCAGGTTGATATATGTGTATGTATTAAAAAAAGTTTTTTATTTTATTTTATTTTTTTATTGCAGGAGATCAGCAGACAGGCAGACGGCCCACCTGATGGAAAGCGGTTATCATCGCCTATGGACATTTGCACCACCAAAGTTGCTACAAATGTGCTGCTGCTCTCTGAAGGGAGACTGGAACCTGGTCACTAATGCCGGAACACAACTCAAGGTTGTTATGGCGACATACTTTAGACCAGGGGTGGTAGCCATCCAGTCGGGCAAATGCCCTACGACCTGGCTGTTAGTTGTTAAGTTGCCTGTTACGACAGGCCGCCCGGCCGCAGGAAATTGTATTCTTTCTCCGTTCCTGCACGGATAGTGAATTTCGGAAACGGAAGTGATTTTGCTTCTTCATTTTCTGTACAAATAAAGCTGAAGTATACAATAAAGTATACCAACATGCCGCGTACATCTAAGGCCCGTGCTAACGAAGTCGCGGACACAGATTTTTAACGCGTTAATTGCAACGGGGTCTAATTGACCCCGAAAGTGTCTCACTTGCGGTGCGGCTAAGAAAAACATAGACTTCTCTTTGGTGCGGAGGGCGTGATTCAATTCAGTTCAGTATAGGAAATGTATGAATGCTACAGGGCTCCATAATGGGAGTTTTAGCACAAGGCGAAATACGCCCCGTATTGCAGGAATAGAAAGTTCAGATAAATCAGTGCCGCTGTGAATATGTTAATTAATAGGGGAGTAAACAACTACCGCTCAGTATGGCCATCCCCTAAGATAACGTATCCCTGTGGTAATCTTATCCAATAACCATAGGACCTGGCTACGGAGGCTCAGTACTCTACTTGCAGTCTAAGAGGTTGAAGATAAAATACAATATAACTAACATTCTTTAATTAAGGTTGTGTTCTTTGTTATTAATTATAATAAAAATAATAACTGCCCTTAAACGTCTCACCGCTGGGCTCGGGTGTCTCCATTTTAGGGGAAAATCACAGTATACCTGCTACGTTTCTCTAAAGGTTTTTGGCGGGTTTGACCCATCAATTATCTCGACATGCAGATTTTTTTTACTCTTCCTCTATTGGGATTGTTCTATTGTCTAAGACAGGTTTTCTTTTTTTATAATATTTTCTTTTCTTTATACCACTATTATTGGGAGTAAGTTATGGGATATCTTTTATTTTTTATATGGGGTAGAAAAAATATTTTTTCTTTATTCAACATTGCTTAGTCTATTACATGTTTTCTTAGTCTACTACGGTATACAGGTTTCATCACGATGTTTCTCTTTCACTTTCGGCATGTCCTCATTATAACTATATGCGCATTAGGTCACAAAACTGCCTAAAAGGCACATGCTTTCCGATCACGATTCGAACCTCTGACAATTGTGCGAGTGCATTAAGCACTAAGCTACTATGGATTTTTTCTTTACTAAATTCGTTTATAATGCTATAAAAATTGAGTAACAAATACTATACGAGCAATATAAATGTAAAACATAAAACGTTCATTAACACCAGGCAGACAGTACATTTTTACCACGCATACGAGTAAAAATTAAATAGGATGACAGCATCGCGGAGGCGGCTGTGGCAACTGTGTTACGTAACGCACTTTTTGTCGCCCCGCTCCCCCTAAACCCCCTTGTTTATATAGGTGCCTCGGATGTGTACAAACCCCCAATTTCCCTTGCTAATCTCCCTGAATCTGAAATTGTCGGAGCGCACTTGTACTAGCGAAACGGGTCAAGTATTTCCTTTTGTAAGTTCCCTCAGTCCCTGTAAAGGTTTTGGTGTGAATTACTGTTTTTGATTCGTAAGCTAAATTTTACCATATGTAATTTTTTTTATTGCATGAGCTCAGCAGACAGGCAGACGGACTACCTGATGGAAAGCGGTTACCGTCGCCTATTGACATTTATAACACCAACAGTGCTACCAATGTGCTGCTGCTCTCTAAAGGGAGATTGGAAACTGGCAACTAACTCTGGAACACGACTCAAGTTTGTTATGGCAGCATACTATAGACCAGAGGTGTTAGTCATCTAGACGGGTAAATACCATACCACCAGTGTGGGTTGTTTTGTCGCCTTTCACGATAGGCTGCCCGGCCGCATGAAATTGTATTCTTTCTCCGTTCCTGCACAGATAGATGTTATGCTTGAATATCATGGTATTTTAATTACAAAAGCATCTGAATTTTGTCCCAATGCCATGGTTCGAACGAAACCTGTCAATAACCGTCCACTGATAAGCAGCTTTTCTGTCCTAACATGGCATGTTGTTACAATAAACACACAGACAGCCCACTTGATGGAAATCGGTTACCGTCGCCTATGGACGTTTGCAACACCAGGGGTTGCCGACTTTTAAGAGATTTTATAATGCCCTTCTTAAAAAACCCCATGTCATAATGCATCGCGAAAATCGCAGCGGGTTCCTCCCAAATCATTGTTGTACGCGAAGTAAATGACCTAGAGAACGGTTGCGCGGTTGAGTGTAGAAGCTCAAGGAAATAGAGTGAAAATCCCATTGCAGACACAGTTATCGAGATTTCCGATTTTTGGACAAACCAATCCACCTTTGGTACTTGAACTTAGATTACAAAGAAATATATTATGAACAGCTATAAATAAAGATTTTAAAGAAAACCTCTTAAGAAAAGGCCACACAAGCACAACTTAGATCAAAATGTACATTTATAATGAGAGTAGTGTATACAATAAATATTTGTAACAAAACCAAGTTCGGTTGAAGGATATGCGCGGCGCCCGCCCGGGTGGCCTGGCTGTGCTAACTTCAATTGAATTTCAAATGCCCAAAGTTTTGACAAAGGACCATTTTGTATTGTTTTGAATACTTACTACGTTGTATATTTTTATTTATATTGCTTTCTTAGTATTTGATAATCTAATTATTTATCGTGTTTAAAATTCTATCGAAAACAATTATTTTATTTTCATTTTCGTCTAAATAAATGCCAATATTAAAGCCGATTGACGGTCTTTCAATTTGAATAAATATACTAAAGTGATCCATATAAACATAAACTTGAACCATTCAATGCGATTGAATGCTGTCGTATTTTTCAAATTCTATCGCTTTTAACCAAATCGATTCAATTTGGGTATCATATTATAAAACAATAAAAGTGTAGTATTTAGTTTCTTACATTTTTTTGTGTGTATGTTTGTTCGGGATTCACGTAAAAACTATCGGGCCGATTTCGATGCTGTTTTCGCAGGCTGATAGCAAATTCACGGAAATAAAGTCTCTGTTACTTTATATTCCGGGAATCCTGGGGGTATTTTCATGGGAATGGTTTAAAGTGTCCAGATTTTAAAAAATCTGCTTCCAATACGATATTTTCACTGATCGACAGCAAATTTTACCTGTCCAGTGTGGAAGAAGTAGCAAGCAAACAGCATATCAGCGTTTAAAAAAATATACAATGCCTAATCTATTGTTTTGTATGTGTATTGGTCTGAAAATTCGTTTCAAATAGACTTCGAAATGGCTCAACGGATTTCAACGATATTTTTAAAGAATATTACAGCAATTTTGTCCTTAAATTTTCATATAGTAATATGTTTTATTTCGATATATTGCTGGTTTCAGAAGATATAAATATATTATAGACCAAAAAGTTGATTAAGTGGGTACAACCAGTCAACGATGACATGATTTCTTCATCTTGATTCTGCATGATAAAATCTGCTAGAAAACAAATCAAAACTTCGGAGAGGCATCTACGAAGATGTTCAGGATATAGGTTTTAAATATTATCACGTAGCAGTTAAGATTTGTGTATATATATTATCCTAAGTTTAATATTAAATTAATTAGGCAACAATAACATTGAGAGTACCTACAACTACTCGTCGTCTTGTTTTGTACTCCCCTCTCCAGCTCTTGAGCCTACTCATAGCTCCCGCGGCAATTGAGCCATGTCGTCTTGCTTTGTGGTGCGTTACCTCATCCCACGGGGAAACTAACATCGACGAATGACGCAAATCATTCCCCATATACACGTTTAAAAGTAATGAACTCTTGTCTTTCTTCACAAGGTCAACCCTACTAGTAACTACTAATATTATAAACGCGAAAGTTTGTAAGAATGTATGGACGTGTGTTTGTTACTCTATCCGTGTAGGAACGGTGAAAGCATACAATTGCCTGCGGCCCTGCGGTCTGTCGTAAGAGGCGACAAAACAAGCCACAGCCAAGTGGTAGGGTATTTGCCCGACTGGATGGTTACACCCCTGGTCTAGAGTATGTCGCCATAACAACCTTAAGTTGTGTTCCGGCATTAGTGACCAGTCTCCCTTAAGAGAGCAGCAGCGCCTTCGTAGCACCTTTGGTGATGCAAATGTCCAAAGGCGATGGTAACCGCTTTCCATCAAGCGGGCCTTCTGCCTGTCTGCTGAACTCCTGCAATTACAAATTAAAAAAAAGTCTTTCACCCAAAAACTACTGCATGGATTTTGATGAAACTTTACATAATTTAGTTTACACATCAGAATAATTTATAAAGATATAGTGTGAATTATCCAAAATATAACGATGTTCCATCACCACGCGGGTGAAACCGCGGACACAGCTAGTATAGTATAATTGGAAAGTCGTAAAGGTAGTTTTCTTGATAGTATTAGGAAAATAACAAAATGACATGACATGACATGAAAATGACACAGTACGATGATGATGTTTCGACACACATACCAACCACTAGGTAGAAATTGCTTACTAATGACATGCTTTCATGCCAGTAATGAGTATGTGTGCCAGTCAGTACCTTTACAAAAAGCCTTGCATTTTATGAAGTCCGGGCAGTTTATTCACATAATAAAGTAATAAATCCCACGCACAAAGCGCGTATTGGACGATTGATGGTTGGATTTACAGTAATCTTTTATATATAAATAAATTAATGCGAAGAGTTAACGTTTGCAACAATACTTATGGATCTGTGTTAAATAAATTGGCCAAGTGAGGGTTGAGTCACGCATATTGAAGGGTTCAGAGGTGACAAACTTACACTGGTTTACTCATTTTGTTACAGAACTATAAATAAGAATTTAGTCCAAAATATATGGGGTATTTTCTTAAGAAATAGTAAGCGAATCGTTTTTACACCAATTTTTATTGAAATACTAGGAGATACCCGCAACTTCGTCCACATTTGACTTGAAATTCCTGAGGGATTCCCGGGACACAAAATACCACAGCATTTAAAAATGAATGTAAGCTATCGTTTTAGTGAAAACTATGCCGGAATAAGCTAATTTTTATGCACCCGAACAACTATAAACCGCTCTCAGGAATATCCCGCAAGATGCCCGGGATAAAAAATTCACACATTTTATTACATAAAATTTGCTATAGATCTGTCAAAAAATCACAAGTATATAAGTAACTAGCGGCCCGCCCTGGCTTCACACGGGTATCTAAAAAGTACTTTTTTTTACTTGACATTGATTACCTCTCCCGTACGGCCCGTACTCCAGTGACGCCTACATCGCAAAAAGTGCTAACTAGCTAGCCGAGCAGTGTGAACGGCGACCATGCAACTTTTTTCTAATACTTACATTTTTAAACTCGTGATATCTTTCGAATGGAATGTCCGAATTGAATAATTCAAAAGTTATATAAAGGTATTGAAGCAGTCTTGAATATGATGTAATTTATTTTTATAAGGATGAATAGCAAGATACAAATAAAGAGCCTTTTCTAGCGGCGGCATTTCAATTTATTTTTTAAAAATAAAAGAACACTTATTGTGGCATGGCTATAATAGTTAAACATATGCTTCGCGACATTTTTTGTAAATAATGATGTGTTTGCAAAGTCGTAGTACATTATTTTATTCTATCATCAATAGTTTTCGCAGCGCACGCGATTTTAGGTATTTTTTTACACCTTGGGTTACATTATTGGAGTTTTAGTAAGGATCCCTAAATTTTTGTAAATATAATATAGCCTATATCATCCGGGGATAGTGTAGCTTGCCAACAGTGAAAGAATTTTTCAAGTCGGTTCGTTCGTTTCGGAGCCTATTCAATGTAAACAAACAAACAAACAATCAAATCTTTCATCTTTATAATATTAGTATACATAACTGCATTTGTCATGCTTCTCTTTTCAAAAAGCATTGTAAATTCTTAGTATTTATCCAAGTAGTTGTTAGGAAACCAAATCAATAACTAAATAACGACTGTGTTAAGGGTTTTGTGTGCCAAAATTTATTCGGAACCCTGGAATTGGACAAAGTAAGCCCGGTTATATCCAAAACAAATCCAGTTCAACTGGACCTAAATTACACATATATTACATTCGAAAATTTCAGCTATAAAATAACAGGAAAAATTACATTGACCTGGATTATTTTATTAGGGCAGGCTGTGGAAAAATAAATTATGTATACCGAGTTCATTTTCGTCACTCAGTAGATAGAATGTAAAGGAATTATTTACTGACGCACGTCTATATTTTGCTTTATTTTCATGTCATAATTTATTATTAAAATACAGGTAGTCTGAACACTGGAGGCAAATCACTTTGACAACATAAATTAAAGCGATTGGTTTCGATATTAATAATTTCGTTTTTTTTCTTAGTATTATTTTGTTGTATTTCGTCAAATATTTTAAAACGTTAGTAAAATTATCAAGTAAAGGAAATTTTTAGATTTTCTAAATTGTATTTACAAACAGTAATAATCTTTTTCTTAAATATTTATATATTATTTTACAAAAGAAACATTTACTTAGTAGTATTCTTCCGTAGTACTAACATTTTAATAAACTTATATATTATGATCAGCACAAGTCGTGTCAGGAGCCTTAAGAACAGACGAGCGTGCATGACAAGAGTTATGAATGTCAAAGAAGCAAGTGAGGTGTGTAAGAATGGGCCTAAATGGCGCTCTGTTGTTCGTGCCTACCTCGCAAGGGAACTGGCGTGAAGTTATGTATGTATGTATGTACAAGTCGTGGTGGGGATTACCCTACCACGACTTGTACCATTACGCTACCGCTCGCGTCCCCAACTCAAAGGCCGCGTGTTCAATCCTGGCCGGAACCCATGCACCACTTATGCAACCTGCACATCGAGATAACCGATGTGTCGAACCTGCCAAGCCGCCTTGGACAAGCGTGGCGGGTGTTCTATCCGTTCCCCCTATAGTGGGAGGCCCGAGCCCAGCAGTGGGACGTTTATTGGCTGGTATTTTATGTATTATGATATATTTCGTAAGTTTGTAAAAAATAATTATTTGAAATATACAGGTGAATTTTTCAAGTGGGTGCCTTCAGGACCAAACCCTAAACTATGCTAAATAATGAAAAACACTCAAAGGAATCTTAAAGAAGAGTTTGACGAAAGCTACAGTTTCATAACATTTTTGAGAAATTAATTACCCGTATCAGGAATCGAATCTTGCAAAACAAACAAAACCTGTATTATTATAGCAAATAGTAGCTTGTAAGGATTTGTGTCAAGCAATGTGAAACGGCAAACCAAGGGAAAGGGTTGTTTTGGAACATAACATTCTATTTTCCATACATTAATTAAACATCAAATACCGCCGGTCATTTGACCGTAATACGTGTTTCGCATTGATTGATTTGATTCATTACGATAAAATAACGTGCGTTTCGAATATTGTTTTATAGATGCCTGTTAAAAATACAATAATTTTCATAATTTCCGTACTGAATAAAATTAGGTGAGGTTTAATTAATGTATGGAATTATTATAATAAGCTATTCTTAATAATATAATTAATTATTAATATTTTTTTTAATGTTATTATATTAATAATACTAATAATAATTAATATTATTAATATAATAACTTCATAAGGTACAACACAACACAAACATCATTGAATAAATGTCACTCACAATATCAAAAATAACCAATAAGCGTGTATAAATTCTAAAAACTTTCTTCTAAATTAAGTTGTAAAAACAATTATTAATGAAAAATAGAACATTTTGATTAAAAACAACTTGGTTTGCAGTGTGACAATCCTTTACAGTAATTGATCCTTGGGTACTTCTATATAATTTGGTTAAATAATACATACAGTATGTGTTTATTTTTCAAAATCAGCCAAATCGATTTCTGGCAACAGTAATTGACTTTTCAAAAATTTAAGTTTTCATAAAAATCAACTTAGAGACTCTTTAGAGATTTTTCGCTGTTTAGCATAGTCTGAGATTTGGCCCCAATGGCCCACTTGAAAAATTCACGTGAATATATGGGGAACGACTTTTTTATAAAACTATTTAAAGAATTAATGAAAAAATTAAGAACAACAACGTAATTATTTATTCAAATTATGTTATTTTATTTCTTTATTATCAAAGAATGAAATTTAATAATTATGTCTTAGTAGTTTTGAACCTATGCCAATAAAATTGAAGTGGTCCACGCTCCAACATTTTAAGAGCAAATTATTGTTACAACCTAGGCCCCGACAAAGACAAATTCTGAAAGATTTGTAAAAGCACATTTTATTACCTGTCGGCATTTGCCCTAATTATAATCCTTTAGTAACCGTCTTCTTTTGTTCACTTATTTATTGGCATACGTTTCTACTTATTGTGGCGAACAGACTATTATACTCGCTTATTAGCATCATTAGCCAGGTGTTGCGGATTACAATTACAAGCTAATTGTAGGAAACTGTTTCGATGTTGTCGGCAATTTTGCATTTGTGAAGAATAAAACGACGGCCTAATGGAGAGAGGGGTCAGTTGAGCTACAACTACGATACGGGCGTGACATGTGTACATTCGGGAATCTAATAGTGACGGACTTTGCGCGTTTTATTGAATTACGACCTTCTGAATTACGTTTGGATTTGTTGTGTTCGGTTATATTTGTACCTGTGTTATACGTGTTTGTGTAGTTCTAATCAACTCTATAATAATTCTAACGGCATTTTAATACGAGTCCCGCTAATCCGTAACATTATAATTTGGCGGTAGTATTTTACATTATTGCGCGACATATTTGAGTAAATTAAATGGCATGTTTACACTTTCGAAGGGGAACATATCCGGACCATTGTCATGCTGTCGAATTTCAATCCCTAATTAGCGCATAATTGAATAGCAAAGTAACACAACTTTGATTAAAATGTTATTTAAAATAAAAGGCTTTACTATGCATTCATAATTTTTTATAGACCAAATCAGCTCAACTTCTTATGATATAATTAATATAAACATTATTTTTTTGCGTAGGTACAAGTAATTGTGTAATTAGATTCGAAGAGAAAGATGTTTAATATAATTATATATTAATAATTTTGAATTGTATGTTATTTCAAATAAACGCCAAAATTTAAATGAGATCTGCTATTTATTGTATGCCAAATGATAAATGACAGTTTTTAGATACTTTGTCGGTTTCTCGGTCCGAAATTTTGTCTCAAATTTGAAATGTCTCAACAAATTTCAATTAAAGTTTTAGCGATTAGAACAGGAAAATATTACTACGTGTTTATGCCACTTCGACATCTTGTAGACTTCAGAATATATACAAATATTAATATTTTCAACACATTTCAACACATTCAACACTATTCAAATGCATTTACGAAGCCTGTATAAATTGTTCGAAAGTTAAAAATTAAGTACTGTACAGTAAAATAGGTCACCTAAGTACCAGTTTTACCGCATACTCAGTTGTATAGTAGCCCCTTGAGTGTCCTTTGCAAGTTTTTTTAAAATTCCCATAAAATTATATAAAAATTCCACTAAGGAGGTTCACATTACGAAAATAAATAATCTGAACGATCGAACCGCCCTGGAAGCGCTTTTTACAATCTCGTGACTATGGTAAGCCCTCGACTTGGTCTAACTCTTACATTCGCCTACTCGTTTGTAAAAACCAATTTACCGCACTAGTGTCATTAATAACTATTATATCTAATACCGTCATCTACCAAGTATCATTACTAACATGCCACTCCAAATCCGGCTGGAATATAAATTCGTAGGGACTAGCTTAGCTTAGTTCTTTTTTTATAAAGGGCTTGTTAAAACTGGCTTTTCCCCTAACGTACTTAAAGGCTATATTTGTCTACGTATTATTATTTACTAGCTGATGCCCGCGACTTCGTCCGCATGGTGCAGTTTTGTAACTATCCCACGGGAACTCTTTAATTTTTCGGGATTAAATGTATCCTATATGTTGACCAGGGATATAAGCTACCACCATACAAAATTTCATTTAACTCGGTCCAGTCGTTTCGGAGATTAGCCGGTACAAACAGACAGACAAAGAGAAACAAAAAAATTGAAAAAAATCTAAATTAATTCTATTTCACTTCTTACATCCCCCTGACTCGGTTTTTAGCATTTTTTTCATTGTACAGAAATTCGACCTTTACAATTTTATTATATGTATAGATATTGACGCCACTAACTTGTTCATCAACAACAATCCATACACTATCGAGCCTGCACAAACTATCCTTGTTATACAAGTTAGCTTATTGTTAGTTTAATTTGATCTTTAGTGGTAAAATGGACTATGCAAAATTCTGTTATTTCTTTTGTTAGAAAGAAAAAACAGAATATATTTATTTACTACAAGATACAAAAATAAAATAAAGTACATACATACATACATAATTTCACGCCAGTTCCCTTGCGGGGTAGGCACAAACAACAGAGCGCCATTCGGGCTTATTCTGACACACCTCACTTGCTTCTTTGACATTCATAACTAATAAAGTAACAACAATCAATTGCATATTTGACACATATTACAATAAATTCTAAATTGTACCATTAAATTAATTCGTGTAGCAAGAACAATGTACCCTTTTTACGAAAATTGCGCGGACGGAAAGGTATGAAATTTTGCACACATATCTTATCTATATATTTAAAAGAAAGTCGTGTTAATTACACTATTTATAACTCGAGAACGGCTGTACCGATTTGGCTGAAAATTGGTGGGGAGGTAGCTTAGAATCAGGAGACGGACATATGATACTTTTTATCCCGTTGATCCCGTTGGAACTGGTAGGTGGCGCTAAAATCGGGTTCTAGAATCCTCCTAGTCACCTGGAGCGATTTTGGTGATTTTGTTTTGGTGTGTTTGAATGGGTCCCCGGATGGTTTAATCCACAATTGGAACCGGTAGGTGGCGCTGGGATCGGGTCCTAGATTTTTATTTTTTCAGAGCAAGACAACGCCTGCCGGGGCCGCTAGTATTTATATAGAGAAGGAGTGCAGAATGCAATTTTTTTTTAAATTATGCATAAAAAATACATTAAATAAAAAAAAAAACAAAACAAATTACACTACACACACTACCATGTATTTGACACACACACACGCATATACACTCTTTTGTTTATTCTTAAAGTCAACAGTGTAGCCTTGGCGAAATCTGTAATTATAGAAGTATAGTCTTTGACAACAGAACCTTAATAATGTTCAAACTTATAATTTAAATTAATCATGATCAAATTTCGACTACTGGGCGACCATTAGTTCAAATAAAAGAGCAGGTGTCAAAATATTATCACCTTACTTTCAACAATTTAATATAGAAATAGTTTTAATTATAGTTTGAAGTTACAAGCTACATTAAAATTATTACGTCATAGACCGGTATTCTTACACAAAATTAAGGAGGTTGTGACGTTTTGTGCAATGATATAAAGCGTCTCAGTTGATTTGATTGTCAAATACCCAATTACAGTATCCTAAAAAGACCGATGGTCAGTATAAATCTGGTTTCACAACCTGCGCTGATATTCCGCAAGGACCTCTAAGTGATGCCTCGGTTTAGCTCTACAAAGCAAATTAATGTGTTTACACACAATGTTTAACATGTTAGAGCAAAACAAAGACTACTGTTTATATTGTTCAGAACCTACTCGACCTAGTTAATTCCTCAGTTACTAATGAATAAATGCGAGACAGTTAATCAAAGCTTCATCTTTGAAAACGAAAAATCAATCCGAGAATCCGTCCTTTCATTAGCTAGTTTCTGCTGATTTGTATCCGTCCGTCTGTTGCTAGAACGCCGGTCGCCTGGAGCCATCTCGAATACAAATTGACATCTTTGTTCTCCTAGTATTTGCCGCTAGAATAATTAAGAGATTGTTCCTACAGAAATTAAACTTTGAAATATCTTTTAACGCTTACGTGGGCACAAAATTAGAATGCCGGTATAAAATGTCAACCGTTTTACACTCTGAATATAAATAACATTTTAAATCTAATGTGTTTAGATTCTGTGTGGTTGGCATGTTTTTCGAGTTTTAAATCTAACTTCTGATGTATAGTGCTTCCAGGCATGACCTGGAATCAGTAACTAATATGAAGTTGATACAGTTAACATTTTGTGAAATATTAGGTGGCAAAAATGGAGGTAGAGGACGCCGGGAAGAGAAATAAGTGGGGGCAATGATTACCATATCATAGCGTCGACTTATCTCTCAGCCACCTAGCAGCCACATCACGTTATCACTTGTTTTGTTTATAGATTTCTTTCGGTTTTATATTATATTTAATTTAAATAAATTTAAATCAGCTTTTAGTTTTATTTAAGGTAACGACTATACATAATACGGGAAATATACTATAACAATTTAAAAAACTTCCGATTAAAGTAAGTTATATTAAATTAACTTCTTTATTAAGTACACGTCTTCACAACGCGTTAACGCCGTATGGCGATGGTCCGACAAACGCTGTAGGGTGCATACGGCGGGACGCTGCACGCGACCGATGAGTGCTTGTAAAGAAAATGCAACAGTGGTTTCCCCAACGTGTTTTATTGCATATCAACGACGTGTAGACATGGATGAAGAAATACTATTTGTTTATTTAATGCGAGAAAATAGGATGAAAATCGCTCAGTTTATAAATGTTATTCTGGGAAGCTAAATCCAAACGACTATAGATGGCGCCACAAGCCATTCTTCTTTCGATTACTGTGTTTATTTTCTAAACAAAGGTTTTTATATCAAACCAAATAAAATTGCGGGCACGGAACAAATCAGGAAACGCTCTGAAGAAACGTTTCCTGATTCGTCACTCTGTAAGGTTTCTCTATGATTTCGGTACTGCATATACCGGTTTCGCATCGGTGGTGCATAAACATATCATAAAGCGGACTTATCATTTAGCCTTTAAATTTTTTACCGATCTAATATTAAATTGTTTTAAGAATAAAAAATCTAAAGTCGATAAAAAACGATCCGTGGCTTTGTCTAGTCATGAACGATTTTGGATATTTTCTAAATTGTTTTTCAATGGCCGCTTGTTATTTTCAATATTCCCTTTCTATGGCACTAGTATCTTAACCTTTCGTAGAAATAATCTCTACACAAGTCTCCTAAAAATCCTAGTTTGTTTTATACGCCCAATCTGATTCATTCAACCGAGTGGCGTTTGAATAAGTAATTTCTGGGAAAGTGATCCTTCAGTTGTTCGAACGTGAGGTTTTACGAAGGCTGCTTTTATTAGGGGGCCCTCTGCGAAATTCTACATATACTTTACGCGATCAGAAACAACGGATGAATGAAATAAAAACCTGTCCACATGTACTGCGCAACGTAAATAATGCGTTGTGTTTCAATTTTTCCATACAGTTTAAACGAACATGCCAAATATGATGAATATTTTATATGCAACGCCTTTCCTAGTATAAATATTTCTAACGTATTAATTAAACTAATACTAGCTAACTCCGTTGGCTCGGCGACCCCAAAATGTGCCTTGGCCTCCGAAACGAGAACACGCCAATTAATTATACAATTAAACTAATACATTATAAACTTATAAGATAAAGAAAACTTAACTTAGTTAGTATTTTAACTCTAATCACTCCAGACTATAAGTAGAATATTGAAATCTAGGTCATCGTCTTTTATAAATAAGGCGTCCAGAAGGCTGGCTACGTTTCTTCGCTGAGTCGCCATAGTGATTCGTTGTCAAAATCTATCGTCATAATAGCGTCCTAAAAGTAAATCAAGTAAAATATGGGCTGAAAATAGCGTCGACGGCAATGACCTTATGAAAGCTTTTGCTGTGTAAACAGGCCGCAGGCTGATACCATTAATACTGGTCTGTAGGCGAACGAATCTGTGAGTTTAGACTGAATTGATTTTCACGATCTTGTTTGAATGGACTTATGGCTTATTTTCATGCCTACTTTGGGATTTTGTATTTTTTTATTTCAGTGATTCATCAGACAAGAAGACGGCCCATTTGATGGAAAGCGGTTACCATCGCCTATGGACATTTGCAACACCAAAGGTGTTACAAATGCGCTGTTGCTCTCTTAAGGGAGACTGGAACCTGGTCACTAATGCCGGAACACAAATTAAGTTTGTTATGGTGGCATACTCTAGACCAGGGATGGTAGCCATCCAGTCGGGCAAATACCCTACCACCTGGCTGTGGGTTGTTTTGTCGCCTCTTACGACTGGCTGCCCGGGAGCAGGAAATTGTATTCTTCCTCCGTTCCTGCACGGATAAACAGGATATAAAGTATTTTATGCTTAACAAAGTTGTTGTTGAGAAAATGGCCTTTGGTAGACAAATTGCTACATAAAACTCACAACGATAAAAACTTTTGAATAATTTCTTCAGTAACAAGGAATCAGAGAACGAGTCCTTCTAATATTGGTATTTAACACATTTTACAATTACTTCTAAAATAATGTCCATCAAAATGTTAGTTTAAAAAAAATAATACGCTTTTATAGAAAATCCAACTAAAAAATAGAAAATAAATTTGAATTAAAAATAGTGTAAGAAAAAATGATTTTATTGTAAAAAAGCATGGGGTGCATGATATCAATAGTTATAAATATTTCATGAACAGATATGAGTAGAAGGGCTATTTTGATAATATCCTGAAAAGCACCCCACGCTTTTTTTTACAATAAAATCATTTTTTCTTACACTGTTTTTTATTCAAATTTATTTTCTATTTATTTGTTCGATTTTCTATAAAAGCGTATTTTTTTAGTTTTTTTTAAACTATTATTTATTTTTAATTTTTTAGTGATTATTTAGTGATTTAATTCCCTTCTCCATGGAAACTTTGAAAAAAGAATTAAATACACTCTTATGATAAAATGGAACGTTATGTAAAAAATAAGCTTTTTTATAAAGGTTTTTAAATAAAAGCTTTTCAGATCCTGCATATCATGTAGCAGCAGAGTGCTACCCAAGACAAGTAAAACGAGCCCAAACACGACGGGTCTATCTTGTTTAGTACAAGAGTTCCTATGGCCACCTTCCAACTCCATCATCAGATCAGCTCCATAGTACTACATTATTGCATTGTCACGCGATATACACATACGTGCAAAATTTCAGCTCAATCGGAAGTCGATCAAATTTAACTTGAAAGATTCCGTTACATACTAACATACGTATGAAGCTAATAAAAGCGTATTAAAAAGAACGTGCTTAAGTACATTGCTGTCATATGCCGTTGTTGTCGTCGCTGTCGTTGCCCAGTGGTCGAAATTCGACCATAATTAATTTAAATTATAAGTTTGAACATTATTAAGGTTCTGTTGTCAAAGACTATACTTCTATAATCACAGATTTGACCAAGGCTATACCGTTAATTTAACTTTAACAATAAACAAAAGAGTATATATGCGTGTGTGTATAAAATACATGGTAGTGTGTGTAATGTTTTTTTATTCATTTAATGTATTTTTATGCATATTTTTTAAAAATATTAGCATTCTGCACTCCTTCTCTATATAAACTATAAGAGTGCGAAATTTCATACTGCTCCGTCCGCGCAATTTTCGTAAAAAGGGCTACAAAGTTCTTGCTTCACGTATTAATATAATGAATAAAGACTTATATGTATTGACCTTCAAAAAGTGTTCTCTGGTGGAACTAATTTTGAATAAAAAAAAATAATTTTAAATTTTATTGATTGTATAATATAAATATAGATGTTCTTTTTAAATGTTTAAATATAGTATTGAAATATCTATCAAATATTAGTCGGGCTTTATTTGGTACAAAAAGAAAAGAAAAATGGCTGATTTCAACACAGACACCTTTTATTCTAAACGAAATTAAAAATAACTAGAGGCTGAAATACAAAAATATTCAATTCAGAGTGTAATAAAAATTCTGATAGAATCTAATATAAATATAACAACATTACACTTTTATATTGTTCTGAATAATACCAATTTGAAGTTTTAGTAATCTAGTATCTCAATTTTTTTTTAACTGAACAATTATATATTATTAGGTCAATCAACAATTATACTAATCTTGGAATAATTTTTAATACAATTATTTCTTAGTTTTGTGTCCCTTTTGTTCTTTTAATATTTTATCTTTGTGATCTATTAGGTATTCGAGTAATTGGTCTTAAATTTATTTATTTATTTTCTTCAGTGATCGAAAACCTGTATCTCAATTATTTAATTAAATATCTATTATAACTATTTAACTCATTCTATTGGGATCATTAAGACTAACCGTTGTATATGGTTTTGCAAAATATAGCTGTTCGTAAGGGAGCTACAATTTGACTACGGATTTTGTTCTATTGTAATTATTTTCTAAGGAGATATGGGACCGGTTTTCGTTTTATACCTATTCGACGCTTTTGATTCCTTTCACCTAATCCATAGCCTGGGTTTTCTAGGAAAGATCGCTTTAAAGCTATACAACAAGCAAACAAACAGCGGCTAGCTTATACCGCCGCCGTTTGTTTCTCCCTTTACACTCATTGACTGTAAATTATTTAATTTATGCGTATATAGGGAACGTATATATATATCTTAAGATATATAAATTAAGTGTCATGTTGTTTGTCCGCGATGGACTCCTAAACTACTTGACCGACTTTAATCAATTTTGCACACCGTGTGCAGTTTGATCCTACTTAAAAGATAGGATAGCTTACATTTGGACCCGGTAGGTGGCGCTGGAATCGGGTTCTAAATTTTATTTCTTCAGGGCAGAACAACGTCTGCCGGGACAGTTAGTATATATATATATGAAGCAAGTGAGGTGTGTAAGAATAAGCCTACATGGCGCTCTGTTGTTCGTGCCTACCCCGCAAGGGAACTGGCGTGAAGTTATGTATGTATGTATATACTTGAGACTGCCTGGACACAAAAACCGTATTTAAAGATGAAGAATATGCAGTGAAACAACGCAACTTAACCTACCATAACTTTTTATTCCCCTTGTCGAAGTAAGTGTGCCAGAATCCAGACATTTCACGCGAATTTTACGTCTGTCAGCTGAATTACTAATGTGCCTGTCGTAGCGAAATTCTTTGGTGGAGAACACAGGCGAACCCACGTGAATAAAGGCGGAATAAATCCAACAAAGATACATTACACTGTTACGGTGCAAAGGGTTCCAAGGGTTCGCATACATTTATACTGAAAAGATTTTTTTGAGTCAAAAAGTTTTAGTGAAATATTAAGGTATAAAAATATGGGGACCTCGACGTATTATCATGATCAAATCGCAGATGTTTTGAAGAATGGTCAGGTGAAAAGCATCTATAATAAACGTGTGTATATGAAGAGATTAATAAAAGTAGATGAAGTAAATGATGTATATCAAGATCGTAGTAAGTCGAGATCCATTGTCTCTGCCTACCCCCATGGGGAACAGATGTAATAATATGTATGTATATAAAGCCGCGTACTGACTTACGAGCCGTAACTGTTGCAGTTACTGCAACCAAAAATTATTGTTGTTATTATTTTTATCTGTGCAGGAAGGATACAATTTCTTACGGCCAGCCGGCCTATCGTAAGAGGCGACAAAACAACTAACAGCCTGGTGGTACGGTATTTGTCCGTCCGAATGGCTACCACCCCTAGTTTAGGCGAGCGGCACTTGGCGCGCTCGCAACGAGCCACCAAAGCGAAAATCAATGTCGGCGTGCATATTAGAGCATGTTACTGTGTCCGCTCGGTTACAGTTACGGCTCGCAGATGAGTACGCGGCTATTTATTAGCATTTTATTAATATACTAGCTGTCCCGGCAGACTTTGTCCTGCTCTGAAGAAAAAAATCAGCGTCAGCTACTGGGTCCAATTGTAAATCTAGACCATTCTCGAATCCACCTGAACACACAAAAAAAAATCCATCGAAATCGGTCCAACCGTTTGAGAGGAGTTCAGTCACACACGCACAGAAGAATTGTTTATATTAAGATTTACACTTATTACATATATTTATTTACTTCTAACCAATTTATCGTAGAGATTTGAATTTTGTATTAATTATCTTTGAAACTTGCAAGATATTGCAACGAAACATTCACGTAAATTTAACATAGCTGTTTTCATATCAACTTTTTAATTGGTATTCGTTATTTCGGAGTTTATTCGCGGCACTGTTTCAGATATTACATATAATTGGAACATTTCATTTTAATTTTATCATTTCATGAGATGTAGAAATAATACTAATTCATGTGGCCGGGTGGCCTACCGTAAAAGGCGACAAAACAATCACAGCCAGGTGTTAAGGCATTTGCTAGTCTGAAGGCTTATCCAATACTGGTCTAGAGTATACCGTCATAACAACCTTGAATTGTATTCTGCCATCAGTAGCAGTACCCCCTTCGAAGCCGGTAATAGATGGTAGCACATATAATATTGCAAATGTCCATAGGCGAATAACGATTATACATCAAGTTGACCTGCAGCCTATCAGCAGCACTGCAGCGATAGAATAACTTGGCTGATTTTGGTTTTGTTTTCTTGTCTTTACGTATTATATAATAATCTAAGATACTGGAAGATTTCTATTTACCATTGGTATAAAAACACATTACTGATACGTTAATTTAATTGATTAGTGTAACGAAGGCGTCTTCTAGGCGCTAAGAACCTCAGCCAGAAGGCCCAGCTCGCCAAACACAACGCGGTGCTGGTACCTACGCTCACGTATGGAAGCGAGAGTTGGGTATGGAAGAGAGAGCATGAAAGTAGAGTAAACGCGGTCGAGATGCGAGCACTGCGCAAAATCTGCGGAGTGACGCTCGCGGACCGCGTTCGTAATACCGAAGTAAGAAAGAGAGTTGGTCTGAAAGAGAGTGTCGGGGTGAAGGTAAAGAAAGGAATGCTCCGGTGGTTCGGGCATGTGGAAAGAATGCATGATGAAAGAATGACTAAACGGATATACAATGCAAAAGTGGATGGATGCAGAAGTCTTGGAAGGCCACGACACAACTTCCATGATCAAATTGATCGTGTACTAGCAGAAGGTGATGTCAGGAGCCTTAAGAACAGACGAGCGTGCATGACAAGAGTTATGAATGTTAAAGAAGCAAGTGAGGTGTGTAAGAATAAGCCTAAATGGCGCTCTGTTGTTCGTGCCTACCCCGCAAGGGAACTGGCGTGAAGTTATGTATGTATGTGTGTGTAGTGTAACGAATTAAATAATAAACAATTGAAAGAATCCCAACATGAAAGTCTAATATTATTACACCTAATGCAATCTAGTATCGTATAGTAGTTTTATCCGTACAGGAACGGAGAACAAATACAATTTCCTGCGGCCTGGCGGCCTGTCGTAAGAGCCTACTAAACAACCCACAGCCAGGTGGTAGAGTATTTGCTCGACTGGATGGCGACCACCCCTGGTCTAGAGTATGCCGCCATAACAACCTTGTGTTGTGTTCCGGCATTAGTGACCAGGTTCCAGTCTCCTTTAAGAGAGCAGCAGCGCATTTGTAGCACCTTTGGTGTTGCTAATGTCCATAGGCGATGGTAACCGCTTTCCATCAAGTGGGCCGTCTGCCTGCCTGCTGAACTCCTGCAATAAAAAAAATATATATATATTTGTGTAAAGCAAAATGTGAATACTGTTAGTCATATTATCGCTCTGTTTTAACGTAGTACAACTATCTTCTTTGGTATCACACCAATTCAACAGTACCACAATTGCTTATCGAGGTACTCGACATAGTTGTGGTAGCGTAATGGCTAGCGCACGCGTCCCAACCTCAAAAGGCGCGGGTTCAAATTCAGGCCGAAACGCATGCACCGCTTATGCAGTTTTTGGACATGATGTGAATATTGTTACAATTACCACGGATGAAGGAAATCATCGTGATCAAACCTGCACATCGAGATTACCGATGTGTCACATTTACCAAGCCGCCTTAGACAAACGTGGCACGGGTATACTGACCATTCCCCAAAAGTAAGAGGCCAGCAGCGGGGCGTTCACGGGTTGTTATTATTATTGTCTGTGTAATTAGTTTTAAATAAAGCTTCTACCATAAAATAGGCATTAATTATATTTAAGAACTAGGATTTGCCCGCGACTTCGTCCACACTTGATGAGTAACGTAGATTACAGTTATTTTGCCAGTATTTAAAATCAAAGCGTATTTTCAGTAAGGCAACGGATGTTTTTGTTTGAAAATAGATGAATTCCGAAGATTCCCCTAAAAACCCGGGATAAGTAATTACTTATCCCGGTTAAGTAATTACTTTACTAAAACTAAATACATAACTACATCTGTTTTACTAAAGATGTCTAATAAATAAATAAAAAAACTGTCATATTAAGCAAGTGCTAATATCACGTGATTTTGAATTTAGGAAATCCTGGAAAATGTAAAAAGTCCCGGATTATAATCTTTTAGTATCAACTGATCCCTAATCCGCTAATTTTTATTTATACTACCTACTTTAAAACACTCTCAAGAAAATTCCCGCGGGATTCTACTACTAGTTGAAAAACGACTTCAGCAATCGTTCTAGTGAAATTGTATCGAAATCGGCTAATATTTATGCAATATAAGTAATAGAACTACTTTTTAACGGTTTTAAGCGCGCTAATTTATTTGCCCAAAAAAATTACCGCGCTTCAAACTGTTAAAACGTAGTTTTATTATGATATACTAGTTGCGAAAACTTAGGAAAAACAATCTGACTAATTTATACCATTCCCGGGAAAATTCTCGCGGGATTTCCAGGATAAAAAAATATCACACATTTGTTAACATAAAATTTGCTATCGATCACTGAAATATCGCATTGGCACTCGTTTTTTTTTCAATCTGGGCATTTTAAATCACTCCCAGAAAAATTCCCGCGAGATTTCCGAGATATAAAGTAGCACAGATTTTAAGTCCAAGCATTTGCTGTCGATCAGCGAAAACCGCATCAAAATCGACCCAGTAGTTTTAATGTGAAACCCGAACAAACAGACAAGAGAACTAAAAAAATGCGTCGTGTTCTCCGTCGTTTATAAAATATATTCTATTCCAGTTTTTTTTTAATAGCTTTAATGTACAGACACAGCATGTATAATTTTTTATAATATTATAGATTAATATAATAAACAATTAATACCAACTAATTCCAATTATGCCTAAGTTAGAGAATTTACTTAGAAATATATTTCGAAATTATATTTGGAATATCATATTACCGTAAATTAACTCGAGAGCCATTATCAAAACCAGTTACTGTAATTGATTTCGTTTGAATGTAATAAGTTTTTAATTTAGTTAATGACTACCCAAATTGCGTTGGAAGGGTTAAAATCTTGTTTATCTCACACAAATAGAGTATTTACGTATAAATTTATTAAAATGTTGGAACGGGGTCTAAATATAGCGCTCTGCTACGGAACAACTTGTTAATAAACATGCTATATTTTAATTACACCCACGTGCAAGTCAATCCACGTTAAGCAAAGTTTCCATAGCCGTAAAGATTTTCAGATTACTGGGCCATTTCATTTGAAATATCGACATTTTTGTTCTTCTTCTGCAAACGGGCAGTAGCCGTAACTCGACGGCATAGCGCTTATTTTGCGTGCGAAGGTGAGTTAGGGACTACTCCGTCCCCGGAAAATCTATCAGCGTCTTAACATTACTGTAGATTTCCCAAAGCCTACCTGGAGCGTCCAGATACTCACCTATATTGGACATGGGCGGCTATTTCTTCTGCATCCAGGCAAGCTCTACACAGGGGGCCGTCTGTGACAAGTATATTAAAAAGATGCCTGACAAAATTGCTATATCCAGTGGCTGCACTAATAACTAGTCCCAGCCGAGGTTTTACATTTATTTTAATGTTCTACCCTATAGTTCAAAGTAAAGAGTGAAGACTACTTTTTACGAGTTTGAAGGCTATAATCTCCGTCCTAATAATGGCTTTAATAGAAACTTCTTCACACAATACCATGTTGGAAACTGGGTGAAGTAGAAGAGAGAATTCGTCAAGTGCATATCGGAGTACGCATATTGAAGGGTTCCATGGAGGCAACGAAGATCTTTTTGCCATCTGGTTATAAAAAAATAAAAAATATTTCATCGCAAATAGCCCATATATCAAATACTACTTAACTGATCTAGTTCAAACCAATTTTAATTGAAAATATTATTACCTTGATTTCTTTAACAATTTTTTAGTTTATATTTTAATAATTAGAGGGTAGAAACATAACTTTTATAACTTTGGAAGCAAATATCTTGACATCTTAAATTTAAAAAACATGTTAAATTTATGAAACATTATCATTATTTTTCAAGATCAGACTAGGCGATACTCCTCACGGCTATGTACACTGAAATCCACTTAAGATACAGTAATAAACCATTACTTACTTGTTTTCTTTCATCTCCTGACCTTATTACTATATTACTTTTGAAGCCTAAAGTGGGTTAAAGTTTATTCATTCATTTTGATAACATTTACAATTGCTTAGCAATATGCTGGGTATCGCTTTTTTCTTTTTATGAAACGAATATTACCCACCTCACGAGAGCACGATTTATAACATATAACTCTCTATCATCAATCATTCAATATATCGTTTTACATATTATACGTAAACAAATATTATAGATAGTAATATTTGGTTAATGACAGAGATACATCAATCCTCACTAGAACGTGATAAATCATGCTTATCTCTCTCAAACAGGCCAAACAAATCTTTGTAGATCGTACAATTTCATTCACAACTTGTTCGCTCAATTTAAACATTTACATAATGCTTTGAGCTACAATGTCACCTATTTTTTTGCTTTAAAATATTGCGACTATGTTATATTTTTGTGCTTATTTATTTTGATGAGCAATTAAGTGATTTGTACCTGTCTATGTGATCTAATGGGCTAAACATTGGTTGGTCATTTTTAAAAGTTATATATTTTACCTGACTTCTCAATATTAAATACATTAAGAAAACCTCCCAAAGCAAGGCTTTGTTTAACCAATATTGTATCTAGTTTTTATGAATTTAGTTTTAATTCAATGTGCACAATAAAGTTTTATTTGTATTTCGAACAGTTATAACTTTTGATTGAAGACCTGTCTATTTTACGGTCTTTTGGAATACTTTGCTTAATGTATTAGAATTTCCAATGAAGGCATTCAAAAGCTTTAGTTATCCATATAATTTGTCTGCTGAGGCACGCAATAAATAACAAAAAAATACAACTACCTGTAGCCGCCACTTTGATCGCGCGGGACTAGGACTTTATATTGTTACGAGTTATGAAACTCGAATTAAAACGCCGTTAGAATTACTATAGAGTTTATTAGAACTATACAAACACGTATAACACAGGTACAAATATAACCGAATACAATAAGTCCAAACGTAATACAGAAGGTCGTAATTCCGTAAAACGCGCAAATTCCGTCACTTATTTGATTCCCGATTGTAGTACACACGTCTCGCTTCGCTCGTGGTTCTCGCTCGACTGACCCGTCCCTCAATCGGGGCATTGCTTTATACTGCACCGAATTTCCTAAAATCAGTTTGTGCTTTAAATCCAAAACACCAGGCTAATGAATCGACCGCAACGGCCATAAACGAGTACAATAAAACAATGGACTGTTCTCAAGAATAATTAGTAAACGCATGCCAATAAATAAGTAAACAAAAGAAGTCCAAATGCCGAAAGGTAATAAAATGTGTTTTTACAGGTATGCAGGTGTGAATTCGTTTTTATCGGTGTCTAGGTCGTAATAATATTAATATCTTCTGCAGAACCCTACAAGGTATTGAGGTGAAAGATATACGCAAAGAGGATAGATACACTTTCATAGATTCATGGGCCTAGTTTGTACAAAGATGAAAGTGATTTTAAGCTTTTTTTATGTTGGTATTTTTTTATTTAAATGTATTATTTTATTTTTGTTATCTTATTTTTAAGATTTTTCGTCTTCTAAATAGAATTTAGGTCTAATGTTTTCCATTTATAATAGAAAATATAACGCTTTTTTAAGCCATATTATTATTTCAATAAGTCAATTTTTACTTATAGATGATTTATGTTATTTTATAAGTATAGTTTCATTTGTAATTAGGTTTAATTTGAGTCGATTACAGCTTCGTTTATAATATGATATATAAGTATGATCATTTATCCTAACTCATTACATGTCTTTGGCCGAAAATTTCACGTCTCCTTTAAAATAAACAAATAAAATAAATTTCCCTTGAAATCTATTTAACCGTTTCGAAGCCTATTTGACACAAGGTTTCAGATGGACGGACAGACAAAAATTCTTTGTGATTTAGCATGCCATAATAACATGATATTAAAACGTAGCAATAAATATAACAGTTACATATAAATATAATAATCGTATTCATATATAACAGTTTTCATTTAAATTTTAGCATATGTTTTGAAATCAGAGATTTCATAATAAAACTACGTTTTAACGGTTTTAAGCGCGGTAATTGAAAGAAAATATTATGTGAATTACCGCTCTTAAAACCGTTAAAACGTAGTTTTATTATGTATACAAGTCGCGAAAACTTAAGAAAATATTATGTGAATTACCGCGCTTAAAACCGTTAAAACGTAGTTTTATTATGTATACTACAAGTCGCGAAAACTTAAGAAAATATTATCAGAGATTTCAATTTAATATTATTAGTATAGATTAAACATCCTTAATGTTTATATAAACAAATTAAAAAATAGGTAAGAGATTTTTTACATAACCGCACCAAATGAGTATAATGCGATTGCCGCCAAGCTTTTTCAGTAATCATTCATATAAATTACTTTGTTTAAGGCTTGAATTAGTATAAGTTATATTAAAAAAAAGACGAATATTAATAATAATTATGAGGTAAAGATATGTTGCTGGGGAGTTTGTTGCTAAGCTTCTTCTCCTTTAACAGTAATTAAAATTGCTTTGGAAGCGGTGGTAGACTCGTGACTCACAATAAGTAATCTGTAAGATTTCATTTTGTGACAATGTTTGTGATCAGTTCCCCGCAGACAAGGAGCTCATCACAAACTTGTACATTGTTCTAGCTTCTTGAGAAGCAGGACAGGCCAAAATACTAAATATTGTACACAAGTCCAATCTCTCCAGAGTTAGCTCCGCGTATACCTTAATTCTAGCGGCCTCGTTCCGAACACATTCCATGAGAATGTGGGTGACTTTTTCATTACACATTACACATAAGTCACATACACATTAAATTCCATATTAATTTTATGTTAGTTTAATGTAAGTTATAATAAATTAAAAATAGGTACGATGAGGCTGATATAACCGAAGTGGTTCGGAGCCCCTTTAAAATAAAAGAATTTTAAAAATATTTCGTTTTGAAATAAATACGTTCATCTTCAATTTCTCTTCAAACTTAATTACACAGTTACTAGCGGTATAATTCATATATTAATTGTCTCGTACATTTAATTTAACAATCAAATTAGAACTAATTTCATTTACAAAATAATATGATACTCAATTAGAATTATTCAATAAAACCTTTTATTTTATACAACATTTATTAATCAATATAAGGGTTTGTTACTTTATTCATTCAATCCTGCGCTAATTAGGAATCTGAGCTCGAAAGCATGAGAATGGGCCGGATATATTCCCCTTCGAAAATGTAAACATGTCGTTTAATTTACTCCTATAGGGATGTTTCGAAATAAAGTTAAATCGTTATCACAAATTATAATATAAATAATATTTGAACAGTACTAACATATAGATATTAAGATAGAAATAAATACGATATATTCCGCCCACTGAATCAGAGGTTACTGAATTTAAAAAATATACAAAAATTGTTGAAATGTTCAATATAGGTACACGATCCGATATTCAAAAGGTCCAAAGTTTGTTATCTATAATATTATAAAATTCTAACATACCGTGTCTGTACATTGATTATATTAAAAAAAAAACAACTGGAATACACTACATAAACGATGGAAGACACGATGCAATTTTTTTAGATTTCTTGTCTGTTTGTTCGTGATTCACGTAAAAACTACTAGGCCGATTTCGATGCGATATTCGCTGATCGACAGCTAATTCTTAGACTTAAATTCTGCGCTACTTTATATCATGGGAATTTGCACGGGAGTGGTTTGTAGTTGCTCGGGTGCATAAAAATTAACTTATTCCGACACAGTTTTAACTAAAACGATAGTTTGCATTCTTTTTCAAATGCTACGGTACTTTGTGTCACGGAAATCCCGGGCATTTCAAGTCAAGCGTGGAGGAAGTCGCGCGCACATCCTAGTTATCTATATTTTTATTGCACGAGTATGAGTTACTAATAATAATAATCGCCAGACAATCACACACATTGTATATCCCTAAATTAAGCAAGTTACGCTTGTATTATGGATGATATACAACGAGACCGCTCTGGGGCCGATCCCAGACACCCAGACTATGGTAAATAACAAAGAAAATTTGTTTCCGACATTTACTATACCAGGAATCGAACCTGAAGCCTCTGCGTTGCAGTGAGATAGCCGGCAACGGCTTAGCCCGCTCAACCACAGAGGCCGTCAAAAATAGATTGATAACACTTTATTGTACGCCAATAGAAAAGTAAACTTAAAGACTAACCGTCTTATTCATATTGGGTTAGAGTAAGTTTGAAGGCATCTTTACGGTTCTTAAAGCATACTTCAAACATATTCTAACTCAATATGAATAAGACCGTAAAACTATATCTAATTATCCACAAAGGTCTTATCGCTAAAAAGTGATCTCTTCGCAACCCCAAGAGTGAATTCAGATGATAATGGCGGTAGAGGTATGTGTTACTTATAGTAGAACTAGCTGATACCCGCCCGCTTCGCGTGCAGTAAAATCCGTTTTTAGCTGACCTCTACTTGGCGAAAGGAAGGTCACATGCCAAATTTCGAGTCTATAGGTATTATAGTTCTTGAGATATCGTGATGAGTCACTATATACGTGGATTTCAATATATATATATATATATATATATATATACATTATACACTTACCCACCTACATTTTCATTATAAATACATCAATGATATATATGCAGAACTTTTTTATGTTGAATAAATAGAGTATGATGATGGAAAGCGGTTCCTATCACTTATGGACATTTGCAATTCCGAAGGTGCTGCCAGCCTCGAAGAAAAAACTTAAACCTGGCCACTTATGCCGGAACAAAACTCAAAGTTGTAATAGCGGCATGCTCTAGACCAGGAGTGGCAGCCATACAAACGGATAAACGCTCTACCATCTAACTATAGTTGTTTTGCCATCTCTTACAACAGGCCGCCCGATTGCAGAAAATTGTATTCTTTCTCCGTTCCTGCACGAATAAAACCAATTAACAATTAGTTACATCGTGTGTGCAATACTTTATTCTTATTAGTATATATAATAAGTATGAATACATTATATATGATTAACAATATTATATAGCTATTGTTGTTGCTATACACATATCAATATGTAGTATATATATAATATGTGCTATTGTTTATTTAATTTAGGTATATGTATTAATTAATGTGCACACCACCGACATGCGCTTGCGATTCCGTTTGTAAAATCCAAAGCCCGGGTTGTCCGACTGGAAGAGATCGCTCTAAAGCTACAAGGTCGCCCATTGTTCCTGCCTTTATTGTTTAATGTGACTACCGTAAATTGTTGATTTAAAGTGAACAATAAAGCATTTTCTATCTGTCTACTTTCATACACCTTCTTTTTTTTTATTAACAACTCTACGGACTCTATTACCCTTTTTTATAATTAATTTTAAGAAGAAGTTTAGAAGTTGTACACGCTTATTTGCTACTTTTGTTATTGTGATGACATTTAATGAATGTATGTTTGTGTTGTGGTGTACCTTAAGAATAACTTATTATATTAATTTATTCTAATTTTAATACTAAACTTATATTAATGTAGAGTGTATCCGTTACATGCTGGTGTTGTGAGGAAGTGCATGTGCAGTGTGTGTCTTATACCTATATATATTATCCTAACTAGTGCCACATCTTCTTTTTTGGTAGTTTGATAAAGGCTCTGCCATAGCAATATTGGACTAGCCTAAACTAAATAAATATATACCATTTCTCAGGCGGTTAGTTTAGGCATATTCCACTAACACATGATTATTGTCGGTCTTACAACATATCGGGCAGTTCTGACGTCTAAAGTTGCGGCGGCTCAATAGCTAAATGACCCGTGTCGCCTTGAAATTGCGCGGAACGAAATGAAATTTATTTGCTAATATGGTACAAAAAGGTCTCAAGGTTTTATTACATAAATTTAAATAGTCGTACTATGTATTACGTACACCACCAACGCCATTATTATCTCAATTCATTCTTGAAGCTCCCTCCCCATTTTACCACCGAACAAGCAGACAAACGCACTCACGCCACCAATATATGATGGAAATACCAACAAAGCGGACGAAACGCTATGCTTCCACTTTTATCATACGTACCGCTGAATAGTGAAACTCTTTACCGTCGTTTGTTTTTACTGAAGAATACAATCTAGGTGTCTTCAAGTCTCGAGTGAACAGATATCTTCTAGATAAGCGTGCTCCACCTTAGACTGCATTTCCGTCCGCCTGACATCAGGAGCAATGTCAGTCAAACGCGAACCTATTCATTATAAAAAAAAATGTATATAGTATAATATGTTTACAGATTTCCTTAAGGTTCTTAAAGAAGCTTACAAACTTAGTCTAACTCAATATGAAGAATACCGACGGTCTGTAAGTTTATTTTATTATAACAATCTTCTTAGACAAGATAGAAAATCAAACAATTTTGATATTAGTAGGAAGTAATATTAAAGTTTATTATCAAATAGTTAAATATAATTTTCCGAGAAACAGTCTATTCTGTGACTTAATTTGAAAAGGTAACATGTGCTCGCGGGACGTTAAATGAATCCATTTGAAAACTGGCGAATATTTTCATACCACGACTGCACATCACCTTCGGCGTAGTAACAAATATTATAATTGTCCATATTAGATGTGTGTCCCGGCCGAAAACATCATAAAAATCGCTGTGCGGCCTAGAACAAATATATGCAGGGGAATATCTCTCGCACGAAAAAAACTCGCGCGGTGAGAATTCGCAATTCGCCCCAGACCTTAAACGATCGATATAGAATGTAAAGATTTCAGTAACAAATATGCGTAAAATGGCAACCTTAATGAATACCAACAAAACATCCGTGATGTTTTCATTCCATTGCCTCGGAATTTAAACAATACTTCTAATTACGCGACACAAGACGCGCAAACTCCGAGATATCGCGTCCCATCGACATAATTACAAGCCTTATTTAAAATAAAATACCTAGGATCAGATTTTGTTGCGTAAATGTCAAGAGGAGATTTTAGACATGAGTGAAATTTTTAAATAAATGCGATCTCCTTCGATTTGATTTTTCGCTTATAATTAATTGGAAATCTTTTCAAAACCTTTTCTATCCCTTTTATCTTCGATTTGTATTATTTTCAGACATTCAACATTAACGTCGCGATTAAATAAAAAAATGTATAAAATGCATTTGAGAGTTCTTCAGCTATTTCAGCAAAAAACTTATGTCTTCGTCATACGTTCATTTGTCCGGCCTGTGTCTGTATGTCACAGTCAATTTTCTTAGAATCTATATGCATGAAATTTAGTGGAAAGATTTTGTCTATTTGGCGTTAAATAATAGTGTATTACAACATTTGAAAATTAGGTATGGTCGCAATACATGTTACTGAGGTTTAATATGTTTTTATGTACATAGTCGTGTAGGGTATCGTCAAGGAAATTTTTCACTTGACTATTTTATTTAAGAGAATAGCCGAGTAGGTATTACCTCAATAGGTATTATATAGGCTTTAAAATTCATAAAAATTGTCTCACGCTTCTTCTAACCGGTGAATTCGGAAATGGGAAATTTTGGAAAAAGTGAGCTACAAAATACTTTCAAAAAACTCTTTATTTCATCAATATCCGTTTAGTATTTTTTGAAATATAGTACTAATATATATATATATAACTTCACGCCAGTTCCCTTGCGGGGTAGGCACGAACAACAGAGCGCCATTCAGGCTAATAAAGAAGTATAAATAAATATAGAAGTACATATGTACAAAATTAAGGAATAATTATATTATTTCTTAGTAAGAAACTCCAAGGGTGTGATATGTATATAAAGAAGCCCTTAACGAAGTACATTCTGAAATACAACTTGATTTGCCCAAACTCAATTTACGATTCCGTGTCGCTCCTACAAACCGAACGCGCGTAATCAATTACGTACAATGTACAAATTACATAGTCTAGGTACCTATTTGTTCTCTATCAATAAGAAATAAGATTTTATAAATCAGCGTTTTCTACTGTATGGCTCTATTGTACGTAAAGAAATAAGTATTTTTGTTAAAGATGAAGGAGTTTTACAACTAAACGAGTGAACGGATCTTAATGATCTTTAAGGAGATATTGTTATTATTATTGTATATTAAGATGATATAGACTACTTTTTTGTCTCATAAACAATCTTGAATTAGAACACGAAAACTTGCATAGGTAACGCGAGTTAGTGCTACGAATATAGGTAAGACACAAACAAGAAGAAGAAGCTTCGACTTTAGAAGTGCGGTTTTACTTCTTTTGGAAATTTAAAAAAAATTGTTACAGCCAAATTGAGAACTTCCTTAATTTTTAAAGTCGGTTAAAAATATATGTGAGCGGAGGCGCGGGTGAGAGCTAGTGAATCGTTTATTAAGTCTTTCCTCCTAGCAACAGAAATTTCTTATTTATTACGTACAAAACCAAAAACAAGTAAGAATTAAGTCACGTACTTTGATTATACTCCCTAAATAAGAGAAAGATGAAAGAAAGCTTTTTGCACAAAACCATGTTTAACGACGGTCACTGAATGGTACTTGGTACGAATCTGTGCTGTTTTATAGCCAATGAAACTATTACAACCATGCAGACTGCTGATAACGCTACTTTTAGCAATTTATACCATTGGTTTATTGTATGTAGCGACTATTTAGAATAATTCTTATTTATATAATATTTTATATACTTATATTGTTTATCATTGAATTAAATAGAATGTAAGTAACTGCATATCGTGTAATATGTATGTAAACCACTTTTGACAAATTGAATCTGTTTTATTTCTGCCACGGGTTACATAACCCGTGGAAGAGATCGCTTCTTAGCGATAAAACCGCGCATTGCGCACATTTAAAATATTTTTAGGCTATAAGTTTTTCTGTGTTTTCTGTAATGGTGTACAATAAAGTATTATATCTCTCTTTCTCTTTATCTTTCTCTCTCTCTCTCTCTCTCTCTATCTCTCTCTCTCTCTCTATCTCTCTCTCTCTCTCTTTCTGTTTCTGTTTTGGGATATCAATTTGTTCTGTGATAAAAGATTAATTAGTAAGTAAACGCCCAATTCTTTTATTCACTTTACCAACACGTTCATGCAGGAAATGTATATAAGGCCTTAAAAAGATTGCTTTTTGTTTAGATGACGACATGCTATGCAATAGTATGACCGTATAATGTACACAAAGTGCACCCTTTACTTTCTTGCTGCTAATAATTAACCAAAAACCAGTCTTGTGTACTTTGACGATTGGGAATGAACTTTCAAGACAGTTTTTTTATCCGGACAGGAACGGAGAAAAAATACAATTTCCTGCGGCCGGGTGGCCTGTCGTAACAGGCGACAAAACAACCCCAGCCAGGTGAAAGGTTATTTGCCCGTCTGGATTGCTACCACCCCTGGATTAGAATATGCCGCCATAACAAAGATGAATTGTGTTCCGGCATTAATGACCAAGTTCCAGTCTCATTCTAGAGAGCGGCAGCACATTGATAGCACCTTTGGTGTTACAAATTCTAAAGCTTCCCATCAGATGGGCCGTCTGTCTGTTGAACAACAACTCTTGCAATAAAAATAAAAATTCTTGCAGCGCCCCGATATAGCTATAACATATGATAAAAAACACATGAGACTTGAAGATACCCGATTATTATTTTTGTGGTAGAAGGACTCTGCTAGTGCGTTCTAAAACATTGATGTACGAAAAAGAGAAGTGGAGGTGGAACGATGCTGTTCCCACCGTGAAAGCGTGACGTAAACCAGAGCGTCTTGTCATCTGATTATAGAATGGGTTGGGGAATCTCAGGTTGAACGATAGAATTGTACACTTTCTGAAGTATATCCCATAGACAACCAACACCCTGGCAACCCTGCATCGTTGCTCTAGTGTGTGAAGCCTCACATTAAGAGGCTGGTCATTTCCAATTATTTTTTTGGTTTTCCTCTCCCGTTTTCAAAACCTGGAATGTCGGCGACATACCCATCCGTGTCGCGAACTTTTTCGCTATCCTCATATTGCGTGCCCACTGTTATATTTTATATAATTCTTATTGTTCATCTCATTTTATGAAAAAAAAGTCCGACATTCCAGGCGTTTTAAAATAGTTGAGACATCCTTAGTATTAAAAATATTCTTAGCCGACTGATTAACGGTACTTAAGTATTTAACGAAACCCAGTGGATTCGAGTCGCAGCGGTTGAGCAAAGCATATCTGTAATTAGACAGTTGTATAAAAACTACATAGCATTTCTATGTTAGAAAGTAACCCAGACGAGAAATGTTAGCAGTCTTGAATTAGTAAATTAACAAAAGCTTTACTTGGCTCTTTGCCAGTATTCCGGGATATATACCTACGAATTCCTAAATGGAGCAAACCTCCTGTCAGAGTCTAACATGGGGTCGGCTCCTAATACACATAATAAAATTTTACGTACACAATCGTGTATTATGTATTACGTTAAACAGATTTTCAAAAAGTAGAACAAACGCAGTCGATATCTAACATGTTGTTACAACCGAGGTGCCGAAAAAGGCAAATTCACACCGGCAGCCTTGTAGAAACACATTTTATTACCTTTTCGGCATTTGGACTTGTTTTTCTTATTTTGTGATTAGAAAAACAGCCCCTTGTGTATTGTAATCTTTTATGGCAGTCATTAGCCAGGTGTGATTCTAGGAAATTCGGTCACGTGGCCGAGCAGACATATTACATCCGTGCAGTATAAAGCAATGCCTCGATTCAATAGTTGGAAATATGGCATCCCAAAGTTTTTTTGTAAATATTAATATCTTCTTTAATATTGTAGAACATATTTTTGTTGTATCATCATCAATAGTTTCCGAAGCACATGCAATTAAACACAGTTACATTATTAGAGTTTTAATAGGGATCCCTAATTTTTTCTAGTAATAAATATAGCCTGTATTACTCAGGGATAATGTAGCATTATAATGGTGGAAGATTTTTTGAATTCGGTCCAGTAGTTTTTGAGTTTATTTGTTACAGACATACAAAAATACAAATCTTTCCTCTTTGTAACATTAGTATTAATATAGATAACAGATACAAACATTATGATAAACAATAATTCCCATAAAATTCGAATTACGTAGGTACATAACAAAAACCCAATCGAATACAAGGCTGAAATTTAAGTCTCTTCCTTACTCACACAATAATGATTGTTGTAGAATAAATATAGGTACGCACAAAATGTATGAGTATTTTGAGTTCCTATAATTAAGAGAGAGCAATTTGGTAATGAGTTTCTTGTTCGGTCCTCCAACCATTTTTCTTTGTAATTGAAACTGGGATAATTAAGTTACTGATATGCTTTTAAAGCTTCCTTAAGATAAAAATTCTTATCTACTTTCTTTCATCTTAAGGTCATTTAGGTAAATTGATAATCTCGCTGTGGGAAAATGCTGTCTTAATTTGATAAAAAAAACCTTTTCTTACAACAACTTGGTCCTTTCGTAATTATTCAGAAACAATGCATTTTCAAATTGGTATAATTACCACATGTTGAAGATGAGGGAAATCATCCTGATGAAACCGGTACGTCGAGATAACCAATGTCTTCAAACCAAATACAATTTGGACAAGCGTGGCGGGTATACCATCCTTACCCCTATAAATAGATAGCCCGAGCCCAGCAGTGAGACTTTTATGGGCTGTTATTATTATTAAGATTAACTGAAGTGACGCTCGCGGACCGCGTTCGTAATACCGAGGTAAGAAAGAAAGTTGGTCTGAAAGAGAGTGTCGGGGTGAAGGTAAGGAAAGGAATGCTCCGGTGGGTCGGGCATGTGGAAAGAATGCATGATGAAACAATGACTAAACAGATATACAATGCAAAAGTGGATGGCTGCAGAAATCGTGGAAGGTCACGACACACCTTCCATGATCAAATTGATTGTGTACTAGCAGAAGGTGATGTCAGGAGCCTAAAGAACAGACGAGCGTGCATGACAAGAGTTATGAATGTCAAAGAAGCAAGTGAGGTGTGTAAAAATAAGCTTAAATGGCGCTCTGTTGTTCGTGCCTACCCCGCAAGGGAACTGACGTGAAGTTATGAATGTATGTAAGATTAACTGAAATAAATTTACAAGATAGGAAAACAGTAACGATTATTAGAAAGAAAAATAAGTGTGTGTGTGTGTGCGTGTGTGTGCGTGCGTGTGCGTAACTCTTTATTGAAGTGGAACTTCTATATAGACGGGGGGGTCTTAGGATTTTTCTGTCACGAAAAAGCATTACGGAGGAGCGGCAAAAATTTAGAATACACGTGGTGAGAGGCGGCATAATGTTAGAGCAGACTGTCAATGTTTTTATTGGTTCCGGATCGAATCAGTTTCTTTGTTTGATAAAATATATATATGTTTAAATAAAAAATGCATTAATTAAAATGTACCTAACCAAATCATAATGTGCAGTAAACCTGCGAAAAATCGAAATATGTGCTGGGACATATAGTAGAAGTGAAACTTCAACGGACAAGTGGAAAAACGAATCGCAACAGAATTAACTTGAAGTTGTTTTTTCTTATCTACAAAACAACAATAAAGAGGGATTTCTATTTAATTAAAATATTTAAAAAAATATAAAATATTTTTATTTTATACATTTCGACAATATCGCCACATAATGAAAATCTAAAACATTGTTACATTACTTCAATCTCGATGTACAGTGTATTACACAATTTCTCAATGTTAGAAAATATTTGTAAGAACACTTTTTTTTTCTTATAAGGAAACATTATCTAAAATAAGTTTTAAACGACTACCCTTATCAAATATCCGAAGGGATAAGATCCGTTTTCGAAACATTCAGTTTATTTGAGGCAGAAGCTTTTTCGTGATAACTTTCCTTTAACAAAAATTGAAACACTTTTTCAATAGAATAAATTAATCAATGGAAGTAGATCTATAAAGTCCGATGAATGATAAATTGTATATTATTCATCTAAGTAAGTACTTGATGTTGTATAATTTCTAGGTATACTAGCCGTCTCAGCAGACGCTGTCCTACCCTAAACAATAAAATTTAGAACTCGATTGCAGCGCCAACTACCGGGTCTAATTGTGAATCTAAACCGTCCCGGGACTCACTTGAAATATAAAATATTAAAAAAAAATCATCTAAATCGCTCCAACCGTTAAGGAGTTTAGTGACATATACACGAACAGAATAATTTTATATTAAAAGATTATATTTATTACTAGCTGATGCCCGCGACTTCGTCCGCGTGGTGCAGTTTTTTAACTATCCCACGGGTACTCTTTAATTTTTCGAGATCAAAAGTATCCTATATGTTGACCAGTGATATAAGCTACCACCATACAAAATTTCATTTAAATCGGTCCAGTCGTTTCGGAGATTAGCCGGTACAAACAGACAGACAAACAGACACACAGAGAAACAAAAAATTTGAAAAAAATCTAAATTACTTCTATTTCACTTCTTACATCCCCCTGACTCGGTTTTTAGGATTTTTTTTCATTGTACAGAAATTCGACCTCTACAATTTTATATATGTATAGATTATATATTCCAATATAATGATAATGGAGTGCAACAGTCCACTGTTTTTTGTTTTCTCAGGAATCAATCGGACTGCCAAAGATGTAATAACAGCAAAAGAAAGTCTGTCTTTTTAGATAGAAGATTAGTTGCACAGTATGTCAAAATGTGAGACGCTGTAGCTCACGTATAATGTGCTGGTTCTTGGGATAATAACGGACACATTTGATCAGCGCTCTAGAAAAGCAGAAGCTCCACTAACCTTGAGGTCCGCCCTCTCCTGGCTTAGTTCAAGTTGTACACAGGAACAGCAGACACGGTGCTAGATTCCACTTTTCTAGCTCTTCCTTACAGTCTTAAGTTCGTAAAAGTTTTGGCACGGCCAGAAATGACAATTACATAGTATACAAAAAAAGGATAAGCGTATTGTCGGTGTTCTTCTAGTTCTATGTGTCTTGGGATCAGGCCTCTTCAATTAAGCACAGGAATTCTTAAATCTCATTTATTATATTATACAACTTCAAAATACAGTATACGAGGTGACAAGGCAGGTGTGAGTAAGCGACTGGCTCGTGTCGACTAAACCCCGTATAGATTTCTACTTTTCCCTGAAGCAGTAATTCCAGTCGCTACAGTATGGCGCTGCAAAATCGCTGCTTTTTGCTTCCTATGCTTGGCCGTCGCCTTGCACAGAAAAAGGGTAGGTAACCAAATCAGCAAACGATGTTTTATCTACTTATTCTAGGCAAGGACCGAACACATGTCCTTTTTATAAAGCAGTTCTCATCTTATTTCTATCTTTGATTTCACTCCTATTTGATTTTTATTCACCAATGTAATAAACCAGTAAAAAAGGTTTTAAGCTCACAAAGTGACAAACTTACTGGAATTTTAAGTAACCATCATTATAAAAGGTGTAAGTCTTTTATATTAATTATTCTTACGACCGTCCATTAATGTAATGTTCCGTTGTAAAAAGTTACTTTGTCAAAACAAGACAGTTACGGTTCAGAGTTACGAGAGACATCTTACCTTGTAATTAGGTACAGTTAATTTTCATTTTAACATTTGCGAACGTTAAATATAGGAGTACGCAAACAAAATTATTTGTAAGAATTCTTATATAACTAAAATATAATATTTGATACTTAAAAAAAATGTTTAGTTGAATAAATAGGTGATAAATTATTTCCTTTATAATAATGCATCATTAAGATAGATTCAAATTTAAATTCACAAGTTTTTATTCAAAATAAGTTCCACTGGAGAACACATTTTGAAGATTAGACATGTAGGTTAAAATTTAATTATACTTCCTAGTCTATGTGCACCGCTTTGCAACCTGTCTAACTAAGCAACACGCCTAGCATAAAATTGATTGTCTTTACATTTCTTATTATATTTATATCTCAGGTTCTTGTAACAAACAGAGCATATTCAATAAGACAGAGACAAAATAAAAGGAAAGAAAAATATTATTATAGTTATAATAAAGATATGACGTACTAAAATTTTTTGCTGCAATATATTTATCTCCATAAATTCAAGCTTGGCAAGATAAAAATCTTGTACAAAATATAGTATAGGAGGTTGGAGTGATAGATAACTCTTTATTGTCCACCAATATAAAAATAAACTTAGAAGTTAAAGGTATATCTAATTATATACAAAGGGTGGCCTTATCGCTAAAAAGCGATCTCGTCCACACATTTAATAAATAATACTCTTGTTGTTGTTATTTTATATCGATGCCTGGCAGTAAGTCCAGCCTCTGGTATGAGATGGATTCTACGTGGATGTATTGGCTGCGTTCCTATTACCAAATCTATTACATTAACTGGTTAGGCTGTATAAATATGGAATTTTTAGTGAGAATTACTTTTTTGAGGTATTTGTTGTAAGATGCTTAGATTCTGGGGTTCTAAGACCATGAGGGTCTATAAAAGTTCTCAAAACGCCCTATCGACTCCTCATGATTAGTGTGCTCATAGGGTCATATGTCCGACGGGAGATAATCAGGCGGACCCCTGTCGCAGTCCCCGGATTGGGGAGGGGGTCTTGGTCCCAGGGACACCCTTCCTTGTCGGCTTGCATCGAGGCGTCACGGCAATCATACCCATGATTACGCTCCAGTCGTGCCATTATGACGCGGAGCAACGCTGGAAGTTTTAGTGAGGAGTCTGGCGGTTGGTTGCTTGCAACTTCTTCATCAGATCATAAGATGCTTGTGTGTAGCGTCGGCAATCGAGTCCCACATTCAAGTCATTTTATTTTTAACCGACTTCAAAACGGTGGAGGTTTTCAATTCGTCTGTATGTTTTTTTGTGTGTTCATTACTCGATTTCTCCGTCAATTGTGAACCAATATTCAACAATTTTTTTTTATTGAAACGTTATACTTCCGAATTGGTTTCAATTTCTCCGTCAATTGTGGATCGATTTTGATTTTTTTTTCTTTATTCGCAAGTATTTACTCTCGAGGCGATTCCATGTTCACGAAGTCAGAATTTTATTTATGGATCACAAGGAAATCGAGAGCAACCCTTGTTGAAGAGTATATAGACCGAAAAATTAGATGGAAAATTGTTTTTTTTTTAACAAAAACAAAACCGACTTCACACAAACAAAAAATATTTTGTAAATTCTTTTATGTTTTACTTGACTTCAAGATGTTGTAGAAAGAAGTCGGTTAAATATTTATTTTTTGGTTTTTAGTGTAAATTCGGTTTTGTTTTTGTAAAAAAAATTATTATGTTATATTATCTACAGCTAGTTGTAAATAAAATGTAGGTATATATTCTGCAATCTAATAATAAAATGTAGCCACAATAGTCTAACACAATTACCAAGCGAAAGGGCAATAAATTAATCTATTCGTTTTCTTGGGACTTTCACAAGTATCTCAACCCTTTGAGCTAAACAACTTCGGTAGCAAGTGTGGAATTTTCCCAAGGGTTCAGTGGGCGGAACTGATAATCTAGTAAAGACGTATTTGCAACTTTAGAGGTTGAAAAGGGTGTACGATAATCAGACGCAACGAGGTTAAGGTAATTCAAAATAGTTAAATATTTGATTTATATCATACGATATTAAAATGTTGTATTTCAAATTAGAATCTTAATTATATTATTGATCATAGCATAGATTGATATTGAATGTTAAACTGCAAGATTGATGGGTACAAATATAAAGGTACACCAAAAAAGAAACATATGGATTGTGTGAACAATGATAATTATTATGATTTGTGTTGAGACAGAGGACGTATATCAGAATAAACGAGTATGGAAGTAAAAGACATATTATGCCGACTCTAAATATTTGAGAAAAAGTCAAAGAAAAAAGAGAGAGATTGATATAGCCCACCACTGCACCGGTTCAAAAGAACATAGTATAAGTTTGTTGTTCAAGGTAAGGGATGATGTGATTAACAAATCGCAGAGATAGAATTATATAGAAAAGCATTTCTTGTATAATTTTCATATACAATAATAGATCAGTTACAAATATTCAAGACTTAACCTATCGCCGTTACTAAGGTTGCTACAGACAAAAAATTATACGCAGAGAACTTTTTACACAAATTTAACAAGTCTCAAAATGATGCAGTGTGCACACTTAGAACATTAATAAAAACTTGGTGTCTCAGTCTTTCGAAGCGAAGCCGGCTAAAGAATTCCGATCATGGAATAAGATGCCAATTGCGTCCACTCCCGGCCATGGTACGCACCATAGTCGGGAGCCACACCGAATGAGACGCCGTCTCCTCCTTCTGCGAGCGTGTCATACTTGCGAAAGAGGAGGCGGAGCGGGAGCGTGAGCGGACGTCATTGCTCCGCTCACGTCAAAGGAGGACGCGCCGGCGCCGGAGGGCGGTTATGATCTTCGACCGCCGCGAGCTTTCCTTGGGGGATAGGGCTCTCATCCGCCGTTATGCCGTCGAGATGGGGAGATATCGTATTCCGCGCGCTCGGAAATAACGGAGAAAATAACATAAATGCATTATTTTTTCTTCAAAACTATTTTCTTTCGTATCTACTCGTATGCAGTATTTATTCCCTCTACGTACAGAACAGACATAAATATTGTGTTTTCCTAAGGAAATTCACGATAAAATAAAAAGTTTAAAAGGTCTTCTTAAGAAGCCTAGTTATGTGGCCAGTGTTGGTAACTAGATCAATATATTATTAGCTTTTATCTGAAGCTTCGCTCGCGTTAAGGTAAAGTATATAAACAGAGTTATCCCATGGGAACCTTACGATTTTCCGGGATAAAAAGTAGCCTATGTGCTGCTCAGGACTTATAACCTATCTAAGTGCCAAAGTTCATCCAGATAACAGTAGTAAGAGCACAAAGTACATTTATAAAGTAATAGCATACAACACAATGTCAAGTGTTGCATCGGTTTAAAATCTACTCATAAACTCTGTAACCTCTGTAAAGATATTCACCTCATAAAACAAACTCCTGATGACCTCCTGCGTCGATCAATCTTGTTTGATGTCAGTAATGCGACGCCCTTCAGTCTGGCGAAATCGATTCATCAAGATAGAAGTTACAAGGCAAACATTGGCAAAGCTTCGAGATTTTATCATATGTAAACGTACTGCGAGAAAGATTAATGATCGTTATTTTTTTTAATATTCAACTAAAAGTCGTTAAACTTATTTACATAATTCGAACTTAAATCAAAGGCCTTTGATATAAGTGCGATTTTGAACGAAATTTATCATTTTCTCGCATTTCGTTTCATGTAGTACAGATAAGCAAAATTGAATTTCAACTCAGTGAATAAGTTTAAGATAATATAAAATGGAACTTTTTTGACATACATGTATATTAACTACACTTAGTTCCATAGGTGACTAAACTTTCACTAGCTAATATTCTAGGATAAAAATCTCACTGACTTTCGCTTTTGTTTCAAAGGAAAAGGAGGTGACTGGGATTTTAAATATACAATTGATTTATGTTTAAAAAAATATGTTTTAGATAAAAGACGTGAATTGAAAGTGTTTTATTTTGAAATTAAGATTTTTTATAAAAACAAGAAATGATTGATGGCTCCAACTGTGATTGCAGAGTGTGTTACTTTTTTGAAGAAAAGATAATATTTTTGTTTTTAGGCTGTAAAAATATAGTATTTTTCGGAAATTTTTCATAATTTATTTTATATTTTATTTATTTCATTATTTCATTTTCCATGTGTATTTATTACTACTTTTTGCTTTAAACAGCAAAGATCTATTATTTTTAAAATAATCATAAGTATCTAAACAAAAAGCACGACAATTGAATTAGCCATGAGAATATACTACATTTCGTAATATATATTTTTTCTATAATTGGTTAAAATGTAGCACGATACTACATATATAGTACGGTTGGCAACGCTAACGCCAATCGTGACTACAAAATGTGTTACGACTTACGTTTTTTACCGGTCTGTTTTCATTCCTTACCAAACTGCTTCCATGCAAACACGACATACTCGACCAAAAATTAATTAAGTTAAGATTAAGTTAATTAAGGGCCGATTTTTCAATCACCAGATAAGATTTATTCATAGCATAAAGTATAACATGGAAAAAGTAAAAAAGTCAGTTGCAGAAATAAATCAGTCCCTGATGCAGCTCCTGCGCGACAGCACTAAAAGCCTTCTGAAGGCTATTACGGCTAGATTTGACTGCCCCTTCCAAGAACATTGGATAGGGGTAGTCATCGGTTTGAAATAAGTTGTTATATAGTAGTAGTAGTAGTCGTAGTAGTAGTTTGTTGTTGTTATATATAGTTATATAGGTTTAATAATTTGTAAAATATTTGTATCTTATTTTTTCATCATTTATGATGGAATAGGGTTGCCTATGTAAAAGTGGCCGCAAATAGGGGTTGCCAGCTGTTAAAGATAGCGCGCTTAGAGCAACGCTATTCTGCGTTCCGCTAACAAGGGACGTAGCGCGTTAACTCTCACTCTAATTTATCTTTAACAGCCGGCAACCCCTATTTGCGGCCACTTTTATATAAGTAACTCTATTCCATCGTGCACAGAACAAAATAGCTTTAATTTGATATATAATCTACTTTAAAAACCAGTGAATGAAATTTTTCCCAAAATATCAAACTAATATTATTTTAATTAAAAATACTAGCAGCCACATTTTTATAGGCAACCTAGCAATTATGTATTGCCCCATATAATTATCTATCAAAACTAGATTTTAATTAAATAACACATGAACGTAGTAATCTTGCAGCCGGATCTCAGTCTAAACTAAATATGGAGCCCGGTCCGAAATAAAATTTATATTATAATTATTATAAAACAGTTGAATGGTTTAATTTTTAAATTCACTCAGGTTCTAAATTTATTCCACTGATAACTTTTATACTGATTATTGGAAAATCGGCCCTTAAACGAATTAAGTATGTCCCAAAATAAATATCATGCGAGAAGAATTAGGAACGACAATCGCTATATGAAAAATCAGCTAAGTGCGTAAATGATAAAAACGGTGGACACTCATCGTTTCTACGCAACTTTTCATTATGCGTAGTCTGACAGACACGATGCTGATTTTGTCTGTTTTTTTTTTAATTATTATATAATTAGCTGATGCCTGCGACTTCGTCCGCGTGGTGCGGTTTTTTTACTATCCCATGGGAATTCTTTAATTTTTCGGGAACAAAAGTATCCTATATGCTGACCAAGGATATAAGCTACCACCATACAAAATTTCATTTAAATCGATCCAGTGATTTCGGAGATTAGACGGTACAAACAGACAGACAAACAGAGATACAAAAAATTTGAAAAAAATCTAAATTAGTTCTATTTCACTTCTTACATCCCCTAACTCGGTTTTTAGCATATTTTTTTCATTGTACAGAAATTCGACCTCTACAGTTTTATTACATGTATAGATTATGTTATAAAAATTCGTTCATCCCAAAGTAGCTGCAGCTAACAAAGCACAAAAAAAAGAAACTGATGCTATATTTACACGACAAATACTACAAAATTCTAAACATTAAGGTGATTGAGTTCGAGAGAAGCCACAAATAAAACATAGCTGTATTATCTTGTGAGCTGCTGAAAAATTACCCCGCCCAGGTTTGAATCCCTTCCGAATTGATTCACGGCGTCATTAATTGCGGGATCCCTCTTCTCGTCCAATCCGCTCATTTATTCACCGGGATCCGTTTGATTAGGAGCAGGATTTACGCTGTCTCGTAGTACAAAAGATCAAAACTTGACACAAAAAGATCACGAGAACAGTGAAACGATGTCGTTAAGTAGATATTTGTGTACCTTTGCTTTCTATTAATCTGTCTAGCTATCTATTCTAGTAAAATTGAAGTGCTTGTTTATGATTTTGAAATACTTAAACCATATCCATATAAATGACCATTTAAAGAATTTTCATATTTAAGTGTACATAGTGTTACGAGTTGCAGAACTCGAATTAAAATGCCCTTAGAATTACTATAGAATTTATTAGTACTAAACAAACACGTATAACACAGGTACAAATATAACTGAACACAACGAGTGCAAACATAATGCACAATTCAATCACTAACGCCTTCCTTCGCTTGTGGCTATCGCTAGACTGCCTCGTCCATCAATTGAGGCATTGCTTTATACTGCCCGGATGCAATAGGCCTGCTCCGCCGCGTGACCGAATTTCCGAGAATCACACCTGGCTAATGACTGCCATAAAAGATTACAAAACACAATGGGTGGTTATTCTAATCACAAATTTTAAACACAAAGTATAAACAAAAGAAGTCCAAATGCCAAAAAGGTAACAAAATGTGTTTCTACAGGACTGCAGGTGTGAATTTGCCTTTGTCGGCACCTCAGTCGTAACAATAGATTTTTGTCTAGAATAAGCTCCGAATCGACTGACTTCACGAATTTCATTAGAATTTTTGTATTTTTTATTAACATACTTTTTTTACTATCAGAATACAATATGGTAATATAAATGAAACTATACTTACAAAATAACATAAATGTATATGTAAAAAGTTTATTCCAAATCGCTGTCGGCGGGGAGCGTGCCCAAAATGCTGGCCGCATTTCCGTGTTGGATGGCAATGCTTATACGTTGCCCTGGGTGCAAGCCAGCCTTTTGGTCATGCAAGACCTCAATTAGACGCGTTGAGAGGTCTCGATACAGGTGATGAGCTCCAGGCCCCCACGGCCCCAGGGTCTCGACCCCGAAAGCCACGAATACATGCCCACTACCAATGGACATATATTTGCGACATTTCAGAGTCTCGGTGTGCGGTAGCAGCCGCGGCTATCACGGCTGTGTCTGGAACGATTTTTACCTTAATTTTCTTCATTTCTCTCTTAAATGGTATAGAAGATATAAATAAACCAAGTCCTGTCTGAAAGTGGTGTTAATCTTTAATAAATATACACGTGATTATATATATATTTATTTTCATGAAGATATAATATTGTCTGTGTCAAATTGTAAAGCTGTTTGTCGGCAACATTCTCGTAATATAAATCTCTATAAATCCGAATTCATATTTAAAAAATGACGGCTAATTCAGTGTCAGTCTACGCAATAACAAAAAATCCGTAGAGACGGGCTATATTTATCCTAAAACAAATTGTTACGCGGGGATAATCGAGTTTCAACACAAAACACACTAGAATCTATGTTAGTATAGTAAATCAACTGTGTTGAAAATAATTTTAGCATAGCAATATGCTGAGTTACCAACGCCATATATTCTTAGAAATGCGCCTTACTACTTTCGGCAAACGTGTTTTTCCTTTATTTACTTTTCATGTACGTCGCACAATATTATTTTCTATCTGTTCTTTTTATTGGTACTGCGTCACACTTCGTTATATCTCTTTAGTATCTATAATTTATACATACATGTGTGTTATTTACATGTCTGTATATTTGTGAGTTTATTCTTTCTTCAAAGGACCGGAGACTAAACATAGAATAAGCTTATTCTCAACACTTTAAAGTATATTAACTCATTTTCATACTAATTTTGTTCAAAATTTTACACATAAGAAAATGCGCGGATAATTCTTAATCTGGCACCAATGAAATATAACTATAAAGTTAACGTTATATCTTTGTTTGTTCCATCTTCAAAGTTTTGCGAAGAAACCGATTCTCAAGGACTTGTCTATACATACATAGGTGTACTTTCAAAATCATGAATATGAGATATTTTTTATTCCGAAAACTACAATAATTTTAAATATTCTAAATAGACAAAATTACGTGAAGGAGACTAAAAGTGTACATTTTGGAATATATAATTTTTATTGACAACAATGTGGAACTCTTTAAAAACAGCGTAATCAAAATAGTCTCCACTCCATTCCACATTCACACCATGACGTCACAACCAACGAATATATTTTTCCCAAATCTAGTCCCAACTCAACCCATTTCAAAACTAGAATTAAAAATCAGATTTTGTGTACGGTCTTACCAAAAGTCATAGTTGGAAAATCTTAACACAAAAATCACATACTTATGTGGTACTTTTTATCCCGGGAATCCAGCGGAAATTTTCCTGGGAATGATTTAAAGTGACCGTGTTGAAAAAGTTTTTAGAATTCGATGCGATTTTTTTATTGATGGATAGCAGCAAACTTTATGAAATAAAATCTGTGTTTTATTTTTATGCTGGGAATCTCACGGGAATTCTCCCGGGAGTAGTTTAAAATTCTTAGGGCGCATAAAAATTTTCTTATACCGAGACAATTTTCACTAAATCATTAATGCATCATTTCGTACTTTCATGCGATGAATCATTTGTGTTAATTCTAATTCGTTCTGATATTCTAATAATATCTAAAGTCTTATCCCTGCCCTGAAATTTCTTTTCTACCTCTTTTTGCTGATTGTACAAGGAATTTTAAATTTAAGTTTAGAATTCCTATATACAATACAATTACTACTACAACCGAAAAAACTTCTCGAAGCTAATTTACCTATATAACACGTACTGTTAATCATCGTAATTTAATGAACAATTGAATTAAAGATTTCGTTGCTTTAGTCACTAATATATCAAAAAAATGCTGAGTTGTTTTTTTAAAAGAGAAATATCAATATTAATAATCGTTCAAACGTTTAAAAACATACGTGTTGCTTAGAGTTTTTTGATGTGTGTAATTCATCAACAAACATCTCACCTGCAAAAGTAATAAATGTTTTATATTTAATCACCTATTTATTATTAAATAGGAAGTTAAAGGAAAGCTAGTGAATTTATTAAACATTAGTACCCTCTCTCTCGTACTGAAAATCATGTTAAGCCACTATAATTACGTAAATAAATTTACTAGATGATACTCAAGTAACGACGCCGTTAATGTATACCGACTAATTACTGTATAGGGTTTAGTTTGTAACTTATATTACGTGAATGGAAAGATTTGTGGGCTATAAAACGAGCAGCCATATATCTACACACGTGTGTAACCATTTATACTGTATTCTAGTGTATATACAACCTGCCAAGCCGCTTTGAACAAGTGTGGCGGGTATACTGTCCGTTCCCTCAATAATGGGAGGCCCGAACCCAGCAGTGGGACATTCTTATTTAGCAACAGATATCTGTATACTGCAACGTACTTCTTACAGGACTGTCACTGCACTGTAGAAAAGACAAACGTGTCGTGTGTCCCCCCCCCCCCCTCTATCTTCGTCATTTGGCTATAATAATGTTACGACCGACAAAGACCAGTTCACACCTGCAGCTTATTACCTTTCGGCATTTGGACTTCTTTTGTTTAAAATTTGTAATTAAAAAAATAGCCCATTGTGTATTGTAATCTTGATGGTAGTCATTAGCCAGGTGTGATTCTTGGAAATTCAGTCCACGCTGTCGAGTAGACATATTGTATTTGTACAGTATAAAGCAATGTCCCAAGGGAGGGGTGAGAGAGTCAGGCGATAACCACAAGCGAGGCAAGACGTGTGTACATTCGATAATCTATATAGTAACGGACTTTGCACGTGTTATTGAATCGTGCATTACGTTTGAACTGGTTTTGTTCAGTTATATTTGTACCTGTGTTATACGTGTTTTTTATAGTTGTAATAAATTATATAATAATTCCAACGGCATTTTAATTCGAGTCCTGCAACTCGTAACAAGAATAATGTAATTCTTTATTTTCTCCTTAAAAACACCATGAAACACACAACTAACTACTACAGTAACACTATTAAGTAAGGAGACTGGTACCTGAACTCGGTTAAAATTAAATCTGTAATACAGAACTCCATTTTCTTTTTTAGCCAGGGGAAATCCGATTGAGGACCACAGACCGCGATAAGCGCAAGCGCAAGAGGCGATGTTCGCGCCCCGTGTGTAGGATTCGCCGGATCGAAAGATGCCATTGCCACTCCCCAGTTAGAGATACCCACTTGGTGTTCCTTCCAGCGCCTTATGCCCGGGCAATGGGAAAACGAAAGCTCAACCAACTTCGCGTGCCTAAGAGGCCACCAGGATCAACACTTTGGCCATGATATTTAGCTGATTAGGAAAACACTAATATAATTATTATAAGTAATTGTGTTTGTGTGAGCCCAGAGTTTAAATGTGGTGTGTTGTCTGTATATTTTGGACACACGTATAAGTGATGCAAGAATATGTATGTGTATGTGTGTTTGAACGAGAGCGAATGCATTAGGGAACGTTGTGCCATGATTATTTTTTTCATAATGCAGGAGGTTTACTTTTCGTAATCTGTTGGGTCCTATAGGGGGATGGATCAACTATACAGTGAATTTAGGACTCCGCACAGACTTGAACGAGAACTCTAGTACAGGGGTTGCCAACTTCCTCGCTAAACCTAGACCTACGCACCTTTAACACGCATGAATTGTAACGCCACGCGATCTAGTATATGTAGTTATTTCTTACCATGTCGCCCCATGCGCCAGATTGAACCAACTCGGATTGGCTAAGGTGGATCACTACACCAATGGCGGTTTAGCCCGGCTGTACTCCCCCTGGTTGCAGTCGGACCTCTGTGATGAAATCACGAGACAAGATTCTCCGTCTCCGGGGGCCAGTCTGACGACGGCGTCCAGAGGTCGCATGGGCAGTCCTCTCTCTCTCTCCCTCGGTGGCCTCCTATTGGGTCATGTGCCGTGTATTGTATCAATACTGTCAGGCTATGAAATCATAAAACAATATTCAATCGAAAGTACCCCGTTGTTCAAATTAAGTGCCATGTATTTTTGTATATCGTCTTTTTCTGGATTTTCCACTTCATAGTTTCAAATTTACAGGTTGGTACCTCATTTTTATTCTAAACTTTGGTATCTCATATCTCTCCACTTATTCCCCTTTACAGAAAACAAATTAATCCTTAGTTACATAAAATATGTGGCGGCTACCTGTAATTTTAGTTATTTCGCGGTTTTTTAGAGCATTGTGTAGCGCCACATCAGCTAAGTTACTAAATACTATCCATTTTTAACTTTAAAATTGGTAGAAAGTCTTTGTTAATCGTATATAGTTTCTATCAAATTTTAACGAATAGTAAGAAGGGCAAATAAAGGTATTATATATTGTTACGAGTTACAGGACTCGAATTAAAAATGCCATTGGAATTACTATAGAATTTATTAGAACTATACAAACACGTATAACACAGGTACAAATATAACCGGACGCAATAAGTCCAAATGTAATGCACAATTCAATAACACGCGTAAAGTCCGTCACTAAATGTATACACGTCTTGCCTCGCTTGTGTTATCGCTTTGACTGCGTCACCCCTCCGTTCGGGCATTATTTTATACTAAACTATATAATACAATTTGTCTACCTGCCAAGCATCGACACAATTTCCCAGAAAACGTAATCCGCACACCTGCTTAATTATTCCTGCGAACAAGACATAAGAAAGAGTACAATACATAATAGGCTGTTTTTCTAAGTAAACAAAAGAAGTCCAAATGCGGAAAGGTAATAAACTGTCTTTATGGCAGGCAGGTGTGCATTCATTTTTGTCGGCATGTAACAATATAATAAGATTAACGTAGCGGCTAATAGAGTATACTCTCTTGTTAAATTTCATCTATATGGGTCAAGTAGTTTCTGAGAAAGATGACTGGAATACAAAGTCAAACGGACACGAAGAAAACATAAGGGTTATTTTCATATCAAAATAGCTACAGAACCCTAAAATTAAAACAATTATGTAGATATTTCAAACACAGCATCTTAAGCAAATTCTAATCTACAACGCACTTTGATGAATCCTTTACAGCTGTGGAGTGGAGAGTACTGTACATTGCAAAGACACTGGTCTCAAAGTCCCGCGTAATTTATGTGCATTTAAATAGGATCTGGATAGGTGAAGATGAAATAGGGTTGCCAGGTTTCGCCTTTATTATTGCGAAAGTTTTACAATTATGCTGATAGCTTTTTATGCGACTTCGCTCGTGAAAACTTTAGATCGAAATCACAATTTATATAATAGGGGGAGCCGACAGACAAATCAACTAAGAAACTTTTGTCTTCTTACAAAACATCGAATTCTCAAGGTGTTACCAAGGCGGGAGCAATGGTCTGTAATGTAACATTTATGATTCGATTTTCATCATTTAGTTGATTCTACAATGCCAGACGAAGCGGTCGTTGTGTTACAAGTTTTATCAAAATATTATAGACTATGATGATGAAAGAATGACTAAACAGATATACAATGCAAAAGTGGATGGATGCAGAAGTCGTGGAAGGCCACGACACACCTTCCATGATCAAATTTATCGTGTACTAGCAGAAGGTGATATCAGGAGCCTTAAGAACAGACGAGCGTGCATGACAAGAGTTATGAATATCAAAGAAGCAAGTGAGGTGTGTAAGAATAAGCCTAAATGGCGCCCTGTTGTTCGTGCCTACCCCGCAAGGGAACTGGCGTGAAGTTATGTATGTATTATAGACTAGCGGCCCGGCGCGCTTTCACCCACGCTCTGTCCCGCTCCCATGGTATATAGCATCATGTTATATAGCCTATGACACTCCCTGTTAATGTAGCTTACTAACAGTAAAAGAATTTTTTAAATTGGTTTAGTAGATCCAGTGATTACCCCCTACAACGTCACAAACTTACAAACGTTACCTTTATAATATTAGTATAGATTGTGTCACTACTTGGTTCCCTCGCCGATATAATGCTCGAATCTGTAACATTACAGGTTGCTCACTGTAATGCTCGCTTTCTCCTTCTTTACTAATGTAATGCTCGGATTTGTAATATTACATTACAGGATAATGCTCGCGGTGAGGGAGCACCTTAATACGATTTTACGAGCGTATAAACTTATGACATCATTACTATGTACATTTTACAAGTAAAATCAGTTAAATAACGCGTTAATTAAATAGTAACTAAAATTATATTTAACACGATATTTTAAAAGTAAGATCATAAGATGTTATTTTGACACATGTTATTTTATTTGTTTTTTTATTGCTGGAAAACAGCAGATGAACTGACGACCCACATGATGGAAACTGTTTACAGCTGTCTATAGACATTTGCAGCACCAGAGATTCTGCCAATGTGCTGCCAGTCTCGAAGGGGCCTGGTATTTTCTACATGAGAGATGTATGCATGTATCAGAGATGGTAGGTATCCAGAAGGGCAAGTGCCCCACCATCTGGCTGTAGATTAATTTCATCGCCTCTTACAAAATTCAAGTCACAAATAGAGTACATGGCTAGATCATAATTTGTTACAAGTTCCAAAAATGTATCTAAATAATAAAATCTATTTCTGTCGTTGTTCTAAAAAATATATAATCAGATTATTCTTTATACACGGAAGTCGCTTTATAGCATCTAATCTTCACAATCCAAAAGGTCCAAACGACGCTCGAGTAACTCGACATTTAGCCTCTTGGGCTCCCTTACTATTAGTGGCGTAGGCTTCCTTCAATTTCCACCATTCATCCTTATCTTATTTCTTGCCAATTTCATTCAGTTGGGCCCGCACGAGACAACACGGTTAAATCATGTTAAACACAATAAAAAGATTCTTAGAAAAAGAAACCAACCGTAAGAGTACCAAGTATTAAAATATAGTAATTTTTATGTTTTACTTTGCCCCGACTTCAAGAGGTTGTAGAAAATATTTTTTTGTTTTGTTTTTTAGTTAAGAGCAACTAAGTAAGTTTTTTTTACTAGAAAATTCTTATTTTTCCCTTTTAAGTTACATTATATGATATCCAATATCTTGAAGCTGTACTGAATCCAACGCAAAAAGATTGATCTAAATCAAAACTGTAAATACAATTAATCATTTCTACAAACGTTAAGACGCTGACAACCTTAGGACGAAACCTCGGAAAGCTTAGGTTAATGAAATGAGTTAAGCATCCCAGACGAATATGGAGACGACTATGCAACGTTCCATAGCTGCGAATCTCAAAAGCCTTTGAAGTAATAAAGATAACGTGAACATATTGTTATTAATTCCCTTTGTATTCAATTAATTCAAAATTATAATTTAATTGACATGGTATTCCAGTGAATGCCAGTTTCAATTTTCCTTTAATGTAGGTACTAGGTACACATGGTGATTGATATAAATATAATGCACATATGTACGGTAAAGGATAATATCGCGTTTTTTTTACAGAGATTATTGATCTGCGAAGCCAGCTGAAATACTAAGGCCGTAACGTTTTTAGCTGAAATCTTACCCTAATAAATATGTAAATGGTTCGAGTTGGTACATTGCGTTTAAAAATGTAAAAAACATCAGGGAGCATAATTCGGGTCAGGAAGTTCCGGAAATGCAATTATTAGATTTATTGTCTGTCTGTCTGTCTGTTAGAGCATCACGTGAAAACTACTGAACGGATTGAAATGAATCTCGAAAGAGAGCTAGCTTATATCCCGGGTCGTAACTTAGGATACTTTTTATCCCGATAAATGACATTGTTTTCGCGGGATAGGTGAAGATAGCGAAAAAGATGACGCTGCGATTACATTTTTTTTGGAAGCTACTGACCGTATATGGTTGAAACTTGACATAGTGCTGGCTTATATCCCGAGTTAACAATTAAGACGTTTTATCTCGAAAAATTACGTAATTTCCATGGAATAAAAGGATTAGCAAAATAGATGGCGTTGCAATCGCCTGTTTCCAATTAGCTAAAAGTACCTACGTTGTCATAAACAACATTTCATTCATTGTATTACAATCAAATCAGGTTGGCTGCGACTCGCCTCTATGTTTCTCTGCGCAATTGTGTAGACTATATGGACTCAGTTTCTTTGTTATTGCAGTGAACTTAGTAACAAGAAACAATAAAGTTTTAAATAAAATACCTAATTAAAGCATATATATATATATATATATATATATAGAGAGAATAGAGCTACTACCTAGGGTTTCTCAAAATAACTTTAATTACATTCTAACTATAATCCCTTAAGACTATAAGTAGAATACTGACCCTAGATCATCGAAATCAACTGGTGAGATGCCTAGAAGGCTGGCTAAGTTACCTCGCAGGTTCGCCATACTAATCCGTTGTCCGAGATGCCACCACCACTAACCCTCTGATGACCCAAAGAATCAATGAGTGGTTTCAGATCAATCAAAAATCAAAGACTATATTGCTGTGTTACTCACAAAAAAACCTATTGTTGAAACTTGCTAATTACATAACACACACACACAACTTCACACCAGTTCCCTTGCGGGGTAGGCACGAACAACAGAGCGCCATTCAGGCTTATTCTTACACACCTCACTTGCTTCTTTGACATTCATAGCTCTTGTCATGCACGCTCGTCTGTTCTTAAGGCTTCTGACATCACCTTCTGCTAGTACACGATCAATTTGATCATGGAAGGTGTGTTGTGGCCTTCCACGACTTCTGCATCCATCCACTTTTGCATTGTATATCTGTTTAGTCATTCTTTCACTAATTAATTACCAAAAGACCAAATCTGGGTCAGTTTGATCCATACACCCTCTAAATTCTAAGAGTGTATGGACCAAACTGACCCAGATTCGAATCCAGCACATCGAAATACATAAGAATAGATAGAACTGGTCAAAAGTACAGACCACTATTTTTTTGCGAGTTGGTGTTATCCACCTATCTATCTATGAAGAGTTTTGTAACGATTTATGTGTACTTATATCGACATTGACATCTAGATGTTTACCGATACCAAAACTTCCGTAATCCCAAGGCGGTAGTATTCAAGTTTATGTCAGAACGTAAATTGGGCGATCTGCCAACAAGGAATCGAGTTTACGATGTTGTTACGTTTGTACATACTTGTGGATTATATATTTTAGAAACTTATGTAACAACAAATCTTATGAACTTTCCGTAATTGACTACGGAAGCTGTGTTTTAATGGGATATGGTTACGAGAATTACTCGAGCGAAGCCGAGTGGAAAAATATAAAAAAAAAATTACTTTGTTTCCCCAAACCACGACTTGTTAAAGTCACGAAATTAACCAAATGTTTTATCAGTCTACTCGCAAAGAAGGGTTCCATAGATATGGTGAACGCTGATTTCAGTTTTGTTATCTAGCTACAGAACCTTTCAATACATATAATCTAATACACCATACATCTAATGATGACCATGATAATAATTTCTCCTTAATGACACCCGTACACACTTCTTCCTTCGTTAATAACTCCTTCACGGTACAGGCCGTCCGTTTATAGAACTCACTGCCACTCAACATCAGACAAGCCAAGTCAGTATCCTCTTTTTAATTACTTTTGGTTCTCTCAGGTGTAGTAGTGCTGCTTTTTCTATATGTATTATGATATGTACTCAATATAATATGTAATAAATATTTTTATTTATTTATTTAATATGTTTTGAATGTTTTATATTATTTATTGTCTCTCCTTAGCTTAGGGGGTTGCCTGGGAGAGATCGCTTTAAACGATAAGGCTACCCTTTGTGCAACATTTATAGTCTCTAGTTTTTAAGAACGTAGTTTTAATTTTGATGAACAATTAATTCATTTGGCAAAATCAATGCCAAAAGCGTTAGAGCCAGCAACAACAAAGATAGAATAAATAGTTTTCATTCATTCATTCATTCGCTCTACAACAATTCAACATTTATCACAAAAAAATGAACATCAAACACCTAATTAAAAATAAACTATATGTGCAAACTAAAATTAAACTAGATTTTATCTAGTACCAGACCTCTGTCAGTCGGAAACGTGCCCAAAAGACTGGCCACATTGCCTCGTAGGCGTTGCCCGAGGTTTAAACCAGTCTTTTGGTCACGTGAGACATCCACCTAAATCATATTTCATTTAAATACATTTTCTTTTAATGTAAGTTACATAGGCTTGGAAAACTTAAGGAAATACAGTAGTGTTACACTTGCTATTAAAATTAAGTTTCTTAGAAGATTGTTTATCGAAATTCATAATCATTAAACGACAGATGCTATTTATACCTACGGTTCCTCATAAAGGGCCGTTTTTAGATGTTTTTTGTCTTTCAACTTTTATGAAATTTTGGCTCCAATAGGCTCCGGAAAACAGGCAATTTATTTTAAATTTTCATCTGTTCCGTGTCAATATTACAAGATTCAGCAGATATGAATTCAAGTCAAGTTCCCACGCAGATGAAGTAATTTGCACAGCTAGACAATAATAACAGTCTTTCCGTATTATTATATAACCTTGACTATTTTAAGAACAAAACAAGAATAGAGACTTTCATTTTTGATATGAATAAGTCAATATTTTGGTCCCGAGCCAATATATAGTGTTTGCAGTGAAACCCCAATTTCTTTACTTGACTAACATTATGTATGCTATCTGTTCCATTATTTATGTGGAAGGACCGTAGGTTTTATTTCATCCGACACTATTTGTACTTAGTAATGTTTTGTATTATTCTATCCTGAGATCTCGCGACCTTTTTTACGTAGAAATATTGGATAAGCAGCCATTGTGGCGTCGTCACATAATGAATAATGAATTTATCAAATTGGATTGTTCAACCGCTATCTTTTCCTTGTCAATTTTATGACATTGTTTTTGCTGAAATATCTTTTTTATATGCGAGTCAATATGAAGTCAAGAAAATTTTTCTCCTAAACAAGCCTCACTCACAAACAACAACAAAAGTACATAGTTACAATGTTTTCTTGGCAAAAGAATAGGCGGTTTTGACGCTTAAAATCATTTCTTCTAGGTAACCTAACTCAAAATAGTACCACCAGTCTATAAACGACCTACTGTTGGGCACAGATCAGAGGAACGGATGGTATATTACGCTTGTTCAATGAGAATTGACATATTTCACACACCAACTTTCACGATATGTCGTTAGCACGTAGCGATTGCAGTAGTATGTAATATTAGGTTAAAAAAACTACCAAATTTGTTAGTACTCAGTGATATTAAACAATCAGTTTACTACTTTTATTAATTTTGCGAATACTACAGAGGCTGAATATAAAAAGTACATAATAAAAAATTTCTGTCAAAATGCAATGTTATTAAAAATTTTAAATCAATGCATCAACTTCGTTCCTAGTGTTGCGACCACAAACATACGGAAGCCGAATTTTAATATATAGATTTTAATGCTGTCATTACAAGAATCAAATAAATTTATTCCATTTGCTTGTAAAGCACAGAATTTAAAGGACGTGACGGTAGTCAATGATATTGAATGAATCATGATTATATTTATTTGGTGTACAATGCATAAGCGTCATCGAGACTTCGCAAAATATATCAATAAACACATATATCGTATACAACAAAAACAAGAGGACGAATAAGTATATTCAATCATTTGATAATAACACATTTAGTTATATTACCAAGATGACATAAAAATTGTAACCGACCTGGCCCGGTGACCTCCAACCTCCCCTATAGTCACCTCATACTTCGCAGTTAGTAAATTACTATTTTAAAAGTCTTTATATCATCTCAAATATGCACAGTAAAACACACAACAACAATCCATAAACATTTAAAGATAATATAAATTTATCACAAAAGAAGCATTTAGTAGAAGAGCGTAGCGCCTGGCGATTGTTAGAACAGCTGTCTGCTTCGCCTCAGGCACCAGTTGAATACTATAAAATACTTGAACGTACCGTCAATTATATGTTCAAAGTCTAAAACGTCCAATAACTTCTAAATACCTGTTACAAATACCACCAAAACCATTTAGTATATATTAGGTCTTTACATATGAAATTGGCGTTTTGTAAGGGAGGAACATAGAGTCGTTTTTTTTTTAAATATAATATATTTATTTAATCAAAGTATGTACCATTGCTATCTATGCACTTCTGCCATCTCATAGGTAGTTCTCATAGGGATCAATATCCCTTTACTAAAAAAACCATTCGGACGGGAATCAATAAAACCTTTGAAGGCGCTTTGGACTGCCCCATCGGAGTTGAATGTTTTCTCTTGCAAGAAGTTATCCAAATTTCGAAAAAAATAGTAATCTGTTGGAGCAAGGTCCGGCAAGTACGGTGGATGTCTTAGACATTCCAATTGAAGCTCCTCTAATTTGGTAGCCGTCTGTTGTGGAGTGTATGGTCTAGCGTGGTCCTGAAGCAGCAGTGCCCTAGAGCGATTGACCAGCCTCGGTTGTTTAGCAGCTAGCTTTTCCATCATGGTTTGCAGTTGCTGACAATAGACATCCGCCGTAATCGTCTGGTCAGATTTAACAAAGCTGTAGTGAACGACACCGGCACTAGTCCACCAAACGCTCACAAGTAATTTTTTTGAGTCTATTTTCGTTTGGGGCAGGATTTGGCTGGTTCGCCAGGGTTTAGCCATTGCGATGAACGTTTCTGATTATCGTACAGGCACCACTTTTCATCACAGGTAATGATTCGATTTAAAATCCCTTCATTATTGTGCCGGTTGACTAATGTAACGCAGCAGTCGACGCGCGTTTGTCGGTTTGCCGCACTCAATTCATGAGGTTTCAAGATTTTTCACGTTCCCAATTTGCTTCAAGTGGATTAAAACAGTTTTATCACTAACACCGCAGCCTGCAGCTATGGCGGACGTGGTTTGCGAAGGATCCGCTTCCACAATAGCCTTCAATTCTGCATTATCAACTTTGGTCTCCGGCCGTCCACAGGGCTTGTTCTGCAGGTCGAAATTTCCAGAACGAAAACGTTGGAACCAAAAACGCACTGTGTTTTCTTTTGCGACACCGCCGCCATACACATCATTAATCCTTCAAGCCGTTTCGGCAGCACTGGTGCCGCGATGGAACTCGTTTTGTAAATTGAGTGACACAAAGAAAAAACTAAAAGAGGAAAAAACAAATGATTTACGGTTTTCAAAACACAAAAGCATAAGTAAAATAATAGCTGTATAAATTCGAAATTGGAATTCCTAACCAAAGAGGAGATATTTGAGATCAAAGTGGCCAGTACAACAAAACGCCAACTTCATATGTAAGGACCTAATATATAGGTATACAAATAAACAAGTTACGCTTGTGTTACGGGTAACATACAACGGACTACGTTGGGGCCGATTCCAGATACCCAGACCATAGTGAATAACGGAGATAATTCGTTTCCGAAATTTACCATACTAGGAATCGAACCCGGAACCTCTGCGTTGCAGTGAGTTAGGCCGGCAAAGGCTAAGCCCGCTCAACCACAGACGCCGCCGCATTTAGTAAATATCAGAGTATCATGGCCATATTGCCAGTATGCCTACCAGCTATCGGTTGCACCAATCTAGTTTATCCCAACATTCGTTTGAAAGAACAAGGCTATGCCATATGTCTTTGCTCTTCTTAAAATTCGCTATCAAATCCTTGTTATTCACTACAACAGATCAATAAATTAGTTTCATGGCATACGTATAACAGTATAAATACATATTTGCTGCCATATATTATACGATGCCAAAAATTGGTTGATTCATCTTAATAGCATAACAGAAATAAACTGTCTAACATCGGCTTAAGCTACTACGAATTTAGTTCCCAATAGAGTGTCAATGAATATACAGAAAAAAAATGAATACGGAATTGTACGTCCTTAATCCAAACATTTGGGATTAGATCCCTAAGTTTTAATTATCAATTCAATCCCTCTCGCATTTTCGACAACGTTTAAACACGAAAATTCATTCTGAATGTACAAAACATCGAGATTTTCCCGCTCCTGTACAAGATCTGTGACATTGCGAGTTTAACGGCCTGGCAAATTAAAAGCAGATATTTTGACATTGACGAAGGTCTACAGTATCTGGATTTCGTTTTAAAACTGAAAAATCGGGACCCCGATTCGTTAGACAATTGTACCGACATTAGGTACATCTTTATTAGCTAATCGATGCTATCATTATGAATTTAATATAAACTCAAATATTTCCTGATGCGAACAATTGTCTTAAAAATTGTTTGACGTCGTATTTAAATTTATTTAAGATGGAGGTAGATTATATTGTTACAACTTAGGCCCTGACAAAGACAAATTCCACATACAGATCTGTAAAAGCACATTTTATTACCTGTCGGCATTTGAACTATTTGTAATCCTTTTATGATCGTCTTCTTTTGTTCGCTTATTTATTGGCATACGTTTCTAGTTATTGTGGAGAATAGCCTATTGTCCTATTGTACCCGCTCAGGAGTATCATTAACCAGGTGTTGCGGATTACAAGTCCAAGCTAATTCTAGGAAATTGTGTCGACGTTGCCGGGCTGGCACATTTGCATTTGTGAAGTATAAAACGATGGCCTAATTGAGAGAGGAGGCAGTTGAGCTACAACTACGATACGGGCGTAACGTGTGTACATTCGAGAATCTAATAGTGACGGACTTTGCGCATTTCATTGAATTACGACCTTCTGCATTACGTTTGGATTTGTTGTATTCGGTTATATTTGTACCTGTGTTATACGTGTTTGTATAGTTCTAATAAACGATATAAAAACTCTAACGGCATTTTAATTCGAGTCCCGCTAACTCGTAACAATATTCTTATCTGTATTATTTTATATTATAGGTTTATTAAAGATGTATTATAATATAAATTAGCTGTTACTTGCGTCTTCGTCTCAATTATTTTTTTGTGCTGTTCAGGAGTGCTTTAAAAACAAAACAGACTTTAAACTGAAAAGCAAAAAATAAATATTTAGCCGACTTCTTTCTTTAATATCTTGAAGTCGGTGCCAAGAAAAACATAAAAAAACAACAATAAAAGAGCAAATTATAATAATTTTTATGTTTTACTTCGCAACGACTTCAAGATGTTGCAGAAAGGAGTCGGTTAAATATTTAAATACAATACTTAAATACTTTTTACTTTTTAGTTGCGCAAGTACTTGAGAAATAATATATTAAATGCCTAAGCGCCTATACAAGGTTGCTATCTCACTCTTCAGTGTAGACGCTCGTCAACAAGGGTTGGTATCGTTTTCCCTACGATCCACTCCTCAGATTCTAACTTGGTGACAATAGACCCGCCTCGTATACTCTTTCCAACAAACAAATGAAAATCGGTCCACAATTGACGGAGATATCGCGTAACAAACAATTTTCGAGGGCTTCTCTTGAATTCCTTAGGAACCACTCATTTAATCCTGACTTGGTGACCATGGCACCACCTCGGGAGTACATAAGACTTCTGAGCCGGTACTTACGAATAAAGAACAAAAATTGAAAATCAATACACAATTAACAGAGTAACCGCGTAATACACATACAAAAAAAGAAACTAATTGAGACCCCTTCCTTTTGGAAGTCGGTTAAAAAATACTTGGGAACGTATTGGTGATACCGTGAACTTCAAATCTGTTTGAAAATATGATATATTTTTAATGTGCGATGTGCATATCAAGGGGTGAAGAGATATTTATTTCAAGCAACGTTTTGAAAATGTATCAGGAGAAGAGTTGAAAGTTTTAAATGAAACCAAAATATATATTATTTATATAAACTGTGAACCATATTTTAAGAAGAAGAGTATCTGTGGATTTACACTGGCAACCTTTTACTTTATATTTTCTTAAGTTGAGACATAAAAATGAAAAATACGCATTATGTTAAGACTTAAGATATCTTGGAAAAAATAGCCTTTCATCTTTCAATATGATCAGTGAAATGCGAAGCATCTGCATTATTACGTAATCCGCATGTAATGACACGTACATGTTGTTGACTTCGAGACTTTTAGAGAAATTGAGGAAATATATGGTACTTTCTTACAATTTTGTGACATATACTCATAATTTAATCATTGTAATGGTTCGGTCACGTTTTTAGTTTCTATTACCAATTTCGGTCTGAAATTTCAATCAGTTTTTGTTAGTTCTATATGTTATTTACTCCATAGAAACTATCTGTACTAACAGTCTGCTTACTTGACGACGTTTATTTAGCAACGTGTTCTAGTATGAAGAGAAGAATAGCAAACATCAAATTGGAAATCGACTTAAACCAATAAAGCGAAGATTCAATTACGAAAAGAGATGTGGACGAAAATATAGATAGGGTCACTAGGAATGGAAAGGAACGGGAAAGGCCAAATGAACTTCCGATTTGCTCAGTCACCGTATGAAACACAGCTGTTGGAGGAATATTTCATACTAACCATGAGACGTTACGCTCTGGACGAATTCATGTTTCAGACATGTACTTAGCTGTTTCCAGTTGTGTTCCATATGTGGAAAAAATATCAGTCCACAAATGTCTCACGGCTATGCCCATTTTTGGAGAATGGATAGTTCGCACGTTATGCTTATCCAAGGTGACTTGGTGGGTTTAACACATATGCAGGTTTTTTCAAGATGTTTGTCTTCAACGTAAGCACGGCGTAATTGTAAATTATCTCCCTTACCTTTCACCGTTTCCCAGTCATTTGGGTTCGGTACAATATATTTCTTCTTTCTAGCCTCCTCTATTTTGGCATATGTCCTGTGTTACACAACAATATCAGCATTCCTACACACAATCTGTTATTTAGTTTACCGTTACATTTGTACGTATCAATATTCCAGTTAACATTATTTTATCCACTTGACTTTCATCCCTGCCCATTACATGCCCATACCCACCTTCGTCGTCTTCCTATCAACTTTTCAGTCACGGGTGCGACTTGTGTACTAATTTCTCACCTTATTCATTCTTAAAACACAGATCCATGTCCAAATTCTCATCTCAGCTCATCTCAGGATTCTCATCTCATTTCCGGACGTGAAACGTTTTTGGTTTATCACTTTAGTGTCCCAAATGTAAGCCATGTGCACATTAATTAATTTATTTAATACTATTTTATGTACATAAAAATACTCCTATTAAAAGAACATTTTTGTAATTGATTAATTTAATTATTTTTCTAAAATCTCAAACGTTAATTGGTTTAAACTATCATAAAATTTACAAAGCAAATGAGAAATGAAACAGAATCTTTTAACAATTTGTAACGTTAATTTAGTTACAGTATAGACGTAATTAAATCATATTCTAGTAGTAATATTTCTTTCCAATTATTTTAAAGTTACAGCGTAGACATTTTCAGTTGTATTTAATTTATATAAGTTTTCATCATCACTAATTAAATAAAGTTATAAATTAAATATTGTTTAGAATTTTTGATTCTGAAATTTCAATTCTTAATTTGTTTGTTACAGATAATGTTCCCGATCATTGAAGACCAAATGACTTAAAACAAAATGAAGATCGGTGTTAGTCTAGACATAAGGCTTATAGTCCTGTGCACCACCTGCATCCTTCTACCAACCATAGCATGTCCAGACGAATGTGCATGCAAATGGAAGTATGGGAAACGGTACGTAAACTGTTCAGAAAAAGAATTGAAAAGCATACCGAGCGAAATGGATTCAGAAACACAGGTCCTGTACTTCACTGGTAACGATTTGCAAGTACTCCAGAAAGAAGTATTCGGTAAATTAGGACTTGTGAACCTCCAAAAAATATATTTACAGCGATGTCGTTTGCAGAAAATAGACAGTGAAGCTTTTAAAGGTCTAACAAATCTCGTTGAACTTGATCTTTCAAATAATTATTTAACAGTTATACCTTGTAGCAATTTCGTCTTTTTCCCTTCTATGATGAGGTTGTGGATAAACAATAATCCAATCACAAGTGTAAAAGCACATTGCTTCCAACATTTAACGCTACTAAATACTTTAGAAATGATTGATTGCAAAATTGAATTAATAGAACGTAATGCGTTTAGTGGCTTAAATCATTTGGAATGGCTCTATTTAAATGGAAATCGCCTAACCAGTGCACAAGGTGAAAACATATTCCCGATTACTCTCAAGGGTATACATTTAGAGAATAACAACTGGAAATGTGATTGCCATTTGTTAGACCTTCACAGTTGGCTGCTAAACTTCAATAAACCCCATGAAATTCAACCAATCTGCTCTTCGCCTGAGAGACTAAAGAACCGAATTATAACCAGCTTGACCAAATATGATTTGGCTTGCTCACCGAAAATGTCACCTACGTCTGTTGTTTTAGAGACTAATACTGGAAATAACATTACTTTAGAATGTTTAGTAAAAGCTACACCTGAAGCAAAGCTAACCTGGTTATACCAAGGCCAGCCTATTCAGAATTACTCGACTGTGTTATCCGAACCTCGTATGTATTACGTGGAAAATGGGTTAACGGACAAGAAAAGTGAGCTATATATTTTGAACATAAGTAACGAGGACAATGGCACGTATTCATGTGTTGCCGAAAATCCGGCGGGTCGCTTTCGAGCGAATTACACAATTAGGATACTAGTAAAAGAAGAACCAGTTGTAGCCGTAGTCACATTTCCGCAGAGACATCTAGTGGTACTCATAACAGTCGTATTTTTAGTATTTGTACTGCTCATTGCAATTATAGCTGTAGTTATGCTCAAGTTCAAAACAGACACCAGAAGTCAAAAAAGAAAAGAAAGTGGAAAGGAGGTAGCGTTATGTAATCAGACTTTATCGGCAAGCCGCAGTAATGGAGTATCTAAAAACAATAGTAGTGTTATAGTAAACGCACATACGCAGCATGCCCTACAATATACAGTGCACACAAATCGCGATTACGACTCCAGAGACATTTACCAGTGTAATAATGTAAAAGGTTTCGTTGAAGGAAACCCTGATATAATTACAGACGCCGAGACTATTGTAAACAATGTACAAAATGAAAAAACGTTATTGTCCGTCTACAAAGGTCAATCCATAAACGCCGAAAGCATCGAGGAAGAGACCGCATTTACTACGCCTTTAGTGCCAAGGCAGGTTACGTGGCAAGATCAACAAAACTTAAACAATATGACTTTGCCACAAAATACTGTATATCAGCATTCTGCAGATGTTCATTTGAATCCCGGATGCTTTTTAGACAGTGAAGGTTACCCTTATGATTATGGGCTGCCGAAACACCCTTGCCGCGCTCCAGTGATGGCAAATTATTCAATAGTTGGCCCCTATTATCAGACGTTACCACACAATAGACCCAAAGGTCAGAAACTAGTTTGCAAATTTGCAAATGATAACGAATTCAATTCGACGCCACCTACGTGTCCCAATTTTGAATTATTTAACACAAATAACGTACGGCGAACTTTGGAAGGGTATCCGATGCCACGTAATCGGCCCATCGCGTTTGTCGGAAACGGCGCTGTGTATTATAACGAAGATATTGTTCCATCGCCTCCGGAAGGTTATAAATCGGAACCGCAGTGTTGCGTTGCGGAGGCGTGTACCTCTTGGAATCCGGTCAATCCTAAAGGGACGTGTGCTGTCATGGTATCGATGAACGAGGCCGAGGGACCAGGACGGTGCTACCAAATAGAGACTAGATGTGTGGACACGCAGACGACAGAAGCTAGATTGTCTGCGGAAGGTTCTGATAGTGTACCAAAACAGTTGCCACAAGTGTCAAATGCTATGTGTGTGTCTGATTTATGCTCTGAAAGCCCAGATGAAGGGTACGTAGATGCTAATGACATCTGACGACGGCGGCAGAACGACCGTGCGTAAATGCCGTTTCATGCCAAAAGAGTGATAAAGCGACTGAGTATAGTAGTTTGTATATAGGGGAAAGTGTTTATGTATGACGCATGTTTTCCTTGTCAGTTTAAAGATAAGCTGTCAGTATTCACTACATTTGTGAATCTCTAGATAAAATTATTCATAATACTTTTTTGATACTGAAATAGTTGGAAATGAGAATGTGTGTGCTGTAAACAATCCTTTTGTTGTGAATGTTTTTAGTTAATAATTAAATTCTTTTAAAGACTACATAACAGTGTTTTATCCTTTTGAAAACATACGTCATAACATTTGACACGTAACTACAGTTACCATATAAGATACATATGCCAAGTCTGAGTGGAAATGGCAAGTATGAGGTTCAGACAAGAGCTGGAGCAAGGAGCGGTGTTGGGAGCGAGGAACAGTATACCAGCAATGAAATTTTAAAGCAAGTACCGATCAACAAACACCACTGCTTGACAACGCCTCCTTGCCTTATCAGTCTTTTTTTGCCCACAGATATACCTAAAATGAAATATGATATATCGTTAACATTTGTGTAAACTGATATTATTGAAATTAAATTGCATATTTTAATGTTTTGTTTATCAAGAAATATTTCATTATTTGAGTCGAAATTGGAGCACTTAAAGAGTTATTCAATATTCCGACTTTGACTGGAAGAAAACCATTATAATGGATAACGCTAACGGCCACCTGACTCAGAGTGCGGCTCTTAATTTGCTCCGAGTCTTTGCCTCACACTGCTATTAGAAATACAGGTGAAACGCACAGTCACAAAGTCAATGTAAAGTAAATTGAAGCTGTTGTGATTGATGTGGGCTTACCTTAATTCAACATTAGTATGTACGATCTCACTTGGAGCCATGAAATATTATAAATTTAAATCTATTTTTCTTTACACTTTTTTACCAGAAAATAATGAAATGCCACATTTGTTCACTATTCACGGGTAAATGAAGAACGCGTATAGAAAACCGATAAAAAAACCGTCAACAGAAATTAAGTACCTACTAGGATTCGACTCTGAATGTGGCAGTAAACTTAAGTACGACTTCCCTAAAATACCTCCTATATATTTCAATACACTTTTTGTTCGAATTAAATTTAGTCACGAAATAAGTAATAACGTTTTAATCTAACTCTAAAATAACATTAATTAGTCAAGTAATTGTTTTGCCGAATTACATTTTTTACTACATATAAAATGAATTGTACATAATTAATAAATATTGTAAATAAATTATGTTAGTATTAAAGCGTTTTCGAACGGTTATGAAGTAGCAAATAATATTAATACTGATATCAGGGTAAACTCCCTTTAATAAGATTCTGTGGTTTTTGACAAATATTTCAAAATGTGTCTTCAGTATTCCAGCGTAATTAATTGTTTCGATACTTTATTAACTTCAACTGCTTATGAAACATTTGCAAAATGAAGCAAGTGCATTGGCAGCCTGTGATCTATGACTATTCATCACCTAACTCTTTCACTACTTACGTATTTATTAGCGAATTTCATCATCTAATCTCAGCTATGACTAGACAACCAAATTGATCATGGCAATGATTAGTGCTACGTTCTAAAACTGTATTCTTTCAGCGGGCTAACGAGGGAGCTATGTTAGATGATTCTCTTACAGATAAAATGGAAAATAAGGATACCCGTAAGAGAAGTAAAATAATCAACATATCTCGCAAGTGTCTGTACCAATGTACTAAAAAGCTATTTAAAAAACAACTATAATACACTACATATATGATTGAGAACGCGATGCGATTTTTTATATATAGTAAATTGTATGTAATAAAATGTGTGATATTTTGTCCCGGGAACCCCGCGGGATTTTCATGTCAAGCGTCGATGAAGTCGCGGATATATCCTACATACATACATACATACATAACTTCACGCCAGTTCCCTTGCGGGGTAGGCACGAACAACAGAGTGCCATTTAGGCTTATTCTTACACACCTCACTTGCCTCTTTGACATTCATAACTCTTGTCATGCACACTCGTCTGTTCTTAAGACTCCTGACATCACCTTCTGCTAGTACACGATCAATTTGATCATGGAAGGTGTGTCGTGGCCTTCCACGACTTCTGCATCCATCCACTTTTGCATTGTATATCTGTTTAGTCATTCTTTCATCATGCATTCTTTCCACATGCCCGAACCACCGGAGCATTCCTTTCCTTACCTTCACCCCGACACTCTCTTTCAGACCAACTCTCTTTCTTACTTCGGTATTACCTTCCACCCGCACGCATGCCATACAGCCCTCGTAAGTGGACTGCACAGCACGCATCAATTGGCCATTAATCCCATATCCGGGCAATATGTCCCAGAGGTCCTTCCGCACAACCCTGTCAAATGCTTTCTCTAGATCCACAAAACCGCAGAAAACCTTCCGGCCCATAGCCAGCTGCTTCTCTACGATATTGCGGAGAGAGAAAACTTGATCCATACATCCCCTTCCATTTCTGAAACCACCTTGTGCATCCCACAGTAATCCATCGGATACAACTCTCATTCTCTTTTCAATAATCTTCGCATACACTTTAGATGCTGTGCTGATCAAACTGATGGCCCTGTAGCTGGCGCACTCCATACGTGACCCCTTGCCTTTATACAAGGGCACGATGACAGCGCGCCTCCAGTCCTTGGGAACCTTTCCCGTCCTCCAGCACAAGTTGCATAAGGACAGGAAAGCGTCCCGGACGCAGGTTCCACCAGATTTGATCATCTCAGCAGACACACTATCGATTCCTACTGCCTTTCCATTTTTCAGACTTCTTATCGACCATTCGATCTCTTCCAAAGTGATCTCGGATGCTGACTCCTCGGAGTCGGTCACAGACTCAGTCGTGGTGCCAGCATCCGGGATATTATCATACATTTCTCTAAAATATTCACTCCATCGCGCTAATACCTCTTGTGGGTTAGCAAGAACGTCCCCTGCTTTAGATTTTATTCTTTCCATTCTGGAAGCTGACGAACAACCCCGAGACTTCTTAACCTCTCTCCAAAAGAGTTTGGTATTCGCCTCGAAGTTCTCCGTCAGCTTCTCTTCTTCTTTCAATTTTATTCTTTCACGCTTCTCTTTCACTAAAGCTTTGGTTTCATTCTTGCAGAGGCGATAAATTTCTTTCTTCATCTCTTTCATACTGTCATTCTGTTGCAAGGAAGCAACATAATCCAGCCAGGCTTTTCTCTTTCTCTCTACGCTGGATTTAACATCCGCGTCCCACCATTCATCACCTTTCGTTGTTATGTGCCTCTTCGCGCATCCACATGCTTCTTTTGCGCTTTCCACTATACTTTCTTTCATACTATCCCAGTCATTATCCACATCTAAGTCGGAGAAGTCCGCTTTTGCAAGCCTTTCTTCGACTAGGCGCGCATACATACTCCTTACACTAACATCTTCCAATTTTTCACACTTTATTCTTTCAAGCTCCCCGAAATTGGTACGCACTCGCCAGTGTCTCCACTTCTTGAAAAGGCCCACAAACCGGCTTATCACCAGGTAGTGGTCCGTTTCAAGAGTGGGGCCTCTGTAGGCTCTTGTATCCATTATTCTGTTTCGGAGGCGACTATCAATTAAAATCAGATCAATCATACTTTTCTGATCATTCATTCTCCATGTATACGTGTGAATATCCTTATGATGGAATAGGGTGTTCGACACAAGCAAGTTTCTTTCCATGCATACGTCTATGATTGGCCTACCAGCATCGTTCACTCTCTTGTCACCATAGGGTCCAAGGACAGCCTCAAGGCCGTCTCGTTTGGTCCCCACCCAGCCATTAAGATCACCACACATAATTAGTCTTTCGTTCCCTTCAGCCAGATCCAGAATTTCTCTCACAGACTCCCAAAACTTCTCGAGTTCTTGGGGATCCGCTGAGCTGACGGGAGCATAAGCTGCGACCAGAAAAACTCGCGTGATCCCCAGTTTTAGGCGGACCCAGAGAAGTCTCGGGTTCACCAGACAATAAGCTTTTACTCCAGACACAAAGCGGGATGAGAGTAAGACGCCTACCCCCCCACTCGCACGCTCGTCCAGGTCCACGCCGGACCACAGAGCAAGCATGCCACCGGGGAGGTCATCGACGTCGCACCCCTTCCGCTTTGTCTCTGTCAGACATAAGGCATCCAGGCTTCTCTCATTCATTATATCAATCATTTCGTCCATCTTATCTTTCATCCCACCTCTCACATTCCACGTGCCTATACGGCACTCTGCTCCTCTCGACCCGCCAGGTTTGGCGCTGCGTGAAGGGTGGCGGCCCCCTTCGCCGCATGCGCGAGAATTCACACCGACGGGGGCGCATCGGTGAGCGTCGCCTGCGGGGGACGCCCTATCGTGCACTGCACGCCGGTGAATTCTGGTCAGAATTGTGGCCCTTTGGAGATATAAAGTGTGTGAGTGTGAGTTTGTCTACTGATTAAAAAAAATTGCAACTGTCTACCCTATGACATTTAGTCGCATTTCCTAATTTCAGGACAAACGGACCCAAGTTACTAACATAATCCCTTCAGCAATCTACCTAAGTCTACAGCCCTTTGAACCAACATGTATAATATTGCCAGAATAAATCTCCGTTTCGAAATGTATATGTTTTAATAGGACATTGAAATTCACTTAAAAATGGAAAGTGATGTAAGCATTTCATCAAAATTTCAATATTAATTTAATCCAGTCACCGATACCCCTTTCAGTGTAATTACATAGTTTAAAACAAACATTGAGGTCGAAGATTAATTATATTCAATTAAGGGTTCTATTATTTCACGGCACAAGTTAATGTTGAAAGTTAAAAAGAATTAAGGATGATCTACATCGTATGAAATAGTTTTAAATATTGCCGATAAAATTTTGTAGTGCTAACCCATGCGTTTGTTGTTTCACATTCCCCTTGCTTTTATAAGCCACACTATGATTTGGTATAATAAAACAGTATGTGTATTTTTCCAAAATCAACCAATTCGATTCCTGACAAGGATAATTGAAAATAAAACTACGTTTTAATGATTTCGAGTGCGGTATTTTATTTAACTGCACTGGCTCACAAAATAAAAAATTGGTCTATACTTTTGATCAGACCCATCTACTCTTAGGTATGTATTTCGATGCACTGGTCAGTGTTTTTATTCCAACGTTTCGGCCACTTTTCAATAGCCGTGATTACGGCAGACTACAGTTACTGAAAAGTGGCCGAAACTTCGGAATTAAGATCAAATAAAATGTAGCGCTTAAAACCGCTAAAACGCTGTTTTATTATGTACGCTTGTCACGAAAATTTTAGAAAATATTAAATGTATTTGATTTTTTTAATTGTAATGATAGGTACAACTTTAGGTTTTGTCAAAATCAACCCCGAGACTACTTCGAGTGTTTTAGTTATTTCGTATAGGATTAGGCCCTGAAGGCCCACTTGAAATATTCACCTGTATAGCCCCAATAGTTCTCTGTGGCAAACCACCGTTTGATTTTGATTAATAGGCAAATCAATTAATCATTTTATGTTTTAGCGATTATACCTGTTGTGTTATAATTGCTAGAATAAATTACGCAAACAGTCCGTTTAATGCTAGTCAGACCTTTATTGATGGGGTTTGGCTTGATGCCCAAATGTTGTATAATTATGGCCACCCTGTTAATGTTGCTATAAAATATCTAATATTGTCAGAATATTGTGCGAGATACCATGGGGTAGTTGTTAGTTATGCGAAAAGTTTAAATAGTTTAGTTTATATTGGGTGCTTGATTAAGATTTATGAGTTCAATTTTATAATATTTCATTACGAAATTCCAATACAAAAACTAAACTTTTTATCCGTGCAGGAACGGAGAAAGAATACAATTTCCTGCGGCCGGGCGGCCTGTCGTAAGAGGTGGTCAGGTGGTAGGGCATTTGCCCGACTGGATGGCTACCACCCCTGGTCTAAAGTATGTCGCCATAACAACCTTGAGTTGTGTTCCGGCATTAGTGACCAGGTTCCAGTCTCCCTTAAGAGAGCAGCAGCGCATTTGTAGCAGCTTTGCTGTTGCAAACGTATATAGGCGATGGTAATCGCTTTCCATTGAGTGGGCCGTCTGCCTGTCTGCTGATCTCCTGCAATAAAAAAATAAAAAAAATAAATGGAATAGAATATACAATATTGCATAACATTAAGATACAGTTCAGGAAATATAAGTGCAGTAAACAATTTGACTGTCTTATCACTAATAGAAATTTCTTCCAGACAACCTTAGGATGGCCTCAGGAATCCACGGTACGAACGTTTTGACAGTAGACTGAGATCCCCACTTGCGCTTCCACGCACAGCGGAACTCTTAACGAGTTTGGCAGGATGTTTGGCCCGTCAGAAGATGTTTGGCTCATTGGAAAATATTTCAAAATATTATACTTGATAATATATATATAAAATTCAGCCTTCCTAAAATGACGTAAGTTCCCACATATATTATTTTTATGTGTCTGTCAAAAGTTATGGCCCAGAGAAAGTGTCTGGCAACTGTATATCTTTGTTTATAACAATATCATATATGATATACTAGCTGTCCCGGCAGACGTTGTTCTGCCCTGAAGAAATAAAATTTAGAACCCGATTGCAGCGCCACCTACCGGGTCCAAATGTAAGCTATCCTATCTTTCAAGTCGGATCAAACTGCACACGGTGTGCAAATTTGATTAAAATCGGTCAAGTAGTTTAGGAATCCATCGCGGACAAACAACGTGACACGTAATTTATATATATTAAGAAGATGTAAAAACTAGCCTTGCTACTTTGACGTAAGTTAGCATGGTTTTTTTCTACCTTTGATACCTGCTACCTGAAAAATGGCCCCGCTTTCAGCTTAGCGAGTATACATTCCTTTCTAAGTTTATATTAAACTACCGATCCTAAAAATTTGATCTTTCCTAAAATCAAGTAAGTCTGGGGTGACTGGGATCTTGGACCACAGCAAACAGCACAAACATTAATTGAGGGTTGCATATTTGCACCGCTTGAGTGATTTACCTGTTTCCGCCGCTGATTCGAGTGATCTAGACGTGTTTGCTAAATGAGGTGCGGCCAACATGTCCACGAAGGTCGCATCCCATACCAAAGGTCTACCACGTCGCCAGGGAATTAGTCATTCAGTCAAAACGCCTACCGTCGTCTCGTGCAATACCGTTCGGCTCCAATAAAGCCGGCATGTTAGCGGTGGCAAAAGCTCTCCGTGACCATCTGCCGGCACTACGGTGGCAAGAAAGACCGTAGTATCCTGGGTCGATTACCTCTGTTCCACAGACGCATGCGTGTGGTGCACATACGCGAGATCTCAAGCGCATAAACCTGCGCTTGGGATCTCGCATATGTGCAGCTAAAGAAAAGGAAATGTTATCCATCAATGTACGGATCCATCATATTTGGAGAGGGGATAGCTTAGAGCTAGAAACCAGACTCGTTACGAGAAAATGCAAGGACGTGGGCACGTTCTGTAGTGTTAGTTGAATTTAAATTTAGTACATGCATTGAAAAATTAATGTTTATTTTAAATTCATTTACTATAATAGTATTAGATAAAAAGCAAAAGGAAAATTTTGTAATAAGTATTGGAAATGAAAATATTCCATTAATATTTTTTTCTAATTTCGTAACAAGCCCGGAGAGTTTTCCAATACTTGTCACCACAAAACCCTTTATCAAAAAGTTGTTTATAAGCATTAGGACCTTTTAAAAAGGTTCAGATTTAAAAATGTCATCAGAACAAGAATTCTTCGAATAGATCTTAATTAAGAAGGACAGCTATTTTTGTGATTAAGTTGAAAAAGAATATTTAAAGCCACTAAAATTAGTCTGGGCTCTACCTTTGGACTAGAGAACAAAAATTAATTAAAAGATTTCAGATATGTATGTCCCTGCCAGAGTTCTCAATAAAAGAAGTAAGCCCAAGAAATGCTTAACCCCGCCGCAGCAATTAGTATTCTTTTCCGTTCCTGCATGGAGAAAAAATATATTATTATATTTTTAATTTATATTATTATAATCGTAATTTATTTAAGTATATTTATAGCAGTTCATTTTTTTTTTCTTCTTTAATTGTATTTAATTACGATTGAATTAGTTTTAATTTACTTAGACCTCAAAATATTATTTAATTTTTCTTTTGAAGTCTCCTTAGGCACCGAGTTGCCTGGAAGAGATCGCTATAAGCGATAAGGCCGCCAACTGTTCTAGTGGAAATGTATTCATATTCAATTGTTTTAGTTGAAGTTATAGTGAACAATAAAGTGTTTTTATTTATTCATTTAAAAACACTCAAAGAAGTCTCGTAGCCGGTTTTGTCGGAAACTAAAATGGTATCATTAGATTTATGAAAAACAATTACCCTTGTCAGGAATCGAATCGTCTGTTTTTGAAGAAATAAATACAGCCTGTATTATTATTATACCAAATCATAGTGTAGCTTGTAAGGAATAATTTCTGTGAAGGAATGTCAAACGTCACCCAAGGAAAAGGGTTGTTTTTGAAAAAAATTGTCTATTTCCCCCCCCACACATTAATTAAACGTCAAATTGCGCCGGTTATTGGACCGCACCTCATTTGAACGTAATGAATGTTTACCCAATGACAGATTTGATTGTTTGTGGTAAAATAACGTATGTTCAAAATGTTAATTTTGATGCCTAATAAAAATAGAATAATTTTCACCATTTCCATATTGAATAAAATGGTTTAATTAATGTATGAAAATAGAACATTTTGTTTAAAAACAACCCTTTCCCTTGGTTTGTCGTTTGACATTCCTTCACAGAGATTGATTTGGTATAATAATACAGAGTGTGTTTATTTTTCCATAACCAGCCGATTCTATTCCTGACAAGGATATCATTTTAGTTTTCATCAAAATCGGTCTAGGGACTCCTTTGAGTCTTTTTCGCTATCTCGCATAGTTTAGGATGTGGCCCTGAAGGCCCACTTGAAAAATTCAACCTGTATACGCAATTTAAGGTTAAAATGATGATAATGCTTTAAATATGAACTTAAAATAAAGAAGTGACACATCTCTCGCCTCTGATAAATAACTTGCGTTTTGGAATAATGTATAGACTATAATTAAAAATGAAGCAATAAAGCATCCACCTCATCGTAACTTAAATATAGTTTGCGCTTAAATTCCATCACGTATTTTTACTTTCACAATGACATGTCGTTACTAGACCGACGTATCAGATTTTTGCGGTACATAACCTAAATATGAATTCAGATATTGAGTTGGTGTCCAATACAGATATTGGATCGGATGAATTTGAAAGCTATAAACAGAGATCAGAATATTTCCAAACATTCAAAATGATAAAAATATTTCATAGGGCTTAAAATAATATTTGAGCTTTGAATCATTTGGTTGTATTATATTGAGTCAAATCGATATCAATTGTCTCGTCTTTGCTTATATTTGTATTAACCAACTAGGATATGCCCCGGGCTTGGATAAAAATGTTTGATAGGGCTTCAAATAATGATTGATCTTTGAATCATTTGGTTGTATTAGATTGAGTCAAATTGATATCAATTGTCTCGTCTTTGCTTATATTTGTATTAAGCAACTAGGATATGCCCGGGGCTTGGATAAAAATGTTTGATAGGGCTTCAAATAATGATTGAGCTTTGAATCATTTGGTTGTATATATTGAATAAAATCGATATCAACTGTCTCGTCTTTGCTTATATTTGTATTAGTCAACTAGGATATGTCCGCGACTTTGTCCACGCTTAACTTGAAATTACCATGGGATTCACGGGACACAAAGTACCCCAGTTATCGTTTTAGTAAAACCTGTGACGGAATAAGATTTTTTATACATCCGAACATTGCAAACCGCTCCCGCGAAAATTACCACGAAATTCCCGGGATAACAAATATCATATATTTTACTACACAAAATTTTCTATTGATCAGTGAAAAAATTCACATTCGAATTCGAATTTATTTTTACTGTGACCACCATTTTAAATAATTCCTAGAAAAATTCCCGCAGGATTTCAAGAATAAAAAGTAGCGCAATTTTTAGGACTAAGAATTTGCTGTTGATTAACGAAAATCGCATTGAAATCGGCCCAGTAGTTTTTACGTGATTCCCGAACAAGCAGACAAGAAATCTAAATAATTGCATCGTGTGCTTCGTCGTTTATATAGTCTATTCCAGTAATTTCTTTATAACTTTAATGTACAGACACGATATATTAAAATTTTATAATATTACAGATTATGGTTATCGTCAACCTCTGTGATTGAGTGGGGTAAGCCTTTGCAGGCCTAGCGCACTGCAACGCATAAGTCCTGGGTACGATTCCCTGCATGGAAAATCTTATAAATGAAGTTCAAGCATTACTTGCCTAGCTTGTGGATATACAATGTGTTTAATTGAACTTTTTGTTTTTCTTTTTTGAATATTGATCACACGGTATGTGGATTTAATTTCTATAAAAAAAAAAAATATTTTTTTTATTGCAGGAGTTCAGCAGATAGGCAGACGGCCCACTTGATGGAAAGCGGTTACCATCGCCTATGGACATTTACAACACTAAAGGAACTACAAATGCGCTGCTGCTCTCTTAAAGGAGACTGGAACCTGGTCACTAATGCCGGAACACAACTCAAGGTTGTTATGACGACATACTTTAGATTAGGGGTGGTAGCTATCCAGTCGGGCAAAGGCCCTACCACCTGGCTGTGGGTTGTTTTGTCGCCTCTTACGACAGGCCGCTCGGCCGCAGGAAATTGTATTCTTTCTCCGTTCCTGCACGGATAGCTCATGATAATTCATGAATATTCAACTTGTGGAATATTCTTCAAACTAAAGAGCATCAGACAAGAACCACATAAACCCCAGCATAATCTCAGCCAAACTGCAGATCTTTGACTGACGCCAAACAACGGGTATCTTGTGGTACGCCGAAAAGTCATGTTTACTAAACCGAACTTTTTACACACAAATACACAATGCTGGCTTAAAATAATAAATATCTGTATTTACTACAGTCTGGGTGTCTGGAACCGGCCCCAGAGTGGTCCGTTGTATATTACCCATAACACACGCGTAACTTGCTTAGCTGGGTGACGTGCGATGTGTCTGCCGATTTATGTATCTTACAACTATTGTGCATTTCTATGTTTTTCAAAATAAAATTACACTTGTAATTAAACGCCCTTCAAACGTCTATCAAAAATGTCTCATTAAATATTAAATCAATTAATTAATTTACGTCTCCAGTTTACGCCGTAACGAAAAGAACTTTTCTAATAAAATCGGCGTATACCATTAAAAGGTTTTTAATTAAAAACAGTGATTTTTACATTTGAATTATTAATTGTTTGCAGATATAGTTTGAAACAGTTTAAAATTCGATTCATGAAAGATTAAACTTGAAAATTTGAAATGGTTTACTTTTTATTATTTTAATGGCCGATTTTTCAATCATCAGATAAAAGTTATCAGTAGAATAACTTATACTTACTTACAGTGTCACCAATTTTAATTTTCCGTGTTATACTAACTTTTATCTGGTGATTGAAAAATCGCCCATAGGAATAAAAAAGGTATTATTAAGACTAAAAATCAACCTGGGAAAATTAAAAATTAGAGTTGCATGAATAAAACATTTGAATTTGATCAGGTTATCACTTATTTGACTTTTATCTGATGATTGAAAAATCAGCCTGTAATTATATCACTTAATGTACTAATAACCTTATTATTAGAGCTGGATAATATACAATTATTATGCATAATATTGTTTATCATTGTAAAATAAAAAATGATGTTTCATCTTTTGAAATATTGTCAAAAATCACTTTTAGGGAAATTAAGTGTGTAATTAATGACACTATCTTGAATGGAAGTTAGATATTAAAAATCATTCTTTGAATATGGACTCATGTAAGCACACATTCGCTTTTACGACTTGCCAAATAAATGTTTGCAACCGCTACGCAAGGCGACATCGCACGCTGTTCAAAAAATTGAGAAATTGCCTGGCGGTCATTAAGTGGCTTAAAACAATTGTTCGAAAGAAAGAAAGTAGATTCCTTCCTTTCTTTAAGACAATTGATTGACGATACCAATATAAACCTGTTGTGTAAACAAAACGTTTCTAAAATCCTTTTTTCAAAATGCTCTTTTGCGACCCGTTCCGAACATTTATAGCAAGCCTGGATACAGCGCCAACGTGAATTAATGTGTTACGATAAATTATAATAACATGAATTAGCCTTTGTATAGAAATGCCAAAATACAATACAACAACTGTATTTGTCTAATGCTCCGACTCCATCTGGGATAATGTTATAGTTATTGACTGTGGCCAAATGTGTCTTGTATATAGCGTTAAAAATAAGGCCGATGATGAATAGCTACATATGTTATCTATCAATATTTAACGTCATTAACAATTAATAACAATATCTCATCACATAACGCGTTAAGCCATCGCTACAACCGCGCGAAATCCCAAATGGAGCTGTAACATAAGATAACTACTCAATAATAATCGTTTAATTTTTTTTCAATTAAATTCTTAAGCTAGAAACACATACTCTCGTACGCAACGCATATACTCGTAAATCACGTTATAGCTATGCATTTTAAGTATTCTTTTTACGTAAAACTCGTTTTGTATTTTACCAGTTGACAGGCGATCAGTATACGGTTTACTTATTTACAAAGTGTGTTACATCATTATGTAGAATTGTTTCATAAATTTACAAAGACTAACACGAACTTAATTTCATATAAGCATATCTCGAGCCCAATTTTGCTATTATTATCACTGACACTATCGTCTCAATCGTAGGCTAATCTGATTTCGGTATGAGTATTGTAGTAGACACGCAGACAGTCCACCTTATGGAAAACGGTTACCATCGCCTATGGACAATGGTAACAGGAGCTGCCAATGTACTGCTGCTCTCTATGGCGGCATACTCTAGACCAGAGGTGGTAGTCATCCAGACGGGCAAATACCCTACCAACTGGCTGTTTTGTCGCTTCTTAGAACAGGCCGCCCGGCCGCAGAAATTATATATTCTTTCTCTGTTCCTGCACGGATAATTTTAATTTTAATATTTATAAGCGAAAACTTGCTAAATAAACGTTTAAAATTTTAGTAGCGTTTCTATATTCATTTTAGTTAACGCCATTTCTGCTAATGGCAATACTATTTTTTTTTCTACTATAATTTCGTCGCGACGATAACGAGAAATATTGTTGATTTAGTAGAATTCAAATTTTTGATACTATCGCATTGTATCGTATTTTGAATATCTTCGCAACGCCAAGATACTGAAATAGCAGAATTGGGCCCCTATTCCTTTTTTTGGGTAGTTATTCATATTACATTGGGTGCAATATAATCAGTTTGATACATATAGTAAGTTTCTCAAATGCCTCACAACTAGTAGAATGTGTATGATAGCACTTGTTTATACTTAAGATAATTTAATATAGATTGTACACTTAAAAAGTTACTTTGTATGTCAAATAGCATAATCTATTTATTCGATCATTGCCTAGACGAAGGTAGTACAAGTTGATAAATTTCCATAGAGCAACTCTGTGAGTCGTCTGCTTGTGCACTTCAGGCAACATATATATAACGCTCTACTAATTTTGTTATAAACGCGAGGTGATAATCTACTTGAAGCTGAGGAAGCGACGTCGTCTTGATTTTTAGCTGTGTCAAAAATTGCCATAGTAATGTGATGAGTTATTTAGAAACTATGATATCTGATAGAGGTGTCACTCTGAACTGATCCATGAAAACATAGATCTGAAGGTTCGTAAAGCTTTTGGTGTTTCTAGTACAAGGGTCAATATTAAATGTTATTATTTACATCAGCAGCACACCCAATTCAAATTAATTTCTTTGAAGTAATTATAAATTTGAATATATTAAGCGAGAAATCATTTCTCAGGCTATTCCTAGAAATAGATGTATATATGATTTCATGTGTCCCGTGTGTAGTCTGGCAGACATAGATTTAATATGTTTCTGGCCTTAGCTACAAGTGCTCATATACTGCCAACTTGATTAAATTGCTCCATTATTATAATAACAACTTAATAAGAGATAAAATGTAAAGCTCAAATTAAATTTGATAATATTAATCAACTTTTTGTCCATTATTACATATATATTTAGCATAATTATTGTTTATTGTTATTTTAATGTCACGTTTGATGGTTTAGTGTTGCAATATTTGAACGTTTAGGTAAGTAAGCCAGTGACATTTAAATCAATATTATCTGTCTGATAGTTAAACTCACATTTTAAATAAACACTTGATAGATAAATCGATTCAAACATTGAAATTAAAAATATTATCTATGCAAAAGCTCTTATTGAGTGTCAAGAAACATAAAAATCCGACTACCTTCTGAAATGTGCATGGTATTATGAACGGTTCTCAAATTTTTGGAACAAAATTTGAAAATACTTTTTTCTTACTTGTCTTTCCGATTATTACATCCTTATTACTACGCTATAGTAAAAAAAAACAGAAGTAACAGATTCATAGAACGTTCAAAAAATATATTCTATTTTAAAACTATGCCTTTAAACTCTTAACGTAATTTAAAGTTCTTTGAAAATAATGACAACAGTTGAGTTAAAAGTACTGTGATATTTTGGGACAAACAATTATCCAGACATTTTAATTTCCAATGTATTTGTTTTTATCATTTCTTAATCAAATCGATTTACTTTTATGTGTTTTTAATTTGTTTTTTGATAATTTGATAAGTTGTGAAGGCACCAAAAACAAATATCGACCTTGTATGATTATTGGCTTATATTTAATTTCATGCAAAAATGTGGACACCGCGAAATGACTTTGGTCAAAAATTTTGAGAAACGCCCATATATTATTAGAAGCGATGTTCTAAAATATGATACTTAATTTTATCTTGGAAGGAGAATACTAGGAATAATAATCTTAGTACTTTGATTGTGATGGTTACGTTTTATCTTGTCTGATAGATGCCGCTATTATCCATTCTTAGTAACGCACGTAACATCTAATAAAACTTACTGACATAAGAGAGACCTCATTAGTGCATTACGTCGTCGCAGCGTCAACGCTGCATCATTTTAGATATATTGTTAGTGACATGCCACATTATGTGTAGCGTCGTCGCATGTGACGTTTCAGTGGATCGACGGATGAGAGATAAAGCGGGGAAGGGTGATGCGTTACGCTTTTGGAGCTCGATGACAGCGAATGACGGACAGTGTTCCACTGGTAGAGTGCAATAATGCAATTAAGTGAGATATCCAGAATCTTTTATTGTTTCTACGTTTGTTTCAGCGGAGGTATAATAACAGCAACAACAGAACACGTTTGTTCCGACCCATTGTCGAAAGTCGACTGAAATCTACACTGATACGATGCACTGAGGCGTCGTGCGGCGTCGCAACGCAGGTGTGGCATACAATACGTTGATCCGTTGCGACGATGCAACGTAACGCACTAATGAGGCCTCACCCTTAGGCTCTAAACATATAACCGTGCTGCGGCACGGCGTCGCCGTCGAAACGTGGTCATGTGTTAGCCTCATAGATTTCTGTGTAAGGTAGAAATTTAAAAAATCTTTTCTTTTTTAATACATGAGTTCAGCAGACAGGCAGACGGCCCACTTGATAGAAAGCGGTTAGCATCGCCTATGGACATTTGCAACACCTAAGGTGCTACAAATGCTGCTCTCTTAAGGGAGAGTGGAACCTGGTCACTAATGCCGGAACACAACTCAAAGTTGTTATGGCGGTATACTCTAGACCAGGGGTGGCAGCCATCCAGTCGAGTAAATACCCTACCACCTGGCTGTGGGTTGTTTTGTCGCCTCTTACGACAGGTCGCCCGGCCGCAGGAAATTGTATTCTTTCTTCGTTCCTGCACGGATAAAAGCTAAGCTTATTAAATTACGACTCCATATTTTCCGGATTTGGTAAAAAATGGTTTACATAATATTTTTTCAGACTTACCTTTTTACTTGGCGACTGTCATCTTTAGTGTTCTTCTTCCTTGGTATTACGGATAAAACACTTAAAAAAATAAGCCACTCAAAGCCACAACGAAACGGATTACAGTAAAACGTTGATGATTGTAAATCTTTTTTGACCTCTTTTGTTCAAAACATATTTCTAAACGAAATAGAAAACCGGAAGAAAATCAATAAACCCTTTTTGGTCAAGGGATTATGTGTGTCAGCAAATAATTTTTATAATGCTCTACGTTTCCTTCTAAATACGGTGTTACGAAATTCTTTTATGTTCAACAAAACTTACCCACTTGATATTAAAAACGATGGAATTTATGTAAAACCTTATAAAAATAACGAACGCTATAAAAATCGTATTATGATAGCTACAAAATACATCCATACATTTTCCCTTATGTCATTGGCCGTATGTTGGAAAAGGATGCGTAACCACTACATAGTCTTACAATAGTAATTTATAAGTTGTTTTTTTTTAATTTTCGCCTCCTCGGTCACGTTTCGAGGCAGGGGTAGTTTTTACTTTTTTAATTTCTTTTTCCCTTATAGGTATTTCATTTTCTTATTGGAATGGATCTCTTTTTGTTATTTTTTTTACAAGCTTTTATTTAACTCGCAATGGATGTACCTATGTATGTATGTATGTAAGTTCTGGTGGAATCTTTCAAGTTAAGTTTGACCAACTACCCAGTTTCCGATTGAGCTGAAATTTTGCACGCATATATATATCGCGTGACAATGCAATAATATGGTACCATGGAGCTGATCTGATGATGGAATCGGAAGGTAGCCATAGCAATTCCTGTACTAAACAAGATAGACCCGTCGTGTTTAGGCTCGTTTTACTTGTCTTGGCTAGCACTCTGCGGCTACATGATATCCAGGATCTCAAAGGCTTGTATTTAAAAGCCTTTTTAAAAAAGGTTATTTAATTTTTATTCTGGCACGGTTTCTATATCTGTAGTTATTACTCTAAATGTGAAACGATTATTTTTTTCTTCTTCTATTAAAAACAGCTAAAGTTACCTACTTTCAAAGCCACACAATGTCAAATAGTAGTTAACAAAGTTTTTAACACAGAACATAAATTTTGAGTGCAATTTTTGCTAATCTTGCAGTTTGCACATCAAAACCTATTTCGGAAGGTTGATTCATGGCAAATTGAATTTCATTTTTCTTCTATTTTACAAAGGCTGAAAGATTGTAAATAAAATTAGTTCAATTAGTATTTTCTTAAGTTTTAGCGACTAGTACAAATAATTAAAACTACGTTTAACGGTTTTAAAGCGGCATTTTTTTTTCGTCATTTCCGATTACTTTGTTTACCACTTTGTCATTTGTTTGATCTTTACATTCCGTCAGGTTTTAATCTAGCATGAATACATCATTCATCTGATATTTGAAAAGCCGGCCCCAATTTTTTTTCATTGTATTAGAATAAGTTGACTGGAATAACATTAATATGACATCTTATACATATATAAAATTAATATAATACAAATAACACAATACAGGTAAAATGACAAAACATAATTATTATAAGTTTGTTCCAACATGTTTTGAAACCAGTCAGACCTAGCGATGTCCGATATGACGCTTTGGAGATATAATATTTCGTATCTTAATATATCGTAATAATATTATTTGTTTAAATCAATATTCTAAATATCGTATCTAAAATATGGTATTAGATTCTTGAAAATAGTACTGTTCGAATGTTTACATTCCTGTAGACCTTTATTCATGGACCAAATATCATGTCACAGTTAAAAGATTAGGATATTTTTGATAAATATTCCTGCAGTTGATAATGCAGGCATATTTGTTAAGATACACGCACATATATAATATATAGGCCATCGCTAGTCAAACCTATACCAATTACAAATATTTGAATTGAAAATACTTGTATTACCTATGCATATAGTAGTTTTCTGGGGGTTTTAATTCGTGATGGGACATAACCTTATATTTATCATTTGTGTTTACATTAAGAAATAATTTATAATTCATAATTACACACTCTTTGGTGGCTATAATGCCCTGGTAAATAGCACATTGATATCACGATGTAAAAAATATGTAGAAAAAATAAACATTTGTAGTGCATGAATTTGGAATAAAGATGTATTTTTAAAAGTGTATTTTATTTATTTGTTGAACCTTCTCTATTACATACATACATACATATATAAAATATAATAGTAAATTTTTCATACAATTCTATATGCGATTAATCTAGTTTACAAGACACCAGACCTTTTTCGGGTTGGCACTCGCCTTCGTTAACGGAATTCCACAATCATAAGCTTAGATCTTCACCATATCTCTGTCAAGTATATACGACGTGTAGGTGTCTGTTATCGTTGTAGATATACTATAATCGTACAGCGAACGCATTCAATTAGGAATCAACGTTCGTCTATTACCTAAAGAATTGTCAAATATTTTTCTAATAGAGCATTTCTAATCATTTGGGGTCAGCACAATAAATCTTTTCCTTCCGTTTTTTCGTCTCCACTGTTCCTTCACAAGAGGAACAACGGAAGAGAGCGATTGATCAAAGCTGGTTGGAGACGTCGAACTTCTCCATTATTGTGTTCAGTTCTTCGCAGTACACATCTGCAGTAATGCTCATCCCGTTGGGTAAGAAGCTGTGATGAATCACACCGCCGCTAGACCACCAAACAGTAACCATAACTTTACTAGGGGTAAGTTTTCGCTTAGGGCATTGTTTAGGGGCTGAACCAAAAACCAACCAACTTGCTGAGCGCTTGCGATTGTCAAACAGAATTCATTGTTAGTCGCAGGTAACAATGCGGATCAAAATTTCTTCTATTGTGTACCTGTTGAGCAGTGCAAGGCACGTCTCGACGCGTACTTCCCGTTCGCGATTATTGAGTTCGTTGGGCACCCATTTGTTAAGCTTTTTACCTTGCCAATTTGATGCAAATGGACCAATATTATTTCGACGCTAACGTCGAAATTAGCTGCTAATTTAGCCGTAGATTAATTACCATCTGCTTCCACAATCACCTTTAATTCGTCATTGTCGACCAAAGTTTTCCGACGATCACGAGGTTCATTTTTGCGGGTCAAAATTTCCAGAACGGAAGCGGGCAAACCAATAAAAAAAAGGTGGTGCGTACGTTTGTAGTGTTCGCTCCGTAAACGTCGTTTATGTTGCGTGCCGCTTATGCAGCGTTGCTGCCACTACGGTACTCATATTCCGTAATTGGTTGGGGAAAAAGTCTTTTCACATATAGTATGTATGAACTTGTAATAAGATCTCTTTGGCTATACCATTTGTATCTGGCTGGTTTTGGTATCATTAAGTTTTAATTTTAAAGAAGACAATTCCAAATTCAAATTAAGAAAATGTGTGATTTTCATTTGTTTTTCTTATTGTTACAATGAGTGAATCTAATGAAGAAATTCGATACATTTTAAAATTTTACTACAAAAAAGGTAAAAATGCAACACAAGCCGCGAAAAAAATTTGTGATGTTTATGGACCTAATGCAGTATCTGTGAGAATAGCGCAAATTTGGTTTAAGCGTTTTCAATCCGGAAATTTTGATATCAAAGATGCACGTCGCTCTGTTCGCCCTGTTACGGACAAAATTGATGCCATTTTTGAAAAAGTGGAGCAAGATCGGCATATTAGTAGTTACGATGTAGCTGGAAAACTGGAAATTTACCACAAAACGGTTTTGGCGCATTTGAAAAAAGCTGGGTACACAAAAAATCTCGATATTTTGGTGCCTCATGAGCTCACTAAAAGAAACCTAATGAACTGTGTACTCATTTGTGATTCTTTATTACGAAGTAATGAAACCAAACCATTTTTTGAAGAAGCTGATAACTGATGATGAAAATTGGATCACGTACGACAAGAACGTGCGAAAAAAGTCGTGGTCAAAGGCCGGTCAGGCTTCACAGACTGTGGTGAAACCCGGGTTAAGTCGCAACAAGGTGATGCTGTGTGTATGGTGGGATTGGAAGGGCATTATTCATTATGAGCTGTTACCGCCAGGCAGGACCATCGATTCTGAACTGTACTGCGAACAACTGATGAGATTAAAGCAAAAAGATGAGAGAAAGCGGCCGGAATTAATCAACAGAAGGGGTGTGGTTTTTCACCATGATAACGCTAGACCTCACACATCTTTAGCCACTCAGCAAAAATTACAAGAGTTTGGCTGGGAGGTGTTAATGCATTCGCCGTATAGTCCTGACCTTGCACCTTCAGATTTTCACCTGTTTCGGTCTCTGCA